>CM017192.1:27550585-27663085 GCA_004837865.1 Musa balbisiana | reverse complement strand
AGTCAACCTTACGAGGGCTATTAAGTGTCGATAGAAGATCATCCACTCTCGATGTCATGAGAGGAATATCTAATGTGTTCTTGCTCTAACAAATCCCAAGCCATGGTCATTTGGATTGAGAGAGAAAGAGTTCTCTAGGAGAATCTAATTAAAGCGAGCCTCGAGTAGAAACCATATAGGTCTGACAACACCATGCTCGGTATATGGTCTTTGGGATATTAGATGGATGGAGGACTATAAGTACACAATAATTGAGGACATATAGGTCCAATAGATTTGATTCCCCTGTATCATTTGGGGATTGTGGTGTAGTGGCCCAATACATCCATAGTTGATGAATCGAGTGAATTATTATAGAAATAATAATTCATTGAGCCAAAAGGTATTCTAACATGCATAACTCACGACCAGCTCAATATTAGGCCTAGAGGGTCACACACATATGGTAGGCGTTGCGACGAGTAGACATTCAGATATAAGATACCTATCAAAGCCCCTATCTTATTAGATATCCAATAAGCCTCTAAATTATTAGATCCTATGGATGAGATCCAATAAGAGCCATTGAGAAATTATTGGATAGAGATCCACTAATTTAAGAGACTTAGGTAGTTGGATGGAGATCCAATACCCAATAAGGCAAGATACATTAGAATTAAGTTGACAAGTGACCTCTATAAATATGAGGGAATCAAAGGTTTATAGGCTAGAGACTCTTTGGGTTGCCTTCTCCTATTCTCCTTCCCTTCACCTCCTCAAATAGTAGGCTTGGAGATTTTAAGAGTATCGTCGTAGCCCTATTATGTGGATCACCACTAGAGAGGATGACACTTGACCTTATTCACCCTCTTCTAGAGATATGTAGGTATTCATAGATATATGATTTCTTTAGGTAATACAATCTTTCATATACGTAATTTTTCAGTTTTATGGATTTTGCGCACTAATCTTCGCACAACGATGAACACATCTTTAAGAAATTTGATAATTTTATTTTATATTCTTCCGCTGCGCATGTGGTGTCTCCCACTAGATTTCCCAACAGTGGTATTAGAGCTAGGTTGTTCATGCGAAAGATTAGTTTTGAACTATGTGTGTTGTGTTTTAGAGAAACTTTTTACGTTAAAATTATTGACACAATAGCAAGAAAAGACAGTAATTGTTGCTACCCTTATTGCCCTCACAGATGGTAGCTTGATCTACGTGCGTGTAGTCGCCTACAGCGACAACGGCTATAAGTAGGTGGCACGGCGCCGACGCAGGCGTAGGCTCACAACTGTTGTTGCACGCAAGAACTGCACCTACAATAGCAAGCTGGCAACCTACTTATAGCAGCCTTGTTACCGACGGGTGCCCCACTTGTGGGCACTACATATGGGCATAGCGCTTGCAATTGTTGAATCTTGAATTTTGATGATGAAGTCAATTGTCATTTGTTTATCTAATCTACGATGGCAGTAAGACATGTAGCAGGTGTTGAGCCGGAGTCAAGACAAAATCACATTGGGTGTTCGAGAGTTCGTCGGAAGTCCGGACTGTCGTCGGAAGTTCTGCGGGAACAATCTGAAAAGTCCAAGAGCTTGCCAAAGAAGCTCATTGGAACTCGCCAAGAGGATCGTCGCGAAGTCCAAGAGTTTGCCGGGAGTCTGTCGGAGTATCGCCGAGGGTTCGTTGGATGTTCGTCGAAAGTTCGCCGGAAGAAGCGATTGATGTACTAGAACATGATTTGTAGTATTGATGTCTTCATTATCGTAGTTAGCATGTAGATTAAGTTAGGATTGGGGGGTGACCTCATTAACTTAATCTAGGGCCAATTGGGCCCTTAACAAACCCAAATTGGGCCGAATGGAATAGCCCATTCAGACCTAGAATTCCTACCCGACGGTGGCATCGCCTAGGAGACTCGGTCTCCCAGGAGTTCTAGGTGGTAGTACCGCCCCTATCAGTCGGTGTACCGCCTAAGCTCGGTCTCTGAGCGATGTCAGGCGATAGTACCACCCAGACTGAGCAGTAGTACCGCTCAGTAACAGATGATAGGCGGTAGTACCGCCTAGTTATGGCGGTGGTACCGCTAGGACCCTGGAAATCCGTAAATGGACACTTTTGAGTTCCAACTTCAAACTGATTGGGGCTTATATAAACCCCACCCTTTCCTGCATGAAAGGAAACCGAAAAGCTTGCTTTTATTTTGAGTATTTGAGAGCTTAAAAGTGTTGTAAAAGGCTAGAGTTCTTCTCCCTCTTTTCTTTCTAAGTGTTGATCATTCAAGAGAGGATTGAAAATTTGTAAGAGTTGTCTCCTAAGCCTATCAAAAGGAGAAAAATTGTAAAAGGGTAGTTGGCCTTCGCCTATTGAAGGAAGGTCTCTAGTGGACGTCGATGACCTTGTCGGAGGAGGAAGCCAAAAGTGGATGTAGGTCAAGATTGACCAAACCACTCTAAATCTCAGTTTTCATTTACATTCTGCTCTTAATCTTAACTGCAAACTACCTTAATTGATTTACATCAACTACACTTCCACTTACTCTTAACTTTAAAGATCTTTCTGAAACGGTTTTCGTACGAAAGTCTTTTTAACCGATGAAAGTTTTTCGCTGCGCTAATTCACCCCCTCCTCTTAGTGCTCTTGATCCTAATAATTGGTATCAGAGCGGGTTCACTCTCAGTTGGATTAAAAATCCAAGAGAGATGGCATATGCCGGAAACCAAGAGAGTCACTCTTTTATACGTCTGCCCATGTTCAATGGGATGGATTACACCTATTGGAAGACCCGAATGAGGATCTTCCTTATTTCAATGGATTTTGAACTTTGGAATATTGTTGAAAATGGGTTTTCAAAGTCTTCTCTTCCAATGATCGATTGGAATGAATTGGAGAAGAAGACTTTTGCTCTAAATGCAAAGGGTATGCTTTATTTTGTGCACTTGATAAAAACGAGTTCAATCGTGTTTCAATTTGTGAAACTGCATTTGATATTTGGCATACACTCGAAGTGAGTAACGAAGGCACGAGTAGAGTAAAATAGTCAAAAATAAATCTTTTAGTACATTCTTATGAACTTTTTCGAATGAAACTGAGTGAGACCATAGGTGACATGTACACCCGCTTTACGGATGTCGTCAATGGTTTAAAAGGACTCGGTAAAAGTTTTTCGGATTTCGAGCTCGTTAATAAAATTCTTAGATCCCTTTCAAAGAGTTGGGACCCTAAAGTCACTGTCATTCAAGAGGCTAAAGATTTAAACAACTTTCCTCTTGAAGAATTAATCGGGTCATTAATGACCTACGAAATGACTTACAAAGCTCATGAAGAGCATGAGGACACCCTTCCAAAGAACAGGAAGGATATGATACTTAGAACTTAAGAAGACCACTTGAGAGTAAACTCAAGTGATGAGGACTTTGATGATGGCTTGACACTTTTAGTAAGAAAATTTAAAAAATTCATTAAAAGAAATAAATTTAAAAATGATACTAAAAATAAATTTGAACCCAAAAAGGACCAAGTTATTTGCTACGAATGCAAAAAGCCGGGACACTATAAAAGTGAATATCCTCAAGCCAAGAAGAGAACACTAAAGAAGAAGGCGCTAAAAGCAATATGGGATAACTCAAGCAAATCTGAAGATAAGGAGTTCAACACCAAGCAAGTTGCTCATTACACACTTATGGCCATCGGAGAGGAGGTATCAAATTTAATTAATGCAAATTTATCATTTAATGAATTATTAAATACTTTCCATGACTTATTTAATGACTACAAAACAATTAGTAGAAAATATAAATTGTTAAAAAAGGAGCATGATACTCTTGTTAGTAAATTCGATAAATTAAAAATTGAGCATACTGATAGTTTAGTTCCATGTGCGAAATGTCATGACTTAGAAATACTCCAAAAGGAGAACTTGCTACTCAAGGACACCTTAAAGAAATTTGAGGTTGGTAGCAAGTCCTTGAACATGATCCTTACCAATAAGGGTCAAGTTTATAAAGGAAGTGGAATCGGATTTGTGAGAAGCTCTCACAAAAATCCAACCACCTTCATTAAAAGCCCTATTTTGCATATTTCACACCAAAACAAATGCAACTTTTGTTGCAAACATGGACATAAAACTTATCATTGTCCATTCAAGAAGATTAGTCCTAACAAATTGATTTGGGTTCCTAAAGGAACTGTAAAGAACTCCATGTATCATGATAAGCAATTTAGATCAGTTTTTGAGGCACCCATGGTCAAATGGATACCTAAAAATCATCCTCTTTTTTAGAAACGTATACCATCACAAGCTAGGAGCAAGAGATGATATCTTGCTTTTTGAGTGCTTAAGGTTTATGACTAGAAATCCAAAATGACTTATAATGCTCTCTAACTAAAATGACAGAAAGAGGATTAGTAGAATTAAAACTATCAATTACAATATGATACTTATGTTCCATACGTTAATGATGCAATCTTGTGTGATAAACACTTAAGTTTGATCCCTCAAATTTTGAAACTTGTAAACTCTTATGCATAAATTCCCCTTTACACATCCTCTAGATTTTCGAATTTATCGGATATATTCCTCCCTCAATTTTTCCTGATCCTACCATATCTTACAAGATCATGAACTTATGGTTTGCGATGCTTGCATGATGAGTCATAAACATATTGAAAACATATAAGCTCTATATGACATTTGAGTAGAGTATGCATTTCACAAGATCGATCATGAACATACGAATTTTCTCATGTTGTGATGTGAATTTTTACATGATTATGTAATTAAGGTTATGTGCTCTACAAACAAAAACTCCCTTCAAGTTGAAATCACCCACATCAGCCCACACACCCTGGTAAGCAAAGCTCACCGCCTATAGGCGATGGCACCACCCAGCTAGTGGTAGCACCACCAGTTGTCACGGATGGTAGGCGGTAGCACTACCCATCCAGCGGTGCCACCGCCTACAACCTGCCCCCTTTTAAAATCGAGCTAGGGCCAGTGGTAGAACTGACCCCAACTCATTTCCACTCACCCTTACAGCTCCAAACCTCTTTTGAACTCCATTCTCTCTCTCTAGCTGCCCAAAACTCCCTATTTCCTGCAAGATCAAGAATCAATCCTACATCTTCTTGAAGATCTCAACTAAGGTATTCTCTAAAAGGCTTTGATTTCTCTTTTGTATTATCTTCTCTTGCTCATTATCTATCTTCATAATAGCAGTATTTATGGGTTCTAGAAGATCCTCTAGGGACAAAGGGAATAGGAGATTAGAAGAAAACTATGATTCCACAATCTTTGATTCAAATCAACAAGCCCTAAAATTTGCATCTATAGAATTTAGACATGTTCATAAGGGAAAATATGTTGACTTAAATGAACTAAGTGATTTAGAACCTATTCAATGGTTTGCAAATCTAAATCTACTTCCAATCGTACAAATAAGTGAACCTATCTACCCTAGACTTGTTAAGTTGTTTTATAACAATCTACATGTAGATGAAGAAGAAAGGGTGTCTACTTATCTTTTATAACATCATATATCCATTACGGATAGATCTATTTGCGACATAATAGGCATCCTGGCGAAAGAAGAATGTTGTTATTTTAGAGGACAATGGGACGATAAAACGATTGGGACCACTTATGTTAATGCCTTAGGAACAATTTTTGGCAATCCCAACTTAATGATACTTCCAAAAAGCTGTGAGCATTTACTACCATTAAGCACCAAATTACTTCATCACATCTTGATTAGTATCATTCTCCCGAAACAATACCATCAAAATGAAGTAAGTCAAATGGAACTAGGCACCATGTATTGGATCATGAAAGGATATAACAACTGTTTTTGGTTACCTTATCCAATAAAACATAATAGAAATATCTAAAAAGGACATTGATGCTTCCATATGGTGGCATAATCACTAGAATACTCCATGCCTATAATATTCCAATTCCACCCAATGAAGAAGTTATAAAGCTAGATAGATTTAGTATCATAAATAAAAATCTACTTCGATGGATGAGATATACATTTAGAGATGGTATATGGGTTAGACTACCTAGAAGAACTAATCCCCCTCAACTTGAATTAAAATCGGAAACACCAATCTTTAGGGGTAATCTATCTCCTCCAACTAGTCCCTTTGAGGAAGCACCTCCAGTAGAACAAGCACCTTCTTCATCTATCGAAGACGTAGGGATTCGAATGGATCGCTTTGAACAAAGACAAGATCGACTTGAACAATGCCAAGATCAAATCCTATCTGAGCTGCAGTAAATTCACCGACAGTTTGACACATTGTTTAGACATTTTAACTTTCCACCACCTGAATGAGCATATGTATGTATTTAGAAAAAGTGGACACAATTCCTTCTTGTCATGTTGTAAAACTATGTTGTTGTAAACTTTTTATGCTATTCACTTTGATCGCAATGCTACTTACTTTGATATGTTTAACTATTGGTATCTACGACTTGATGTATTATTTGGTGAGCATTTATGGAGTTAGGAATATTAATGTTGATTGAATTTCGTTTTCAGATTTTCTTGATTCTTTGATCACTTAAATTCGGTGCTGAAAATTTTATACGAATTTGATATGATTGTATGCTTCAATAACATGTTTACTTTAAAGTTGGAAATTCTATGCCTTGGTGCTAAAAGTTTCCACGATGAGCATGTTATACTCTCATGATTGTGATTTGAAAAGTTTCAATGATACATCGGATTCTTAATCTTTGAGTACTACAAAGCACTAATAATTTTGCTTCATAATTGTGATTGAAAAGTTATGACAAAACATTGTCTGAATGCATGAATTTGTTAAATTTCGTTTTCAAACTTTCTTGATTCTTTGATCAATCACTTAAATTCAATGCTAAAAATTTTATGATATGAATTTTACATGATGATAAGATTGTGTGCTTCAATAACATGTTTGCTTTAATGTTGGAAATTTTGTGTCTTGATGCTAAAAGTTTCCATGATGATGAACATGTTTACCTTCATGATTATGATTGAAAAGCTATGATAAAACATTGTCTGAATGCATGATTTTGTTGTATTTCTCTTCCGGACTTAATATGTTTCTTGAATGGAGCTTTCATAAGTTTATGCCATATCAAGTTTATTTTATATCCATGCTCCATCACTTAATGATTTTTCATACATGGAATTAAATGACAAATGCATCTCTCATGGATTTATCTTTTGTGATTCTTAATTAAGAAATGAATTTGATGATTCTTTCACATTAATTCCTTCTTGTTGAAGAAAAACTTTTTGAGATGAACACTTGCAAGGATTTAACTTTACATGTATATCTTGGTCCTTGTGAAAATGAAATATGATTTAATCTCTTATCGTTTTTAACTTCATTCAAAGTTAGTTCACAATGGCTTTCCTCCTTCATACAAAACGTTAATGACAAAGGAAGAAGTAGTGAAAGCTATCTCAACATTTGAATGATGCCATGTCATGATTGCTTGAAAAATAATTTGTATGAATGGTATCTTACCACTTATTGTTGAAAAATTACATGAATCTTTACCACACTTATTACTATGCTTGAAATGCGCTTGAATTGTTCTCCTTTTTGTTGATGACAAAGGGGGAGAAATATGTGATAAATTGATGATAGAATGAATTGCTATACACTTGAAATATTTGCATTAATGATAAGATATCTAGAACTTACATTATAATTTTACAAATTGATATCTTACCATATGATGAATTGCTATGATTATCATATTTGCATTATGTTAAGATATCTAGAGCTCAATTTGTAATTTTACAAATTGATATCTTATCATATGATGAATTGCTATGATTGCTATTCTTCACATTTGAAACATAAGACTTGAAAATGGATGTCCTACCTTGACATCATTTTCAGAAAGATACTTCATGATAGAAATCATGATGGGGGTATTGATAAGTTTAAATTAACTTAACTTATCAATATGTCTCTTGAATTCAAAGGCTTTGAATTCAAGAATGACTTATCTCAAGTATGGCATATAGATAGGGGGAGTTAAAGTTAACTCCATCATCAATCGATTGTCATCATCAAAAAGGGGGAGATTGTTGAATCTCGGATTTTGATGATGAAGTCGATTATCATTTATTTATCTAATCTATATATTGAGATAAGTGTGTAGAATTAACTACGATGGCAGTAAGACATGCAGCAGATGTTGAGCCAGAGTCAAGACCAAGATCACGTTAGGTGTTCGAGAGTTCGTCGGAAGTCCGGACTATCGTCGGAAGTTCGGTGGGAACAATCCGAGAAGTCTAGGAGCTTGCCAAAGGAAGCTCGGCTCGTCCGAACTCGCCAAGAGGATCGTCGTGAAGTCCAGGAGTTTGCCGGGAGTCCGTCGGAGCATCGCCGAGGGTTCGTCGGATGTTCTCCGGAAGTTCGCCGGAAGCTCACCGGAAGAAGCGATTGATGCACCGGAACACGATTTGCAGTGTATTAATTATCGTAGTTAGCATGTATATTAAGTTAGGATTGGGGGGTGATCCCATTAACTTAATTTGGGGCCAATTGGGCCCTTAATAGACCCAAATTGGGCCAAATAGAATAGCCCATTCGGACCTAGAATTCCTGGCCGACGGTGGCACCGCCTAGGAGACTCGGTCTCCCAGGAGTTCTAGGTGGTAGTACCACCCCTGTCAAGTGATGGTACCGCCGGTAGTTATTACTGCCAACGATGGTACCGCCTGAGCTCGGTCTCCGAGTGATGTCAGGCGGTAATACCACTCAATGATAGATGACAGGCAGTAGTACTACCCAGTTATGGTGGTGGTACCGCCAAGACCCCGAAAATCCGAGAATGAACACTTTTGAGCTCCAACTTCAAACTTATTAGGGTCTAAATAAACCCCACCCTTTCCTGCATGAAAGGAAACCGAAAAGCTTACCTTTATTCTAAGTATTTGAGAGCTTAATAGTGTTGTAAAAGGCTAGAGTTCTTCTCCCTCTTTTCTTTTTAAGTGTTGATCATTCAAGAGAGGAGTGAAAACTTGTAAGGGTTGTCTCCTAAGCCCGTCAAAAAGAGAAAAGTTGTAAAAGGGTGGTTGGCCTTCGCCTATTGAAGGAAGGCCTATAGTGGACGTTAGTGACCTCTTTGGAGGAGGAAGCCAAAAGTGGATGTAGGTCAAGATTGACCAAACCACTCTAAATCTCGATTTGCATTTACATTCTGCTCTTTATCTTAACTGCAAACTACCTTTATTGATTTACATCAACTACATTTCCGCTTACTCTTAACTTTAAAGATCTTTCCAAAATCATTTTCATACGAAAGTCTTTTTAACCGACGAAATTTTTCTGCTGCACTAATTCACCCCCCCCTCTTAGTGCTCTTGATCCTAACAATAATGGCATTGTCGCCCGTGGGCGAGTAGCCTGCAAGGTCGACCACCACATGCAGTGGTGCCTACAAGGGCGGGTGACGCCCGCAGGCGCCCATAGCAATGCTTGCCCGTAAAGGGGGCACCGGCTCACTATGGGCACTACCCCCGTAGGGGCGACACCCCCTCCCCCCGGCGCTGTCGTCGGCAAGGTGGCGGTGGCCACAACGCAGGAAGAAGAGAAGGGGTTAGGGTTTTTGGGAAAATGATAGTTTTACCCCTCGAAGTTTTAGAAATTTGAAGTTATGCCCTTTTGTCCAAATTACCAAAATACCCTTCATAATTCTAAGAATTCGTTGCATGTCTCCAGTTTCATAAAATATTAATTAACTAAAAAGTTTAATTGATTATTATTATTATTATTATTATTATTATATTATTATTATTATTATTATTTATTATTATTATTATTATTATTATTATTATTATCTAGTAGTACTACATGATGATGATATGTACATGTGATATATGATTTGGACGGATGATCATGGACCGTGTGATGTGTGTATGTGATTATTATTATTATTGGGACCTATGAGTCTCTATTTTATTTCTCATTTATTGTCAGGCCTACGTGCCTATGATTAAGTTGTAATCACACGAGGAGACGCAGTAGGAGCGTGGAAGCGATAGCGGGACCCACGAGATGGACGATCGTGATACATGCAGATGTGTCGAGATGCCGATAGAACCGACGAGGATGAGATGGACAACATAGGGCATGGAGATGCACTATTGCATACATAGATCTTGATGTGAGTGATTAGGCCCACTAGTTCGGGCCTGAACACATTAGGCTGTGGTTCATAATCATATGGTGTGATTACTCATGTGATGTGTTATTACTTATACACCTATTATATATGTATATATATTTGCATGTGATGTAGATATATATTAAATATATATGTGTGTGATACGTCATATTAAGAGACCAAATCAAAAATCTCCTCTCTTTATAATATTAAGTTGGTAAACGTGAGGTAATTAGATTGACCCACGTGGCCTTCCATCATTATAGATAGGGACCGATTCCTGATGTAGCTTGAGTTGGTTGAGTCACTCGAGACTCACCTATTTCGCGATTCACTATCTTGTCTATGACATAGAGATGTCACCGGTGACCTAAGGATTGTATGCTTGGTCGAGTCACTCGAGAGCATATTGTCGAATCTGACTCATCTTTTAATGATGGTGATGACTTAACCGAACACTATAGTTGGTCGAGTCACTCGAGGCCATGGTGGTTCGAAGGCCAAACAGGACGAGAATCACAAAGAGTTGTGATTGGTAAGAGTTGCCTACCTTATGGGCTTAATATAATTGGTCGAGTCTCGTCACTCAAGGTTACGTTAAGACATCGATTGGATCTCAATCCTGACTAGAGATCTGCCGAGGGTCTCCGATTCACATGCCGAAGGGAGTTTTGTGATTCATGAGAAAATAGTGAGAGTATATTAAGATAGAAATTATTATCTTTATTGTTTATTTGTCTACAAAATCTGTATATTATTTATTTATGCTATATATTTATTTTCAAAAATATGTCGCATTCAAATCCCTTACATGACATACTTGATATCAACCGCCTCACAGGTCCAAATTATACGGATTGACTCTAAAACTTGAGAATTATTCTCACGATGGGAAAAATTACGTATGTCCTTGATATAGTGATGCCTACGCCCGAGGAAGGGGCAAGCAAGAATGAGATCGCTCGCTACATGAAGTACATAGATGACTCCACTCTTGCTCAGTGTTACATGTTGGGCTACGTGAAGTACATAGAAACTCACAGGTCTAGAAATGATCCTAAAGGATAACTTATATGTGGATTTTGTGCTTCAGTCCCTACCAAATTCTTTTTTACAATTCATAATGAATTTTAATATGAATAAACTTGAAGTAACTCTCCCTGAGCTTCTCAATATATTAAGGGAGGTAGAGAGCACTATCAAGAAAAAGAAGCCAATCTCTATACTGGTGAGATTAGAAAGAAAAGGAAATCAGAAAAGTCCCTTAAGAAGGGCAAGGGCAGAGGTAGACCGGGTAAAGCAAAGGTTGCTACGAAAGATCCAACAAAGGATAAAGGTCAATGCTTTCACTGCGATAAAGATGGGCACTGGATGAGAAATTATAAAGAGTACCTTGTAGAGAGGGCGAAATAGAAGCTTGGAGAAGCTTCAGGTACATTCATGATTAGTCTCCATTTGTCAAACTCTTATGATAACACATAGGTATTAGATACCGGTAGTGCTATGATTGCTAAACACTTGAAATATTTGCATTATGTTAAGATATCAAGAACTTGCATCGTAATTTCACATGTTGATATCTTACCATATGATGAATTGCTACCATTACTATCATTCACATTTGAAATGTAAAACTTGAAAATGGATGTCAAGCCTTGACATCATTTTCAGAGAGATACATCATGATAGGAATCATGATGAAAGTATTGATAAGGTTAAACAATCTTAACTTATCAATATGTCTCTTGAATTCAAAGGCTTTGAATTCAAGAATGACTTATCTTGAGTATGACATATAGATAGGGGGAGTTAAAGTTAACTCCGTTATCAATTGATTGTCATCATCAAAAAGGGGGAGATTGTTGAATCTCGGATTTTGATGATGAAGTCAATTGTCATTTGTTATCTAATCCATATGTTGAGATAAGTGTGCAGGATTAACTACGATGAAAGTAAGACATGCAGCAGGAGTTGCGCCAAAGTCAAGACTATGATCACGTTGGGGGTTCGAGAGTTCGACGGAAGTCCGGACGGTCATCGGAGGTTCTGCGAGAACAAATCCGAGAAGTCCAGGAGCTTGCCAAAGAAGCTCATCGGAACTCGCCAAGTGGATCGTCGTAAGTCCAGGAGTTTGCCGGAAGTCCGCCGGAGCATCGCCGAGGGTTCGTCGGATGATCGCCGGAAGCTCGACGAAAGAAGCGATTGACGCACTGGAGCAAGTTGCAGTAAATGTCTTGAAAAATATCGTAGTTAGCATGATGATTAAGTTAGAAATGGGAGGTGATCCCATTAACTTAATCTTGGGGCAATTAGGCCCTTGACAGACCCAAATTGGTCCCTTGACAGACCCAAATTGGGCCGAATGGATCAGCCCATTCGGACCCAAATTCCCTAGCCGATGGTGGCACCGCCCAGCTGCCGAGCCTCGGAGTGAGGCTGGGCGGTGGCACCGCCCCTATCAGGCGGTGGCACCGCCTGGGCTCAGTCCGAGTAAGACTGGGTGGGCGGTAGCACCGCCCCTATCCAGCGGTGGCACCGCCTGGGCTCAGTCTCCGAGTGAGACTAGGCGGTAGCACCGCCCCTGACTGGCGGTGGTACCGCCCGAGCTCGGTCTCCGAGCTCTGTTAGGCGGTAGTACCGCCAGGACCCCGAAAACATGGGATATGACATTTTTGAGCTCCAAATTCAAATCAGTTTGGGGCCTATATAAACCCCACCCTTTCATGCATGAAAGGGCACCGAAACTTAGCATTTATTCTGAGATTTTTGAGAGCTTAAAAGTGTTGTAAAAGGCTAGAAGTTCTTCTCCCTCTTTTCTTCAAAGTTTTGATCATTCAAGAGAGGAGTGAAAAATCTGTAAGGGTTGTCTCCTAAGCCCATCAAAAGGAGTGAAACTGTAAAAGGGTGGTTGGCCTTCGCCTATTGAAGGAAAGCCTCTAGTGGACGTCGGTGACCTCATCGGAGGAGGAAGCCAAAAGTGGATGTAGGTCAAGATTGACCGAACCACTCTAAATCTCGGTTTGCATTTATATTTTGTTCTATATCTTAACTGCAATTACTTCCATAGCTTTACTTTAACTGCACTTTGCTTGATCTTAAGTTAAAGCAATTTCCGAATCGACTTTCATACCGAAATCGTTCTTATCGTACGAACGTTGTTTTAATCGTCAAAAGTTTTCCGCTGCACTAATTCACCCCCCCCCCCCCCCCCCCCCCCCTTCTTAGTGCTCTTGATCCTAACAATTGGTATCAGAGCGGGGTTAACTCTCAATCGAATTAAAACCCAAGAGAGATGGCTTACATCAGAAATCAAGAGGGCCACTCTATTACACGTCCACCCATGTTCAATGGGACGGACTACACCTATTGGAAGACCCGAATGAGGATCTTCCTTATTTCAATGGATTTTGAACTTTGGAATCTTGTCGAAAATGGATTTTCGAAGTCTTCTCTTCCAATGATCGATTGGAATGAATTGGAGAAGAAGACTTTCGCTCTTAATGCAAAGGCTATGAATGCCTTATTTTGTGCGCTTGATAAAAATGAGTTCAATTGTGTTTCGGTTTGTGAAACCGCATTTGATATTTGGCATACACTCGAAGTGACTCACGAAGGTACAAGTTGAGTGAAAGAGTCAAAAATCAATCTTTTGATACATTCTTTTGAACTTTTTCAATGAAACCGAGCGAGACTATTGGCGATATGTACACCCATTTCACGGATGTCGTCAATGGTCTAAAAGGACTCGACAAAAGTTTTTCAGATTTTGAGCTCGTAAATAAGATTCTAAGATCCCTTCCTAAGAGTTGGGACCCTAAAGTCACTGCTATTCAAGAGGCTAAAGATCTAAACAATTTCCCTCTTGAAGAATTAATCGGGTCATTAATGACCTATGAAATGACTTGCAAAGCTCATGAAGAGCAAGAAGACATCCTTCCAAAGAACAGGAAGGATATGGCACTTAGAACTTTCGAAGACCACTTGAGAGAAAACTCAAGTGATGAAGACTGTGACGATGACTTAGCACTTCTAACAAGGAAATTCAAAAAATTCATTAAAAGAAACAAGTTTAAAAATGACTCAAAAAATAAATTTGAACCCAAAAAGGACCAAGTTATTTGCTACGAATGCAAGAAGCCGGGACACTACAAAAGTGATTGTCCCCAAGCCAAGAAGAGAACACCAAAGAAGAAGGCGCTCAAAGCAACGTGGGATGACTCGAGCGCATCCGAAGAAGAGGAGTCCAACACCGAGCAAGTTGCTCATTACGCCCTAATGGCTATCGGAGATGAGGTAACAAATTTAATTTATGTAGATTTATCATTTGATGAATTACTAAATGCCTTCCATGACTTATTTGATGAATGCAAAACTATTAGTAGAAAATACAAATTGCTAAAAAAGGAGCATGATAGTCTTACTTGTAATTTCGATAAATTAGAAATTCAATATCATGATAGTTTAGCTCCATGTAAAAAATGTAATGATCTAGAAACTCTCCAAAAGGAAAACTTGCTACTTAAGGACACCTTGAAGAAATTCGAGGTTGGTAGCAAGTCTTTGAATATGATCCTTACAAATAAGGGTCATGTTCCTAAAAGAAGTGGAATCGGATTTGTGAGAAGTCCTCACCAAAATCCAACCACCTTCATTAAAGGCCCTATCTTATATGTTCGGCACTAAAGCAAATGCAACTTTTGTTGCAAACATGGACATAGAACTTATCATTGTCCACTCAAGAAAGTTAGTCCAAACAAATTGATTTGGGTTCCTAAAGGAACCACGATAAATTCTATGAAACATGATAAACAATTTAGATCAATGTTTGAGGCACCCAAAAGTAAATGGGTACCTAAAAATCATCCTTTCTTGTAGAAACATACATCATCACAAGCTAGGAGCAAGAGATGGTACCTTGATAGTGGATGCTCAAGGCATATGACCGGAGATCCATCTCAATTCTCTAAACTCACTAGCATAGACGAAGGCTATGTCACCTTCGGAGACAACAACAAGGGTAAAATCATTGGCAAAGGAACCATAGATAACAAATCCAACTTCTTTATTGGAGATGTTTTGTTAGTTGATGGTTTAAAACATAACCTCTTGAGCATTAGTCAATTGTGTGATAAAGGATATGTTGTCAAATTCGAATCTAATGCTTGCATCATTGAAAAACCACACAAAAACACATCTATGATTGCATTAAAACAAAATAACGTATACACTATTGACATCAATGATCTTTGTAATGAAATGTGTTTCACGATTTTGAATGAGGATGCTTGGCTTTGGCATAGGAGATTAGGTCATGCTAGCATGAAACTAATCACTCAAATATCATCCAAAGAACTTGTAAGAGGAATTCCTCATATCAAGTTCATCAAAGATAATGTGTGTGATGCTTGTCAATTAGGAAAACAAATTAAGGGTAGTTTCAAATCTAAGAATCAAATAAGCACCTCTAGGCCTTTACAATTGATCCATATGGACTTGTTTGGACCTATCTCTACATCAAGTCTAGAAGGTAGCAAATACGCTTTCGTCATTGTAGATGACTATAGTAGATACACATGGACTTATTTCTTAAACATAAAAATGAATGCTTTAGATATTTTACCAAGTTTTGCAAACTTGTCCAAAATGAAAAGAGTTCTATGATTTCATCAATTAGAAGTGATCATGGTGGTGAATTTCAAAATCATGATTTTCAAGAATTTTGTGAATTTAATGGATACAATCATAACTTCTCTACTCCAAGAAATCCTCAACAAAATGGAGTGGTAGAAAGAAAAAATAGAAATTTACAAAAAATGGCAAAAACCATGTTGAATGAACATAGCCTACCCAAATATTTTTGGGCCGAAGTCGTAAACACTACATGCTATATTTTGAATAGAGTTCTAGTAAGACTCTTACTCACCAAAACTCCCTATGAGTTGTGGAACAACAAAAAACCCAATGTTTCATATTTTAAAGTTTTTTGGTGTAAGTGTTTTATCTTGAATGAAAAAGATGCCTTAGGAAAATTTGATGCTAAATCCGATGAAGTAATTTTCCTTGGTTATTCTTCGGTTTCTAAAGCTTTTCGTATCTTCAATAAAAGAACTTTAATTATAGAAGAATCCATTCATGTTGTTTTCAATGAGATTTCCGAAATTAAGAAAAATGATTTTGATGATGATGTTAATTTTGATTCTTTGAATTTAAATGAAACCCCTTCTCCAACTAGCAACTTGGATGCATCCACTTCCGAAACATCCTTACCCAAGGATTGGAAATATGTAGATACTCATCCTAAGGAGCTAATTCTAGGAGACACATCTAAGGGGGTTCAAACACATTCTTCTCTTAAAGAATTTTGTGCCAACGCCGCTTTTCTCTCCCAAATTGAACCTAAATGTATTGACGAAGCCATGAAAGATGATTCATGGATTATCGCAATGCAAGATGAGTTAAATCAATTTGAGAGAAATGAGGTGTGGAAGCTTGTTCCTAGGCCAAATGATCATTTAGTTATTGGTACTAAATGGGTCTTTAGAAACAAGCAAGATGAAAATGGTATCGTGGTTAGAAACAAGGCTAGATTAGTAGCCAAAGGTTTCAACCAAGAAGAAGGTATCGATTATGAAGAAACCTTCGCTCCTGTGGCTAGAATAGAAGCCATAAGGATGCTCCTTGCCTATGCTAGTAATAATAATTTTAAGTTATTTCAAATGGATGTTAAAAGCGCTTTTCTTAATGGCTTTATTTCCGAAAAAGTTTATGTTGAACAACCTCCCGGATTTGAAAATAATAGCCTCACTAATCATGTGTTTAAATTAACTAAAGCTCTCTATGGTTTAAAACAAGCCCCAAGGGCTTGGTATGAGACTTAGTTCTTTTCTTATTAAAAATAATTTTACAAAAGGCAAGGTTGATACTACATTGTTTATCAAGAATTTTGAAAATAATTTTCTCATTGTTCAGATTTATGTTTATGATATTATCTTTGGTTCTACAAACGAATCTCTTTGTGAATCATTTGCTAAAACCATGAGTCTAGAATTTGAAATGAGTTTGATGGGAGAATTAACCTTTTTCTTAGGCTTACAAATTAAGCAACTAAGAAATGACATCTTTATTAGTCAAACTAAATATGCTTTAGACTTGCTAAAGAGATTTAATATGGAAAGCTCAAAAGCTATTAACACTCCTATGAGCACATCCACTAAGTTAGAAGTTGACGAAAGTGGAGAAAGCTTCGATCAAAACACTTATAGGGGTATGATAGGAAGTTTACTCTACCTCACTGCAACTAGACCAGATATAATGTTCAGTGTAGGACTTTGTGCTAGGTTTCAATCGAACCCTAAGATATCTCATCTCAAAGCGGTTAAAAGAATACTTAGATATCTTAAAGATACCACAAATCTAGGATTATGGTATCCGAAAACTGAGAAGTTTGAGTTAATTGCTTATGCTGATGCAGATTTTGCTGGATGTAGATTAGATAGAAAAAGCACATCAGGAACATGTCAATTTTTGGGACATGCTCTTGTTTCCTGGTCATCTAAGAAACAAAACTCGGTTGCACTATCAACAACCGAAGCTGAGTATATAGCAGCTAGTGCATGCTGTGCATAAGTTGTGTGGATGAAAAACACCTTAGAAGATTATAAAGTTCATCTTAAAAATATTCCCATTAAATGTGATAACACAAGTGCTATATGTTTAACAAAGAATCTCATTCAACACTCAAGAACAAAACATATTGATATTAGACATCACTTTATACGAGATCATGTCACTAATCATGATATAGTTATAGAGTTCATTGATACTAAACATCAACTAGCTGATATTTTTACAAAGCCTTTAAGTGAAGAACAATTTAATTTCATTAGAAGAGAATTAGGAATGTTAATGTGTCCGAATGCTTAAACTCATTAAATTTATTTTTCGGACTTTCTTGATTCAATAATCAAATCACTTAATTGCTATGATGATTTTGCATGATTACATGCCTTAATAATATGTTGGAAATTATGTGTTTTGGATATAAAAATTTCCATGATAATGAGCATGTTTTATCTTCATGATTGTATTGAAAAATCTATAGCAAAACCTTGTCCGAATGCATGAAAGTGTTCAATTTTATTTTCGGATTTTCTTGATACCTTATTCTCTTTCGAACTTAATGTAGCTCTCATAAGCATATGTCATATCGAGTTTGATTCATATCATTGATTTTTGACCTATGGAATCAATTAGCAAATGCATCCTTCATAGGCTTATAATGTGAAAAATATTTTCGAGAAATGGATTTGATAAAATGATTCCTTCTTATAATTTCCTTTTTGAAAAAGGAAGATTTTTTACTTGCAAGGATATTGATTCACATACATATCTCGATCCTTGTGAAAATAAAGCGTGATTTAATCTTTCCTTGAGATGTTTGTATAATTGGTATCCTATCACTCATTGTTGAAAAATTACCAATCACTCACTTGTATTTAAAATTTGCTTATATCGTTCTCCTTTTTGTTGATGACAAAGGGGGAGAAATATATGAATTGATGCTATGCGTGCCATATTTGAATTTGAATTATGTTAAAAAAGCTTGCATCGAAATATATGGTAAATTGATGATAGAAATGCTATGATTGCTAAACACTTGAAATATTTGCATTATGTTAAGATATCAAGAACTTGCATCGTAATTTCACATGTTGATATCTTACCATATGATGAATTGCTACCATTACTATCATTCACATTTGAAATGTAAAACTTGAAAATGGATGTCAAGCCTTGACATCATTTTTAGAGAGATACATCATGATAGGAATCATGATGAAAGTATTGATAAGGTTAAACAATCATAACTTTTCAATATGTCTCTTGAATTCAAAGGCTTTGAATTCAAGAATGACTTATCTTGAGTATGGCATATAGATAGGGGGAGTTAAAGTTAACTCCGTTATCAATTGATTGTCATCATCAAAAAGGGGGAGATTGTTGAATCTCGGATTTTGATGATGAAGTCAATTGTCATTTGTTATCTAATCCATATGTTGAGATAAGTGTGCAGGATTAACTATGATGAAAGTAAGACATGCAACAGGAGTTGCGCCGAAGTCAAGACTATGATCACGTTGGGGGTTCGAGAGTTCGACGGAAGTCCGGACGGTCATCGGAGGTTCTGCGGGAACAAATCTGAGAAGTCCAGGAGCTTGCCAAAGAAGCTCATCGGAACTCGCGAAGTGGATCGTCGCAAGTCCAGGAGTTTGCCTGAAGTCCGCCGGAGCATCGCCGAGGGTTCGTCGGATGATCGCCGGAAGTTCGCCGGAAGCTCGACGGAAGAAGCGATTGACGCACCGGAGCAAGTTGCAGTAAATGTCTTCAAAAATATCATAGTTAGCATGATGATTAAGTTAGAAATGGGAGGTGATCCCATTAACTTAATCTTGGGGCAATTGGGCCCTTGACAAACCCAAATTGGGCCTTTGACAGACCCAAATTGGGCCGAATGGATTAGCCCATTCGGACCCAAATTCCCTGGCCGGCGGTGGCACCGCCTGGGTTGGCGGTGGCACCGCCCAGCTGCCGAGCCTCGGAGTGAGGCTGGGTGGTGGCATCGCCTGGGCTCAGTCCGAGTAAGACTAGGTGGGCGGTAGCACCGCCCCTGTCCGACGGTGGCACCGCGTGGGCTTAGTCTTCGAGTGAGACTGGGCGGTAGCACCAGCACCGCCCCTGTCCGACGGTGGCACCGCGTGGGCTTAGTCTTCGAGTGAGACTGGGCGGTAGCACCGCCCCTGACAGGCGGTGGTACCGCCCGAGCTCGGTCTTCGAGCTCTGTCAAGCGGTAGTACCGCCCATTTATGGCGGTAGTACCGCCAGGACCCCGAAAACATGGGATATGACATTTTTGAGCTCCAAATTCAAATCAGTTTGGGGCCTATATAAACCCCACCCTTTCATGCATGAAAGGGCACCGAAACTTAGCATTTATTCTGAGATTTTTGAGAGCTTAAAAGTGTTGTAAAAGGCTAGAAGTTCTTCTCCCTCTTTTCTTCAAAGTTTTGATCATTCAAGAGAGGAGTGAAAAATCTGTAAGGGTTGTCTCCTAAGCCCGTCAAAAGGAGTGAAACTGTAAATGGGTGGTTGGCCTTTGCCTATTGAAGGAAGGCCTCTAGTGGACGTCGGTGACCTCATCGGAGGAGGAAGCCAAAAGTGGATGTAGGTCAAGATTGACCGAACCACTCTAAATCTCGGTTTGCATTTACATTTTGTTCTCTATCTTAACTGCAATTACTTCTATAGCTTTACTTTAACTGCACTTTGCTTGATCTTAAGTTAAAGCAATTTTCGAATCGACTTTCATACCGAAATCGTTCTTATCGTACGAACGTCGTTTTAATCGTCAAAAGTTTTCCGCTGCACTAATTCACCCCCCCCCCCCCCCCCCCCCCTCTTAGTGCTCTTGATCCTAACAATACTTTATTACTTTTATTGATGATTTCTCAAGGTATGGACATGTGTACTTGATGAAGTAAAAGTCTGAGGCATTTGAGAAATTCAGAGAGCATAAGAATGAAGTGAAGAACTAGATTGGAAAGAGTCTCTAAAATATTCGATCAAAGTACTTGAGTACAGAGTTCACTCAGTTCTTTAAGGACCATAGGATCCTATCCCAATGGACACTTTCTTATATACCTCAAC
This sequence comes from Musa balbisiana, assembly GCA_004837865.1. NCBI lineage: Eukaryota > Viridiplantae > Streptophyta > Magnoliopsida > Zingiberales > Musaceae > Musa > Musa balbisiana. The sequence goes on along the minus strand of CM017192.1, from coordinate 27,642,222 downwards.
TCAATGGTGTATCAGAAAGGAAGAATCGTACACTATTAGACATGGTACGATCTATGATAAGCTTCGCCGACCTACCCATCTCATTCTAATGATACACCATAGAGTCTACAACTTACCTTCTGAACAGGGTTCCAACTAAGTCGGTAGTGTCTACACCATATGAGATATGAAAAGGGAAGAAGCTCGATCTTAAGGTTATTAAGATTTTGGGCTACCCTGCTCGCGTTAAAAGACACAACCCCAATAAATTGGAATCGATGATGGAGCGATGTAAGTTCGTGGGATACCCCATGAAAACTTATGGGTATTATTTCTATTATCCTAAGAACCAAAAGGTCTTTATAGCTAAGAGAGTGGTGTTCCTTGATAAGGAACACATTCTTGGTGAAGATAGTGGGGGCTTGATAGAGTTGAGTGAGGTTGGAGAACCTAGCTCAAGGACCACTCCATAACCCGAGTCTGTTCAGGTACTTAGCACACAAATTTCGACTTTACGTAGTTCCGATAGAGTATCACATCATCCTAAAAGATATGTGAAATATATTAAATGAGAGTATATTGAGGATATTGATCCTCAAACCTACGAGGAGGCTATTAAGAGTACAAACTCCAAGAAGTGGCAAGAAGCCATGAATTCTGAGATGGATTCTATGTATTCCAAAAAGATTTGAAACCTAGTTAATGCACCCGAGGGTATTATACCCATCAGTTGCAAGTGGATCTTCAAGAAGAAGATCGGAGTAGATGGAAAAGTAGAGACCTAGAAAGCAAGGCTAGTGGCTAAGGGGTATCATTAAAGGTAAGGTGTTAACTATGATGAAACCTTCTCACCCATAATAATGCTAAAATCCATCCGAATACTATTGGCTATTACAGCATACTATGATTATGAGATCTGGCAAATGGACGTGAAAACCACATTCCTCAATGGCAACCTCGAGGAGGTGTGTATGAGACAATATGAGAGATTCATATCCAAGGACTGCCTAGATAAGGTGTGTAGGTTGCTTAGGTCCATTTATGGACTAAAGAAAACTTTCCAAAGTTGAAACATAAGATTTAATGAAGCAATCAGATCTTTTGACTTCGTTAAAAATGAAGATAAGCCTTGTGTATATAGGAAGGTAAGTGGGAGCACTATCACCTTCTTAGTGTTATATGTGGATGATATCTAAATCATTGGGAATAATGTATGAATGCTATCCATAGTAAAGACTTAGTTATCTAGACACTTCACCATGAAAGACTTAGGGAAATCATCCTATATCTTAGAGATTCAGATTTATAAAGATAAATTCAAGAGAATGCTTGGCTTATCCCAATTCAAGTATATAGACATCATTATTAAAAGGTTTGGTATGGAAAATTTCAAAAGAGGTCTCATACCGATGAGATATGGGATATCACTTTCTGGGAGTATGTCCCTAAAGACTCCTGAAGAAAGGATGAACATGGATATGATATCCTATGCCTCAACGATAGGGTCTATCATGTATGTTATGCTATATACTAGGCCTGATATAGCGCATGCTCTGAGTATCACAAGTAAGTATTAGACAGATCTAGGCTTGGAGCACTACAAAGCAATAAAGTGTCTCCTTAAGTACTTGCGAAGGACTAAGGATCTTTTACTGGTATATGGAGGTAGTAGCCTCAAGGTTGAAGGCTACAAATGCTCAAGTTTCCAATCTGATGTCAATGATAGCAAGTCTAATTCGGGGTATGTGTTCACCCTAAATGGATGAGCAATATGCTGGAAGAGTTCCAAGCAAGATACTAGTGTTAACTCGACCATAAAGGCGGAGTATGTTGCTGTAGTAGTGGCAGCAAAAGAGGGAATCTTGATGAAGAAGTTCATCACAGATTTGGGAGTCGTGCCGAGCAACGAGGAGTCGATTCTCTTATATTACGACAACAATGGGACGATTGCTCAAGTGAAGGAACCCATGTCTCATCAGAAGTGTTCTGAGGAGGTTTCAGCTTATTATAGAGATCATGGCCCGAGGAGATGTAGCAGTGAAAAGAATTCCATCCGAAGATAACATCACAGATCCACTTACAAAGCTGTTGTCTCATATTATCTTTAAGTGTCAAAGGGGTCTGATAGGGATTAGACATAGAGGTGATTGGCTTTAGGTCAAGTGGGAGATTGCTAGTCATAGGTGTCATATAAGCCAATCACGTGAGTGATGGCACATGTAACTTGATGCATAGTCTTTTTACTTATTATTATTATTTGATATTTTATCACTTTATATTGATTATTGTATAAATATATTGTGATTTCCATGGATCTATGCAATGGGAATCGGATTGTGATGAGATCACGATAATGAGACCGATTCAGCTTTAAACACAAACCTTAAATAATCCTGGTCATGTGTTACTTGAAAGGGATATCGAGATAACCGGACAGACTAGTGTGCTGTATACTCATCCATATGATAGAGGCAGTTGGTCTCATAGCTGCTCGTGTGGGAACACTAGGGATACAATGCAGGTGCTCATTGGAGAATGAGTTCACTAATTGATCCGCTCACGAAATGATGGATGATTAATGATCCCTCATTATCAGACAACGATTCCGTTGTCCCAATTATGTATCTGGTCCATAGATTTGAGACATTAAGGATGTCTTGTATGAGTACTCCACTCTTTGATACCGGACTTACATGTTTGAAAGTTTCAGATCTAGTACAACTGATCATTGAAAGTGGCAATCAATCTTACAAGGGCTACTGAGTGTCAATAGAGGATCATCTACTCTCAGTGTTATGAGAGGAATATCTCATGTATTTTTACTCAGACAAATCCCTAGTCAAGTTCATTCAGAATGAGAGAGAAAGAGTTCTCTAGAAGAATCTGATTAGAGAGAGACTCGAGTAGAAATTGTATGAGTCTAATAGTATCATATCCGATATATGGTCTATAGGATATTAGATGGGTTAGGGATTATAGGTAAACGGTAACTAAGGACAGACATATCCAATAGATTGGATTCTCCTGTATCGTCTAGGGACTGGCATAGTGGCCTAGTACATCCGTAGTCAATGAGTCAAGTGAATTATTATGGAGATAATAATTCACTGATCCAAAAGGTATTCTGACAGATATGACTCACAATCAACTCGATATTGGGCCTAGAGGATTATACACATATGGTAGGTATTGCGACGAGTAGAGGTTTGGATATAAGATACCCGTCGGAGCTCCTATCTTATTAGATATCCAATAAACCCCTGAATTATTGGATCCTATGGATGAGATCCAATATGATCCAATGAGAGATTATTAGATAGAAATCCACTAATCTAAGAAGATTGAGTAGTTGGAGGAAGATCTAATACCCAATAGGGTAGAATCCATTAGGGTTAAATTGACAGGAGACCTCTATAAATAGAAGGGAACCAAAGATTCATATGTTAGAGCCTCTCTGGATTGCCTTCTCCTATTCTCCTCCCTTTTTTTCCTCAAATAACAGGCTTGAAGATTTGAAGAGTATCGTCGCAGCCCTACTATATGGATCACCGCTAGAAAGGAGTACATTTGACCTCTTTCACCCTCTCCTAAATATCTGTTGGGATTCAGGGATATATAATATAATCATCGATAATTTCTCCCTTAACATAAATTAATTACTATAAATGATATACTACTTTATTATTAACTTTTATATTTATGTATTATAGTTAAGGAAATAATTAAATTTAGTTTCCTTAATCACATGAATAAGTTAGGAATTCTACTAATCAAGTAAATTATTAATTGATTTATTTCTTAATGAATGATTTGATTTTTAGGAAGTAAATAGTTTATATTCCATTTTCATGCGTGAATTATAAGAAATGAATATTATATTTCTCTTTATGTGTGAAAAAAAAATAAAAATATATTAAAAATAAAAATTAAATTATTACTTATCTTATGGGGAGATCTCATCTTCTCTTATATAAAAGGGACAACTCCTCCCTTATTCCTCACCGAGCCTAACAATGAGAGGATTGAGGAGAGGACTTCCTGAGAAAATGATATCGATGAAAGAATAGCCGAGGAGAGGTAGGATCCTTTCTTTTTAACTAATTTTGATCTATATTTTAAAATATTATTATTGAGATTGTTATAATTTTGATGCATAATGATGTTTTAATTTTGAAATTTTATGATTAATGAATAATTATAATTATTTTGTGATGTTTGAATGATTATTTGATTCATCTTGATCTATTAAGGTTAAGTGAATTTTAATATTAATTTAATTATTAAAATTCTTATTTTTGGATTAGCATAATAGTTCTAATTTATTTAATTAGATATATCTATGTTTCAAGAATTATGTGTGAATTTCTACAATATAATTAGTTTTAAATTTAAGATTATGAATTTAAAATTTTTATTGATCGATTTGAGTCATTCTTTAATAATTTTAAGTGTTGAAATCTAATTTGATAAGAGGAGTCTAATTGGGGTCTGACTTGAATCAATTTGATCGATCAGATCGAATCGACTCAGCCCATGTGGTCATGTATGACTTAGCACATGTGACCAAGTACAACTTAGCCCATATGACTCGGCATGACCCAACCTTTGTGGTCGGGAAGAGCCAGCTCATATGGCAAGGTACAACCCAACCCATGTGACCAAGCATGACCCAACCCATGTGACTAGGTACGATCTAGTCCATATGCCTATGTATGATCTAGCTCATGTGGTAAGGTACAATCCAACCATGTGACTAAGCATGGGCCAACTCATGTGGCTAGGTACGATCTAGTATATGTGGCCATGTATGACCCAACTGATATGTTAAGGTACGACCCAACCATGTAGCCAGGCATTGGCTAGCTCATGCGGCTAGGTACGACCCAATCCATGCGGTTAGATACGACCCCAACTCATGTGTCTAGGACTAACTCGTGAGCCAAGCAAGGCCTAGTTCAATGGCAAGGCTCAGCCCAACTTATAAGTAAGGCTTAGCCTAGTTCATGAAGCTAAGTCTGCCCAACTATGTGATTGGCATTAGACATATCATCGCTCCTTCTATATAGCCCATCGTACCTCAACTCAACCTAGTACTTGGAACAGGTATATGTAGTGTATGTGGAATAGGTATATGCAGTATATGTGACCCGTCCAAGACTCAGGTGGGTTAGTTCGATTTGGGTTAGCATTGTACGACGTAGTCCAATTTCCTCCCTCTCTATTGGTTTGAGCTCATTAATTGACTAAATCAGATAGGTTTGATCAGTTAAAGCTGGTTTAGGGTGATTCCAAACTAATTTAACTAGTTCAAACCTATTTGACCTAATCGAGATTAATCAAATCTAAATTAGACCAGTCTAGGATGATTCCAAACTATTTCTATAAGGATTTGATGTTGGTTCCGTTAGATCATAATCGAATTGAATTTGTTTTAAGTCAATTGAGCTATTCAAATTAGCGTTTTGGTTGATTGAGGACTATTGAGATATTGATGTTTCATGCTTCTATAATTTATGAATTTAAAGGTTTTATCTGAATATGTCATTTGAAAATGATTATTGGTTTTCTATTTTCTTATGTTTATGATATTGATATGATGAGTATCATTTAGTAGATGTGACTAAACTAGTAGTTCACATTGGAGTGCAACTTGTGAAAGGAGCTATGGGCCCATCACAGTGTGAAGCCACCAATGGACATATTCTAGCAGATTTACATTAAGTATGATCTCTTATAATACTTAATCATATTGATTTCTTGATGTATGCATGAGTGATTGGGTGAGTATAAATGAATGATCATGGATATTTATGTACCCCCACCGAGGGTAGGTATGGCGATTCCCTTCAGGGATTAGCGGACCGTTAGACATGATGGTTAGACGGTTCCTCCATCCGCTGTTGGGAAGAATATGTTCCCACTTGGGCGGGTGAGGGATACCACTCTATCCGCTGTTGGGAGTGCGATATGGATTATCTCCATCCGCTGTTAGGAAAAATCCATCCCGTGGAATACGCCTCTCCATCCGCTATTGGGAGAGTGCACCATCGAGTGATGTACGCCTTTATTATTATGTATGTGTTGCATGTGATTGATTCATGATTTTGTTTATTATGTAAGAAATTATCATTATTTTTCTGATACATAAGTTTTATGATGAATAGATATATTTTCTTATTGAATTATTGATATTTGTTTATATTTCATGAATATTGAAGATTATTTTTATGATTTTTTTGAGGTTCCTACTAGCATGTGTGGTTGCTGATATATTTTAATTTTATATTCATTTTCAGAATAATCTACTACTGTGTAATAGATCTGAAGCTTGGGTCGAAGAAACTTATGACCCTATCAAGAAGATGTTGTCATTTTTCTAGTTAATAGAATATTTATTATTATAAAGATAAGGATTTGAATTCAAAGACAAATGAAAAGAAAATGAGGGAGTTTATTATGTAAATTATGGATAATAAAATATTAATTTATTATTCTTTTTATATATCTGGGATATGACATATAATCTCCCTATATAATACAATCTTTTATATACACAGTTTTTTAGTTTTATAAATTTTACGCACCAATCTTCGATGACAAACACATCTTTAGGAAATTTAGAGATCACATACACACACACTCCCAAGTTTCAACCTACCAAGAAAACACACACACACACTCACTCATTTGTCAAATATTGTATCAAACATCTGTGACCTAATAAAACAAGCAATCTTCCTTTGAGAACAAGTTTCAACCTACCAAGAAAACACACACACACACTCTCACTCACTCAGTGTTATGACCTTTTGTCAAATATTGTATCAAACATCTGTGACCTAATAAAACAAGCAATCTTCCTTTGAGAACAAGTTTCAACCTACCAAGAAAACACACACACACACTCACTCATTTGTCAAATATTGTATCAAACATCTGTGACCTAATAAAACAAGCAATCTTCCTTTGAGAACAAGTTTCAACCTACCAAGAAAACACACACACACACTCACTCATTTGTCAAATATTGTATCAAACATCTGTGACCTAATAAAACAAGCAATCTTCCTTTGAGAACAAGTTTCAACCTACCAAGAAAACACACACACACACTCACTCATTTGTCAAATATTGTATCAAACATCTGTGACCTAATAAAACAAGCAATCTTCCTTTGAGAACAAGTTTCAACCTACCAAGAAAACACACACACACACTCTCACTCACTCAGTGTTATGACCTTTTGTCAAATATTGTATCAAACATCTGTGACCTAATAAAACAAGCAATCTTCCTTTGAGAACAAGTTTCAACCTACCAAGAAAACACACACACACACTCACTCATTTGTCAAATATTGTATCAAACATCTGTGACCTAATAAAACAAGCAATCTTCCTTTGAGAACAAGTTTCAACCTACCAAGAAAACACACACACACACTCACTCATTTGTCAAATATTGTATCAAACATCTGTGACCTAATAAAACAAGCAATCTTCCTTTGAGAACAAGTTTCAACCTACCAAGAAAACACACACACACACTCACTCATTTGTCAAATATTGTATCAAACATCTGTGACCTAATAAAACAAGCAATCTTCCTTTGAGAACAAGTTTCAACCTACCAAGAAAACACACTCACTCATTCATTTGTCTCTCTCTCTCACACACACACACACACACACTCACTCATTTGTCAAATATTGTATCAAACATCTGTGACCTAATAAAACAAGCAATCTTCCTTTGAGAACAAGTTTCAACCTACCAAGAAAACACACACACACACACTCTCACTCACTCAGTGTTATGACCTTTTGTCAAATATTGTATCAAACATCTGTGACCTAATAAACAAGCAATCTTCCTTTGAGAACAAGTTTCAACCTACCAAGAAGCTAACAACCAGCCCTGAGCTAAAAGACAGATGGGTCTTACTTTTAGGATCCTAAACTTGTGCTTGCTGTAAAGTACAAACTGTAATCAGCGGAATAATCGAAGCGTGGAGGATTCTTGCTTTCCCACCTGCTGATCAGAGTGGAAACATGTTAATTTCATATCAATTTCTATTTGTTAGTGTCAATTTTGGTAGTCAATCCTATAACATGAGATCTATCCGATTTCGTTTAGTTTTTTTAAACTTATCATGCTTAGGAACTGGATTTTTGAAATAAATTCTAAAATAGTTATTCATTCAAGTCGACTCATCGAGATGGATCCTCATGACTCAAGCACCACTTATAGGACTAGTGGCAAGTCATGTCTGATGAGACCCAGATTTCGGATCTATTACTATATTTTCAAGATTCTTATTAATAGTGAGTGGCCGGTGAAATATTACTAGATTAAGAATTTTTGAAAGAATATTCTCTATTTAGATCCATGTTGTTGTGGTAGGTTTGAGGAACATGTTGTCACGTTTTGGTCGACTAGACGACTGGACTCCACTTGTTGAGTCCGAATTGATCGAAAATATTAACCATATCACCATCACAAAAATAAGACTTTCAAATAATTAGAATTATATTACTATATTGCTGTTTCGTTGCCTGTGGGACTGGTGTTCATATAACAAAAATAGTCTCTCACTAGAGATGATGGACTCTGCATTTACCTTTCATATATCTCATGTTATCTTAAGCCTTGTGTTATTTTATACTTTTTATAATTTGCGCATTTTTATGTATTATGGTTCCTATTAGAAATGCAATCAAACGTATGATTTGTGATCCAGTAACTCAAGGTTTAATCAGATCAATGTCCGTAGAAAATATGGATAGATCATCTATATAGTCTTTAGGCGACCATCACACAAAAGATTATTCTACGATGGAGGATGGAAGAGGTCGGATGGAGTTCTATGCATCCATGCATGCTTCTAATTAAGCAGTGGCCGGTGTAACTGCCATTTGATCCACCGTAGCAGTGGCCGCAGATGGTCTTGTCTCCCTGGCTTGGTGGGGCAAAAGGCTCGAGATGTAGTCACTGAAGCAGTCATCAAGTGTCCGGAATGCCATGTCCGGGTAGAGGCAGCTGACCTCCACATCCTTCACCCCGTCCACCGAGTAACTGGATTGGCATCCAAGGATGAAGATGTCATGAGTCAAGGCAGCAACAACGCTGGCTGGAATCTCATTCTCTGCACCAACCCAACAGGAAAAATAAGAGCTTCCATCGTAAATGAACAATCATACAATTTATTATATACATAGAAAGAGGGAGAGAGAGAGAAGGGTAGTACTTTTCTCAAAAAATTTCACTGATTTATTAGTGACGCAGCGTACGAAGTCACTACAATACTTTTAGGTGTAGATAACGGTTTACAACTGTAGTAATAATATCTGTACCTGTGGTTAATAATTGTCGTGATAGGTGTCGTAGGATATACTAATACTGTTCATTAACTATACTGGTATATGAAATTTTTCTTCCAAAAAAGTTAATATCTACAGTTCCTTGTGTGCAGCGAAAGATCATTTTTATTGTAGGGAGTCTTGGTGTCAATAGATATTAATATCGTTGAGAATCTTATGCATTGGATTTCATTCTATTTTTGTTAGTGTTGGAAATTTCAGTATATATAAAGGAATGAAAAAAGCTGAGATCTACGATTTGCCTATATAAAATGAACTTTTCATGGTCGGAACGCAGAGGGATGTTTATGGTGTCCGATGATCCAAGTAGCAACCGTTGATACTTTCTTCATGTCGAATCATGTGCATGAATCTATTACCTGACCTGAAATACCATATACAAATTTTTATTTTGAGATCATTAGTGATTAAGAAATTTTCATTTAAAACTTGTTATTATTTATCCAAAATACTTAAACCTATTTTCTTTTTTATATATATGATCGTGGTCATCTGATCAATTTATCATGGTATATAAATATTTGACCATTTATTCCAAAAAGCTTAAGCTATGCGAAGAGATCTCGGTCGCTTTATTCTAAACATTAACATTCTCCATCAAGTGAAAGTGGAAGTATGCTTAGCATAAGCCAACACGAGGAATAATAATAATGTACCACCGGATCAGTCGAACATCGGATGAATTATAATGATTGTAATTGGGTGATATCTTATCCGGAAAGCTTCATTCTTTATCACGATACTTTCTAATCCCATATTTCTCCTCTTTTTTTGGTCTCATTTGGACTTGTATCATACGCTTGGGTTCAAGTTTATATGTCAAACTTAATCCGACTTATTCAGAGAGTGATGCATGTGTTTAAGTGTAGCTCGAGTTCTTTTTTGTTAGCTTAAACAGTTTAAGATTTGTGATGATCCAATTCAAAATCTTTATTCAGTTAGAAGGAACTCAAAAGCATGATCCAAGGTTCCAACCTTTAGCAATGGCGAGCAGGTCCTCCTCAGTGAATCTGACTCTTGGCAGTGTCCTTCCAATCTTGCGCTCCCACAGGGAAGCCATCTCGTTCAAGCTAACACAATTGCAACTCGGGCGGAAGTGAACAGCTCTATTCACGGTGCGACTGTCGAAGGCTGATCTCATCGTAAATTTCCCAATGTCACTTCCTGCAACAAAGAAGGCTACAACACAACCAACAGGACATCAAGCATCCATCAACACCTTACACTTCAATGTAACAGTAACAATAGTTCATCAGGATTTTTTATTTGTTGGTCAATGTAATATTTGTCTTCTGCAACGTCATCAACATTAAATAATAATAATAATAATAATAATAAAAGAAACACACAAACGAGCTTCTAGACCTTGGGATTAAGACATAAATCTTACTATTTTAAATATATATATATATTACATAATTAGTTTTTATTCTTTAAATATTATTGATTGATCCACTACTAAAAATTCAGTGATCCAAGGGTTGGTTATATAAATTGTATATGTACGTTCCTTTATTTAGATTTAGAAGGACGTCATCTTATTATTAGTATGTTAATGTGGTAATTGAAATATCTTATTATTTATCGATCCTGAAGTCGCAGTTTGGAGTCCACGCTGACTAATTATTCATGCATGTCGGCAGTGAGATTTACCTCTGACGCTGCCGTCCCCATAGATGACGAAGCGGTCCAGCGGTGGCGCCGCCTTGGACGGGTGTTTGTTGTCGTGGTAGGGCCAGCCGGCGATGGAGTTGCAGCATATGTAGGTGTAGGGAACGCCGGCGGCCTCGACGGCTCGCCGAACCCTTCTCTTTCTGTTGTAGAGGCTCAGTGCCGGCTCCACCGGGTTCGCCTTGTCGATGTCGTGCCCGAACTCCGACGGCAGGAACCGCTGCCACGCCAGCGCAAGGCAAAGCTATAACCCATGCATGACGCCCTTGTCCATGCAAAACAATAGCAGCAGTACTCGTTGTGTAACTCGTACCTTGACGGTGCCCGCAGCTTGGATGGCGTCGATCAAGCAGAGCTGATCCAGAATGCTCTCGCCGCCAACCGCGGAGATAACTACATGGATGTTGTTATCTCTCAGAGTCTTCTCCATGAAGTTTTTATCGTCCACGGAACCCTGAAACACATCGGAAGTCCTCCTCCTCCTCATCATCATCATTATTGAGGTTAATATACACGATAAACAAGATGAGAGTTGCAATATTACCTCCAAAATAGTGGCTCCTTTCTCGCGGAGGGCTGCGGCGATGGCAGCCCGGGAGGGGCAAACGAGGGGGCCAAAGGTGCGGACGAGGACGTAGAGGGCGTGGCCAAGGGCCAGGCCAGCCTCGGCGACGAAGTGGCCGATGTAGCCGGTGCCACCCACGACGAGGGTGGCTCCCGTGGTGGGCGCGAGCTCATGACCAGCGGCGGTGGAAGCCATGGCGGGGAGAATATGCTGAAAGAATTAGAGGGTGGGGAAGGTGCAGTGGGCGAAGCGAAGCGGCCACCAGGGCTGATCATATAAAGCCACATGCACATAGGGAGACGTGCAGGATCCATCCCCCCGACGGTCTTGATTGCACCTAACCGTCAAGGATCGCCTATCGTGCACTTTGCTCTGCAACACCTGGTACATTACAGCATTCATCATGTAATGCATGATGAACAGTATATGTTCATGATTGTGCAGTATCTGCATATGCCAAATAGTAAATTTCCAGGAAGAGGAAGCGTTAGGTTGAAGTTATAGAATTGGAAGCATTGCTACAATGCAAACCGTGTCGAGGCTACCAGTGATGAGAATAACGTCTTCATGCACGCGTTATACCGCGATTGATTGACCGGTCATCCTGATGTTATCATATCATTATTAGTATTGACTGCAAGACTTTTCCTACCAGGAAAGGTAGATGGGCACACGAGCCACGAGGAGCGGTGCCGTGGAACATCAGGTAGGATACGTCGCGGGCTGTGGATCCCATTCATAATTACCGCATGGTAAGACAAGATTGCATGCAAATATATATGGGGCCGGGAATAAGGCATCGTACGTGGAAAGGGACGATGGCAACTGCCAACATGTCACATGTTTTGCCATTACCATTGACTAAAATAAGATTCTACACTATGTCAACGAGTGTTTCCTCTCATCTTCTCTTTCTCCTCCTCCCTCTCTTCCAATCTCAATCTGTTGTATCCCATCGCTGCTTCTGGATCACCTGGGAGAAGAAAAAGCTGCTGTTGTATCCCATTGCTGCTTCAGGATCACCTGGTAGAAGAAGAAGAATAGTATGGTGACGGGGAACTGTTGCAGGTCTTTGGAAAGACCGTTCGGTACAGCTTAGACGTCTCCTTTAGCTTTGGTCACACCATGACCAACACAGTTCCCCAAGTACCCCAAAAGAAGGGAAGAAGACGAAAGAGGTTAGCTAGCGGTCATCTTTCCGAAGCATTTCATTTATGATAGAAAAGTGTTACATTATGTAATTTTATTTAATTAGATATTTTTTTAAAAAAATTAATATTATAATATTTTGTTTTATTTTTTAATTTTATGAATTTTTCAGTTTTGAACTTTATGTTATTTTTAATTTTTGACCAGTTTTTTCTTATTTTTATAGAAATATCATGGATTCATATAAAGTTTTTTGACATTTAAGTTTCTAAATTGTTCCAAAACACCTAGTAAAATTTTGGGCTAGGAAAAATATTTTCTAATATGTGATGTAGTTTTTTGTCTAAAATTTAAAAACAGTACATCAAATGGAAGGATAGGTCTAAATGATTTTTATTTTTTAAAAAAATATTTGCATTGGACCCAAGTGGACACATGTCGCTAGTTTTTCTCTTTTGAAGAATTTATTCTATATTTGTAAGAAATATTTAACTTGTGAACCACGTATTCTTTTTTTTATTTTTGACCAACTTTTTTTCATTTCCAAGTGAATATGATGGATCCGTACAATGTGTTTTAAGATTCATCTAAAACACTTGGTTAAAACTTGGGCCAAAGAATATATTTTGTAATATGAGATGTAGTATTTTTGTCCAAAATCCAAAAACGATACATCGCACAGAAGGACTGGTCTTATTCACCTGAAAATTTTAATAATTGTTTAAATTAGATTTAGATGAACATTTGTTATTGATTTTTATTTTTTTGATATTTTTTTATAAATTATTCATTTTTAGAACTATGTGCTATTATTTTATCTTGGCCTTTCTTTATTTTCATATAAATATCTTGGATCCATATAATATTTTTTGATATTTGAGCTTTTATATTAGTCTAAAATAATTGGCTACAGAAAATATATCCTAATATACGATGCACTATTTTTACCCAAAACCTAAATTTTTTAGAAAATGTTTGCATTGGATTGAACATATGTTACTAGTTTTCTATTTAAAAAAATATTTATCTTTTATAAATGATTAAACTCGTGAACTGTGTGCCATTTTTTTCATTAAATTTTTTCATTTCCACAAAAAATCATGGATCCATAAAATATTTTTTGATATTTGAGCATTTTAAATTGGTCCAAAACATGTGATAAAAATTTTGGTTAGAGAAATTAATTCCTAGTATGAGATATATTGTTTTTACCCCAAATATAGAACAATGTAACGCATAGCAAGATAGTCTAAATGATCTAAAATTATTGCATTAAACACAAACGGACATATGTCATTGACTTTTTATTTTTTTAAAATATTTGATATTTTTTATGAATTATTCAACTTATGAACTATATGTTGTTTTGTTTATTTTTGGTAAATTTTTTATTTTTTTAAAAAATATCATGGATCTATGCAATGTTTTATTTACATTCAATCTTCTAAATTGCTCTAAAATACATAGTAAAAATTTGAGCCAGAGAAAATATTTCTAATGTGTGATGCACTATTTTTACCCAAAATCCAAAAATATAGTGCATCACATATCATAAATTATTTTTTCTTGCCTAAATTTTTATGAGGTGTTTTGGACTAATTTAAAAGCTCAAATATCAACAAATATTATATTGATCCATGAAATTACTATGGAAATAGGAAAAAAAATAAAAAAAAAAAAAAAAAAAAAAAAAAAAAAAATTAAAAATAGAAAATGACACATAGTTCATAAATTGAATAATTCAAATAAATGTAATTCTATTTTGGTAAAAGTTTTCTTATTTTCACAAAATATCATGTAATGTTTTTTGATATTTGAGCATTTTAAATTGGTCCAAAACATGTGATAAAAATTTTGGTTAGAGAAATTAATTCCTAGTATGAGATATATTGTTTTTACCCCAAATATAGAACAATGTAACGCATAGCAAGACTAGTCTAAATGATCTAAAATTATTGCATTAAACACAAACGGACATATGTCATTGACTTTTTATTTTTTTAAAATATTTGATATTTTTTATGAATTATTCAACTTATGAACTATATGTTGTTTTGTTTATTTTTGGTAAATTTTTTATTTTTTTAAAAAATATCATGGATCTATGCAATGTTTTATTTACATTCAATCTTCTAAATTGCTCTAAAATACATAGTAAAAATTTGAGCCAGAGAAAATATTTTCTAATGTGTGATGCACTATTTTTACCCAAAATCCAAAAATATAGTGCATCACATATCATAAATTATTTTTTCTTGCCTAAATTTTTATGAGGTGTTTTGGACTAATTTAAAAGCTCAAATATCAACAAATATTATATTGATCCATGAAATTACTATGGAAATAGGAAAAAAAATTAAAAATAGAAAATGACACATAGTTCATAAATTGAATAATTCAAATAAATGTAATTCTATTTTTGGTAAAAGTTTTCTTATTTTCACAAAAATATCATGTAATGTTTTTTGATATTTAATCTTTTAAATTGATCCAAAACACCTGACAACTCAACCCCAAAAGTCAGTCTCAAATTTATTGGATTTGTTCAACATGTATTATAAAATAGTGAATCTATTAAAACTTACAATTTGAATATAACTTGCATCAATTTTGGGCAATTAAAAAGTTTGAACAAATTAAAGTATATTAAATTGCACACGTATAAATCATTGTAAGTAAATTTTATTAAGTCACTTCAAAATTATAATTTATTTTTTAATAAACTATTGCAACTAAAATCCCTATCTAAATGTCATTTCCCTTAAGTTGATTATATATGTGAGAATTTACATGATGGACGTTATGCCTAAATTGTTGACACCTTGAATATATATTCATTTTCTTACCACTATATTGATTCACTTTTTTTACTTTCTTTTTTCTACCGATCTATAGCATACTTTTCTAAGGTAATATTATATAATCATATTTTTATCATATCTAATATTATTTGCTTATCATAGAAAATATTTTATCATTGTAAGTTATTTTGTAAATGTCAACTCTATAATAATCTTCACAAAAGAATATGAATTTTCATTTCTATACTCAATAGCAGCTATGAGAATATGAAATCTTTAAAATATTAAAACGATAATATGAATAAGTTTTTTTCTCTAAATCTACTATAATTGTCATGGAGAATGTCACTTGTTATTTAGTATAAGTACGAGGAAAGACACTTTATAATCTTTTTGTCTCACATATTCATTTATAAGATTTTTAGATAAATGAACCATGATAGATTGCTAAAAAGATCTCTCTCACAGCTGAAGAAATTTCTCAATTTTAATTATTCATAATAGTCAAATTTGTATATCCCATAATACATATTATCATAAGAATCACTCTCGTAAATCCTTATACTTAATCTTCACCATAGCAAATGTAGTTGAAAATAATCTATTAAAACTATCAATATTGTAGTAATCATCAAATTATTAAAATATTTACCTCATAGATGTTCAGCATCAATACCAAAATAGATCATATATATAATCTAAAACTTTTAACATAACGTTTGAAAGCTCAAAAGATTACTTAAAAATAATTTTATGATGAAACTATCATTTGAACGTGTCTTATAATTATGTAGTTTTAACTTCCTTAAAAATTAAATTATATTAGTATATGATTAGTCAAAGTCATCACAAACCTTATTAAGTGCAAGTAAGATAAGTCTTCTTATATGATACAACAATTTAAATATTTTTTGAATATCAATAACAATTATCTTTGAAGTATAATCAATATTTATCATAACTTAATTTTTGATTTGATCAACAATAAAAAAAACTATTACATTCTTTATAATCGCTATTCAATGTTGGTAAATTGTAATCATGCCTTTTTTGAAGCTTGATAATTTAAAACTATTGATTCCACCATGAACTAACTTTACATCTTACTTTTATCATATAACATGTTTAATCTCAAAATTTCTTTCAATGACAAAGTCCTTTCAAGCTTTTTAAAATTCATACCTATCCTGAAATACCTATATAGACATATTAATTGAGTTATAAAATAATATATATTTAAAAAAATATAATAAAATAACTTTAATATCATTCAAATATCATATTTCACTAACAAACAGATCATTATATAAACAATCATTACTTTTAGTGAAATGAATTAGTGTGTTTAACAACATACCATGGACAATAGCAGGTACTTATTCAATATTATCATATATATTCTCACTTAAAATAATTTATTGACCAATAACATATAATTCATTATAAATATTAAGGTTTATGTCATCTTCAACCTCTTATTATAATCTTTCTTTAACCATTTGATTTTCGAAGACATAATTATTGTCATCATCTTTATCATCTTTATCATAATAAAATGAGTCATACAACTCTATGGGAAGTCTCAAAACTTAAGCTTGACAAATGATTTTTAATCAAACTTGATATCAATAATATCTATCTATCTATCTATCTATCTATCTATCTATATTATCAAGAACTAAAAATACTTCATCTAAAATAAAATTTTCTCTATAATGATAAAATTAGAATTAAAAATATTAGTTTTTTAACCCAATAAATCAATATAATAGTAAAATAAGTTGTAACACATTGGTTTTAAAGACCGATGTACTTACAAGATATTTTTTTTGCCTTCTTGTTTCAAGAAGAAAGGAAAAGACAAGAACAAGAAGACGATCAAGAAGAACAATAACAACGCACGTACAGAAGAAGGATAAGAAGAAAAATGACAAACGAAAAGTCTTTTACTTCTTCATCGAGATTAGCACTCATACTAGACAGCAACTTATCGTACACTATACCAACCATTTTATAGGTTTTCTTAATAAAGTTAAATGATTAAACCATCTCAATCCGAATCAGTCAATAGAGTTTTATTGAATGGACAATCGAAAAGTCACAGTTTTGGATGAAAAAATAATGGCTTAACTATCCAAGAATAAATGGATAAAATAGTTCATTAAGTGACATTGTTTAGATATTTTTTAAAATACTCTTTGAAGAAAAATTTCTTTTTTCAAGAATTCACTCCATTGCGGCCACTATGGGAAAAGAAACAATGGGTTAGCCGACCGATCACCGAAGCATTTCGGCCACTATGGCATACAACTATTCTATTTCTAACTGTTAGAGCCAACCTTAGGATATTTACCTAAAAAGGTAATTTGACAATCCAATAAGACAATAAAGCGGAAAACAAATAAAAGAAAAGACAAGAACACCATAACACCAAATTTACGTGGTTCGGTCAATTGACCTACATCCACGAACGAAAGAGGAGCAAATCACTATTATAAAAGAGGGACAATTACAAACGCCTTAGGAAGATATTCCTAAGCCATAAAACACCAGAAAATACTAAACAAGAAAAAACTCAAACTATAAGCCCAAACTATTTAACTAAGTGTGGACTTAAACCCAAAGTAAACACTTAGGTTTTTCTTGTGGTGCATCTGACTTCAAAGCCCAGGCCCTTATTTATAGTTTAAACAGGAGATACCAAACTTGTTTTTCCTGATGTGAGACTTGCCAAACTAACAAATCTCCACCTTGGCATGTCCAAACATTAACAATTAACAAAACTTGCTCCACCTTCTTCACAAAAGCCCCAACGGGCAATCACCAACAATGAACACCAACCAAGTCCAAGCACTGCTTGAACTTGTAAACCGGAAGAGGCTTCGTAAGCATATCAGTTGGATTGTCCTTCGTATGAATTTTCTGAACAAGGACCTTTCCCTCAGCAATAGTATCCCGAATAAAATGAAACTTCACATCGATGTGTTTCGTCCTCTCATGATACATCTGGTCTTTAGTCAAATGAATAGCACTTTGACTATCATAATAAATTATAGTAACACCTTGATACAAACATAATTCGCCGTACAAACCTCTTAACCATAAGACTTCTTTGATCGCTTCTGTCACTGCCATATATTCTGCCTCTATAGTAGATAAAGCCACGACAGGTTGTAAGGAAGCTTTCCAACTAATTACACAACCACCAATGCAAAATACATAGCCTGTAAAAGATCTTCGTTTATCAAGATCCGTAGCATAATCAGAATCGATGAAACCAACCAAAGTGTCACGAGTTTTCCCAAACTCCAAACAAGCATCTGAAGTCCCTTGCAAGTATCTGAGAATCCACTTCATAGCCTGCCAATGTGTTTTACCCGGGCGAGACATATATCTGCTAACCACACTGACTGCTTGTGAAATATCTGGACGAGTACAAACCATTACATACATAATACTGCCGATGGCACTAGAATATGGAACTTGTACCATATATTCTTCCTCTTCAACTGACTATGGTGACTAAGCAGCAGATAACCGAAAATGGTTAGTAAGAGGAGTACTTACTGGCTTAGCGTTTTTCATACCAAACCTCTCCAAGACTTTCTTGAGGTAATTTTTCTAGGTTAGAAATAATTTTCCAACTCCTCGTTCTCTTTTGATCTCCATGCCAAGAATTTTCTTAGCTGCTCCTAAATCTTTCATTTCAAATTCACTACTTAGCTGCATTTTCAAAGTGTGAATTTCTGACAAATTCTTAGCTGCAATAAGCATGTTATCAACATAAAGTAACAAATACACAAAAGAGCTATCAGTTAACTTTCGAAAGTAGACACAACTATCATACTTGCTCCTCATGTAACCATGACTCAACATAAAAGAATCAAACCTCTTATACTACTGTCTTGGAGACTGCTTCAATCCGTACAAGGATTTCTTTAACAAGCAAACATGGTCTTCCTTATCGTCAACTTTAAATCCATGAGGTTGCTCCATGTAAATTTGTTCTTTAAGTTCACCATGTAAGAAAGCTATCTTGACATCAAGTTGCTCCAATTCCAAATCATACATGGCAACTAAAGCAAGCAAAACACGAATAGAGCTATGTTTAACAACAGGTGAAAATACTTCATTAAAATCAAAACCATGTACCTGACTATAGCCCTTTGCAACCAATCGTGCTTTGTACCTTGCATCTTCAACCCCTGGAATACCTTCCTTCCTTTTGAAGACCCATTTGCATCCCACAATTTTCTTACTCGAAGGCGGCTTTACAAGATCCCAAGTTCTATTTTGATGGAGAGATTCAATTTCTTCATTCATCGCAATCAACCACTTAGCAGAATTTTCATAAGAAACTACATCTGAATAGGAAGTAGGTTCACCAACTTCACTTGTTTCTTCTGTAATAGACAAAGCATATGCAACCAAATTTGCATATCTTTGTGGTGGTCGAATATCTCTCCGTGGTCTATCCTTGGCTATGGAATATTGCTCTTCCTTTGGATCATCTTCGTCAGTAGGCTCGGGACCATCTACTGGCATTCTTTGAGTAGAAGAGTTCGACTGAAAAGAATCTGAACTATCAATCTCAAGCTCCACCTGCTTCTGTGCACTGTCATTTGTACAAATAGTAGATTCCTTTTTGGAAGATAACATAGACAATTCATCAAAAGTAACATATCTACTGATTACAAATTTTAGGGATTTGGGATCAGAACACCATAATCTGTATCCTTTCACCCCATAAGCATACCCAAGGAAAATGCACTTTTTAGCTCGAGATTCTAATTTTCCTTCATTTACATGTATGTATGCTGGACACCCAAAAATTTTTAAATTAGAATAATCAGCAGGAGTACCTGACCAAACTTCCTCCGGAGTTTTAAAGTTAAGTGTTGCAAAAGGAGCACGGTTGACAACGTAACAGGCCATATTAATCGCCTCTACCCAAAAGTCCTTTGTCAACCCTGCATTTGAGATCATACACCTTGCTCTCTCCAAGAGTGTTCTGTTCATACGTTCGGCCACACCATTTTGTTGAGGTGTCATCCTAATAGTGCGATGCCGAACAATTCCTTCATTTTTGCAGAATTCATCAAAGTCGCCTTCACAAAACTCCATGCCATTATCTGTTCGAAGTCGCTTAATCTGTCTATTTGTTTGCTTCTCAATCAAAACCTTCCATTGTTTAAATGTTAGAAAAATATTATTTTTATGCTTCAGAAAATAAACCCAAACTTTCCTAGAATAATCGTCAATGAAAGTCAACATATACCTAGCACCACCCTTAGACTGAACATGAGCAGGACCCCAAAGGTCTGAATGAATATAGTCAAGAGTACCTTTCGTTTTGTGAACTGCCGGAGAATTGAAGCTGACTCTTTTCTGCTTTCCAAAAATGCAGTGTTCACAAAAATCCAATGGCCCAGTACTCTATCCACAAAGCAGACCCCTTTTGCTCAATATGCTCAAACATTTTTCGCTCATATGACCCAAACGCATATGCCATAATTTGGTGATGTCAGAATCAGACAATGATGATGATGACGAGACTGCAACCGAGCCTGTGATAGTAGTTCCCTGCAAAATATACAAGCTAACAGACCTACAAGCTTTCATAACAACAAGGGCACTTCTAGAAACTTTCATAACTCCACTTTCAGCTGTGTATTTACACCCAAGAGCCTCTAAGGTGCCTAAAGAGATGAGATTCTTTTTTAAATCAGGAACATGTCTAACATTAGTGAGCGTCCTCGCAATACCATCATGCATTTTAATTCGAATTGTGCCTTTACCAACAACATCACATGCGGCATTATTATCCATCAAAACAATTCCACCATTATAAGATTCATATGTGGAAAACAAATCCCTATTGGGACACATGTGATAAGAACAACTCGAATCTAAAATCCATTCATTTTTAGACCTTGTCCTATTATCAGTAGCAAAGAAAATATTTCCAGCATTCTCATCAGCTGCTACACTAACTTCAGCGGACTTAGTAGTTTTCTCAACACTTTTTCCCTTTTGCTTTAATTTATTTTTCAATTTAAAGAAATCAACCTTAATGTGCCCCATTTTATGACAATATCTGCACTCCAAATTTCTATGTCTGGATTTAGATCTAGATTTAGATCTACTACTATCAAATTCTCTTTTATCCATTCTACCATGACAATCAGACCCTCAGCCTGATTCCTTTTACTTTCCCCAATGATATCCCTGTCTATCTGCTCCTTAGATTTTAATGCAGATTTAATTTCCTGATACGAAATTGTTTCTTTTCCATAAATCATAGTATCACAGAAATACTTAAAGGATTGGGGAAGAGAACACAAAAGCAACAAGGCCTTATTCTCGTCATCAATTTTTGCATCTATATTCTCCAAATCCATAACTAAGGAATCAAACTTATCAAAATGTGAGAGTATAGATGTACCTTCAGTCATTTGAAGCATATACAAACTTTGCTTCAAGTAGAGACGATTCTCCACAGTCCTCTTCATATCGAGGCTTTAAGTTTGTCCCACATGCTCTTAGCTGTAGTCTCCATAGCTACCTCCCGTAAAACCTCATCAGAGAGATTTAGGATGATGCTTGATCGGGCCTTCTTATCCATACCCGCAAGATCTTCCTTTGTCGTACCATCTGGAATGTTCTCTGCTCCCTATCGTGCTAAATCAACTCCGTCTTGAACCAAAATTACCTCCGTCTTCAGTTGCCACATGCCGAAGTTGACATTTCTGTCGAATTTCTTCACGAAGATCTTTGTTATTGTCATCGTTGCCAAAAGATCCCGAAACTAGGCTCTGATACCAGTTTGTTAGAGCCAGCCCTAGGATATTTACCTAAAAAGGTAATTTAGCAATCCAATAAAACAATAAAGTGGAAAACAAATAAAAGGAGAGACAAGAACACCAAATTTACGTGGTTCGGTCAATTAACCTACATCCACGGACGAAAGAGGAGCAAATCACTATTATAAAAGAGGGACAATTACAAACGCCTTAGAAAGATATTCCTAGGCCATAAAACACCGGAAAATACTAAACAAGAAAAAACCCAAACTATAAGCCCAAACTATTTAACTGAGTGTGGACTTAAACCCAAAGCAAACACTTAGGTTTTTCTTGTGGTGCATCTGATTTCAAAGCCCAGACCCTTATTTATAGTTTAAACAGGAGATACCAAACTTGTTTTTCCTGATGTGGGACTATGTGAGACTTGCCAAACTAACACTAACAAATCTGTGAGAGATGATAATCAAGAAAAGAGATTTAGGAAGGAATTAGTATATAATGTTAGAAAAACGTTGGGAGAATGATAGAGGTGGACGAGTGTAAAATCCTAACCTTGTTACCATTGAACTTCTTTCACCTAATTCTAGTGGTTGAAAATAATAATTAAGATAAAATAAAAAAGACATCTATATTTTTAAAAACTCTTAAATATGATTGCCCTTTAAAAATTATAATATCATTCATTAATATTTTACTTGCTTTTAAGATATTCGAGATGGTTTTTTAAATCTTTTTTAAATATTTATATAACTTCTAAAAATCCTCTCTTCATCCCATCCCATGGATATGTATATAATATTTTAACTTAATCCCACGTCAGATGTAAAAGAATACTTAAATGGACCTCTACTAACATTAACTTAGGCTTATGAGCTCACGATGTAAGCTCAACAAGGTGACGGATTAGTCGTCCTGTCAAATTGGGTTATGATATGTATGATCATTCTGTCACTTATCACTACGTCAAAACTAATTGATGTTTAAGGAACAACGGTTTGATGATTACAACATAAAGAGAAAAGAAATTCTATTCAAGATAATATCTAGAGTAATCAAATCGAATCAAAAACTCCAATTTGAATCGAACCAATTTCGAATTGATTTATCAATAATTTAATTTTTAAAAATATATATAATTCTAATTTAGGAGGATACTATTCAATTTGATTAATCAGTTCAGATCGAACCGAATTGATTTTAATTTAAAGTATATCAACTCAATCCAAAGGCTGTAAATTCTTTGGTCGTCTTTATGGCTATTCCGTCTCGTTCTATTCTCGGGTTTACTCCCTCTTCCCATATATGAACGCTATTTAACCACCACTTCAATATAAATCAATCTAGAAAAATTTTATCCCTCTTTCCCCTCATATCTATTGATTATCATTGGAAGTTCATTGAACATCGACAGAACTTTACATCATATATAATAAGGTTGGAACGGGAAATTGTGAAAATAAAAAAATCATTACAGTTAAGCCACAAAAATCAAAGCAATCACTACAGTCAATAAACTTTTGAGTTGGGCAGCGGATAGATCTTGACCCTCCTCCAGCCAATCATCATTAAGCCAAGTGGCAAAAGATTGAAAACTATAGTTAAGTTTATAGGTAATCAAATTCTAGCATGAGATACCAAATGAACATTCAAAAAAAAAATAATGATGAATAAAATCAGTATATAAAGATGACCTACAAATAGAAGATAAGCTCCCTGCTATGAAAGCGACAGATTCAATCTGACATAGGGATTGTTTTTTAGAGAAGTCTCCGAGGGACATATTGAGCTATAGGTACCGACAAGAAGTTTAAATGCAAACAAATCCTGTCGGGGGTTGATGCTTGAGAAGCACGTGGATATGTTGGATTTGGATAATATAATTAGGATAAAACAAATTGCACAGAGTCGCTCATTCCAATGATTCTTATTGATCAAGTCAAAAACAGTGGGAAAACTTCTTAGTTCATCAATGTTAACTAATATTGGATTCGTTTATATGATAATGATCCTGGGTGTTGGTGAACAGATGAACCGTGGTCGATGAGTCAGTACTGTTTGGTCCACGCGTCGATGTCGGGAGTTTTCTATCGGCCAAGCTATATGGAGGTCGGTCGGGCCTTCGCGACAGGATGTTGATCAATGTTTCTCGATCCGAGCAATGTCTATGGGAAGCGATGTCTCTCTATCTCTGGGCTGGACGACATCTCGCCTTCGTGCACCATACGGCTATTCCCAGGTCGAGACGCTCGAGGCTCGAGGGTGGCCGCTTTCCTGCAAAAATGACCTTAGTCGAGAGATCCCTGACTTTGGCCCCTCCGATGAGCAAGTCAGTAGCTGTTTTCTTTCCTCTTTTTTTCTCTCCCCTGGCCGGATGCTGGCCAGAGGCTTTTATACCATTGTAGAAAGGTCGATTGTATGCGAGTTCAGCATGGCGGCTGATCCTCGAGGGATGAGACTATACTTCTGTGGGGCCGCTGGCGCTATCCCGAGCTTCTGGGACGAGACATGTCAAACAGCGCCTCAGTACGGATTCTGACTCGACGCGCGGAGGTACTCTGGCTGACTTGGCTGTAGTGTGGGATTGCATCGGTCGTGACGTGGCCTGCAGCCAAGATATACCTTATCACTTCTCCCCCCCATCGAGGCGTGCCGTGGGGTCCTTGAAGGAGCGAGGGGCGCGTCGGGGTCGGGGTGCCATGATTGTGTTGATTGCTTGTGAGGGGAAGCTGGATTGGCTTGTTGTGGGGTGGTTTGGAGGGGCGATGCCCCATGCCTTAGAAAGGGTTGGCCCCGCTAATCAGATGGCTGAGACAGGATGAGAAGAGACCGACGTGTCATAAGTCAGATAACCGACTTGGCACGGCTTGGAATTGGGGCCGGTGAGTAGCAAGTCGTGGATCGCGATGGGGCGACTTGGTAGAAGATTGGCGAGTTGCAAGTTGAGGATCGAGCTGGAGTGACTCGGTAAGAGATTTTGATGAGTCACAAGTTAGATATTGAGCTGGAGTGACTCGATAAGAGATTTTGACAAGTCGCAAGTCGGGGATCGAGTTGGAGCGACTCGGTAAGAGATTTTAATGAGTCGCAAGTTAGAGATTGAGCGACTCGGTAAGAGATTTTAATGAGTCGCAAGTCGGAGATCAAGCTGGAGCTACTCGGTAAGAGATTTTGACGAGTCGCAAGTCGAGGATCGAGCTGGAGCGACTTGGTAAGAGATTCTGATGAGTCGCAAGTTAGAGATCGAGCTGGAGCGACTCGGTAGGGAATTGGTGGGTCACGAGTCAAGGATCAAGCTGGAGTGACTCGGTAAGAGATTTTGACAAGTCACAAGTCGGAGATCTAGCTAGAGCGACTCGGTAAGAGATTTTGATGAGTCGCAAGTCGGAAATCGAGCTGGAGCGACTCAGTAAGAGATTTTGATGAGTCGCAAGTTGGAGATCGAGCTGGAGTGACTCGGTAAGAGATTTTGATGAGTCGTAAGTTGGGGATTAAGCTAGAGCGACTCGGTTGAAGATTGGGCCTATGGGCCGAGTGATTGAGCTCGGGCTAAGGTTTCGGTGCCGACGGGTCGCAAGTCGGGAACCGATCTGGAGCGACCTGGGCAGGAGCTGGACCTATGGGCCGAGTGGTGGAACTTGAGCTTAGGTTTTGGTGCCGACGGGTCGCAAGTCGGGAACTGATCTGGAGCAACCTGGGCAGGAGCTGGACCTGTGGGCCGAGTGGCGGAACTCGGGCTTAGGTTTTGGTGTCGACGGGTTGCAAGTCGGGAACTAATCTGGAGCGACCCAAGCAAGAGTTGGACTTGTGGGTCGAGTGGTGGAACTCGGGCTCAAGTTTTGGTGCTGATAGGTCGTAAGTCGGGAATTGATCTAGAGCGACCCGGGCAGGAGCTGGACCTATGGGTCGAGTGGCAGAACTCGGGCTCAGGTTTTGGTGCCGACGGGTCGCAAGTTGGGAACCAATCTGGAGTGACCCGGGTAGGAGCTGGACTTGTGGGCCAAGTGGCGGAACTCGGGCTTAGGTTTTGGTGCCGACGGGTCACAAGTCGGGAACTGATCTGGAGTGACCCAGGCAGGAGCTGGACCTATGGGCCGAGTGGCGGAGCTTGGGCTCAGGTTTTGGAGCCGACGAGTCGCAAGTTGGGAACCAATCTGGAGCGATCCAGGCAGGAGCTGGACCTGTGGGCCGAGTGGTGGAACTTAGGCTCAGGTTTTGGTGCCGATGGGTTATAAGTCGGGAATCGATCTAGAGTGACCCGGGCAGGAGCTGGACCTATGGGCCAAGTGGCGGAACTCGGGCTTAGGTTTTGGTGCCGACGGGTCGCAAGTCGGGAACTAATCTAGAGCGACCTAGGCAGGAGCTGGACTTGTGGACCGAGTGGCATCGTTGGACGATGCGCCGAGTTTTGCTTCGATGCCATTGTTGGGTCCTGGGCTTCGTAGCTCCCATTGACATGTCCCGTCACCAGTTGGGAGTTGCTGAAGACTTCGAGATTATCCACATGCATCTCTAGAGCGAGACGTAGGCCGTGAAGTAGTGCCTCGTACTCAGCCTCGTTGTTGGTGGCTCAGAATTGTAATCGGAGCGACCTCTCATAGGTTTCTCTGGTTGGGCTGTTGAGGATAAGCTCGACATCGGCTACTTCGGTAGTGGATGAGCCGTCCACATGCAGGGTCCTCGTGCTCTCATTGTTCTCCTGCCCAATAGCATTGTCTTCAGGGGTTAGCTCGGAAATAAAGTCAGTCAGTACCTGAGCTTTGATGGCAGTCCTAGGGAAGTATTGAATGTCGAATTCGCTGAGCTCGACTGACCACCGCAGCATCCGACCCGATGTGTCGAAGTTGGAAAGGATTTGTCTCAATGGCTAGTCGGTGATCACTTTGATTGTGTGAGTTTGGAAATAGGGCTGTAGTTTTCGGGCCGTCTTCATTGGTGCGAGGGTTAGCTTCTTGATTGGGGAGTACCGTGCCTCGGGCCTGACGAGGATATGGCTGATGTAGTATATGGGTTGCTATTTTGGTGACATTTCTCGAAATAACACTGAGCTGACTACGTGCGTCGAGGCCGCCAGGTAGAGACCAAGGGTTTTGCATGGCTTGGGTGAGGCGAGTTGGGGCAAGCGGACGAGGCACGCCTTTAATTGTTTGAAGGCTTCTTCACATTTTGAGGTCCATGTAAAGCTGTCGGCCTATCGCAGAGACCGGAAGAAAGGGAGGCACTTGTCGCCCGAATGTGACACGAACCTGCTGAGCGCTGCCAACTTCCCAGTGAGTCGCTGCACCTCCTTGACCGAGCGGGGGGAATGCATCTTGGTTACGGCCCGAACATTTTCTGGGTTGGCATCTATCCCCCTTTGGTGAATGATAAAGCTGAGGAACCTTCCCGAGCTGACCCCGAAGACTCACTTCGTGGGATTCAGATGTATGTTGAACCGCCTGAGAGTTTGGAATGTTTCCGCCAGGCCGGTCAAGTGCGCGCTTGCAGCCTTGCTCTTTATGATCATGTCATCAACGTATGCTTCCATATTCCTCTCGAGCTGGTGCTTAAATAGCTTGTTAACCATCCTTTGATAAGTCGCCCTAGCATTCTTCAGACCGAAGGGCATCACTTTGTAGCAATACACCTCTCTGTTGGTGATGAAGGCGGTGCTCTCTTGATCTTGAGTCGCTATCCGGTTTGGTTGTATCCCAAGAATATATCCATGAACGTAAGGAGTTCATAGATCGCAGTGGCGTCGACTAGTTGGTCTATCCTGGGAAGTGGATAGTAGTCCTTGGGGCATGCCCGGTTGAGATCGGTGTAATCAACACACATCCTCCAACTTCCATTGGATTTCTTAATGAGAACTACATTCGACAACCACTGAGGGTATTTTACCTCGGTAATGAATCTTGCTTCTTTAAGATAGTCAACCTCATCACTGATTGCCTTCTATTGGTCGGAAGCGAACTTCCTTGGTCTTTGCCTCACCGGCCGAGCCTCAGGGTCGATGTTGAGCTGGTGCTGAGTCACTTCCGAGTCAATCCCAGGCATCTCCTCGGGGGACCATGTGAATATATCAACATTTTCCCTCAGGAAATCGATGAGGTGGAGCTGATCTGCTTTGGGGAGCGTCGTCCCGACCTTGACGGTCAGATTGGGCCGGTTCCTTTTCAGGGGTACCTCGGTGAGTTGCTCGGGGGGCTCCAACTGCATCGGTGCTATGGGTCCCTCATGGGGGTCGGGGACTTGACGGGGCATGATTTCCCCGGGAGAGTAAACGCCATAAGATAGCATCACTTTGACTCTCCCAGATCACTTCGGGATTCCCCGATCCCCACCAAAGTCGAAAACTTGATGGCCCTGTGGTAGGTGGATACCACCGCTTTTAACTTGTTGAGCGTCGGTCGGTTGAGGATGACGTTGTAGGTTGAGGGCAGATCGACTACCATGAAGGTGGTCATTATCGTCTTTGCTCTCGGCTCTTCCCTGATGGTGACAAGGAGGACGATGGTCCTAAGCGGGGAGATGGAATCCCTCGTGAATCCAATGAGTGCTGACACCATGGGGGTAAGGTCCTCCTTGGTCAAACTGAGCTTCTTGAAGGCGTCGAGGTAAAGGATGTCAGCAGAACTCCCGGTGTCGACCATCACCCTTTTGACTCGAGCGTTGATGATCCGGATGGAGATCACCAAAGCATTGTCATGATGGGAGCGCTCGACTTCTTTGGCCCCAAAAGTGATTTCAGGCTTGAGCTCAGGCTAAGGACATTTCTCGACCGTGCTCCGGGCATAGGCCTTCCTCGCTGTTGAGCTACTACTACCGGCTGTTGGTCCTCCAGAGATGATATCGATCTGTCTTTCGATGGGTCCCCTAGGGTGTGGAGTTGCTTTCTAGGGTTCCTTGAGATAACACCAAAGGTGACCTCTTCGGATCAGTTCCTTGATTTGATTCTAAAGGTCACGACAGTCCTCCGTGTCATGGCCGTAGTCCCAATGGAACCTACAATATTTGGACCGATCTTTGTGAGTAGTTTTCATGGGATTGGGTTGTCACAAGAGACCCTTCTCCATGATTGGGAGAAAGATCTCGATACGAGACATGTTCAAGGGGAGAGGCAGGGGCCTCAGGAGCAGTAACTCTTATCGGTCGGGCCTCCAATGGGGTTGCACTGGGGCTGCTGAGGTCGTTCCTCGGGATTGTCTCGCTCTTGGCCTCTTGCCATTCATGCGCTTTCCCGCCACCAAAGCTTCGGCGGCGATGTACTAGTTGGCACGCTGGAGCATCTCAGGGATGGTTACTAGCGGCTTCTCGATTAGTGACCGAAAGAACCTTGAAGGCTTCAAGCCCATCAGAAATGCCTGCATGATTAAAGAGGGGTGAGCGTTCGGGAATCCCTGGATTTCAGTAGCAAAACGTGCCACAAACTGAGAGAGCGACTCATCCTCGCATTGAGATAATGCAAGCAGGGTGGCCATGGAAGGCCTGGGTCGCACGTTGGCGAGGAAATTATGCTCAAACTCCCTGGTGAGCTGGTCAAAGGACAAGACTGAGGACTGGCGCGGTCGGCTGAACCATGTTTGTGCCGGTCCCTTGAAGATGGTCGGGAATGCCTAACACATTAGTGCATCAGAGGTGCCATAGAGGGCCTTCTGAGCCCGAAACACGGTGACATGCTCCGTGGGATCGGAGCCACCATCGTACGTCTCCAATGCTGGTAGCCTGAAGTTGAGGGGTATAGGCTTGTCTTGTATTTCATGAGAAAACAAGGATCCACCCGAGCCACCTTCGTTCGACTTGCTCTGCGATTTCTAGAACTCATGCTGGAACTCGTCCAGACATTGGTTGACCCAGGACATCTGGACCCTGAACGAGTCATTCGCCGAGTCAAACAATATGGTGTCAGGCTCAGAGGCGGGCGGTGTGATTCGGCAGGGTGTGGGTATGCTCTGCTTGGGCCGACCCCTCGGGTCCGTCATTTGCTCTCGGGCTTCTCCTGTCTCGACCTACTCCTTGCTCGGCCTTCGTTGAGTCGGGTCAATCGGGGGGCTGCTAGCCGCACGATCTAGGGAATGAGTAGGACGAGCATCTGCATCATCCCTGCCATCACTTGTTCTTGCTTGGTCAGGCTAAGGAACTCCTCGGGTGACACGGCCGAGGGCCCTATGGTGAGTCCGGGGGGCGACAACCCTAGGTCATTGAACAGGCACCAGTAGCGATCTGGCATCGAGGTCGGGATCCCCTCGTCGGGGAGGGACTGATCTCCGGGCTAGACAGAGGGGTGACTGGTCAATGGTTCTCCCTCGGGGAGAGCCCATGCGACATGCTTCTACGACATGGCCCTCCTTTTAGTGCCAAAAATATTAATGAATAGATATGCCGTGGTCGATGAGTCGGCACGGCTTGGTCCACGGGTCGATGTCGGGAGTCTTCTGTGAGTCGAGTTGGATGTCGAGGTCGACCGGGTGCTCGCGACAGGGTGTTGGTCAGCGTTTCTTGGTCCGGGCGCCATCTATAGGAAGCGGTGTCTCTCCGTCTCTAGGCTGGACGACGTCTCGCCTTCATGCACCGGATGGCTATTCCCAGGTCGAGACGCTCGGGGCTCGAGGGTGGCTACTTTCCTATAAAAATGACTTTCGTTGGGAGATCTCCGACTTTGGCCCCTCCGACGAGCAAGTCAGTAGCTGTTTTCTCTCCTCTTTTTTTCTCTCCCCTGGTCGGATGTCGGCCAGGGGCTTTTATACCATTGTACGAAGGTCGGTTGTATGCGGGTTCGGCATGGCGACTGATCCTTAGGGATGAGACGGTAATTCTGAGCGGTCGTCATCCCAAGCTTCCGGGATAGGACATGTTGAATAGCACCTCGGTATGGATTCTGACTCGGTGCATGAAGATGCTCTGACTAATTTGACTATAGCGTGGCGTTGCATCGATCATGATGTAGCCTACAGCCAAGATATACCTTGTCCCTGGAGGAATAGAATGTGGTCACGCATAGTGAAAAGAAAGTTAAGGGTCCTCCAAAGATAACCAAGTCAAATTTAATTAGAAATGAATGGAACTTCAAAAGAATAAATAAATTTATGATTTAATTTATGGATTATAAAAACACATATGAATGGAGGATTATAAGATACATGAATTTGTTTAATTTGATGACCCACTAACATATTTTGCTTTATTTTCAAACTATGATCCTATAACTTTCGAGCATGTTGAAATTGGATTGTATGATGAAATTGGGTCAATGGCAAATGGTGATGGATGATGAATCCTATATCCTATTTTCGAACTATTTTGTACTATGATCGTGTATCCTATTTTCAAAAGAATAACAATAGCAAAAGGTGAGGTGATGGATGATCAAATTGCATTAGTGAGAAAAAAATTTATCAACTATGAATTACAATATTATCATATATTATCTTTAGTGACAAAGATAATATTTTTCAACTATGAATTACAATAATCAAGTTGGTGGGTTTAGTATTAAACTTCTCAATCAATCTAACTATAAGATATAAAAAAATTATTTGGAGTCTCATCTCATAGGGGAGGATCTATGTGATGTAATTGGTGGCAATACAACAATAGCTACAGAAGTTAATGCCATAAAGAGATAAAGAATATTAAATATATAAGTTGAATTTATATTAAAAGGACCTATTTCTCAAGATTTCTTGGAATAAATTATTGGTTACAAATTAACTTTAGAAATTTAGGTCACTATTGATGTATTACTCAACAAAATAAATATAGCTTGGCTTCAATATCTAGAGAATAATTTGAAAAAATACTATGCAAGTGATCTCTTAATTTCATAGTACTTTTTAAAAATTAAAAATTTATATTTATATATATTACTTTTAGATCTAGATGACCCTATTTCTGATACATAAATGAAACATTATATTATTCATGATTTTTGAAAAGAATAAATTCCTTATATTATGTCTATTTTGTTGAATCTCATATTTTGATGATGAAATCAATTGATTAATTATTTAATCTAATCTATATTTTGAGAAAAGTGTGTAGGATTAACTACGATAGCAGGAAGACATAAAGCAAATGTTATGCTGGAGTCCAGATTGATATTTCGTTGGGAGTTCGAGAGTTCATCGGAAGTCCGGACGTTCGTCGGAAGTTCTATCGGAACCAACCGAGAAGTCCAGGAGCTTGCCAAAGAAGCTCATCAGAACTTACCAAGAAGATCGCCGTGAAGTTTAGGAGCTTGCCGAAAGTCTACCGGAACATTGCCGAGAGATCGTTGGAAGTTCGCCGAAAGATTGCCGGAAGCTCGTCGGAAGAACAGTTGACGTATTGAAACTAGAATACTTTGTTATATGTCGTAATTATCATAGTTAGTCCGTAGATTGAGTTAGAATTAGGAGGTGATCCCTATAACTCAGTTAGGAGCTAATTGGGCTCTTAATAGGGCTGAATTGGGCTGGATTGAATAGCCCATTCAGCACTTGAAATTATGACCGGTGGTGGCACTGCCTGGTAACCCTATCTCCCAGTACCGTCCCTGTCAGGCGATGGTCCCGCCAAAGCTCAATCTCTGAGCTCTGTTAGGCGGTAGTACCGCCTAGACTGAGCGACTGTACCGCCCAATGTCAAACTGTAGGTGGTAGTACCACCCAATAATGGTGGTGGTTCCATTAATACCCTAGAAATCTAGGATGATGAGACACTTTTTGGCTCTATTTTTAAAATCATTGGAGCTTATAAATACCCCACCTTTTTCTGCATGAAAAATGAACAAAGGGCTATTATATATATGAAAAATTCTAAGTATTTGGGATGTGAAAAGTGTTGTATAAGTGAGAAGAGTTCTCCTCCTCCCTCTCTTAGCCTTGTAACCATCCAAGAAAGATGAGTGAGACTTATAAGGGTTGTCTCCTAATTCTAGCAAAAGGAGAAAGAACTGTAAAAGGTGGTTGGTCTTCGCCTATTGAAGGAAGGCCTTTAGTGGACGCCGATGACCTCGATGGAGGAGGAATCCAAAGTGAATGTAGGTCTCATTGATTGAACCACTCTAAATTTTGGTTTGCTTTTCTTTTTGTGCAATTTACTTTACTACAAACCTCCTTGAGCTTCTCCTTACATTCTCACGAAAGTTTTAAGTTCAACATCTTTCCGAAACGATTTGAATCGAGATGAATTTTATACGGAATCGAAAAATTTTTCACTATACTAATTCACCCCCCCTCTTAGTGTCGCTCTTGATCCTAATATATTTGAGGATGGGTTTAACTATCCATAGCAGAGTTAGAAAATCTTCTTGCTTCTAAGGAATACTTAACTCATCAAATGACAGGAGTTTCTACTTCAAGAGGAGATGAAGATGCCCTTTTAACAAATAAAGAAATAATAATAAGAAAGATACAGAGAAGAATGATGATGCTATTAGCGAGCTAGAATCTTTTTCGAACAATAGTATAAATCAAAAATAGGTGTAGCAAGTTAGGCCATATCAAGAAAAAATTTTATATTAAAATTAAAGGATAAAATATTACAAATAAAGAAGATTGTTCCAATGCTACTGATGAAGATTGAGACAAATGTTTTATGATTGAAATTGCTAAGGCCATGAGATCTATCAACTTTGAATATGATTGGATAGTTAATTTAGGATGTGATCATCATCTCACTAGTGATGGTACCAAATTCACCAATCTTTGTTAAGATGAAAGTAATGATACAGTTATCACAATAGATAATAAATACTATTCACCAAATGAAGAAGGAATGCACCATTATAATCTCAAATAAAAATAATGATTATATTATATTAAAGGGTATATGTATCATATTCCAACTATGAAGAATTTTTTTTATTATAAATACAATTAATGTTGAAAATTATGTTCTTTTTTATCCTAATAGAATTAAGTTTATTTGCAACATAAAATAATTAAATATAGATATAGCATATACTGGTAAAAGGATTAAAGATTTATATATTTTATGAATATCAACCTCTTATGTTGATAGGATAAGTATAAATGATGGTGTATTAATATGATATATTAGACTTAATCATATAATTTTTTTAAATTAAAAATTATAACAAAAAAGTCTAGTTAATAATATTTCAAATCTTACTACTTTTAGTAGTAACGAAGTTTACGAAGGTTGTCAATATGGCAAGGCACACAAACTACCTTTTAATGTGTCACTTTCAAACTACAAATTTCATTTAGAACATATTCATAGTAATTTAATGGGCCTACTCAAAATCTCTCTTATTTAACTTCTCATTATATACTTCTCTTTGTTAGTAATTTTATAAGGTTCACTTAGATCTATTTTTGAAAGGAAAAATCAAAATTTTTAAAAAATTTAAAAGTTCAAGTTAATAGTTGAAAGTATTTTTGAAAGAAAAATTAAAAGATTTATACATCAATAATGGCGAGGAGTTTACTTCCAATAGATTCTCATCCTTTTATAAAGAGATTGACATCAAAAGGAAACTTATATGTATAAATACACTACAATATAATAATATGGTAGAATGAAAGATTCGACATCTTATGGAGACTTATAAATATTAGCTTCATGTAAAGAATTTATCCAAAGTTTTATAAGCAAACGATATAACATGTGTAATTTATATTATTAATCGAACTCCTCTTAGTCCAATTAATCTGAAGTCTCTATATGAGCTCATGGTGAGAAATCAAATATTAAACATTTCAAAATATTTGATTTTTCATTCTATGTTCATATACCATACTAAAAACAGAAGTAAGCTTGATGCTAATGTTAAGAAATACATCTTTATTGACTACGATGAAAGAAAGAAAGGTTAGAATTCTATTGATTTACAAATACATAGATATGTGGTATCTCAAGATGTTGTGTTTGATGAAGTTTATTCTTATTATCCTCCACAAGTAGTTTTTTTTGAAAATATTTTTTTTCAAAACCTATTGTAGAGTTTCCTTTATCATCTAGTACTCCTATAGATTTTGGCTCATCTTCTTCCTCATTTGTATCTATTCTTATTATTTCTTTATCACCAATGTGAAAGCAAAGTGATATGGGAAGTAATGATATTCATGAAAAGTAAATTCCAATGTTGAAAAGATCAAAAGGAATAATTGTCAAACCAATATGTTATAATAATAAACAGAATATAAACATATGTTACTATTTTTTTTCTAAACCAATTGATAATCTTGAGCTTTCTTGTCTTAGTAAAGCTAAAAGTGTTAAGGAGTGATAAAGCTAAAAGTGTTAAGGAGTGAGAAGATGCCATGGATAAATAAATAAAGACTCTTTACAGGATCTTATATAAAAGCTTATAAATATATATCTAATTACTTGCAAATAGGTTTATAAGGTAAAACGTAAGTCAGATGAAAGTATAGATTGATATAAGGTAAAACTTATTATAAAGAAATTTTTTCAAAATTATGGAGAAGATTATAATGAAACCTTTAGCTATGTGGCCAAGATAATATTTGTTAGGATGATGATTACTCTACTAATTAATCTTATATAAATGTTTTGGTAACTTAATGTGAAGAATGTCTTACTATATAGTGAAAATGATAAGAACATTCATATGGAACAACTACTAGGATATACTTCTATTCCCAAACTAGATCCCTCTCCAATGGACCATTTGAAGATCTTCCAAGTTAGGACTTACTCCAAAATTATACTTTAAGTGAGAATGTTAAAATTGAAGATATATCTTTTGAAAGATTTTAGAATGTTAATCTTTTATCACATCTTTTACATAAGTTGATTGGATATATTTTCAGAGATAAGAATCTCTTGGTCTAAATTATTATTTTACACATATAAATAGATAATATCTACATGCATGGATGTAAAGTGTTTAAGTCTACATGGCTTAAGTCAAAAAGTAGTTCAAGATCTTTTGAGTGTTTTTCTTATCTTTGAGAAGTTCAATATAATTTTTTTTTTACTTTTATCTTGAGTTTTTCTTCTTTTTATGTAATTTAATCTTAAGCTAGTAGTACCTTATTATTACTAATTGAGAAATGATTACACTTACATATAATCTCTCCCTTTCTTCATACTTATTCTTCATGCAAAATCAAACAACAAATCAATATGCATTCTTTAATGAACAAAAATTACGAAAAATATAGAAAAAGCTTTGAGTGATACATATTTATTTTTGTTGCAACCTCATCTAATGGCATCTTGTCCTTCTTTCTCAGTCATGGTTAATGATTAAAAATAGCATATATAGCTAATTTCTCACCATTTTCAATTTCCTACCATAAATTATATTAAATATTTGATAAAAAATAATAAAATATTTGATAGAATATTTAGCAATAGAAATATCTAATTTAATAATTGTGTGATTATATGAGAATGATCTAATTTATACTAGAAATGTTGAGCCATCTTTAATAGATTTAAGCAATCTATAATGACTAAATTTAATATATCTAATTTATGAATGATGTATTATTTTATTGGATAGGAGTAGTTCATTCTTCCACTAGTATTTTATCTCTCAAAAGAAATATATAAAAAAAATAAAATATTTTAAATAAAAATTGTAATTCTATTTGTACACCAATTAATTTGGATTTGAAGCTATTAAAAATCCTGCTAGATCAAACATAATGCATGTAATAAGTCTTATTACCATACATGGAAAGTCCAACAATGATGCATCTTCTAACAGTCAAAAAGATTTTTCGATATCTATAGGGTTCTATCAAATTTGAGTTATCATATAAAAAGGAAGATAATTCAAACCTAATTGGCTTTATGGATAGTGACTGTGTAAGAGATATTGATAGCAGAAGAAGTGTCTCATATTTGTTTTGGCTATTTAGTGGTCTTCAAATAAATATCTTATCATCTACCAAAGTGGAGTTTGTAGTTGCAACATCATGTGCTTCTCAAGCTATTTGGTTGAGAATTTTTTTTTTATTTATTTACTTTGAACAGTAGGGACCCACTTTAATTTCTTATGACTATTAATTAGCAATTAAGCTTTCTAAAAATACTATCTTGTCTGAAAGAAGTAAATACATTAATATCAAATATTACTTATTACTAAATCTAACAAAGGAATGAACATTCAATCTCATCTATTGCATGAGTAAAGATCAAATTGCTAATATCCAACGAAGCCTCTCAAGCTAGCAATATTTCAAAAGCTGAAGAAGTTACTAGGAGTTTGCATATTGAAAAATATGGATTCAAAAGTATTCTATATTGAATATCAAAAGATTTTTAATATAAGGAGGAACGTTATGATAATAAGATGAATGTTGATAGCTTTATCTTTGGTAGATAATGATAGGATAAGAAACTCTATCATTATCCTAAGAGTTCGAGATGGATGGGTTAGTTATTTAAAATTTATTTATCATATGATTTTTTATGTAGTTTGATTCATTCAAATCTCATCTCATAAGCCTATAAAAGAAGATCAATGAAATAATTTTTTGTGTGCATTTTTCCTCATCTTTTCATCTTCTCACTTAACAATCTAGTATATATTTTATAAACAAAATTATATGTAAATACAATCCTTTCTTAAATTATAGTAACATAGTACTATCAGCCCAAAAATCTAAAATAATAAAGAAGAGATAATTAAAATGAACATAAAAAATCCTTTATTCAAATTCTTAAAATATTAAAAATATCTTTAACTGTGGCTCTTGACTTGATTACTCTGGACTTGGTTTTTTATTTAGACCTAGGTGATCTACGATGCTAGATATCATGCTTATTTATAGGCATAATATGGTACCTTAAAATAGGATAAGATTCTCTTATCTTATTCATATTTATTTAGTTTTATTAAAACTCTATCATCTTATCTAACTTGGAATAGGATTATCTAAAGCTCAATGTCATCATATCTGTACAAAATAAAACTCTTAGAAAGAACCCTTTGAAAAATAACTAATTTTAACATCATGTTTTAAAGCTTTCGTTTGGCTTGAATCAAAAAGATTCAAACAATATTTAGAAAGTAATTAATAAAAGAATATGTGATGTTATCTTTGCTCTTGACCTCCACATTCTTAATGATTTATTGAAACATCTTTTTTCTAATGAAATAATCTTTATCCTTTAAATGCTAGACCCGAGTTATATTCTTCTTGCTAAGCAATACTAAAAAGCATGATCCAAATCACTGAAATTGACTTACAAATAATAATTTGTTCAAAGAGATCATTGGAGGTAGATCATTTTAACACGAACTTAGTCTTTACATTTGATGTCCTCCAATTTTTTCATAAACATCTCCATCTACAATATCCGATGTCATTATTGTATTGGCCCAACTACCTCCTATACGTCTTCACCTATGAAATAGGTTTTTATACAAAGTCTTTCATATCTTGTAATTAAATTGATTGGAAAATTTCATAATGAACTCATAAACTTGATTATTATAATCTATAGTAAAAGAAAATTATCTTCTTCACCAAAAAAAGATTAAAAATATAGATCACCACTCTTGTAGCTCTAATATGATATCAAGAAATAAGAGGATCTAGTACTACTAAAGGGACAAAAAGACTTTATTAAGTTCTCAAAATACTTACAAGATTTTAAACTCTAGCTTTAGATTGGATTACTCAGGACTTAGATCCTTTGTACTTTAGACCTAGGTGATATTTATAACTAGATATTATATATATATTTATAGGAGTAGTTAGAAACTTTAAACCTATTTAACATTATCTAATCTTATTCACATTTATTTGATTTTATTAAAACTTTATCACATCATCTAACCAAGTTATCTAAACTCAAAACTTATCAACTTTACAAAAATGAAACCCTTAAAATCTCTCCAAAAGATAATGTTAAGTTTTACACTATCTAGTCTAGACTCATATGAAAAAATCAAGAGTCTTAAGAGTCTTATCTTTTGGACTCCTTTCAAATGACTTATCTTGTATCGATTAGATGAAATAGAGTTGTAGATGAGATGATAGTTTTTTAATAAAATTAAATAAATATGAATATAATAAAATTAGATTTTATTATAGTTTAA
This sequence comes from Musa balbisiana, assembly GCA_004837865.1. Classification (NCBI taxonomy): domain Eukaryota; kingdom Viridiplantae; phylum Streptophyta; class Magnoliopsida; order Zingiberales; family Musaceae; genus Musa; species Musa balbisiana. Next base: position 27,602,867 of record CM017192.1, on the reverse strand, counting down.
AGTATTATACTATGCTTATAAATAAATGTGATATCTAGCTATGTATATCACCCAGGTCTATAATACATAGGTCTAGAGGACCCAACTCTAGGATAATCATGTCTAGAATTAAAAATCAAGATCTTATAAGTATCATCAATAAAATCTTTTTGTTTTTATCTTTATTTGTTCTTCTTTTTATGGTTTTAGATTATAGGCTAATAGTATTCTATAGCTCAATCAGAAGAATACAACTTCACTCTTATGAGAGAGATCATTTTATAGAAGAAAAGATATTTCAACAATTCATTAATGTCATAAAGATGACGAGTGAGGATAACATCATATATCTTTTTACTAAGATTTTTTCCAAAGAACTATTTAAAAATAAAGGTATATCAGATATGTTTTAAAGGGGCCTATGAAGTTTAGAGTAATATCTTATAGAGTGCTTTTAACCATCTTATTTAGTATTGATTAGATAAGATATAATTGTAGTAATTTGGTTTGAGAAGGTAGAGTTTTAACAAAATATGAATATAATAAGATAAGATAATCTTATCCAACTTTAATGTGTCATAGTATGCTTTTAAATAAGTGTGAGATCCATATATCACCCAGGTCTAAAATATTAAGTCTAAAGGACCAAAGTCCAAGGTAATAAGTGTAGAGTGGAAGTTCAAACTCTTTTTTTTTTTATAAGTTTAATGAAGTCATTTTTTTCACATTTGTTTATTCTTTTATGATTTTAGATCATGATTAGTGATACTATATTGTTGGTATTTATCAAAGGATTAGCTTATATGTAATTATCCGTCTCTTCAAAGTTGACTCATAGATGCATGCCCAACCTCTGTGACTGAGTCATAATTTTCATTAGTATTAAAGAAAAAAATCATATGAAAGAGAATAAATATTGATAAAAATATAAAAAAAATATTTTAGAACGTTGAGATGATCCTTACGTAACTTTGTCTTAAGGGATGCACCATCATCTTCAATTCTCCCCCAGTCACTCTCCATTATGGGCCACTTCGTTATCTTAAAAACAACTCTATCTCTCCAATAACAACGTTGTCATCTTCTGTTGAATCTCGAATTTTGATGATGAGTCAATTATTATTTATTATCAAATCTATATATTGAGATAAGGTGTACAGGATTAACTACATGAAAGTAAGACATGCAGCAGGAGTTGCACTGAGGTCAAAACTATGATCACGTTGGGGGTTTGAGAGTTCGACGGAAGTTCGGACGGTCGTCGGAGGTTCTATGGGAACAAATCCGAAGTCCAGAGCTTACAAAGAAGCTCGTCGGAACTCACCAAGTGAATCGTCGCAAGTCTAGGAGTTTATCGGAAGTCCGCCGGCAGCATCGCCGATGGCGGTAGTACCGTCCCGTTATGGCGGTAGTACCGTCCCGTTATGGCGGTAGTACCGTCCCGTTATGGCGGTAGTACCGTCCCGTTATGGCGGTAGTACCGTCCCGTTATGGCGGTAGTACCGTCCCGTTATGGCGGTAGTACCGTCCCGTTATGGCGGTAGTACCGTCCCGTTATGGCGGTAGTACCGTCCCGTTATGGCGGTAGTACCGTCCCGTTATGGCGGTAGTACCGTCCCGTTATGGCGGTAGTACCGTCCCGTTATGGCGGTAGTACCGTCCCGTTATGGCGGTAGTACCGTCCCGTTATGGCGGTAGTACCGTCCCGTTATGGCGGTAGTACCGTCCCGTTATGGCGGTAGTACCGTCCCGTTATGGCGGTAGTACCGTCCCGTTATGGCGGTAGTACCGTCCCGTTATGGCGGTAGTACCGTCCCGTTATGGCGGTAGTACCGTCCCGTTATGGCGGTAGTACCGTCCCGTTATGGCGGTAGTACCGTCCCGTTATGGCGGTAGTACCGTCCCGTTATGGCGGTAGTACCGTCCCGTTATGGCGGTAGTACCGTCCCGTTATGGCGGTAGTACCGTCCCGTTATGGCGGTAGTACCGTCCCGTTATGGCGGTAGTACCGTCCCGTTATGGCGGTAGTACCGTCCCGTTATGGCGGTAGTACCGTCCCGTTATGGCGGTAGTACCGTCCCGTTATGGCGGTAGTACCGTCCCGTTATGGCGGTAGTACCGTCCCGTTATGGCGGTAGTACCGTCCCGTTATGGCGGTAGTACCGTCCCGTTATGGCGGTAGTACCGTCCCGTTATGGCGGTAGTACCGTCCCGTTATGGCGGTAGTACCGTCCCGTTATGGCGGTAGTACCGTCCCGTTATGGCGGTAGTACCGTCCCGTTATGGCGGTAGTACCGTCCCGTTATGGCGGTAGTACCGTCCCGTTATGGCGGTAGTACCGTCCCGTTATGGCGGTAGTACCGTCCCGTTATGGCGGTAGTCACTCTCATATGGGCCACTTCGTTATGCTTAAACAACTCTATCTCTCCAATAACAACGTTGTCATCTTCTTGTTGAATCTCGAATTTTGATGATGAAGTCAATATTATTTATTATCAAATCTATATATTGAGATAGATAAGTGTACAGGAATTAACTACGATGAAAGTAAGACATGCAGCAGGAGTTGCACTGGAGTCAAAAACTATGATCACGTTGGGGGTTGAGAGTTCGACGGAAGTTCGGACGGTCGTCGGAGGTTCTATGGGAACAAATCCAGGAAGTCCAAGAGCTTACCAAAGAAGCTCGTCGGAACTCACCAAGTGAATCGTCGCAAGTTAGGAGTTTATCGGAAGTCCGCCGGGCATCGCGAGGGTTTGTCAGATGTTCGCCGGAAGTTTGCTGGAAGCTCGCCGGAAGAAGCGATTGACGCACCGGAGCAAGTTGCAGTAAATGTCTTAAAAATATCATAGTTAGCATGATGATTAAGTTATAAATGGGAGATAATCCATTAACTTAATCTTGGGGCAATTGGGCCCTTGACAGACCCAAATTGGGCCAATGGATCAACCCATTCGGACCCAGATTCTTGACCGGTGGTGGCATCGCCTGGGTCGGCGATGGCACCGCCCAAGAGCTCAGTCTCCCAGGAAGTTGGGCGATGGAACTGCATATGTTAGGCGGGTGACACACGCTTGGGCTCTGTCTCCGAGTGAGGCTAGGGTGGTACGCCCCTGTCAGGCGGTAGTACCGTCCCGTTATGGCGGTAGTACCGTCTCGTTATGGCGGTAGTACCGCTAGGACCCCAAAAATCTGGGATATGACATTTTTGAGATCCAAATTCAAACCAGTTTGGGGTCTATATATACCCCACCCTTTCCTGCATGAAAGGGCACCGAAAGCTTGATCTTACTTTGTGATTTTTAGAGCTCAAAAGTGTTGTAAAGGCCAAAAGTTCTTCTCCCTCTTTTTTTCCAAGTTTTGATCATTCAAGAGAGGAGTGAAAAATTTGTAAGGGTTGTCTCCTAAGCCCGTCAAAAGGAGTGAAACTGTAAAAGGGTGGTTGGCCTTCGCCTATTGAAGGAAGGCCTCTAGTGGTACGTCGGTGACCTCATCGGAGGAGGAAGCCAAAAGTGGATGTAGGTCAAGATTGACCACACCACTCTAAATCTCGGTTTGCATTTATATTCTGTTCTCTATCTTAACTGCAAACTGCCTCCATAGCTTTACTTTAACTGCACTTCGCTTGATCTTAAGTTAAAGAACTTTCCGAATCGGCTTTCACATCGAAATCGTTTTTTATCGTACGAACAAAGTTTTAAATCATCGAAAGTTTTCTGCTGCACTAATTCACAAACCCCCCCCTTCTTAGTGCTCTTGATCCTAATAATTAGTATCAGAGCAGGGTTAACTCTCAATCGGATTAAAACTCAAGAGAGAAGGCATACCCCAAAAATCAACAAGGCCACTCTATTACACGTCTACCCATGTTCAATGGGATAGACTACACCTATTAGAAGACCCGAATGAGGATCTTCCTTATTTCAATGGATTTTGAACTTTAGAATCTTGTTGAAAATGGATTTTTGAAGTCTTCTCTTCCAATGATCGATTGGAATGAATTGGAGAAGAAAACTTTCACTCTTAATGTAAATGCTATGAATGCCTTATTTTGTGCACTTGATAAAAACGAGTTCAATCGTATTTCGGTTTGTGAAACCGCATTTGATATTTGACATACACTCAAAGTGACTCATGAAGGCACAAGTAGAGTGAAAGAGTCAAAAATCAATCTTTTGATACATTCTTTTGAACTTTTCCGAATGAAACCAAGCGAGACTATTGGCGACATATACACCCATTTCACAAATGTCGTCAATGGTCTAAAAGGACTTGGCAAAAGTTTTTCGGATTTTGAGCTCGTAAATAAGATTCTAAGATCCCTTCCTAAGATTTGGGACCCTAAAGTCACTGCTATTCAAGAAGCTAAAGATTTAAACAACTTCTCTCTTGAAGAATTAATCGGGTTATTAATGACCTACGAAATGACTTGCAAAGCTCATGAAGAGCAAGAAGACATCCTTCCAAAGAACAGGAAGGATATGACACTTAGAACTTTCAAAGACCACTTGAGAGAAAAGAAGTGATGAAAACTGTGATGATGACTTGGCACTTATAACAAGGAAATTCAAAAAAATTATTAAAAGAAACAAGTTTAAAAATGACATAAAAAATAAATTTGAATCCAAAAAGGACCAAGTTATTTGCTACGAATGCAAGAAGCCAGGACACTACAAAAGTGGTTGTCCCCAAGCCAAGAAGAGAACACCAAAGAAGAAGGCGCTCAAAGCAACGTGGGATGACTCAAGCGTGTCCAAAGAAGAGGAGTCCAACACCGAACAAGTTGCTCATTATGCCTTAATGGGCTATCAGAGATGAGGTAACGAATTTAATTGATGTAGATTTATCATTTGATGAATTATTAAATGTCTTCCATGACTTATTTAATGAATGCAAAACTATTAGTAGAAAATACAAATTGCTAAAAAAAGGAGTATGATAGTTTTACTTGTAATTTCGATAAATTAAAAACTGAATATCATGATAGTTTAGCTCCATGTAAAAAATGTTATGATCTAGAAGCTCTCCAAAAGGAGAACTTGCTACTTAAGGATACCTTGAAGAAATTCGAGGTTGGTAGCAAGTCCTTGAATATGATCCTGGCAAATAAGGGTCATGTTCCTAAAAAAGGTGGAATCAGATTTGTGAGAAGTCCTCATCAAAATCCAACTACCTTCATAAAAGGCCATATCTTACATGTTCGGCACCAAAGCAAATGCAACTTTTATTGCAAACATGGACATAAAACTTACCATTGTCATTCAAGAAAATTAATATGACCAAACTAATTTGGGTTCCTAAAGGAACCATGATAAATTCTATGCAACATGATAAACAATGTAGATCAGTTTTTGAGGCACCTAAAAGTAAATGGGTACCTAAAAATCATCCTTTCTTGTAGAAACATATCCCATTACAAGCTAGGAGCAAGAGATGGTACCTTGATAGTGGATGCTCAAGGCATATGACCGGAGATCCATCTCAATTCTTTAAGCTCACTAGCGTAGACGAAGACTATGTCATCTTTAGAAACAACAACAAGGGTAAAATCATTGGCAAAGGAACCATAGGTAACAAATCCAACTTCTTTATTAAAGATGTTTTGTTAGTTAACGATTTAAAATATAACCTCTTGAGCATTAGTCAATTATGTGATAAAGAATATATTGTCAAATTTGAATCTAATGCTTGTCTCATTGAAAAATCACACAAAAACACATCTATGATTGCATTAAAATAAAATAACATATACACCATTGATATCAATGATATTTGTAATAAAATGTATTTCTCAGTTTTAAATGAGGATGCTTGGCTTTGGCATAGGAGATTAGGTCATCCTAGCATGAAACTAATCACTCAAATATCATCCAAAGAACTTGTAAGAGGAATTTCTTATATCAAGTTCATCAAAGATAATGTGTGTGATGCTTATCAATTAGGTAAACAAATTAAGAGTAGTTTCAAATCTAAGAATCAAATAAGTACCTCTAGGCCCTTACAATTGATCCATATGGACTTGTTTGGACCTATCTCTACATCAAGCCTAGGAGGTAGCAAATTTGCCTTTGTTATTGTAGATGACTATAGTAGATATACATGGACTTATTTCTTAAAACATAAAAATGAATGCTTTAGATATTTTACTAAGTTTTGCAAACTTGTCCAAAATGAAAAAGGGTTCTATGATTTCATCAATTAGAAGTGATCATGGTGATGAATTTCAAAATTATGATTTCCAAGAATTTTGTGAATTTAATGGATACAATCACAACTTCTCTACTCCAAGAAATCCTCAATAAAATGGAGTAGTAGAAAGAAAAAATAGAAATTTACAAGAAATGGCAAGAACCATGTTGAATGAACATAGCCTACCCAAATATTTTTGGCCGAAGCCGTAAACACTGCATGCTATATTTTGAATAGAGTTCTAGTAATACCCTTACTCACTAAAACTCCCTATGAGTTGTGGAACAACAAAAAACCCAATGTTTAATATTTTAAAGTTTTTAGGTGTAAGTATTTTATCTTGAATGAAAAAGATGCCTTAGGAAAATTTGATACTAAATCCGATGAAAGAATTTTTCTTGGTTATTCTTCGTTTTCTAAAGCTTTTCGTATCTTTAATAAAAGAACTTTAATTATAGAAGAATCCATTCATGTTGTTTTCAATGAGATCTCCAAAATCAAGAAAAATGATTTTGATGATGTTGTTAACTTCGATTCTTTGAATTTAAATGAAACCCCTTCTCCAACTAGTAACTTGGATGCATCCACTTCCGAAACATCCTTACCCAAGGATTGGAAGTATGTAGATGCTCATCCTAAGGAGCTAATCCTAGAAGACACATCTAAGGGGGTTCAAACACGTTCTTCTCTTAAAATATTTTATGCCAACGTCATTTTTCTCTCCCAAATTGAACCTAAATGTATTGACGAAAACATGAAAGATGATTCATGGATTATCGCAATGCAAGATGAGTTAAATCAATTTGAGAGAAATGAGGTATGGAAGCTTGTTCCTAGGCCAAATGACCATTTAGTTATTGGTACTAAATGGGTCTTTAGAAACAAGCAAGATGAATATGGTATCATAGTTAGAAACAAGGCTAGATTAGTAGCCAAAGGTTTCAACCAAGAAAAGGTATCGATTACGAAGAAACCTTCGCTCCTGTGGCTAGATTAGAAGCCATAAGGATGCTCCTTGCCTATACTAGTAATAATAATTTTAAGTTATTTCAAATGGATATTAAAAGTACTTTTCTTAATAGCTTTATTTCCAAAGAAGTTTATGTTGAACAACCTCCCGGATTTGAAAATAATAACCTCCTTAATTATGTGTTTAAATTAACTAAAGCTCTCTATGGTTTAAAACAAGCCCTAAGGGCTTGGTATGAGAGACTTAGTTCTTTTCTTATTGAAAATAATTTTACAAAAGGCAAGGTCGATACTACATTGTTTATCAAGAATTTTGATAATAATTTTCTCATTGTTCAGATTTATGTTGATGATATTATCTTTGGTTCTACAAACGAATCTCTTTGTGAATCTTTTGCTAAAACCATGAGTCTTGAATTTGAAATGAGTTTGATGGGAGAATTAACCTTTTTCTTAGGCTTATAAATTAAGCAACTAAGAAATGACATCTTTATTAGTCAAACTAAATATGCTAAAAAGATTTAATATTGAAAGCTCAAAATCTATTAACACTCCTATAAGCACCTCCACTAAGTTAGAAGTTGATGAAAGTGGAGAAAGCTTCGATAAAAAAACTTATAGGGGTATGATAGGAAGTTTACTTTACCTCACTACAACTAGACCAGATATCATATTCCGTGTAGGATTTTGTGCTAGGTTTCAATCGAACCTTAAGATATATTATCTCAAAGCGGTTAAAAGAATACTTAGATATCTTAAAGGTACCATAAATATAGGATTATGGTATCCAAAAATCGAGAATTTTGAGTTAATTGCTTATGCTGATGCAGATTTTGCTATGTGTAGACTAGATAGAAAAAGCACATCAGGAACATGTCAATTTTTGGGACATGCCCTTGTTTCCTGGTCATCTAAGAAACAAAACTCGGTTGCACTATCAACAATCGAAGCTTAGTATATTGCAGCTAGTGCATGCTGTACACAAGTTGTGTGGATGAAAAACACCTTAGAAGATTATAAAGTTCATCTTAAAAATGTTCCCATTAAATATGATAACACAAGTGCTATATGTTTAACAAAGAATCTCATTCAACACTCAAGAACAAAACATATTGATATTAAACATCACTTTATATGAGATCATATTATTAATCATGATGTAGTTATAGGGTTCATTGATACTAAACGTCAACTAGCTGATATTTTTATAAAGCCTTTAAGTGAAGAACAATTTGATTTCATTAGAAAAGAATTAGGTATGTTAATGTGTCTGAATGCTGAACTCATTAAATTTATTTTTCGGACTTTCTTGATTCAATGATCAAATCACTTAATTGCTATGATGATTTTACATGATTACATGCCTTAATAACATGTTGGAAATTATGTGTTTTGGATACAAAAATTTTCATGATAATAAGCATGTTTTATCTTCATGATTGTATTTGAAAATCTATAGCAAAACCTTGTCCGAATGCATGAAAATGTTAAATTTTATTTTTAGATTTTCTTGATACATTATTCTCTTCCAGACTTAATAAGCATATGTTATATCGAATTTGATTCATATCATTGATTTTTGACATATGGAATCAACTAGCAAATGCATCTCATAGACTTATCATGTGAAAAATATTTTTCGAGAAATAGATTTGATGATTCCTTCTTATAAACTCCTTAAAAAAGGGAAGATATTTTTACTTGCAAGGATTTCATTCACATACATATCTTGATCCTTGTAAAAATGAAGAGTGCCTTAAATCTCTTATCGATTTTAACTTCATTCAAGTAATCTCACAAATGACTTTCCTCCTTCATGCAAACAAATAATTCCAAATAAAAAAGAAGAAGTAATCTCCATGTCATGTTTTCCTTGAGATGCTTGTATAATTGGTATCCTATCACTCATTATTGAAAAATGACATAAACCTAGTTATGGCATGAATCATTACCGCACTTATGTTTAAAATTTGCTTATATCGTTCTTCTTTTTGTTGATGACAAAAGGGGGGAGAAATATATGAATTGATGCTATGAGTGCCATATTTAAATTTGAATTATGTTAAGATATCAAAAAAAGCTTGCATCGAAATATATGGTAAATTGATGATAGAAATGCTATGATTGCCATATTTGCATTATGCCATATATGCATCATGTTAAGATATCAAGAACTTGCATCGCAATTTTACATGTTGATATCTTGTTATGTGATGAAATGCTATGATTGCTAAACACTTGAAATATTTGCATCATGTTAAGATATCAAGAACTTGCATCGCAATTTTACATGTTGATATCTTGCCATGTGATGAAATGCTATGATTGCTAAACACTTGAAATGCTTACGTTATGTTAAGATATCAAAAGCTTACATCGCAATTTTACGTGTTGATATTCTTACCATATGATGAATTGCTACCATTACTATCATTCACTCTTGAAATGTAAGACTGTGAAAATGGATGTTAAGCCCATTTACATCTTTTCAAAGAGAACATCATGATAGGAATCAATCAGGGAGTATTGGATAAGGATGGATACACGATCTTAAGCTATCATATGTCTCTTGATTCAATAAGGTGTGTTTATGAATTCAAGAATCTTTCGCGAGTATGGGATATGATCGGGAGTTAAGGTTAACTCCGTTATCAATTGAATTGGTCCATCAGTCAAAGAGGGAGATTATTGAATCTCGGATGTTTGGCTGATGATCATGTGTTCATATTGATTATCTAATCCATCGTGTGAGATAATGTGGTGTTGATTGACTACAATAGAAAGTAAAGACATGCAGCAGGAGTTGCTAAGCCGGAGGTCAAGACTTAATCATGTTTGGGGTTCGAGAGTTCGACGGAGGTTCGGGGACGGTCGGAACGGAGGTTTAGGCGGGAACAAAATCCGAGAAGTCCAGGAGCTTTCCAAAGAAACCATCAAACTTTGCATCATGTTAAGATATCAAGAACTTGCATCGCAATTTTACATGTTGATATCTTGCCATGTGATGAAATGCTATGATTGCTAAACACTTGAAATATTTGCATCATGTTAAGATATCAAGAACTTGCATCGCAATTTTACATGTTGATATCTTGCCATGTGATGAAATGCTATGATTGCTAAACACTTGAAATATTTGCATCATGTTAAGATATCAAGAACTTGCATCGCAATTTTACATGTTGATATCTTGCCATGTGATGAAATGCTATGATTGCTAAACACTTGAAATATTTGCATCATGTTAAGATATCAAGAACTTGCATCGCAATTTTACATGTTGATATCTTGCCATGTGATGAAATGCTATGATTGCTAAACACTTGAAATATTTGCATCATGTTAAGATATCAAGAACTTGCATCGCAATTTTACATGTTGATATCTTGCCATGTGATGAAATGCTATGATTGCTAAACACTTGAAATATTTGCATCATGTTAAGATATCAAGAACTTGCATCGCAATTTTACATGTTGATATCTTGCCATGTGATGAAATGCTATGATTGCTAAACACTTGAAATATTTGCATCATGTTAAGATATCAAGAACTTGCATCGCAATTTTACATGTTGATATCTTGCCATGTGATGAAATGCTATGATTGCTAAACACTTGAAATATTTGCATCATGTTAAGATATCAAGAACTTGCATCGCAATTTTACATGTTGATATCTTGCCATGTGATGAAATGCTATGATTGCTAAACACTTGAAATATTTGCATCATGTTAAGATATCAAGAACTTGCATCGCAATTTTACATGTTGATATCTTGCCATGTGATGAAATGCTATGATTGCTAAACACTTGAAATATTTGCATCATGTTAAGATATCAAGAACTTGCATCGCAATTTTACATGTTGATATCTTGCCATGTGATGAAATGCTATGATTGCTAAACACTTGAAATATTTGCATCATGTTAAGATATCAAGAACTTGCATCGCAATTTTACATGTTGATATCTTGCCATGTGATGAAATGCTATGATTGCTAAACACTTGAAATATTTGCATCATGTTAAGATATCAAGAACTTGCATCGCAATTTTACATGTTGATATCTTGCCATGTGATGAAATGCTATGATTGCTAAACACTTGAAATATTTGCATCATGTTAAGATATCAAGAACTTGCATCGCAATTTTACATGTTGATATCTTGCCATGTGATGAAATGCTATGATTGCTAAACACTTGAAATATTTGCATCATGTTAAGATATCAAGAACTTGCATCGCAATTTTACATGTTGATATCTTGCCATGTGATGAAATGCTATGATTGCTAAACACTTGAAATATTTGCATCATGTTAAGATATCAAGAACTTGCATCGCAATTTTACGTGTTGATATCTTACCATATGATGAATTGCTACCATTACTATCATTCACTCTTGAAATGTAAGACTTGAAAATGGATGTTAAGCCTTGACATCATTTTCAAAGAGATACATCATGATAGGAATCATCATGGGAGTATTGATAAGATTAAACGATCTTAACTTATCAATATGTCTCTTGAATTCAAAGGTTTTGAATTCAAGAATGACTTATCTCGAGTATGGGATATAGATAGGGGGAGTTAAGGTTAACTCCGTTATCAATTGATTGTCATCATCAAAAAGAGGGAGATTATTGAATCTCGGATTTTGATGATGGAGTCAATTGTCATTTATTGATTTAATCTATATGTTGAGAAAAGTGTACAGGATTAACTATGGTGGCAGTAAGACATGTAGTAGGTGTTGTGCTGGAGTCAAGATTGAGATCACATTGGGAGTTTGAGAGTTCGTCGGAAGTCCGGACGTTCGTCGAAAGTTCTGCGAGAACCATCCGAGAAGTCTAAGAGCTTACCAAAGAAGCTCGTCGGAACTCACTAAGAAGATCGTCGCAAAGTCCAAGAGTTTGCCGAGAGTCCGCCGGTGTATCACCGAGGGTTCATCGGATGTTCGCCGGAAATTCGCCGGAAGCTCACCGGAAGAGCGATTGACGCACCGGAACACTAATTGCAATAATCATGTCTTAATTGTTATAGTTAGAGTCTAGATTAAGTTAGGATTAGGAGATAATCCCACTAACTTAATTAGGGGGCAATTGGGCCCTTAACAGACCTAAATTGGGTCGAATAGGATAGCCCATTCGGACCCAGAATTCTTGGGCAGCGGTGGCACTGCCCAGGAGACTCGGTCTCCCAGGAATTCTGGGCGGTGGTACCACCTCGGTCAGGCGATAGTACCATCGGTAGTTATTACTACCAGCGGTGGTACCGCCCCTATCAAGCAGTGGTACCGCTTGAGCTCAGTCTTCGAGCACTATCAAGCGGTAGTACCACCTAGTAATAGAGGTGGTACCATTAGGACCTTGGAAATCTGGGAATGGACACTTTTAGACTCCATTTTCAAACTCATTGGGGCCTATAAAAACCTCACCCTTTCCTGCAGGAAAGAGAATGAAAGCTTGCTTTAATCTTGAATCTTTGAGGCTTTAAAAGTGTTGTAAAAGCTAGAGTTCTCCTCCTTTTTTCTTCTAAGTGTTGAGATCATTGAAGAGAGGAGTGAAACTTGTAAGGGTTGTCTCCTAAGCCCAGCAAAAGGGAAAAGCTGTAAAAGGGTGGTCGGCCTTCGCCTATTGAAGGAAGGCCTCTAGTGGATGCCGGTGACCTCGTCAAAGGAGGAAGCCGAAAGTTAATGTAGGTCACGATTGACCGAACTACTCTAAAATCTCGGTTTGCATTTACTTTGAGCATCTTTCCTTTATAGTAAACTGCCTCTCCTCCTTTCTGTACTTAACTACGTCTACTTACGCTTTGACGTAAACATCTTCCGAAATCAGCTTTACTCGTATGAAAACTTTACGAAACTGATGTTTTTCAGTTGTGCACTTTACTTTGCTGCAAATCTCCTTAGTCCCCTCTTGGTCTTTCATGAAAGGTTTCAATTTTAAATTTCTTTCGAAAAGGGATTGAGTTGAAATCATTTTATTGAATCGGCTTTAATCGTAATAAATTTTTTAAATCATAAAAGTTTATTGCTGCACTAATTCAACCCCCTCTTAGTGAGCTCTTGATCTTGACATTTTCACCCTCTTCAAGTCCCTTTTATGAGAGGACACTCATCCATTAAAATCCCTAAATAGAATCAAAGAACTTGTACAATGCTCCCACTCTCTTTTATGCTTTAATTTTGTTTATCTTTTTTCTTTTAAAAAAAAATTTAGTCTAAAATTTTATTTTTTAATTATGATAAATTTTGGGCAAATTCTTAAATAAAACTTTTAGATTTGAAAATTCTCATAGAGTATCTCCATTTGTCAAAACTTCTCACAGAAAAGCACAACTTTTCAAAATGGTAAAATGCAACCTCCAATAACTTTTTATCTTTTTCTCCTTAAAAGTTATATATTCTCTCTCCACCCTTTTAATGAATCTACCCGTACAATTGAACCAATTTCACCAATCTAAAACTTAATTTGACTGAAATAAATTATCATAAATAATTTAATAATATATAATAATTTATATTATCAAAAATAATAAATATATATTAAATTATAAATTTTTTATAGATTATAAATAATAAATTTTTAAAAATAATTAACTATGAAGTAAAGAATAATATAATAATATATTTTTTTAAAATAATATTTATAAGTATTTTAAAAACTTAAAATAAATTTGAAAGCCTATATGGCCATTATTTTTTATTTTTAAGTTTTTAATATTATTCTTTACTAATTTTTTAACTTGAAAAGTTAAATTTTTCCAAATATACTTAAAATTATTATCTAAATTCCCATAAAGAGAAAATTTTATATTTTTGTCCATCTAGGATCGATTCCAATATTTCTTGAAAGTTTCAGCTTGTTTTGCTGGGTTAAGAGTTAGTTACATTATTTTTTATAATTTTCTAGTTTAAGCAGTGCAAGTGGTTCAAGACATTGGTTTTTTCAATGAAATTTTCAGAATATATTTCTTACTTCTTTGGAAGCTCAAATGTAAAAAATATTTCATTGAAGCTGTTAGGATCAAGTCGGCACTAGGGGGGGGGGGGGTGAATTAGTGCAACAGAAAAATTATGTCAATTTGAAAAATCTTCGTTTCGATAAAATCGATATCGGAAATGTATTAACTTGAAAGCGTTCGTAAAAGTATAATGAGAAAGTAAAGCAAGTAAGACAAATAACAAGAAGTAATTACAAACCATATTTTTATAGTGATTCGGTCGTCGTGACCTACATCCACTCCAAATTCCTCATTCGTCGAGGCCACCGGCAACCACTAATGGTCTTCCTTTAATAGGCGAAGACCAATCACCTTCTTATAACTCTAATCTTCTTTTGACAGGCTCAGAAGAGAACCTTTATACCCTCATAATCTCCTCTTTTAGACTTCACTAACACTTAGAGTTTGAGAGGAGTTCACAATTGGCCTCTAATTGAGTTAGTAAGGTTTCTCCCAAAACTAACTCAAATTAAAGTCCTCACTACGATAGTTAAGGCTAAAATAATTTACGATATAAAGAATCTAAGTTGTTTGGCATGTCAATTGTTCAACCAAACTCTTGATGAACTTCCGACAAAATCTTGGTGATCTTTCGACGAACTCTCGATGAAATTCCGACAAGCTTTCAGCAAACTCCCAACGAACTTTTGACGAGCTTTCACTGTATCATCCGATCATTTGGTGTATCACCCAATTTATTCAGCTCGATGCTCGATCATTGACTCTAGCCCAACATTAGATTCTTCTTTAATCATTTTGCCTATCTCATGATCGTTGTTAGTCCTATATCACTTATCTCAACACATGGATTAGATCATTAATTCATCAATTGATTTCATCATAAAAATAAGAGATTCAACAATCTCTCAGATTTGATGATGATAACCAATTAATGATAGAGTTAACCTTAACTCCCCCTATCTATATGCCATATTGAGATAAGGCAAACTTGAATTCAAAAGGAATCATAACCCTTAAATTCAAGTGAAATAATTTCGATCAATGCAATATATCAAAATTTTATACATTGTGCATTATCATAGTTCTAAGTCATCAAAGTATAATATACACAATTCATCACTTCATAACAAATCAACATTACTTTGGGTATAACCTACATAATACTAAAGCATTCATCACTTCATGCATGATACTAAAATTAACATTATTTTGAGCATAACATTCATGACACCAAGGCATGCTTATTTTCAATCATTTTGGGCAAAACATATATGATATTAAAATAATCATATTTTCAATCTTTTTGGGCATAACATACATAGTTCTAAAGCATTTTTTTAACTATTTATAACTTCATGGATGATACCAAATACAACATTATGATTCTAAACATTCATCATTTCTCCTCCTTTGACATCAACAAAACGAAGAATCATTCAATAATTTATGTAAGTATTTTAAACTATTCAAGTAAGTTTTACATTCATTTATGCAACTTGCAAATATGTAAAATAAAAAGTTGAGCAAAAACTTTGCAAGATAACTATTTTTGCTTCTTGAAATGGGCAAGCTATCATGTCTCTTTAGATGTGCAAGCACTTTTTAGTTCTTTTTGAGATATGCAAGCTAGCATTTTTGCTTTCTTGAGATGCCAGCAAATTTCTCTCTTCCTTTTATCATAAAAATAAGAAGAAGAGGAAGGAATGAATTCATTTATCACAAGAAAAATCAAGTTATAAGAACCGAAAGTCCTTGAATCAAACTTTTACTTTCACAAAGAGAAAGGATTCCTCATAAAAGATCAAAATTTGCATATAAAAATTCATGAATTAAATCTCTATTCTTGTAAACAGAAGGAAGAAGGATTCATAAAAGATCAAGTTTGTCAAAAATTCATGAATCAAATCTCTTCTTTGGTGAATTGCAAGAAGAAGGAATGAAGGAAACGATCTTGATTTAAAAAGAAAACTCAAGTTACGAAAAATCAATAAATCTAAAAACTACATAGAGGAATTCATGCATTTGGAAGATTTAACATGCCTAATTATCTTCTAATAAAATTAAATTGTTCCTCATTTAAAGATTTTATAAAAATATCAGCTAATTGATGTTTTGTATCAATAAATTCTAACGATATATCATGGTTATTAACATGATTTTTAATAAAATGATGCCTAATATCAATATGTTTAGTTCTAGAGTGTTGAATGAGATTTTTTGTTAAATTATCACATTTTATATGTATGTTTTTCATGTAAATTACATAATCTTCTAATGTATTTTTCATCCATATAACTTGAGTACAATATGCACTTACTGCTTAGTATATACTCAGCTTTGGCTGTAGATAATGCAACCGAGTTTTATTTTTTGGAAGACCCAGAGACAAGTGCATGACCTTAGAGTTAACATGTTCCTGATATGCTTTTTCTATCTACTCTACATCTAGTAAGATCTACATTGACATAAGTAATTAATTCAAAGTTTTTAGATTTTAGATACCATAATCCTATATTAGGAGTTCCTTTTAGGTATATAAAAATCCTCTTAATAGCTTTTAAGTGAGATTGCTTGGGATTAGATTAAAATCTAGCATATAATCCAATACTAAACATAATGTCCAGTCTAGTTGCGGTGAGATATAGTAAACTATCTATCATACCCCTATAAGTTTTTTGATCAAAATTTTCTCCATCATTATCCATATCTAACTTTGTGCAAGTACTCATTGGTGTGTTAATAGCCTTATCACTATCTATATTAAACCCTTTTAATAGATCTAATGTATATTTAGTTTGATTCACAAAAATTTCATCACTTAGTTGTTTAGTTTGCAATCCTAAGAAAAAAGTTAATTCACCCATTAAGCTCATTTTGAATTCTTAGCTCATACATTTGGCAAAATATTCACATAAAAACTCATTCACAGAACTAAAAACAATATCATCAATATAAATTTGAATTACAAGAAAATAATTTTCAGAATATTTAATAAACAATGTGGTATCAACCTTACCATTCAAAAAATTATTCTTAATTATAAATGAACTAAGTCTCTCATACCAAGCCCTTAAGGTTTGTTTCAAACCATAGAAAGCCTTAGATAACTTAAAAACATTATTAAAAAAATGTTATTCTCAAATTCAAATGGTTGTTCAACATAAACTTCTTCGGAAATGAAGCCATTAAGAAAAGCATTTTTAACATTCATTTGAAATAACTTAAAATTATTATAACTAGCATAGGTAAGGAGAATCCTTGTGGCTTCAAGTATAGCTAGGAGCAAATGTTTCTTCATAATCGATACTTTCTTCTTGGTTGAAACTTTTAGCCACTAATCTAGTCTTGTTTCTAACCACGATACCAAGTTTATCTTACTTGTTTCTAAAGACACATTTAGTAATAATTACTAAATGGTCACTAGGTCTAGGAACAAGCTTCCACACCTTATTTATCTCAAATTAATTTAACTCCTCTTGCATTACAATAACCCATGAATCATCTTTTAGGACTTCTTCAATGCATTTTGATTCAATTTGAGATAAAAAGGCTACATTCACATAAAATTTTTTAAAGGAAGAATGAGTTTGAACACCTTTTGATGTATCTCCAATAATTAGCTCCTTAGAATGAGCATCTACATACTTTCAATCCTTAGGTAAGGATTCTTTGGAAAAAGATGCATCCAAGTTGCTTGGGAGAGGAGAGTTTTCATTCAAATTTAAAGTATCAAAATTAAAGTCATCATCAAAATTATTTTTCTTAAATTCAACAAGTTCATTAAAAATGACATAAATAGATTTCTCTATAACCAAAGTTCTTTTATTGAAGACATGAAAAGCTTTAGACGTAGAGGAGTAACTAAGAAAAATATATTCATCAGATTTTACATTAAATTTTCCTAAGGCATCATTTTTATTTAAAACAAAATATTTACAACTGAAAACTTTAAAATATGAAATATTTGGTCTTTTATTATTCCATAATTCATAGAGAGTTTTGAAAAGTAATGGTCTTACAAGAACCATGTTCATGACATAGCATGTCGTGTGAATGACTTCGGTCCAAAAATATTTAGATAGGCTATGTTCATTAAGCATGGTTCTTGTCATTTCTTGTAAACTCCTATTTTTTTCCTTAATAACTCCATTTTGTTAAGGGTTTCTTGGAGTGGAGAAGTTGTAGTTATACACATTTAAATCATAAAAGTTTTTAAAATCATGGTTTTGAAATTCAACACTATGATCACTTCGAATAGAGGCAATCATAAAACCCATTTTATTTTGAATTAATTTATAAAATTTTAAAAAATATTTAAAGCAATCACTTTTATGTGTCAAGAAGCATGTCCGAGTATATCTACTATAATCATCAACTATTACAAAAGCATATTTACTACCTCCTAGGCTTGTTGTATCAATTGATCCAAATAAATCCATATAGATCAATTGTAGTAGTCTAGAAGTGCTTATTTGATTCTTCGATTTGAAACTACTTTTTATTTATTTTCCTAGTTAGCATACATCATAAATTTTATTTTTGACAATTTTAATTTTAGGCATACTTCTTACTAGTTCTTTAGTAGTAATTTATAAAATTAGTTTCATACTTATAGAGAAATCTAGAGGTAACATCTTATACGCAACGAAAGAATAGAAAACAAAAACCCCAAATTTTCCAATGATGTGTTCGTCATCGTACGAAGATTAGTATGCAAAATTCATAAAACTGAAAACCACACGTGAGTTAGTTGTATTACTTAGGGAGATCGTATATCCCTAAATCTCTACAGATATATAGGAGAGGATGAAGGAGGTCAAGCGTCCTCCTCTCTAGTGATAATCTACACAATAGGGCCATGATGATGCTCCTCTAATCATTGTCCAAATCTTCACACCTATTATCTAAGGAAGAGAAGGGGAGAGGAGAATAGGAGGTGGCAACCAAGAAACCTCTAGCCTATGGGTGTTTGGTTCCCTCCTACTTATAGAGACCCCCTATCAACTTAACTCTAATGGATCCTTCCCTATTGGGTATTGGATCTCCATCCAACTATCCAAGCCTCTTAAATTAGTGGATCTTTATCTAATAATATCTCATTAGCTCTTATTGGATATCATCCATAGGATCCAATAATTCAAGGGCTTATTGGATATCTAATAAGATAGGGGCTCCAACGGATATATCATATTTGAATATTTATTTGTCATAATACATACCGTATGTGTGTGACCCTCTATGCCCAATATTGAGTTGGCCATGAGTCATACCTATTAAAACTCCATCTGGCTCAGTAAATTATTATCTCTATAATAATTCACTCGACTCATCGATTGTGAACGTATTATGCCACTACATCATAGTCCTCATACGATACAAGGAAATTCAATCCTTTGAACCTATCAATCCTTAGTAGCCATGTATCTATAGTCCATCATACATCTAATATCCTAAAGATTGTATACCATGCATGGTACTGTCATACCCATATAATTTCTACTCGAATCTTGCTTTAATCGGATTCTCCTAGAGAACTCTTTATTTCTCAATCCAAATGACCCTAACAAAGAATTTGCCTGAGTAAGAATACATGGAATATTCCTCTCATGACATCGAGAGTGGATAATCCTCTATTGATAATCAATAGCCCTCATAAGGTCGGCTACCACTCCCGATGACCGGTTATGCTAGATTTGAAACTTCCAAACCTATAAGCCTGATATCAAAGAGTGGAGTACTTATACAGGGCATCCTTGGTGTCTCAAGTCTAAGGACTAGATACATCATTAAGACTATGGAATTGCTATTTGACAATAAGGCATTATCAACCGTCCAGCATTCTGTGAGTAGATCAATCAGGGAACTCATTCTCCAATGAGCACCTACACTGTAGTCTCAATGTCCCTACACGAGTAGCTATGAGACCAGGTGCCTCCGTAATATGGACAAGTATACAGCACACCAGTATGTTCGGTTATATCGATGTCCCTTTTGAGTAACCTATTACCAGGATTATTTAGGTTCTATGTTTAAAGGTGAATCGATCTCATTATCGTGAACTCATCGCGATCCGATTCCCATTGCATAGATCCATAGATATCACAATATATATGCAACAAACAATATAAAATGATAAAATGCTAAAATATAATAAGCAAAAAGAATGTGTATCATGTCACACATGTCATCACTCACGCGATTGGCTTGTAGGGTACCTATGACTAGCAATACTTACATGGCCTAATCATCTATACCAAAGCTATGCATCTATTGAATCTCATATTTTGATGATAAAATCAATTGATAAGTATTTATGATTTGATTTATGTTTTGAGTGACGTAGAATGCTTCAATCAGGATGAGATCATTAAAGCAGTAAGAATCATGTTGGGCCGAGGAAAACATGTCAGAAGATTGGACGTCGAGCCAGAGGAACGGTCGATGTATCGATAGAAGGCTTTGGGCCATGATTTCGGGCGTCGGGCTGAGAAGAGTGGATATTGCACTAAGGATATCAGAGTTGTGGAGGTCAACTGGCCGATTAAGCAATACACCACAAGAGAGGACAATGCGCTGAAGAATCGGACGAAGTGTCGATGGACCAATGACATGCTGGACAACATGATTCATGCTTAGTAATAATTGTCTAGATTGAAGTATGTTTTACATGTGCAGGATTAATTACGTTTACAAGGCATAAAGCAAAATGAAGTCTTAGAGTGAAGAACGCTAGTTCGTTAGGAGTTCGAGAGTTCATTGGAAGTCCGGACATTCGTCAAAAGTTCTGTCGGAACCAACCGAGAAGTTCTAGAGCTTACCAAAGAAGCTCATTGAAACTCACCAAGAAGATCATCATAAAGTCCAGGAGCTTACCAGGAGTCCGCTAAAACATTGCCGAGAGATCATCGTAAGTTCGCTGGAAGCTCGCTAGAAGAAAACTAGACTTACGGACTTATCTATGTAAATATCTTAGAAATCATAGTTAGTATATAATTGAGATTGGATTTGGGCCAACCAAATTAGGGGCCAGTTGGGCCCATGTAAGGACTATGTTGGGCCCAATGAAAGGCCCAAACAGTGACCCAACAAGTGGCACAGTCTCCGAGACTATGTCAGGCGGTGGTACCGCCCAGACACAACCTTCGAGAGGCTGTAGGTGGTGGTACCACCAGCTTGGGCAGTGGTACCGCCTAGCATAGCTCCCAGGCGGTGGTACCGCCTAGTGCAGTGTTAGTGTTAGATTGACACTAGAGGTGGTACCGCTTATGCCTAGGAAACCCAGGACGGGATATTTTTAGGCTCCAAGTTTAAATCAACTTGAGGCCTATAAATACCCCTCTCATCATTGGTTAACATACACACAAAAAAAAGTGAAAAGAAAAGAAACGATGTTGTAATTGTGTGTGAAACACCTCTCAAAGATCTAAGTGTTAGTATAGTTTGAGAGAGGAGAAAGGGGGGTTGTAAAGGTTGTCTCCTAAACCTGTGAAAAGGAAAAGAGGGGTGTAAAAGGTAGTTGGTCTTCACCTATTGAAAGAAGACCGATAGTGGATGCCGGTGGCCTCGACGAAAGAAGAATCGACGAAGTTGATGTTGGTCACGATGACCAAATCACTCTAAAATCTGGTTTGCATTTCATCTTGAGCAATTTACTTTACTGCAAACCATTTTACTTGCTTACTGCCTTCAATACGTTTACAAACACGCTTTTAAGTTAAGTATTTCCGACTTCAGTTTTTATCATACGAAAATATTTTTAGAACCGACGTATTTTACCGCTGCACTAATTCACCCCCCCTCTTAGTGCTGACTGCTTTTCTAACAATTAGTATCAGAGCCATGTTCGTTTCTCATTTGGTTTAACACCCAAGAGAAATGGCTCTTTTCGGCTTTCAAGAGGGTCACTCTCTTATTCATCCTCCTTTGTTCAATGGGATAGACTACACATATTAGAAAACTCAAATGAGAGTTTTCTTGCTTTTCTTGGATTTAAATTTATGGAATATTATTGAAAACGGTTTTCAAAGGTCTTCTCTTCCAATGAACAATTGGAATGATTTGGAGAAGAAGACTTTTTCTTTACATGCTAGAAATATTAATACTCTATTTTGCGTCTTAGATAAAACTGAGTTTAATCGGGTTTCTACTTGCGAAACAACTTTCTATATTTGGCACACTCTTGAAATCACACACAAAAGCACAAGTAGAGTAAAAGATTCTAAGATAAATATTTTGATGCATGATTTTGAACTTTTCATATGAATCCAAGCGAAACCATTGGAGATATGTACACTCATTTTACGGATGTTGTCAATGGTTTAAAAGCACTTGGGAAAAGTTTTTCAGATTTTAAACTTGTAAACAAAATTTTACGTTCTCTTAATAAGAGTTGAGATCCGAAAGTAACCGCAATACAAGAGGCAAAAGATCTTAATAATTTTTCACTTAAAGAACTTTTTGGTCATGGATAGACTACACATATTAGAAAACTCAAATGAGAGTTTTCTTGCTTTTCTTGGATTTAAATTTATGGAATATTATTGAAAACGGTTTTCAAAGGTCTTCTCTTCCAATGAACAATTGGAATGATTTGGAGAAGAAGACTTTTTCTTTACATGCTAGAAATATTAATACTCTATTTTGCGTCTTAGATAAAACTGAGTTTAATCGGGTTTCTACTTGCGAAACAACTTTCTATATTTGGCACACTCTTGAAATCACACACAAAAGCACAAGTAGAGTAAAAGATTCTAAGATAAATATTTTGATGCATGATTTTGAACTTTTTCATATGAATCCAAGCGAAACCATTGGAGATATGTACACTCATTTTACGGATGTTGTCAATGGTTTAAAAGCACTTGGGAAAAGTTTTTCAGATTTTAAACTTGTAAACAAAATTTTACGTTCTCTTAATAAGAGTTGAGATCCGAAAGTAACCGCAATACAAGAGGCAAAAGATCTTAATAATTTTTCACTTAAAGAACTTTTTGGTTCATTGATGTCATATGAAATGGCGCACAATGCACAAAACGAACATGAGAATAACCTTCCAAAGAACATGAAGGATTTCGGACTTAGAATAATCCAAGACCACTATGAAATTTAAAAAGTTCATGAAACGAAAATTAAAGAACAAAAAGAACGTAACTACTTGCTATGAATGCAAGAAATTGTTAAAAGACAAATCGAGCTTATCCAAAGACGAGGAGCAAACCGATGAAGACAAAGTGGCAAACCTTGCTTTTGTGACTCTCGTCAATGAGGTAAATAACTCAAACGAAACTCCTTTAGTTTACTTTGAAATTACTTGATATTTTTCATGAGTTGTTTTTAATTTAGTTTAAGAAAATTATATAATTTTTTCTTAAAAATTTCATGTTTAATAATGTAATGAAAATGCAAAAAATTAGGAATCATGCTTATCTTTCTAGTAATTTTGAAAATGATCATGAAAATTATATGTTTTATGATAAATGAACAAAAATGTTAGACTTAAATCTAATACTTAAGATAAATCCTATGTATGTTTTAAGAAGCAATAATGTATATCTTGATGATTTTCGTATTGATTTTTGATTTTGTTTGAAAATGCCTTATGGTCAATGAAACCATGATTGATGAATATGCTTTATGTTTAATGATTTTTTGGCTTGTATGCCTTATCATGATGAATGTTTTGAAAATAAATATTTGTATCATGCTTGATGATTTTTATGCATGAGGACCTGAATTAATGATGCTGCATGAGGACCTGAATTAATGATTGAAATCATATGTTTTGGAATTATGTATTACACTTTTTGATCTTGATGATTTTTTATCTTTCCGTTTTAAATGTTGATGCATGGTTTTGACATAAGAACAAATATTTGGGCATGCTAATATAAAGTCAATCACACAAATTGAAACTAAGGAAGTTTAGATATCCTTAAGAACCTTTCAACATCATGTTCAACGAAACCATGCTTGATATCTTAATGAAAATATAATGATGATTTGAAAGCATGCTTAACGAGTTTATATTTCAAACTTATGCATGATAGTTTTTGCGATCTTTTGAAAGTTCTTTTTCGGTGTTAATGAATGATGCATGGATTTGAGATAAAAGAAAAGAACATGCATGTATGAAATCAATCAATAAGTTGAAACAAAAAAAGAAAAGTATTTTTTGAAAACATCTCAAATCCCTACCTTATCGATTTTTCACTAAGAGATCAATAAAATTATTTATGCCATTTTAAATCTCTTGAAAGTAATGATGAGATTTTGATGATTTTGATGATTTTGATGATTTTGATGATTTGAATTTGAATGAGTTTTATCAAAATCATGATCTTGATTTCTTGGAATTACATGAGATTTTTTTAATCAAGATCTCTTCTTTGTACTCCTATAATTGTTTTTGGTATTTTATTTAAGATGAGATTTACTATATGAATCATATCTTTTGGTATTTATATGATCTTATCTCTAATGATATGATTTATTTTTGTATAACTCCATATATTCATCACCCAATTAATTTTTCTTGATAAGATGAAATGAATGTAATGAAATGAAATTATGCATGAAATACAAATGAGAAGTTATGATCAAGCATGATATGATGTAATTTGACAAATTGATGACATCATAATGTGAAATATTTATGATTTGAAATGATGCATGCAATACTTATGATTTTATTATGATGATGTATATGATGTATTGCATATGATATGAATCATGATTAAAATTGTCTTAATTTGAATTCATGGTTTATCTCAATGGTGGCACTTTGAAATAAGAATGATTACTTATCTTTGTCATACTTTGAAAATTATTGTAAAGGGAAAAAGAGATACAAAATTGTATTCTTCCCTTCTTTTTGACAATGACAAAGGGGGAGATAGCTAGCTTGCTAGCTAGCTTGCACAAGTCAAGAAGATACAAAAACATGCTTGCCTGCACATCTAAAGAGAAGCAAAAATTGTAAACATATATATCACAAAAAGAGGCAAAACTTTTAATTTGCTCATCTTAAAAGCAAGAAATGCTATCTTGCAATCTCAAGAGAAGCAAAATTGATATCTTGCCTATCTCAAGAAGCAAAACTTGCAACTTGCACATTGCAAAAGGAAGCAAGAATTGCTAGTTTGCACACTTCAACAAGAATGCTATCTTGCTTTGCTTGCACATTGCAAAAGGAAGCAAGAATTGCTAGTTTGCACACTTCAACAAGAATGCTATCTTGCATTTGTTTTTGAAAACTTGCTAGCTTGCACACTCTTAAATGATATGAATTTGCTAGCTTGCATAATGATTAAATTGAGATTTATTATGCAACGATTTAAACTTGCATCTCAAACACTTAGAAAGTTATACTTCTCCTTTTTGTTGATGACAAAGGGGGAGAAGTATGCTCATGTTATATATGATGACGTGTTGCTAATACTCATGATGAAATTTGTAATAACTTGAATTCAGCTTAAATTCAAGGTTCTATCAATATGGCATATTGATAGGGGGAGTTAAGGTTAACTCTATCATCAATTGGTTGTCATCATCAAAAAGGGGGAGATTGTTGAATCTCATATTTTGATGATGAAATTAATTAATAAGTGTTTATGATTTGATTTACATTTTGACTGATGTAGGGAGCTTAAATTAGGATGAGACAATTAAAGTAGGAAGAATCATGTAGGGCTGGAGGAAATCATGTCAAAAGATTGGACGTCGAGCCAGAGGAACGGTCGACGTATCGACAGAAGGCTTCGGGCCATGGTTTCAGGCATCGGACCGAGAAGAGAGGATATTGCACTAAGGATATCAGAGTTGCGAAGGTTAACTGGCCAATTGGGCAATAGGCTGCAAGAGAGGAAGATGCGCTGAAGAATCGGACAAAGCGTCAATGGACCAATGACATGTCAGACAACATAATTTATGCTTAGTAATAATTATCTAGATCGAATTATGTTTTACATGTGCAGGATTAACTACAATAGCAAGGTATAAAGCAAAATAAAGTCCCGGAGTCAAGAATGTGATTTCGTTAGGAGTTCGAGAGTTCGTCGGAAGTCCAGACGTTCATCGAAAGTTTTATTGGAACCAACCGAGAAGTCCTAGAGTTTGCCAAAGAAGCTCATCAGAACTCACCAAGAAGATCATTGTGAAGTCTAGGAGCTTGTTGAGAGTCCGCTGGAACATTGTCGATAGATTGTCGGAAGTTCACCGGAAGAAAACTAGACTTACGGACTTGTCTAAGCAAATGTCTTAAAAATCGTAGTTAGCACATAATTGGGATTGGATTTGGGCCAACCCAATTAGGAGCTAGTTGGGCCCATGTAAGGACTATGTTGGGCCCAATGAAAGGTCCAAATAGTGACCCAACATGTGGCATAGTCTCCGAGACTATGTCAGGAGGTGGTACCGCCCAGACACAGCCTCCAAGAGGTTGAAGCGGTGGTACCATCCAGTGCAGTGTCAGTGTCAGACTGACACTGGCGATGGTACCACCCGTGCCTAAGAAACCCAGGATGGGATATTTTTAGGCTCCAAGTTTGAATCAACTTGAGGTCTATAAATACCCATCTCATCCCTAGTTAATATACACACAATAAAGTGTAAAAAAGAAAAGAAATACTGTTGTAATTGTATGTGAAACTCCTCTTAAAGATCTAAGTATTAGTGTAGTTTGAGAGAGGATAAAGTATTAGGAATAGGGTCGGCACTAAGAGGAGGGGGTGAATTAGTGCAGTGGTAAAATTACGTCAGTTCAAAAAACCTTCACAATCTCCTAGGCGATCGTACCACCCAGTGTCAGGCTATAGGTTGTCACGGACTTAGCTGGTTTTGCCTAAGTCGTGCGGCACCCTTGCGTGTCCGTCCGCAAAAGTCAGCCTCCCCGAAACCTCCCATGGTCTCTTAGGACCTACAAAAGAGAAAATGGGTTAGAGAAAATGCCTCACTCGGGATCCACAAGCAATCATCTCCGGAAACACTTCTTAGATAATGCAAATTATAAACAAACTTTACAAGCTTTAAACAGTTGCACAACAAAGGGGTAAAATGGTCCACTATAAATCGAACTAAAATGGGACTATTAAGCCTTCGGCCGTCCCTCTACATGCTGGTTAAAGCATGAACTTACCAAAAGACACGGACATACATAAGCATTACATCAAACATCCAATTTTGAAGTTTGTCCGTGACATTCTCCCCCACTTATTCCTTCGACGTCCTCGTCGAAGCCTTTACCGACACTACAACTCCTCGCCTTTGCTGAGTCTTCAATCTTCTAGTCCAGCTGCAATGCGCCTCTTGGCTCCCAACTGCTCTCTGTGGTTTTTTTTTTTTTTTTTTTTTTTTTTTTTTTTTTTTTTTTTTTTTTTTTTTTTTTTTTTTTTTTTTTTTTTTTTTTTTTTTTTTTTTTTTTTTTTTTTTTTTTTTTTTTTTTTTTTTTTTTTTTTTTTTTTTTTTTTTTTTTTTTTTTTTTTTTTTTTTTTTTTTTTTTTTTTTTTTTTTTTTTTTTTTTTTTTTTTTTTTTTTTTTTTTTTTTTTTTTTTTTTTTTTTTTTTTTTTTTTTTTTTTTTTTTTTTTTTTTTTTTTTTTTTTTTTTTTTTTTTTTTTTTTTTTTTTTTTTTTTTTTTTTTTTTTTTTTTTTTTTTTTTTTTTTTTTTTTTTTTTTTTTTTTTTTTTTTTTTTTTTTTTTTTTTTTTTTTTTTTTTTTTTTTTTTTTTTTTTTTTTTTTTTTTTTTTTTTTTTTTTTTTTTTTTTTTTTTTTTTTTTTTTTTTTTTTTTTTTTTTTTTTTTTTTTTTTTTTTTTTTTTTTTTTTTTTTTTTTTTTTTTTTTTTTTTTTTTTTTTTTTTTTTTTTTTTTTTTTTTTTTTTTTTTTTTTTTTTTTTTTTTTTTTTTTTTTTTTTTTTTTTTTTTTTTTTTTTTTTTTTTTTTTTTTTTTTTTTTTTTTTTTTTTTTTTTTTTTTTTTTTTTTTTTTTTTTTTTTTTTTTTTTTTTTTTTTTTTTTTTTTTTTTTTTTTTTTTTTTTTTTTTTTTTTTTTTTTTTTTTTTTTTTTTTTTTTTTTTTTTTTTTTTTTTTTTTTTTTTTTTTTTTTTTTTTTTTTTTTTTTTTTTTTTTTTTTTTTTTTTTTTTTTTTTTTTTTTTTTTTTTTTTTTTTTTTTTTTTTTTTTTTTTTTTTTTTTTTTTTTTTTTTTTTTTTTTTTTTTTTTTTTTTTTTTTTTTTTTTTTTTTTTTTTTTTTTTTTTTTTTTTTTTTTTTTTTTTTTTTTTTTTTTTTTTTTTTTTTTTTTTTTTTTTTTTTTTTTTTTTTTTTTTTTTTTTTTTTTTTTTTTTTTTTTTTTTTTTTTTTTTTTTTTTTTTTTTTTTTTTTTTTTTTTTTTTTTTTTTTTTTTTTTTTTTTTTTTTTTTTTTTTTTTTTTTTTTTTTTTTTTTTTTTTTTTTTTTTTTTTTTTTTTTTTTTTTTTTTTTTTTTTTTTTTTTTTTTTTTTTTTTTTTTTTTTTTTTTTTTTTTTTTTTTTTTTTTTTTTTTTTTTTTTTTTTTTTTTTTTTTTTTTTTTTTTTTTTTTTTTTTTTTTTTTTTTTTTTTTTTTTTTTTTTTTTTTTTTTTTTTTTTTTTTTTTTTTTTTTTTTTTTTTTTTTTTTTTTTTTTTTTTTTTTTTTTTTTTTTTTTTTTTTTTTTTTTTTTTTTTTTTTTTTTTTTTTTTTTTTTTTTTTTTTTTTTTTTTTTTTTTTTTTTTTTTTTTTTTTTTTTTTTTTTTTTTTTTTTTTTTTTTTTTTTTTTTTTTTTTTTTTTTTTTTTTTTTTTTTTTTTTTTTTTTTTTTTTTTTTTTTTTTTTTTTTTTTTTTTTTTTTTTTTTTTTTTTTTTTTTTTTTTTTTTTTTTTTTTTTTTTTTTTTTTTTTTTTTTTTTTTTTTTTTTTTTTTTTTTTTTTTTTTTTTTTTTTTTTTTTTTTTTTTTTTTTTTTTTTTTTTTTTTTTTTTTTTTTTTTTTTTTTTTTTTTTTTTTTTTTTTTTTTTTTTTTTTTTTTTTTTTTTTTTTTTTTTTTTTTTTTTTTTTTTTTTTTTTTTTTTTTTTTTTTTTTTTTTTTTTTTTTTTTTTTTTTTTTTTTTTTTTTTTTTTTTTTTTTTTTTTTTTTTTTTTTTTTTTTTTTTTTTTTTTTTTTTTTTTTTTTTTTTTTTTTTTTTTTTTTTTTTTTTTTTTTTTTTTTTTTTTTTTTTTTTTTTTTTTTTTTTTTTTTTTTTTTTTTTTTTTTTTTTTTTTTTTTTTTTTTTAATGGTTACTTGACTTCGCTCGCCTTCTCAAGGGTTGTACTCCATGCATCGAGCTGTTTGAGTAGTCGTAACCTTTGATCCACCATACTGCTTCAACTCGCCAATGACTTTGACTTTAGTGTGGGGTTGGCTGAGTTGTGTTGATCCCTGTTGGTTCCTGTGGATCCTCCAGATGAAGAAAAAGACCATCCTTACTATGCGCCAGTCTCTCAAATGCCTCATGATGCTTGAACTAGGTGGATGCTTGTTGGAGCTTTAACGAGCATCGCCTCGCAAACTTCTGAAGTTTTAGGTCCTTCCTCCATAAAATTTGTTCATCGACTCTTTTTTCACTTAGTTGTCATTTCCAAGTAGATTCGCATCACTTCCGCTTTCGATTGGCATTCTATTAGGAAATGAAGCGGATAATCTACTCTCAGTAGCACTGATCACCATTAGTGAGGATTTGACAACTATTGTCTTCTAATATCTTCGAAGGGCCTTTGAACCTGTGTAGAGCTCCTCTACTGGATAGATAAGAGAATTGGGGTACTCGGTTTTGCCCATTCTCTTAAGAGTTGAGAAGGCAATGGTTACTTGACTTCGCTCGCCTTCTCAAGGGTTGTACTCCATGCATCGAGCTGGTTACTGGCCTTCGCCTACTCTTTGCTCACACTTCTGAAGCACTCGAAGTGTTTGCACTCCTTGCATTGAGTTAGCTACTATGATTCACCTTCTCAATACCATCGAACTTCTGGAATGCAGGAAGTTTTCACCCCAACTTGGAGTAAGTCTCTAATAGTTTTGGTCGCCTCTGGGATTGTACCGTCTTCTCCATCAACCCTGCCACCTGCTCCACTGAGTAGCAAAGGTACAACACCACATACTGCCTACTTCGTTCCTTGGCCATGCACTCTTGCACGACCCGAAGTCCTTCACTTTTGGCAATCTTGATGAGAAGCTCGTTGACACCGGTCTTATGAAGTTCCTTGGTCTCTACCCTTCAGCCTTGTCTTGGTACTTGGAGTTTGCCTCCACATTCTCCACCTTCTCGGCCCCCATTCATGACCAAGCGCTCTCCCTTCATGAGAGCAAGGGATCGATGACTCCACGGAAGTCCCACCTCTGTGGTACCATAGCGCTGCCATGCCCATGGCTCTACTATCCGTCGCCTCACATCTATATCCCTTTCTTCACGATCGGTAGGTATGCCTCTGTGACACTCCTCTGAGTCCACCTCCATTCTAACCGATGCTTGATTTTGGGTAGCTAAGTCCCTCTGGACTCATCGTCGCTTCCTCGTCCCTTTCGACCCCCCCTGCTTCAACACCTCTATGTTCTCCAAGCAGATCCCTTTGGTCGATGGAAAGACAGACAGCAACTCCTATGCATGGCCTCTACCATCACGTTATATGGTTTGCACCGATTCTGTTCTCCTTAGCTTCCTTGGTAGTAACGTTCGCTTACTCGACCTTGTCCTCTAACTTGCCGGGCTCCCTTAAGCGAATATGGGCTTTGGAGCAGTCCAACTCTCCAGCTTGCTTCGATCATACCTCTGCATGATCAAGTCCCTCTCATGGGACTCACTGGCACTTGCATTCGAACTTTTTCCTTGGTGGAACATAGCCCCCATATGCTGATGACCAAGGCTTTCATCCGATGCAAAAATTCGATGCACGCACGGAAGACCCGCCTCTGCGGTACCATGGCCCTCACTCCTTGAATCCATAGTCCTTGTCGTTGTGTTGTTCACCGAAGTGGAGCTGCCAATAGCTCCTGATCATACCTCCGTATGATAAAGTAAAGTCCCTTACGGGACTTTAACCGTGTGTATCGCATTGCCACGAACTGTTCCACCACGATCCGCTGCACCATGTCGCCTCCTGGTGATATCTCTATTGCCTTCTGATCCTTGTGGAATGAACTCGAATTGGGGTCCCTCCATTTGTGGTCTCTGCCACCACATTGCAGGGTCTCTTCCACTTTTGATTGTGTTTGCTCCTTTGGTAATCGACCTTCGTCCACCCGCTCTTGGGTCACACCTAGACGAAGCACCGCTCTAGGACAATCCATCGCCTAGTAGCTCCCGAAGTCCACCGACTTTGCTGCAATTAGTGCACCATTGTCTGGATCCTAGGCCTCTGCCCCTACCAGCACAATCTCCGCTGTGCACCGCTCCCTTTCATGGCAACTTGAATGGCAACACTGTGGCATATTCTTCAAGAGTACCCGCCTCCGTGTCCTCTTGCCCCATGCCAAGGCCTTCTGAACCCAACTTTGCCTCTGCAAGCGGAGTCGCCTCAGTTCCTCCATCAAATGCTTCTTCGAGAGAAGGTGCATGTGCCTAGAAGCTCCTTTCGTCTTTGGCACCATGCAATACGAGTCCGCTCCATCAGAAATGAAGGACCCATGGAACAACATGATCCTGCTCTTGCCTCTACAAGAGTTCATGTCCTTGACCTCTGTCCAACGAAAGCTCTGCGCCTCCGCTCCATGTTCCATCTTCTATGCCGACTCACTTTATGCGGCTTGGGTACTTCGCCAAGTTACACCCAAGTTGCTTCGCTCCTCGTTTTTGCATTGAGTTGATGGTGGCCCTCACGCCCACCATTCCACAGGTCAGCCCTCCCTTGAGTCTGATCTCTATATCGACTCCAAGTGTGCCTTCATTTGTGTTGCTTTGGGTCGCTCCCCCACTTGATCTCGCAATGCATCCACCAATGCATTCTCTCAAGCGAGATCATGTGATGACTCCTCGCCGCTCGCTTAGTCCATTGAGCTTCGTGGAGTTGTTGTTTTTGAGGAGTATTACCTCAACATGTGCGGTCTATTGCACATGATTCTCCCTCTGGAGAGTCGGGACTTATCCCTCCTAGGTATCTATCCCATTGGAGCAACATCACTCTTCGTTTCGGAGACCACCATCTCCTTGGACTACTCCGATTTGCTGAACAAACTGCGCATTATTCTGCCTCCTGCAAACGCATTTGCTAGATTGCGACTCCACGTCAATACAGCCCCCACTGCACCACTCAAGGCCTAGTAACATGCTGAACTCGCTGCACACTTCAGCCTCCTACGGACGTATCCTTCACATGCCGAAGAGAAAGTTTCAATGCTCCATGGCGCCGAGTTTCGGTCGCCTTGGGATGGCCATGAACATTCCATCGTCCGCATACAAGCCCTTGCATAAGTACCAAATTCTTCGAGTTAGCAATTCCCCTCACCTCTGTGAGCTTTGCACAACTCTTTCAGTCGCTAAGCAACTCATTCCACCTTGCGTGGTCTCATCCTTTACCAAGCGCCTCGCTTGCCTTGAGCACCATCAAGTATAGTTGCCAACGTTGAGCCATAGCTCAAACTCAACCATCCCAACCTTTGTGCGCTTCGCATTCTTCCCAGCTTGCTCGTCCTCGTGGTGCCTCTCACGCGAAGGGCTGGCCATTCCTCTGAATGTCAATCTCATATGCTCGCTCCTCTGAGCGACTCTATTTCCCTACATCACCATGTCCGTTTTTCCTAAAACGGTCGCGTGTTTTGGCTGCCCTCAATGCAGCCCCGCTAGGTCCCCCACGTTTGCATGCCAAGTGTTTCTATGAGTGTTTGTCCCGCTCTGATACCATCTGTCATGGACTTAGCTGGTTTTGCCTAAGTCGTGCGGCACCCTTGCGTGTCCGTCCGCAAAAGTCAGCCTCCCCGAAACCTCCCATGGTCCCTTAGGACCTACAAAAGAGAAAACGGGTTAGAGAAAACACCTCACTCGGAATCCACAAGCAATCATCTCCGGAAACACTTCTTAGACAATGCAAATTACAAACAAACTTTACAAGCTCTGAACAGTTGCACAACAAAGGGGTAAAATGGTCCACTACAGATCGAACTAAAATGAGACTATTAAGCCTTCGGCCGTCCCTCTACATGCTGGTTAAAGCATGAACTTACCAAAAGACACGGACATACATAAGCATTACATCAAACATCCTATTTTGAAGTTTGTCCGTGACAAGGTGGTGGTGGTACCGCCTAATGCAGGCGATGGTACCACCCGTATCCTGAAATCTTGGGGATTTAAATGTTGGCTCCAAGTTTTGAAGTCATTTGGGTTCTATAAATACCTCAGTTATTCTTGTATGGAGTAGTAAGAAAGATTGAGCAAAACTCTATGATTCTAAAGTTGTAAACCTATTAAAAAGTTGAGTTCCCTCCACCAAACGCTTAGAGAGAGTTCTAAGGGAGGTGTGTGAGGGATACCTTGTAAAAGAGGGTTATAAAAGGTTGTCTCCTAAACTTGTGAAAAGGAGAAGAAGGGTGTAAAAGGGTAGTTGGT
Source organism: Musa balbisiana (assembly GCA_004837865.1). NCBI lineage: Eukaryota > Viridiplantae > Streptophyta > Magnoliopsida > Zingiberales > Musaceae > Musa > Musa balbisiana. Next base: position 27,569,181 of record CM017192.1, on the reverse strand, counting down.
CTTCGTCCAATGAAAAAAGACCGTTAGTGGATGACAGTGGTCTCAACGGAAAAGGAATCGGGAGTGGATGTAGGTCACGATAATCGAACCACTATAAAAATCAAGTTTGCATTTACTTCTTGCAATTTACTTTACTACAAACTTCCTTACCTTCTTTCACTAAGCTTCCGCATGCTTTCAATTTAAGCATCTTTACAAGATTGGTTTTCATTGAACAAAAATATTTTTCAAAACTGACGTAATTTATTCACTGCACTAATTCACACCCCCCCCTCCTCCTCTTAGTGTCAACTCATTCCTAACATTAGGGACTATAGATACATGATAATTAAGGATAAATAGGTTCAAATGATTGGATTCTCCTAAATCATCTAGGGACTACGGCGTAGTGGCCTAGTGCATCTATAATCGATGAGTCGAGTGAATTATTATGGATATAATAATTCATTAAGCCAGAAGGAGTTCTGATAGGTATCACTCACAACTAACTCAATATTGGGCTTAGAGAGTCACATATATATGATAGGTGTTGCGATGAGTAAAGGTTCGGATATGAGATATTCGTCAAAGCTTCTATCTTATTAGATATCCATTAAGTCCTTGGATTATTGGATCATATAGATGAGATCTAATAAGAGCTAATAAGATATTATTGGGCAGAGACTCACTAGACTAATAGGCTTAGGTAATTGGATGGAGATCCAATACCCAATAAGGCAGGATCTATTAAGGTTAAATTGATAATGGGCCTCTATAAATAAGAGGGAACTAAAGGGCTATAGGTTGGGTTCTTTTTTGCTGTCATCTCCTATTCTCATCTCTCCCTCTCATCCTCAACCTGTAGCCCTATTTGGGGGTGTGTGGACAACAAGAAGGGACGACCCCTTCTAGATTGCGTGGTGCATGATGCTAGGAGGATTGTGTAGTGATTTGAATAGTATTTTCATAACTCCTACTGTGTAGATCACCGCTAGAGAGGAGAACAGTTGACCTCCTTCATCCTCTCTTATAGATCTGTAGAAATTCAGGGATATACAATCTCCGTAGGAAACACAATCTCCTATGTACACGTAGTTTTTTTATTTCACGGATTTTTGTACACCAATCATTGCACGACGATAAGAAACTTTTTTTCTACAAGAAATCTGTGTTTTTTATTTTTATTTTTCCGCTATACATATGATGTCGCTCTAGATTTTCTAACAAGAACTTACTAAAAATCATCATGGTATTGAATTACATTAGATATATGTAAAAATATTTTTTCTAAATAAGAATTTAGATGAAAAAATTCATGTATAATAACTTGAAAGGTTAGAGAGAAAAGAAAAGAACATTTGACTTACAAACTTAAAAAATTTATTTATTACCTTAAATAAACTTCTAAATAATGGTATAAAAATTTTAAGATACCATTGCATCTTTGGATCAGTGTATTTATTTAAAAGTCAATGGAAACATGTTTATTATCTTAATCTTGTATATGCATAATATGTTATTTATTAGTAGTGATCTTGATTTATCATACAAACCAAAGAATTTATTTCTAAAAAATTTAAAATGATTGCGATGGACGAAGCAACTTATGTTATTGACATATAGCTCTTTAGAGATAAATCTAAAGGATTATTAGGATTATCTAAAAGATGATATATTGATCAATTCTTAGATAGATTTAATATTTAAATTTGTTCAGTAAATATTATACCTATAACGAAAGGTAAAAAATTCAGAGTCAATGGTCATAAAAATGATTTGAAAAATAATCAAATAAAAAATATGTCTTATAATTATGTAATTGAAAATCTATTATATACTCAAATGTATATTAAACAAATTATTATTAAATTTATAGATGAATACTAAATAGGTACCAAATAACATAAGAATGAATCTGTATGAGATAAAAATCTATATACACACGTATAAAAGATTAAACCAATTAGAAGTAATAAGATATTCAAATATTAAATTTTTAAATTAGCTCTACAATAGGAGGGTTTGCTAACTGGTGGTGCAATTTTAAGGAAAGAGTAAATCAATCTATTACTATATCATCAATAATGAAAGATAAATTTATGATATACTTTGATCTAGTGTAGATACTCAATTATCATGTTACTAAAGATATTTTATAATAATATCATAATAATTTTTTTCACTGAAATAATAAGTACTCAAGTTATTTTAAATATATTGAGATAAAATACTTAATAGTTAAAGGAAGAATCTAATATCAATAGATGTCAATTGAAAACTTGAATACCAGTTATTGATCTATTCAGACATTATAATATAAACTATTCGAAAAATATGTTCTTAGAAATAGGACTTATGAAAACTTATAAAAGTATGGTGATGCATGTTTATAATTAATTTTTATAATAAAAGCTATTTTTTCTACTATCTTAGTTTATTTATGTAAATATATATTATGTTTGACTGTGATAATATATGAGTCATTATAGATTACATTAGAAAAAATTAATAATATTACAATACATAAGAGAAAGTATGGTATGAATGTACAACCATAACAACTCATATTAATAATCAAACTTAATATCATATTATTATGTTTATTTGGCTTATTGATATGTTTCATAAAATTCATGTACATATAAAATTCTTTTTAAAACTTCACAATCTAATTCGACAAAAATATTTTAAAAATAAAATTTTCTTTTATTATAATTTTAAACTTTTATTTATAGATATACAATACTACTCTCAAATCTATTCAGGGTAAAGTTTTTGCATGAAAGAGTTTCTTAACATGCTCAAAGAGGTCGACTTCGAGTTGTTGGGTATTCTTCACAATTTTATTCATGAACACGTTTAGCGGTAAATTTTGGGTTGTTTTTTTATGACTAAACCATTTCTCTCTTTAGTGTTTATGTTTGCTTATCCTCGAAAAGATCATTATAAAAAAATTAATATTAAACCATACAAAGGTCTTTCGCAAGATTAAATTATTACGAATATAAAAAATAGACAAAAATATAAGACTGTAAAAAATATTAAAAAAAATACAAAAGTGGACAGATAGTCTCTGGTTTAAAGTGAGTTAGGATTCAAACCTTATTGTAAGTAAACTTTGTTACTAATCCAATTATCATCAAACCCTTTTTAACTCCCACATCTAGTCAAACTCATCCTAATATCAAGAAAACCCCTTAATTAAATATAAATCAAAAAATAAATCTCAGAAATGACCCTAGTTGAAAATACCTGGCAAGCTGGGAGGAACAGTATGATCGGGTAAAAATAATCTTTAAAGGTCACATCATATTCAAACGAAATCAACAATATCATGTTTTTTTTTTTATCTTTATTTCCTGATCTTAGAAAAACTCTATCCAATGTCAGCCTTCCAACAACTTAGATTTGGTGGGAAGAGAATATTTTTTTTACTTCAAAAATTATTAGAGAACTCAAAATTATTTGATTTTTATTTTTTTTCTTGTTCGTATCAGACCAAAATTAACTGAATGCATTAGATTAGCCTTCAATATATCTCTTGTTTTTTTTTTTAAGGAAATTGGAGGGTTTTCTTAAGAAGTTTCTTATTAAAGTAGTATCAATTAAGCTGACACTCTCAACTCATGTGTATAATTGAGAGAAAAAACAACTAAAGCGAGCATAATGGAAAGAGAGGGCTTTTTACAAAAATTGCAAAAGTGTAGGGGCATAATTCCTTCTATCAAATAGAAAGGCTAAGACGATAGGGTAATTCACTATCTCGACTTCATTTGAAGTAAATTATTAATCAAAATACTTAAACTAATTAATAATAATATATTCATTAGATACTTATAAATCAATTATAATCTTTTCTATTTTTAACGTGCGACTAATCGAAATATTCGTATATATTTTAATTAGGAGAAGTTCATTCTCTAATTTGATGAATTTTCAAGATGATAGGATAGCTGAATAGAAAATGATGAAATGGTGTGCTTGTGTTCTTTATTATCATAATTATGGATGCATTTAGTTTGATTCCATTAGGTTCTATCATTTCATTTGAAGATCGTTTTTCCTCTATGACCCTAGAACTCATTGTTTCATTTTAATACAGTTTTCCCCTCTATTATTCTAAAATTAGATAATTAAAAATACTTTAAGTTTAAGTTGATGATAGAGTACTCATCTAGTCCCATACACTCTACTATCACTCTTACAATTCTAACGTGAAATAAGATTGGGTGTTATGGCCTTAAGAAACAGCATAAAATATTTTACCGACGTGGTTTACAACATCTTTTCAAAGATTGTACTTGCACAAATAATTGTTTTATTTTATCATCACATTGATGAGCAATGAATCATTAGATATTTGTGAGTGGGAAGACAGAGGCGCAAAGTGTCTTGCCTTTATAGCAATCTAAATTATTTACGAATGACTATAAGTGAATGATCAATATTCCATGTATATACTCATAAAATTAGTCATGAGAATGCTTAATTTTTTATAATTAATTCGTGTGGACTTTGTGAATGTCATGGTATTCTCTATAACTCATAATTTTATTTATAGTCTTTAACTCAATTCACTCAAAGGTGACACAACTTATGAGTATATTTCTTATAAAAGGTTATAGTTGTTTCAATATGTTTTTTCTCATAATTAAGAAATATATTAAAGGAGTTAGTTACCAGCTGTAAAATATTTAATTTCATAATTTTCTATGTATAAAGGATTGTTTCATGCACTAATACTTATTTTAGTATTTTAGGGTTAGAAAGAAGTTTAGAAATTGATGATATTAGCAAAAGTTCTCTTAGAGTTCTCTCTTATACACTTTGTATCTCTTGGATGTTTTATGATGAGTCTTTTATTTTCAGTTTTGTATCTTGTTTATTATTCTTTGGGTGATAAACTTTTTATATATTTTTATGATTTTAAATTTGATGATAAGTTATTTTTTGATTTTATTAAAGTATTATCATGAGTTTTCTTTCAAAAAAAATTGATGGTGAACATTCTGTAGTTTCTTTTCCATAAAAAAACTTATTTCAATAAATATATTTATATTATTAATTTTCTTTCAAAATTCATTCTGCATTATCACCTATCAATAACTATGATAGAGATGTGATCCTAAACTTGGAGACACGATGAATGAGATTTGAACTTGCATTACCCCCCATCAATAATTATGAAGTTGCAGCGTAAAGTTTGAATGCGATTTGAACTTGCATCTCAAATTGTTAGTGGAGCAGACACAATGAATGATCTGAAACAGGTAGATTCTTACATCCTTAAGTAGTCAGCCACTTCCTCAAAGTTTCTTGCTTCTACTCTGTCTTCCTGATCTCTATATAGCTTGAACATGCAAGTATGATGATTTTTTTCTTTTGACATGTCTTCTAACACTGTGCTGTGGCGGTGACAGAGGAAAGACTGCTTACGCTGAAAGGATGTGGAGGTCAAATTTGACGTGGATGGTCCAAGTCTTGTTATTTTCTCTTCCTGCTTTGTTGACCAAGTTTCTTTTTATGGTGTGGTTCACGCAGAGAAGACTTGCAGAATGCTTCAAATTGCTGCTTTTTTTCACATCCTGTGGAGATTTACGTCAGTGGAGAACTATCGAACCCTGCCAGGTCAGATCGATATCCACTAGTTCAAGTGTCAGGTGTGATTTTATCTATGACTGAGAACTTATTAGATTTAACAATAGATTCTGATCCCACACGCACAACTCCGCACACGCCTGGTTTAGTCATGTTTTGGAGATCGGACCCGCGACGGTGAACCGGTGGTTCAGCTGGTTCACCCGGATCGGTCAAATGATTTTACCGGTTTGACTGGGTTTTTAGATCCTCCACACCCGGTTCGATTTGTCGTGTTCGATCTATCTCGTCCCTCTTACCCCTGAAACAGTCAACCCACATGCCGGTCACGTGAGAGCCGCAGCTCGCGCATTCCAGCCCACGCCTCCACACTTCGTGGTCGCCCCTGAGAGAGAGAGAGAGAGAGAGAGAGAGAGAGAGTCGATGGAAGAGAGATGGAAGGGCGGGGTGGGTCCAGTCAAACGCGTTGACAACTTCTCTCACGTGGACCTCGCCGGGCCAATCGGAGACGGCATTCATGCCATCTTCTTATTCTTCCCACTCTCACGATTTGCCAAACCCCAAGCAAACAACGCGCAACACCCCCTCACATCCTTCCTCATCACTATTTCTTGCTGCTGCCCTCTTCGTCTTGTTGTTTCGTAGTCTCCTTCACTCCTCCGCTGGTCATCCGTCCCCCAGGTAAAAGGCTCCATCTGTTTTAATGGATGATAGAGGTGGTGTAGCTGGAGACACGTTGGGCGCTGCTGCCTCCCTTTTCCTTACCTTCCCTTTCCACCCCCAAGCAGCCTATGGACTCCGGCCATCAGTACTCCGGCGTCCAGTTCAAAGATGCTACTGCGGCGCAGGCGTCGACGCCCCCGAGAGAGAACCGAGTCGTCGTGGGCGAGATGGATTTCTTCTCCAAGGAGAAAAAGACGATGGCGAGTGTGGAACTTGACCTCAAGGTGCCCAGTCTCGGTATCAAGAGCGAGGACCTCACCGTCAACGTCAGTGAGAGTATCTGCAACTGTCAGGTCCTTCATCTTCGTGCTGTGTACGTAATTGGACCGCACTAATTGTGGCTTTTCCGGGTTTGCTTCTTCTTTAGACTGGATTGCACTTGGCCAATACGCGTAGCGACCAGTCGATGGTGGACGACGGGATGTCGCCGCACGAGAACGACAAAGCAGGCAAGAGTGAGGTAAGAACGATTAGGTTCTGCAACGACCATCGCGTTGCTTGTCGCTGGCGTAAATCCTGCGCTTGCTTTGTTTCAGTTGGTCGCCATGCAAGCCGAGCTGAAGCGCACCAAGGAAGAGAACCAGAAGCTGAGGGCGATGCTGAACCAGGTGACCTCCAACTACAACGCCCTTCAGATGCATCTCGTCGCACTGGTACAACAGCGACGCACTTCTGGAAACCCACAGGGACATGATGTGAGAACAAGTGATCCAATCAGTCCAATCGACCAAGAGAATTAGTTTGAGGTCAACTGATATCCGTCATCTTGCATTGCAGGCGGTTGACGAGAAGATTGAGGCGAAGAGCAGCAATAAGCATGAAGGAATCGTCGTCCCAAGGCAGTTCATGGATCTTGGACCGGGTGGGGACATCGATGAGCCATCCCACTCTTCTACGGCGAGCAGGGACCGATCCTTGTCGCTGCGGAGCCACACTGCAGTTGGATCGGCAGATTACAGTGCACAGAAGAGCAGAACTGATGACAAGGAAATAGTCCCTCTTGATCATGAGAAGTATACCAGGGAAGATAGCTCGGACAATGGCTGGAACCCTGACAAGGCATCAAAATTAACTGCTTCCAAGGCCACCGAGCAAGCCCAGGACGCCACCATGAGAAAGGCCCGAGTGTCCGTTCGAGCAAGGTCTGAAGCTCCCATGGTAAGTCTCCCATACACGATCAGAACTGATGTAGATTTCTTCTCATGGCTGTCGCTCTGCGAAAAGCAGATCACTGATGGATGCCAATGGAGGAAGTACGGGCAGAAGATGGCCAAAGGAAACCCATGCCCTCGGGCTTACTACCGGTGCACCATGGCGACCGGGTGCCCCGTCCGCAAGCAGGTGACCGCTCGTTTCTTCCTCGTTGCAGTGATCTCGCTTGTCCATCATGATGTTAATTTGTATGTTTGAGGCACCAACAGGTCCAGAGGTGCGCCGACGACCGTTCGATCTTGATCACCACGTACGAGGGAGCTCACAATCATCCCCTCCCGCCGGCAGCCATGGCGATGGCGTCGACCACTTCAGCTGCGGCGTCGATGCTCCTGTCGGGATCGATGCCGAGTGGCGACGGCCTGATGAGTTCCAACTTCCTAGCAAGGACCATCCTCCCCTGCTCGTCGAGCATGGCCACCATATCCGCCTCCGCGCCGTTCCCGACCGTGACATTGGACCTCACCCAGAGCCCCAACCCGCTGCAGTTCCAAAGATCGGCCGCGTCCCATTTCCAGCTACCGTTCGCGAGCGCCGCTCCCGGCTTGGCAACATCACTGTCGCCGCCGCAGGTCTTCGGGCTGACGCTCCAGACCCAATCCAAATTCTCGGGCCTGCAGAGGTCGCCGGAGATGGACGCCGTCCAACTGGCTCATACGAAGGCTCAGTCGCTTCTGCCACCTTCGCTGGCTGACAAAGTGAGCGCCGCCACGGCGGCCATAACGGCGGACCCCAACTTCACCGCCGCGCTTGCTGCAGCCATAACTTCGATCATCGGCGGCGGCGGGAATCATCAAACAGGAAACAATAACAACAGCCACAGCAGTGGCAACACCACCTGCAGCAATGGCAACAGCAACAGCAAGCAGCAACACGAACCAGATCAGTTACAACTTTCCGGCAACCAATAGCAGCTGTTCATCATCCCAATCCTCGCCTTCTTCGTCTAAATGATTCTTTAATTTATTTGATCAATTATAGGATGCAAAAGTATCTCTTTTACCTATTGATATAAGCTCAAAAATTGAAATAGATGATGAAGATAAGTTACATTTTTGAACCATATGGATAATATGAATTTCCTTTTTGTTATGACTTTCAGAATTACCAGTGCACCTGAAACATTCATGAATCAGATAGATTTGTATTGGTGATATTTTTGACATATTATGAGTAGAAAATAATATGAGGATTACTTTATATATTCTGAGAGATTACATGATTATTAATAAATACTAAGAAAAAAAATTATTGTAAAATATTTGAAGGAATAATAAGAAAAAACAGATGACTAGCAAGGTTTAGTGCTAGTGATATTAATCATATCAACATTATGGGCAGAAGGATATTTAAGGTAAAAATACATGATTATTAACTTATATTTCTTATATTATTTAGGAAAGGTAAATATTCAAACAACATCGTGTAGCTTGTTTTTGAAGTAATGACATATATATACTGTAGCTTGCATGATTTTTGATTGATCTATAAAATATTTTATCATTCAAAAATATTAAAATTATATTATGTATGTTTGCAGCTATTGAAAAAATATATGTAAATATTATTTGAAGTAATTATTACCCTGTAAATTATTTTATGATTCAAAATATTACAAAATCTTTTATAAATACTATATAATTTTATGAAATATTTTGTAAAGAACCGTTCAGATGTTTGACATATGCTACATTATATCTCAGTTATCTGTTTAGTGTGACTATTGTCTGCACTCTACCGATGGGGATGAAATATTAGTATTTGATAGAAATTAATTTTTTCTGAACCTTGACACATTGGTGAATATGGTCTCTATATCATGGGGTCAAACATGATTTTAGATCTTGATATGAGATATAGCGTGGCCATAGTCATCGTTACTAAAACAATATATGTTATGATCTATGTTCTTAGCTATGTATATATTGTTCTTAAAAATAATAATAATAATAATAATAATAATAATAATAATAATAGCATTCAAGATATGTTACTTTGAAATAAATCTTATGTGAAAGGTGTAAAACTTACAACATACATCATACCTAAGTTTAGTTTTGAAATATATATATATATATATATATATATATATATATATATATATATATATATATATATACAGTTATGTTATGATTCTGCATAAATTAAAAAAAAATTATTCCCTTTTTATTTGAAGGTAGATGATCGGTTGCAAAATGATTTTAAAATATTGATAAAAGTTCTGCTTTTACACATCAGTTTTGTTAGTATATGAGTTGTTGAAACTGAGAGTTGTGGTTTGCTCATACCTATGGTTTTAAATTTTATTTAGATACTTAGCAGTAGTAGATCACGCATGGACATGGTTGGAAGATCAATTTATGTGTGTTAGGATTCTTTCTTAAGTTTGAATTTATCTTAGTGATGATGTTAATTGAATTCAAGCACCGCAAGCAACTGAGGATGTAATTAAATTTGTTAGTAGAGTGAGTTATATATACTATGCGCTTGGAATTGGAATATAAATCATGTCTACAGATTTAAGTCTTGCGTTCTCATGTATAAATCTACGAGACTGTAGCGTTGTACTACTACTCCCGACATTTGGTTGGGTTGGGGCATTACAATTTAGTGGCATGAGTGCATGCAGAGGTGGTATGATATACTACACATCACCAAAGTAACTCTATACATCTTATGATATTTTTAAATATCCATAGGCTGCGTTTCTCTAACTTAAGGAATATGATTGTATGATCCAACTAAACGAATCATTTGTATAACGGAAAAAGAAAATCTTTAATCACATGTACTTGCACTTGGCAGAAGTTATAATACCAAAAACAAAATAAGAACTTATGATGTCATAAGAAAATTATAATTTTCAGATTTATGTATGTCAAAGTTTAGAGGGTTAAATTTTTTGTTTGGAGGGGAGAACGTAGTATCCCCCCATGTTCTACTTAAGGATCTACATATAAGTTTGACTAATTTGTAAAGATGGGAGTCAAAAGGATTTTTTTGTGCGAGAAGAAATTCTAAGATTTCTTAAGTAATATATAATCTTTAAGAACATAATTATGTGGGCTATCTCTATACCCTAAAAAGAAACTCACATATTAGAAGGATTTTGCACCGGACCTGAGAACGGTTTAATATTTTTAAGTTGTGTAGAGAACGGCTTACAAAATTTTAATGGTACACTATGGGCTCAGTCCTGTGGAGTAGACCAACGGATACATGACTGTGGGCCTGCTTCCCATGGACTTGGGCTAACCTTAGAGGCTCAGTCATTCTAATTAATTAATTAACTAATTCACTGTTTAATAAAATTATTAATCAACATAATAAAAATTAAATAACAATTAAAAAATAGAAAACCTACATATTTCCTCTTTTTATTTCCCTCCCTCTCTCTCTCTCTCTCTCTCTCTCTCTCTCTCTCTCTCTCTCTCTCTCTCTCTCTCTCTTTTTCTTCTCCTTTATTCTTCAATTCTTCTGTTAATAGGGGGTAATAACGTAGGTTGATGTCAAAATTAAACTTTTACATTTTAGTCACACCAAGACTTATGATTACATATAAGTCCAACGATTTACAAAAGATCCATCCACGTATCCTTGTAATAAATTACAGATTAGTCACAGAATAGTTTTTTGAAGAAGCACATAGCATTTGTGCATCAACAATGAACAATGTGGCTATTAAGACATTAGACAATGGTTGGATATATATATATATATATATATATATATATATATATATATATATGTGTGTGTGTGTGTGTGTGTGTGTGTGTGTGACAATTGTTGTGTAGTATTCACCACAAGAAATTGTAGCTTCTTATGACATCACGGATTCACCACATCTATCTTGGTGAATAGGAGGTCCTGTATAACTAGGACAGACGATTGTTGCATGTATACCCAGAACCAGTAGTTAACAGTGTGTTATCCGCAGCAGCGCCACCTTTTAGGGAGTGCCCGATATGAGTGTGGAAGGGCCAAGCTAGGTGTGGGAAGAATTTACTTGCTCAAGCATTTTATGAACCGCTGCCATGGTTGGCCTCTCCGATGGATCTAATTCTAGGCATTTTTCTGCAATGTGGAAGACTTCCCTGACATCTTCAACAGGAAAGCATGACAACGCTGTATCCACAGCATGTTCTTCCCTTTTTTCTTCGACAATACATTTTACCTGTTGAACCAAAAAGCCCAAAATAGGGTAAAGTCATCAGAATACATTGTAAGATGATCAAATTGGAAAGAATACGCATCATAGCTCAGAAGTAGCATCTGGTGGAATTCATTGGATAATTGTGGTTGGAGGCTGGATGTCGGAACCTAAACCAGTTCATGCAAAATTACAAAATTTCTTTTAATATCTTCACAATCTATTCCATGTGTTATTTCACACAATGTAAAACTTACATCTACTAATATAATTGGTATAAAAGCTAACAGAATTGGTATATATTTAAACCCCACTGTATAACATAATTTTCTCTTATATATGATGGACAGGCTTTTTACATGAGTAATTTAGTATTATATCATGATAATCCAGTAGACTTACAAAACTCATGATTCTGGAAATCTTTATTTTCGTCAGTGATCTACTGCTTTATTCAGTTTCCTCGTGCATGTCTGCATAATGTAACAGAACATCAAATAATTATGAGAATGTGAATCTCGTATGAATGCTCCATGAGATTGTGACAAACTCTTTGAGATGGATATTTAGTTCCCAAAGAACATGAAATTACACATCCAAAATACTATCGGTCTTACAAGATTCGCTCTGGTTTATTCAGTCAGTGATCTACTGCTTTTTACTGTACCAAGCTCTTTATTTTGGTCAGCAATCTGCTGCTTTATTCAGTTTCCTTGTACAAATCTACATAATGTAGTAGGACATCAAATAATTGTGAGAATGTGAATCTCATTCAAAAGCTTCATGAGGATTGTACCAAACTCTTTGAGATGGATATTTAGTTCCCAGAGAACATGAAATTACACATCCAAAATACTGCCTGCGGTTATATGATTAGCTCTGGTTTATTAATAATTGGACATCCAATAATGCAGTAGTTTACAGCAATATGTAAAAATATCTCTCAAGTTGTCTATGACTACACATATATTTTGAGTTCAAATGATATGTTGACTCTTATTCTAGTATCATGGATTGACTCAGTAATATATTTGTTTCGAATATGCTTATATAGATAATCATAACACAGGAAACCCCTACAGAGTACAAATATCAAATGTCTACTACTTACCCAGGTTGCAAGTTTTGTGCCTTCTTCCAAAAACAATTCATCAGTTGGCCTCCTGCCAGTTAAAAGTTCAAGCAAAACCACACCAAAGCTGTAAACATCTCCTTTTGTAGTTGCTTTACCCGTGTCAAAATATTCTGCAAAACTCTGGTGAATTAAGCCTTTTTCATGATCCAGGTATAGAAATTGTCACAGACTAAAATTTGTGGTTGTCAGTCAATCACATTACCGGGAGCTAGATAACCAAAGGTTCCTGCAACAACTGTTGAAACATGGCTCTGATCTGGTTTCATTAGTGTGGCTAATCCAAAATCAGAAACCCTTGCCTCCATATTATGATCCAACAGTATATTGCTTGATTTGATATCTCTGTGGATTATGTGAGGTATACAATCATGATGCAGATATGATATACCCCTTGCTGCACCAACAGCTATTTTGCATCTCGTAGGCCAATCAAGAGGTTTCACTTTGCTCAAATTGCCTGTATCAGAAACTAGTAAGAAACTAAACTCCACTTAATATCATATGATATGAAATCTAGATTTATTGAAAGACCATTCAGTTTACTACCATGAAGCAATGCATCCAAGCTTCCATTTGGCATCAGTTCATATATAAGAAAATTAAACTGAGATGCAATATAATATCCGTTAAGACTAGCAATGTTTCTGTGCTTTATATCACCCATAGCATCCAGCTCTCTTTCAAATCCATGGTCTCTATCGGTAGTTCCCTTGTTCAGTCTCTTCACTGCAAAGGCGGTGGTGTCATCAATTGCCAATCTGTAGACTGTACCAGAGCCTCCAGATCCAATAATATCCTTGCTCGACAACTCCATGAGCTTCTTGACGAAGATCTTCGAGCTCAAAGATTGTATCGTGGGAGACCTGAATATAACCAGCCTTCCACCTGTTACCATAAAATGTCAGCAAGCTACACAACAAGTGCCATGTCTAAGATGTGCTGTGCCGTGGAAGTACAGAAGGTAACCTGACAAAGTATCTTGGATGATCTTATGTTTCCGAGTCCATCTTCTGTAGAGGAGGCACGAAACAACAATCTTTGATATCACAAATGCAAGACAACTTATTGTAATGTAAAGTGCTAAAGCAGTAGATCCAGTCATATCTTGGATCCAAAAGCTTTTCTTTTGTTGAGGAGAGAATCTAAAGGTCAAATATAGTGTTTCTTATTCTCTTTTAGCCTTGGTACATAAAGCCCTGCATCAAAATTGGAAGTAAATGCTCAAACATAAAATTGAATTCAAAGGATCTCCTGGTTTCAATATAAGATGTTTACAGATGATGTTTTTGTTCCTGCAAAATGGAACTTGCAATATATTTTTATAAGCTGTGGGGAAAATAGAGTGTCTTTTTTTGTGACTAAAGATCATAACATACACGAGAGTTGACATGCATATGATATGAAATTTTATGACTTATCCAGAGAAATTATAATCAAACATGTCGCCCTTTTGCCCATCCGCGAGAAGGTAATGCACACCAGCTTTCATTCTAATATAATTCATGCCATCAGAAAAAAAAGATCATTGTCTCTTGATGATAGGCTACTGTGGCATAAGCTACATAGTATTGAAAAATATGTTCTTGGGTTTATAGATAGGAGTGCTTACCACAAAGGAAGCTGCAGAGTTGTACTTCCTCCCTCCGATCAAATGTATTGCTTTGAAGAAGCGAATTGCATCTCAGGAAATGCTGAAGGGAGCAGCAGTCGCTGCCCCATGGAGTTGGAGCTGGGACTTGTCATCTGCACGTGTTGGAGATTATGGAAGGGCAAGTGTCCATGGATGGCCAGTTTGGTGGAGAACGCCACGAAGTCAACCAATTAAAACTGCTGAGTCATGTGAAAAGCTGACCTACAACCCCTGCTTTCGCTGTCTGCTGGCACATTTATTTCCTTCTTGTCGATTCAGTTGTCTACCCACCGTTCTTAGAAATTCCTGGCAGAGAAACTTATCAAGCAGTAGCCGCAATGTAAAACAACTCCACAAAACATATCCATCACCCATGTGAGAAATGTGTTTCGTTGGTCCCTTCAGCAAAAAGAAGCTTTTCTTGCTATTATGTTAGGAAAACAAAGATTGGAAAGAAAAAAAATTCATTTCTTGCTTGTCATCAAGTTATGAGTTAAGCCGGAAAGCTAAAGCCAGTGAACATGTGGTGTATGCTCTTGAAGTGTGAATCAGAATGTTCAGATGAATGGCGATGAAACATCAGATTCAAAGATATCACCTTGGTCACTGATTTGGCATCCAAAATCTCCGGAATTTAACCCACCTGACGTTGACAAGGAAGAAAAAAAGTGTTTGGAGCGTCGAGTTCAGAACAGGCGAGCTGTCGGCGGCATTGCATCTGTACTGCGCTAATGACAGCGCTTCGATTTCACACCAGAATACCACCACCACCGACACTGTTGAAGTCAAACCGGTGCGATGTATCCGACGCAACACTTGGACACCTGGTAAGTTCAGCATTTCTCGCGGAGCCAGTTCTTTTGTCTGTGTCTTTGTCATTGTAGGATGTGGACCGGTTGGCATCTAATGCAACGATGCGTTAGAAGTAGGATAACAATCGTGAGGAAAGGTCTTTAGAAACTGCTCTGCTGTCTTGATAAGTACGGGTTCAGGCCAGGCCCTCTTGAGCCGTTGGCTTAGGGCACCGGCGGCAACTTTCCCTCGAACAATCTGTCGAACAAGTGGGCTGCACCTTAAAAGCAGAAGAGACGGAGAAGGCTGAAGGCCTGCTTGCTTCAGTGCTTGTTCAACGATCCAAAACAAAGAACAAGAATAGAAACGACGGCTTCCTGTGGACAATCCTCCGGAGGGTCCGAGTAACTTCCGATGGCTCCCGATCCAGCTCGAATACCTCGTTCCGTGCACCATAAAACCTAGCAGCATGACGGAATAAGACTACATCTATTATGATGAATGCACAAAACACAAGCTCGCTTTTGGTGGGTTCGAGGGTGACGTGGCAATTTGGTTCCTCGGAAACTATTTTGGAACATATTACACGTAGATTGTCCGTTTCTGAGTTGTTCTTTAAAATATCTCATTCCCAATTCGAATATTATCATCTCTATAAATAAATTATTTTCTGATTTACTTAAGACATATTTTTCTACCGATCCATGAGCACTCTTCAGCTTCCTGGGGCAAGGGGCAATCCTTCGGACGTCAATCCACTTCGAACACCCCGTTTCAGCACCATAAACCATGGCACGAATGCTCAGAACCTAGCGTACAAACATCCATCCATCCATCTGCACAACCTGAGGGGCAACAACCGTGCCGTTTCCGCCGTCAAGTTCTCCCCCGACGACTCCCTCATGCTGCAATTCTACTCGAATAGAAATATTTCAACAGGCAAAACCAATCAGAACTTTCAATTATTTTTCTTGTCAAAAACTCTGCAGTTCTTGAAAGCCAAAATGCAATACAGCTGAGAGCAGGACAAGACATTCGTGACCAAAAAACTACAACCTTTAAATCCAAACAAAAAAAGAATGAACCTTTAGCAGAGGCATGTGCACATCATCCAGCGTGCTGTTAGGTGTGATCCACGCCGTCTCAAGCTCCTCCACTGAGAACTCTGCCACGATGTTCAACAGCGGCCTGAAAGTCTAGGGAAGCAAAAAACAAGAACAGGAGCAACCATCAGAATCCCTAGGGAACAAAGAAATTTCCCCGCAAAGGGAGACACCTTTACGACGGGAGGCGCTCACATGGAAGAAGTCGAGGACGACGGCTAGCGGTGGCCGGACAAGCAGGGTGATCACCCTCCCAGCCTTCTGCCGCTCCTCCTTCTCCCATCGGGTGACGGGGCGACGCTCCGGCAGTGGTGGCTGCGCGGCCACGGAGGGGCGGGTGGGGAAGGCTCAGGCGGAAGGGGCCGTAAGTCGTCCTCTGATTGGGAGGACCCTTCCGCTGGCGGGGACGCCGCGGTGAGGAGTCGTAAAATCAGAATTAGAATTAGAGTGATTACAAATAATAAAGTATTTATTTTATTAATTTTTAAAAAATTATAAATAGTAATAGAGTTGTTAATAGTAGAAAGGAAGCTCTAGTAAGCTCCTTCCTTTTATTTTTTTTATTTTTCAAAGGTGTCTCAAGATTTCTCAAATGATATCTTATTTTACATAATGTCTAAAATACTCTTGCGTTACACTTAATGATATTGTTCTCATTAGGTTTAGAGTCATAGTGGGTGGACTGAATATAGCATTTTCAAGCAGATTTTATATTATTTATATTATGATGATTAAATAGATTATTTTTATTTAGGTGATATATTTTTAAATTATTATAAATATTTATTTGAATCCTAGTATAATATATAAATAATTTATAATATGTTATAGTTTCATTTGTCTGACTTATGATGTTTTTTAATAGTATAAGATAGTGTCATGTTTTTTTTTTTAAGGTACTAAAAACTTTGTAAAGCTATTGAAAAAAAAGGGTTAAGGTCTATTTTAGTTTGATTTTTATTATAAACTACTTAAGCTCTTATGGTTTACTCGTATTTAAAATAACCCCTATATTTTTAAAAACATAACATATAAGCCCCTATTAAGTCTGAGTTAACAAACGTTAGAGTCTGCTTACATGACATGTTGACTCACAATTAATTATTAATATAATAACACACATAATTTAAGTTTAAAAAAGAGTTACGGTCCATTTTACGACGGGAGGCGTTCACATGGAATAACATGATAAACTATTAATATAATGACACATGTAATTTAAGTTTAAAAAAGTAGAAGAGACCGGAGATGAAGGTGAAAGAAAGCTGGACCATCAAGTCGTTGGCGTGGAGGGTGGGGACACAAGAGAGGACGAAGTGAGAAGTGATGGGGACGAAGATGCCCAAGAGAAGGAAGAGACACCAAAAGACTACTACATGCCTAGGGTCGGATTGGTCGATGCACATCCACCTGAGGCAAGACTTAAAAGCTCTTAAGTTCATCATTAACGCAAGAGAGGCTGCGTGCATATGACGTCCTGCTAGGCAACAGTGACTTGGTGCTACTACTAGTGGTTGCTTCTATGACGATACCTCCTCCCGTCATTGATAGTGGTCTATTTTTTTAACTTAAATTATATGTGTAATTATATTAATGGTTTATTATTAGTCAATATATCATGTAAGTAGACTTTAATGTTTGTTAACTCAAACTTGACAAGAGGGGCTTATATACTACATTTTTTAAAATATAAAGATTATTTTAGACACGAATAAACTATAAGATCTTAACTAGTCCATAGCCAAAACCATATGGGCTAAAATAAACCTTAAACTTAAATTATACGTATTATTATATTAACAGTTTATTGTGAATTAGTATGTCACATAAGTAGACTCTAACGTTTGTTAACTCAGACTTGACGGGAGGGACTTATATGCTACGTTTTTTAAAATATATGGGTTATTTTAGGTGTGAGTAAACCATAAGGGCTTAAGTAATCCATGGCCAAAACCACATAAACTAAAATATACCTTAATCCTAAAAAATATCATAAGTAATATTATATTATCTCTTTAGTTATCATTACTTGTAGATAATTATATGCCAAATTTTTAGTCTTATAATTAGTTTGATTGAGGTCAGAACCATATGAGTCATTTATTATATTTTTAATAAATTTTATAGTATTTTTATTATGGTGGTCAAAATACTATAACCACTAATTTTTATTTTTATGATAGTATTTTTAGTATGTTTTAATTTCATTTTGACTCACTTATAGTGTTCCTAATAATTTACAATATTTTTGTTGAGGTGCTGAAAACATTATAA
>CM017192.1:27450585-27543085 GCA_004837865.1 Musa balbisiana | reverse complement strand
ATCATGAAGATGGAGAGTAGGCGGAATGAGTGGTTGAACTGGTCCATGTAGTCCTCCTACACCCGCTCGCTCTCCTTGACCCGCTTATCGATGAAGAGGAAGCGACAGACAAAGGTAGAAAGGCAAATGTAGGAAAGGCGAGAGACGAAAGTGAGGGAGAGCTAAACCACCACATCATAGGCACGTCAGGTGGGAGCATAGGTGTCATGCCCCCTAAATTTAATCATCATTCAGGAGGTGTGAACCTAACTCAAAATTGATAATATTATAATTGAACAAATAATCCAGGATCCAAACACACATTTGAGGCCACTAAGAAAACACTCAAGTTAATATTTACTTATATAATCCATAATTTATAAAACCTGTACAGTTTATAATCATACCATCATATCACTTAATGATTCACAAAATCTAAAGCCAACTCAACTAAACCATAACCACATCATAAATCCATAAGCGTGGCAATCTATACGATCACAAAACCAACATGTACCACATGTTTATATCATTACACAGTTTAAACTTAACATTCCCAAAATCCTGATATAAGAGGTACTTTCCAAATATTTACAAGATACATCAATCTAGATTTGTCATTAATATTTCATTACACACAAAAGGAACTTATACAACTTCAACCTATCAAGTATAAAATATTTGCCCCAAAATCTTCTAGCTTTCCACTGCCTTAACCTAATTTACACATTTTAGCGAGCGATTAGCTATCCTGAAAAATTTATATAGCAATAGGGTGAGCATATAAAGCTCAGTAAGTAACTAATATATCCATAGCAAATAGGACAGTTTTTAAACAAATAAGGTATCAAAAATACAAAGCAGAGATACAAGATGAAATAGAGGCATGTTTTGTTTGAATGGGAAATTACGATGTCATTTCGTTTGAAGCATGTTTTGTTCATATAATCGAGGAAAGGTAATTAGAGCATATCATTGGTATAAGGAGCATATCCATGGCATATGGTATATTTCAAGGCATAACAAAGATATATAAACATTTTGAAAACATATCAAAGAACAAAACATAAACAGAAGCTCAAATGTCACATGACGTTGCATTCATTTCATTCTTATCCAAAGTATACATAGAAACATGGCCAAAGCTTTAGATATCATGTCAAACACATAGAAGGTGAAGTGGGATCATAACATAATATGGTTCATCCATTTCTGAATGCCCGCCAAACATAAGTCTCCCACGTCTGAGAGCTTCATCCACCCATGTCTGAGTGAAGTCATAGAGGGTCGATAGAGCATCGCGGGCTCTAAGCATAACTCCCTTTACCATTTCTGGTAAAGGTTCACATTTATCCTATAAACACCAAAGTACAAAAGGATAGTGAATAATAAATTGGGACATATTGGAAACACATGCGGAAACAACGGAATGCATGTGCCTATACGAAATATTACGATACAAACTTGAACTTTACATAATAAATGGAACTATACAAATAATTAAAAGGTAAAAGTATACAGGAATTCAAGGCAATAATGTAAAGCTCAACTAAAGTAAGGGAATTTGCTGAAATCAATTTCCAAAGAAAAAACAAGAGGAGGCGAAATCGACCAAAGCTCCATTCTGGCAGAATTTGAGAGGCAGATTGTATAAATTATTTGGATAACCAATTATACTTCAATTTATACAAAATAGATGTCATTCGAAAGATGTGCCAATCTATTTTTAGGTAAATTAAGTTTTGTAGGAATTAGAGTTTACAACAAGGAGTTACAAATAATTTCGTAGTAAAAGGTCTGAAAACATCAGCTCTGTTTTACTAAATCCATAGGGTTGATAAAAATAGATGTTTTCAATTTGTATTTGTATTCTAAAAATTTCAAATCAGACAAGCACAAAAATATGTTTGAGTCTAGTTTCCAATAAATCATACTTTGCATGAATCTGAGTTCCGAGCAGAAAGTTACAAGTAGTTAAGCAACAAGAGGTCAGAAATCATAGTCCCTGTTTTGTAGAATCTGTAAGATTAATTGAAACAGAAGTCTAAGTAGACATTTAAACTCCAAATCAATCAAACTAGGTATTAAAAATAAAGGTCTTTGAGTCTACTTTCAAATAGATTAGACTTTGTCTAAATTAGAGTTTAGTACTAAAAGTTAGGTCCAAAACAATACATAGAGGTCAGATTACTAAAAAATTTTATATTCGTGACTTTGTATCAAAATGAAAGAAATGTCTGGTTCTCAACTGAAATCTTTCAAATTTTATAGAATTAAAATGAAAACAGAGATTAGAATTACTGTGAGATGGGGTTAGCATATTTGCCTTAGAAAAGTTTGATTTTCAAATGTGGGGAAATTGATGCAAAATCTCAAGCTCTTCTTCTTCTTCTTCTTCTTCTTCTTCTTCCCTTCTCAAACCAATGTTGGCTGTAGCTCTTAAGTTTTTCTTTTTTAATTTCTTCTCTAATGCATTAGATTAGGCTAATACAAGGCTTGCAAGGTAGTAAGCATGCATGAAAAGTACCTATGTGTCATCTATAGAACAAACATAGGTGGCAAGGTTAGCTAGTGACACATGTCATATATATATATATATATATATATATATATATATAACTTAAATCTGAATCTTACATAAATCATATCAAAATTTTAATATTCACATTTAGGTCCCTAGCCATAAACTTCTAATATAAAATTATTTAATACAAAAGAATTATTAGCTAATCTGCATATTTACAAACAAGCATCTATAAAATTTTTCAAAAAAATGTGGGATGTTATAGTAGGAGATAATGAAGTGGGAGGTGGTGGGGACGAAGACGCTCAAGAGGAGAAAGAAAGACTAGGAGACCATTACATGCCGAGTGTTAAACTAGTCGATGCCCATCCACCTGAGAAAAGATTGGAAGCTCTTGAGCATGTTATTAATGTTGAATCTCAGATTTTGATGATGAAATCAATTGATAAATTATTAATCTAATCCATATGTTGAGATAAGTATTGTAGGTTTAACTATGATAATGAATAAGGCATAAAGCAGATGTTGGGCCGGAGTCAAAGATCAGACGATATGACGAAGATTCAGACGATGTGCCAGAAGCTCACCGAGAGTTCGTCAGGAGCTCGCCAAGAGTTCGTCGGGAGTTTGCCAAGAGTTCATCGACTGAGAGTTTGTCGGGAGCTCACTGAGAGTTTGTCGGGAGCTCACTGAGAGTTTGTCGGGAGCTCACTGAGAGTTTGTCGGGAGCTCACTGAGAGTTTGTCGGGAGCTCACTGAGAGTTTGTCGGGAGCTCACTGAGAGTTTGTCGGGAGCTCACTGAGAGTTTGTCGGGAGCTCACTGAGAGTTTGTCGGGAGCTCACTGAGAGTTTGTCGGGAGCTCACTGAGAGTTTGTCGGGAGCTCACTGAGAGTTTGTCGGGAGCTCACTGAGAGTTTGTCGGGAGCTCACTGAGAGTTTGTCGGGAGCTCACTGAGAGTTTGTCGGGAGCTCACTGAGAGTTTGTCGGGAGCTCACTGAGAGTTTGTCGGGAGCTCACTGAGAGTTTGTCGGGAGCTCACTGAGAGTTTGTCGGGAGCTCACTGAGAGTTTGTCGGGAGCTCACTGAGAGTTTGTCGGGAGCTCACTGAGAGTTTGTCGGGAGCTCACTGAGAGTTTGTCGGGAGCTCACTGAGAGTTTGTCGGGAGCTCACTGAGAGTTTGTCGGGAGCTCACTGAGAGTTTGTCGGGAGCTCACTGAGAGTTTGTCGGGAGCTCACTGAGAGTTTGTCGGGAGCTCACTGAGAGTTTGTCGGGAGCTCACTGAGAGTTTGTCGGGAGCTCACTGAGAGTTTGTCGGGAGCTCACTGAGAGTTTGTCGGGAGCTCACTGAGAGTTTGTCGGGAGCTCACTGAGAGTTTGTCGGGAGCTCACTGAGAGTTTGTCGGGAGCTCACTGAGAGTTTGTCGGGAGCTCACTGAGAGTTTGTCGGGAGCTCACTGAGAGTTTGTCGGGAGCTCACTGAGAGTTTGTCGGGAGCTCACTGAGAGTTTGTCGGGAGCTCACTGAGAGTTTGTCGGGAGCTCACTGAGAGTTTGTCGGGAGCTCACTGAGAGTTTGTCGGGAGCTCACTGAGAGTTTGTCGGGAGCTCACTGAGAGTTTGTCGGGAGCTCACTGAGAGTTTGTCGGGAGCTCACTGAGAGTTTGTCGAGAGTTCGCCAAGAGTTCGTCGGGAGTTCACCTCGCCAAGAGCATGCCGAAAGTTCATCAGAAGTTCATTGAGTATTCGCTGGAAGAACAATTGAGATACCAGACAAAGATTACTTAGTTAATGCCTCAATTATCGTAGTTAGAACTTAGATTGAGTTGGGATTGGGAGGTAATCACACTAACTCAATTAGGGACCAACTGGGCCTAAAACAGGGCTGAGTTAGGCCGGATGGAAGGCCCACTCGGCCACTTGGAGCCTTGCCAACTGGTGGCACCGTCTAGGGTGGGCGGTGGAACTGCCTAAGGTTCAGCCTCCTAGGTGGTTTGGGCGATGGTACCATCGGTAATTAATGCTTACAAGTGGTGATACTGCCAAAGCCTAGTCTTTGAGGCTCTGTCAAGCGATAGTACTGTTAGATTGGGTAGTGGTACTACTCAGTGTTAGGTGGTGATACCGCTAGTACCCCGAAAATCTGAGATGAGACACTTTTTTTGCTCCAATTCTGAAATCTTTGGGGCCTATAAATATTTCACTCCTTTTTGTATGAAAGGGTAACAAAAATAGCAGAAAAGTGTTGTAGGGAAATCCAGGGGGCGACATCATATATGCAGCGGAAGAACATAAAACAAATTCCCAAAATTTTCCAAAGATGTATTTGTCATCGTGCGAAGATTGGTGCACAAAATCCGTGAAACTTAAAACTGCATTTATTAAAGATTGTATTACCTAGGGAGATCATATATCCCTGAATCCCTGTAAATCTATAGGAGAGGGTGAAGGAGGTCAAGCGTCATTCTCTTTAGCAGTGATCCACACAACAGGGCTATGACGATGCTCCTCAAAACTCCATGCTTGCTATCTGAGGAGAAGAATGAGAGGAGAATAGGAGATGGTAACTGAGAGAGGCTCTAGCCTATAAACCATTGGTTCTCTCATATTTATAGAGGTCCCCTATCAAATAATCTCTTATTGGCTCTTATTGGATCTCATCCATATGATCCAATAATTCAGGGGTTTATTAGATATCCAATAACATAGGAGCTCTAGCGGATATCTTATATCTGAATCTCTACTCATCGCAATGCCTACCATATATGTGTGATACTCTAGGCCTAATATCAAACTGGTCGTGCGTCATACATATCAGAACACTTTTTGGCTCAATGAATTATTATCTCCATAATAATTTACTTGACTTATCAATTGCGGACATACTATGCCACTACACCACAGTCCTCAGATAATACAAGGGAATCTAATCCAGTGGACTTGTCTGTCCTTAGTTATCGTATATGTATAATTCCTCATTCATTTGATATCCTAGAGATCGTATACCGGGCATTGTGTTGTCAGACTCATATGGTTTCTACTCGAGTTTCGCTCTAATCAGATTCTCCCGAAGAAGTCTTTCTCTCTCAGTCTGAATGACCTTGGCTAGTGATTTGTCTGAGCAAGAACACATAGGATATTCCTTTCATAACACCAATAGTGGATGATTCTCTATCGACACTCAATAGTTCTCGTAAGGTTTGTTACCACTCCCAATGACCGATTGTGCTAGATTTGGAACCTCCAAATCTATAAGTCCGGTATCAAAGAATGAAGTTCTCATATAGGACATCCTGTTAGAACCCTTGTAGATTCTAAGATTGGGGTTGATCTCTTTAGGGGATCGGCCTCCTTGGACCTCTATAGGGGTTCCTTCCTTCAAATTGCTGCTCAAAGGTTGTAGAAAATATTCATCTATTGCTTATCCAAAGAGAATGAATACATGGTTATTTATAGGACTTCTAAACCCCAACTCCTAATAGGACTCATACTCAAGACTTCTACTTAATTAGGACTCCTACTCAAGACTCTTAATATGACTCCTATTCTCCTACAACTCCTAATGCTTCTCTAAGAAATACTCTCCTAACCCTAGCCAGCCTCTTCACATCTTTAATAGTGGTCGGTTGGTAGGTTTTACATGAATGCCCCTTTCAATGAAACTCAATTTAGGACTCTCCTAGCTAGAGTCCTAATAGACTTGTCTTTGAGGCTGACGATTCATGAATTTTGAGAATTTGATCTTCAAGTCATCATAGTTCTCCCAAGTGGCATCTTCTTTTGGTAGGTTCGCCCACTGTATTAGCACTTCAGTAGTGGGTCATCGTCATCGAGTCACTATCCATCGATCAATAATGGCACTTGACTGAGTTTGGAGCTCTCCTTAGGTAGTCATATCTAGTAGATGGCTTTGGGCTAACTTGAGTTTTAAATATGACACATGGAAGACTGGATAGATTCGTGAGCTAGCGGGTAAGTTCAATCTTTATGCTACCGCTCCGATGCGCTCCAAAATTTGGTAGGGTCTATAGAATCGAGGTGAAAGCTTCATAGATGCTTTGGTCTGGATTGATGTTTGCTTGTATGGCTGGAGTCGTAGGTGTTAGGATCAAGAGCACTAAGAGGGGGGGGGGTGAATTAGTGCAGCGGATTAAAACGTCGGTTTTGATAAATCTTTCGTACGGTAAAAATTGAACTTGAAAGCGTATTCGTATAGTAGAGCAGCTAAGGTAATGAGTAAATAAAGCAAGTAAGAAAGTTTGCAGTAATGTGAATAGCAACAATGAAATGCAAACCAGAGATTACGTCGTTTTTAAATTGGTTCGGTCAAATGACCTACATCCACTTGCGAGGCCCCTCTTCGACGAGGCTCCCACCTTCCACTAGCAAATCTCTTGAAATGGAAGGGTAAATACCCCTCTTACAACTCTTTACAAGCAGTTCACACTCTTACAGATTTTCAAGAAAGGAGGTGAACACTAGCAACTTGAAAACCAAGGATTGCTAAGACTTTTCTAAGACCTTTCTCTCAATCACTTGCTGCTCAAAAAGTTGTTCTCTCTGCTGAGAATTGAGGGGTATTTATAGGCCTCAAGAGGATTCAAATTTGGGCTCCAAAAATTTGAATTCTCTTATGTTCCCGAAGCTAGCGGTGCCACCGCCTGTCAGTGGCGGTGCCACCGCCTGTCAGTGGCGGTGCCACCGCCTGTCAGTTTTGACACTAACAGTGTACTGGGCGGTGCCACCGCTTGGCTCTCGGGTGCTGGGCGGTGCCACCGCCCAGACCGGCGGTTCCACCGCCTAGCTCTCGGCCTCTGGGCGGTGCCACCGCCTAGTCTAGGCGGTGCCACCGCCTACACTATTTCAGCTCACTGGTTGGGCTCCAAAATTGGCCCAAACCAGTCCGAACTTGGGCCGAATTGGCCCCTACTTGGGTCATAGGATTAACACCTAATCCTAGCCCTAATTAACGTACTAACTACAAATTTAAAGACATTTTCTAAGCTATTACAAAGTCCATAAGTCAAGACTTCTTCCGGCGAGCTTTCGGCGAACTTCCGACGGTCTTCCGATAAACTCTCGGAAACCATTCTGCGGATTCCCGGCAAGCTCCTAGACTTCACGATTTGATCTTGGCGAGTTCCGACGAGCTTCTTCGGCAAGCTCCGATCTTTCTCGGTGAGCTCCGTGAACTTCCGATGAACCTTTTGGCGAGCTTCCGAAAAACCCTTCGGCAAGCTCCCTACTCATTCTCGACTAGTTCCGACAGCATTCTCGATGAACCTTCGAACTTCCGTCGAACTCTCGAACTCCCAACGAATCCTTCGCGCTTGACTCCGGCACTTTGTTTCGCTTTATGTCTTCATCGTTATCGTAGTTAATCCTGCACACACAAGCCAAAACTCTACTCCGATCTAGACAATTATTACAACGTGAATTGACATTCTGTTGCCCGGCACGTTATTGGTTGGCGCTTCGTCCGATTCTTCAGCGCATCGTCCACTCTTGCGGCTTATTGCCCAATCGGCGGTTGACCTCCGCAACCCCGATATCCTTGGTGCAATTCCGCTCTCCTTGGCCCGATGCCCGACGTCCGAAGCGTTCTACTGTCCAATATCCTAACGTGATCTCCTCCGGCGCAACATCAATTCCTCCTGCGTCAATTGTCTAATCCTGATCGAGTAGACCTGCATCACTCAAAATGCAGTTAAAACATCTAAGCACAATCAATTAGTTTCATCATCAAAATCCGAGATTCAACAATCTCCCTCTTTTTGATGATGACAACTAATTGATGACTACCGGAGTTAACCTTAACTCCCCGGAGTTTAAACAAACTCCCCCTATCAATATGCCATTGATAGAACACTTGGATTATCCCAAATCCAAGTAACATTCATCACATGTTATGAAAAACATTTAAACCATCATGCAAATATATAAAATATTCAATTCAATACATGAAGTCATCAATATACTTCTCCCCCTATGTCATCAACAAAAAGGAGAAGTAGCTCTAGCTATTTTAAAAGATATTCAAGTTTTTGTAACGTGAAGCTAGATTTTCATCACAACATATAAGCACAAAAGCATAGTAAGATTCTTAAGTTCAATCATGGCAATTCAACACTTGCTTCTTGTGCAAGATTGCACTTTACTTTTCTTTGCATGTTCTAACTAGCAAAAGCTTTCTCCCCTTTGTTTTTGTCGAAAAGAAGGGATGAGTACAAGCTAGCCAACATTTGCCTTGAGCTAGCAATCTTTCTCCCCCCATGTCATTGCCGAAAAGAAGGAGAGGAACTAATGATAAATTATGAATTTGCATCAATCAATATTTCAATCATCACATGATACATACAAGACAAAAATGCAAAGAAATCATGTCATGAAAGACATCAATGGTTAAACATGATATGATAATAGTCTAATAAATTTCAATTTGCAATACATGTGATACATTGCGATACTAAAAAATTTAATGCGATGCTTTTAAGGATATCAACCTATTTTTGATACAAAGCATGGCAAGAGCAATTATATTGCAAGTTTTCTAAGTTTTATAATTTTTGCTTCTTTTGAGATAGCAATTCTTTGCTTCTCTACAAGCTAGCAACTTTTATGATATGCAAGTTTTACTACATACAAGCTAGCAAATTTTACAATATTTTTAGAACATGCAAGCTAGCAGTTTTGAGATGTTCAAGAAAGCAACCCTTGCTTCTTAAAATATACAAGTTTGCTAGATGTGCACGT
Source organism: Musa balbisiana (assembly GCA_004837865.1). Taxonomy (NCBI): domain Eukaryota; kingdom Viridiplantae; phylum Streptophyta; class Magnoliopsida; order Zingiberales; family Musaceae; genus Musa; species Musa balbisiana. The sequence continues at coordinate 27,533,828 of CM017192.1, read as the reverse complement.
TAGCATGTTTTGCTTATTGAGATAGGCAAGATAGTGATGTTCAAGAAGACAACTTTTGCTTCTTGAAATAAGCAAGTTAGCAATCTTTGCTACTTATAGGCAAGCTAAGCAAGTTAGCAAATCTTTGCTACTTAAGATAGGCAAGCTAAGTAATCAAGTTTTTGTATCTTCTCTTCTTGACTTGTGCAAACTAGCTATCTCCCCCTTTGTCATTGTCAAAAGGAAGGGAAGACCCTTTACATCAATTATGACAAAGGTAAGTATCAATCTTATTTGTGCATCATTATACTTTCAAATTAGAATATGCACATTTTCAAAAACCTTATATTTCATTCATGCACGATATTGAATAAATTGATTAACATTATGAGGATATCATACATGATACTATTATTTTGATCATGATACCAAACATTCATCATTTAGAGCATTCATGACACAAAACATTAAATCAACATTTCTAATACATTATTTTAGCAACAACTCATAGTATTTTAAATCATGATTTACATCATATGCAATACATCACATCATAATTAGAAAGCACAAGTATTGCATGCATCATTGTAAATAAAAAATGTTTCATATCATGATGGTATCAACTTGTCAAATTATATCCTACCATGCATGATCAAAACTTTTCATTTGTATGCATCAAAATAATATCAAGAGTATTTCATGCATATTATCAAATCATCATTTATAATTACATCAATATTCCAATCATTATTTCAGTTTACACATCATGAGATCAATAAATTTGCATTATAGACAATCTCATGTTTTATCAGTCATATTATTTCAATCATCACTATAACTCATCATGCACAAAATATAAAATCATCTAACATGATTCAAACATTTATTTTCAAAATATTTATCACTATTTTCATGTATGATAACAAAGTATTCATGATACCGAACATTAAATCAACATTTTAAGTATTAATCTCTTCATGATTGTTGGTACCAAACATTTATCATTTAAAGCATTCATGATACACAGCATATGCAATACATCACATACATCATCATAATAAAAAGCATATGCATCATTTCAAATCATAAACATTTCAAATCATCATGGTATTAATCTGTCAAATTGCATCTTGCCATGTATGATCATAACTTTTTCAAATGATAGTATCTAAATGTCAATATTCATTACATCCTATCATGCATGATAATTAACTTCTCATTTGTATTTCATGCATAATTTCATTCATCACATTAGGAATATCAAGAAGAATTAATTGGGTGATGAGATGAATATTTTCATGAATACAAGCAATTGCATAAAAATCATATCATGAAGGATTAGAATATGTGTATACCAAAAGGCATGATTTCTTTTGAAAAACCTCCTCTTAAATAATCAAAAGAAAATCTTAGGAGATCAAATAATAAAAGATATTCAAAAGAAATTTTAAGTCATGAATTTCGAAAAAGATATTCTCTTTAGTAAAAGAACCTTAGGAGAAAAGGATTTCAATTCAAGCATATAAAATCTTGACTTAAGCATAAGAAATCTCAATTTACAAATTTTGAGAAATAAAGATAAAGCTCATTTAAATTTAAATCATCAAATCAAGATCATTTTCAAGAGATTCACAAAAGTGATACAAATAGATTCATGATTTTAATTCCCATGATAATATATTTTCCTTTTAAAATGTTTCTATTCATGTGATTTATTTCATTTATGCCAAATAAAAAATATGCATCAATGTTCAAAAACGAAAAAGCCATTTTCATTACCATAAAAATCGATAATCCATAAGTCTCAAGAATCATCATGCATAATTTCGAAATCTATTAAGCATGATCATTATGCATGACATCAAGATTTAATATTTTTATTACATAATTACATCATTATGCATCATCAAAATTGATTTCATAAAGTATTTTCCATCAAGATCATTTTGTTTGTTGTAGTCATGCATTTTTCTTTTTAGGTGAATCGAACTTTTCAATCTTAGTTTTTGATACAAGATCCATACATCATCATTAAGCATGATATCAAACTTCTTTATATTTTCATTAAGACATCAAGCATGGTTTCAATCAAAATTGGAAATCATCAAAATACACATTATTTCTTCTTGAAAAACATTTATCATCATTTAAACCAAAAAAGAGCTTTCATTACGGCAAATATCAATAATTCATAAATCACAAAAATTATCATGTATAACTTTAAAATCTCATGCATAAAATCGTCAATCATGGTATCAAAACATTTAATATTTTCATTACATCATTATGCATTACTTCAAATCAAACATGATTTCATTTAATCAAAATCGAGAAATAACAATGAAAATCAACATGAAACACATTATTACTTCTTAACCACATATAGCATAATTTCATAAGGCATTTTTAATCAAAATCATTTTGTTTATCATAAACATATAATTTTCATGATTATTTTTAAAATTACTAGAATCATAAGCATGATTCCTAATTTTTGCATTTTCATTATTAAATTATTAGACATGCAATTTTCAAGAAAATTAATTCTAAACTAATAAAAGAGGAAAATGCATCATAAAAAGCATCATGTAATTTCAAAATAATTTAAGAGAGTTGAGTTACTTATCTTGTAGTCGAAGCCCGTTAAAGCCCAATTCGCCGTTTCACCTTTGGAAGTTCTTGTTTCATCCTTGGTTGCCTTCCTCTTCTTTGGCCTCTTCCTCCGTTCAAGTTCATTGTTTATTTTAGATTTTTGTTTAATGAACTTATTAAGATTTAGTGTCCGAAGTTCAAGTTCATCATTGTCCTCATCACTTGAGTCATCGCTCAAGTGGTATTCATTTGTCCGGAGTTCCAAATTCTTCCTATTCTTTGGAAGGTGGTTCAAGTGCTCATCGGGTTCAAAATGTTCCAAGAGTGTCATTTCATAGGTCATTAATGACCCGATTAATTCTTCTAATGGAAAATCATTTAAATTTTTTGTCTCTTGTATTGCGGTTATTTTAGGATCCCACCTTTTTGGAAGGGATCTTAAGATCTTACTTATGAGGTCAAAATTTGAAAAAGATTTACCAAGAACTCTTAGATTATTAACGACATTCGTGAAACGGGTGTACATGTCGCCTATAGTCTCGCTTGGTTGCATTCGAAAAAGCTCAAAATTATACAATAAAATGTTAACTTTCGAGTCTTTGACTCTACTAGTTCCCTCGTGTGTGATTTCAAGTGTTCGCCAAATATCAAAAGCCGTTTCGCACATAGAAATCCGATTGAACTCATTTTTGTCCAAAGCGCAAAATAAGGCATTCATAGCCTTTGCGTTTAAAGAAAAATGCTTCTTCTCCAAATCCGACCATTCGTTCATCGGTTTAGAGGGAAGTTGAAAACCATTTTCAACAATATTCCATAAATCCAAGTTCATAGAAATCAAGAAAACTCTCATTCAAGTTCATAGAAATCAAGTGTAATCCAATCCGTTAAACAACGGTGGACGAAAAACCGAAAAGCCCTCTTGAAAGCCATGAAGAGCCATTTCTCTCGGGTGTAAATCCGAAATGAGAAATACCGGGCTCTGATACCAATTGTTAGGATCAAGAGCACTAAGAGGGGGGGGGTGAATTAGTGCAGCGGATTAAAACGTCGGTTTTGATAAATCTTTCGTACGGTAAAAATTGAACTTGAAAGCGTATTCGTATAGTAGAGCAACTAAGGTAATGATTAAATAAAGCAAGTAAGAAAGTTTGTAGTAATGTGAATAGCAACAATGAAATGCAAACCAGAGATTACGCCGTTTTTAAAGTGGTTCGGTCAAATGACCTACATCCACTTGCGAGGCCCCTCTTCGACGAGGCTCCCACCTTCCACTAGCAAATCTCTTGAAATGGAAGGGTAAATACCCCTCTTACAACTCTTTACAAGCAGTTCACACTCTTACAGATTTTCAAGAAAGGAGGTGAACACTAGCAACTTGAAAACCAAGGATTGCTAAGACTTTTCTAAGACCTTTCTCTCAATCACTTGCTGCTCAAAAAGTTGTTCTCTCTGCTGAGAATTGAGGGGTATTTATAGGCCTCAAGAGGATTCAAATTTGGGCTCCAAAAATTTGAATTCTCTTATGTTCCCGAAGCTAGCGGTGCCACCGCCTGTCAGTGGCGGTGCCACCGCCTGTCAGTTTTGACACTAACAGTGTACTGGGCGGTGCCACCGCTTGGCTCTCGGGTGCTGGGCGATGCCACCGCCCAGACCGGCGGTTCCACCGCCTAGCTCTCGGCCTCTGGGCGGTGCCACCGCCTAGTCTAGGCGGTGCCACCGCCTACACTATTTCAGCTCACTGGTTGGGCTCCAAAATTGGCCCAAACCAGTCCGAACTTGGGCCGAATTGGCCCCTACTTGGGTCATAGGATTAACACCTAATCCTAGCCCTAATTAACGTACTAACTACAAATTTAAAGACATTTTCTAAGCTATTACAAAGTCCATAAGTCAAGACTTCTTCCGGCGAGCTTTCGGCGAACTTCCGACGGTCTTCCGATAAACTCTCGGAAACCATTCTGCGGACTCCCGGCAAGCTCCTAGACTTCACGATTTGATCTTGGCGAGTTCCGACGAGCTTCTTCGGCAAGCTCCGATCTTTCTCGGTGAGCTCCGTGAACTTCCGATGAACCTTTTGGCGAGCTTCCGAAAAACCCTTCGGCAAGCTCCCTACTCATTCTCGACTAGTTCCGACAGCATTCTCGATGAACCTTCGAACTTCCGTCGAACTCTCGAACTCCCAACGAATCCTTCGCGCTTGACTCCGGCACTTTGTTTCGCTTTATGTCTTCATCGTTATCGTAGTTAATCCTGCACACACAAGCCAAAACTCTACTCCGATCTAGACAATTATTACAACGTGAATTGACATTCTGTTGCCCGGCACGTTATTGGTTGGCGCTTCGTCCGATTCTTCAGCGCATCGTCCACTCTTGCGGCTTATTGCCCAATCGGCGGTTGACCTCCGCAACCCCGATATCCTTGGTGCAATTCCGCTCTCCTTGGCCCGATGCCCGACGTCCGAAGCGTTCTACTGTCCAATATCCTAACGTGATCTCCTCCGGCGCAACGTCAATTCCTCCTGCGTCAACTGTCTAATCCTGATCGAGTAGACCTGCATCACTCAAAATGCAGTTAAAACATCTAAGCACAATCAATTAGTTTCATCATCAAAATCCGAGATTCAATAGTAGGAAGACCCAATCACTTACTAAAAATCCTTTTTCACCTTTGTGTTGATCATATTGCTATTTCATCCTTGCTTGAGCTACAACGAGATTATCTTTTAGCAACTTTAGCATTTTGTCTCTGTCTTGTAGTTCCCTGTCTACTTGTTCTACTTTAGAGGTGCCCAACACATATTTTGGGATCATAGGAGGAGGTCGACCATACATAGCCTCACAGGGAGTGCATTTTGTGAATGAATGATAAGTTGTATTATACCACCACTCGACCTAAGGAAGCCACTTTGTCCACTCTTTTGGTCGGTCACTGGTAAAGCATCTGAGGTATGTCTCCAAACACCTATTCACCACTTCAGTCTGGCCATCGGTTTGTGGGTGATATATTGTACTCATTTTTAATTTAGTGCCCTACATCTGGAATAATTCTGTCTAAAATCTGCTTGTGAAGACCCTATCATGATCACTTACAATAGTTCTTAGCATCCCATGCAATGTTACAATGTTCTCCATAAAGATTTGAGTAATGCTAGAAGCAGTGTAGGGATTACGAACATTGCAAAGTGAGCATATTTTGTAAGGCGATCAACCATGATAAGAATTATACCTTTTTCTTGTGATGAGGGAAGCCCTTCAATAAAGTCCATTGATATATCAGTCCATATTGAGTCTGGGATGGGTAAAGGTTGTAGCTTTCCAGTACTTGCCACTGTCTCGCCTTTATGTCGATGACATACATCACATTGTGCCACAAATGTAGCAATAGTATTTTTCATCCCTACTCAATAAAAATTTTGCTTAATTCTCTTATAGTTCTAAGGAACCCGAAGTGCCCGGCCGAAGGTGCGGAATGCATCTCTTGAAGGATGGTCTTTATGCAAGTAGAATTTGGTACAAGCATAATGCATCTCTTATAGGGCAATTCTTTTGAGTCCCAACTGTAATGAGCTATAGAGTTAGGTGTCTTTTCTAATTTTTTTATTATCTTACTGGTTATCGGATCTTCCTACCATTCCCTTGTTAGAACCCTTGCAGATTCTAAGCTTGGGGTTGATCTCTTTAGGGGATCGACCTCCTTGGAACTCTATAGGGGTTCCTTCCTCCAAGTTGCTGCACAAAGGCTGCAGAAAATATTCATCTATTGCCTATCAAAAGAGTAGGAATACATGACTATTTATAGGGTTTCTAAACCCTAACTCCTAATAGGACTCTTACTCAAGACTCCTCCTCAATTAAGACTTCTACTCAAGACTCCTAATAAGACTCCTACTCAAGACTCCTATTCCTTTACAACTCCTAATTCTTCTTTAAGAAATAACCTCCAAACTCTAGCCGGCCTCTTCACCTCTTTAATAAGGGTCGGCTTAGGTATGTTTTACATGAATGCCCCAATCAATTAGGACTCTCCTAGCTAGAGTCCTAACAGACCCGCCCTCTTCAAATCAGCCTTGTCCTCAAGGCTAACAATCCATGAATTCTGTGAATTTGATCTTCAAGTCGTCATAGTTCTCCCAAGTGACACCTTCTACTAGTAAGTTCACCCATTGTATTAGCACTTTAGTAATGGGTCGTCGTCGTCGAGTCACTATCCGTCGATTAATAATGACACTCAACTGGGTCTGGAGTTCTCTTTGGGTAGTCATATTCGGTGGGTGGCTTTGGGCTGTCTCCAAGCACCTGTTTATCACTTCCGTCTGGCCATCGGTTTGTGGGTGATACGTCGTACTCCTTTTCAATTTAGCGCCCTGCATATGGAATAACTCTGTCCAAAATCTGCTTGTGAAGATGCAAGTAGAATTTGGCACAAGCACAATGCGTCCCTTATAGCGTAATTCTTTTGAGTCCCAATTGTAATGAGCCACGGAGTTTAGTGCTTCCTCCAATTTTTTTATAATCTTACTAGTCTCTGGATCTTCTTGTCATTCCATCTTAATATCCTCAAGGAAGTTGCTAGTCGAAAGTGAAACGATCGAAAATTCAACTTGCTCAGGTAGTTATGAAAGCGCATCTGCAACAACATTCTCTTTCCCCTTTTTGTAAGTTATTTCATAATCAAATCCAAGAAGTTTTGTTACCCATTTTTGCTGCTCAGGGGATGATATCTTTTGCTCCAAAAAGTACTTGAGGCTTTTATGGTCAGTTTTAATTTGAAATCGTCGACCGATCAAGTAGGGTCTCCACCTCGTTGCTGCGCGCACAATGGCAAGCATCTCCTTGTCATATGTTGATATATTTTGATGGAAGGGAGATAATGCCTTGCTAGTGTATGTGAGTAGTCGACAATCTTGCATGAGAATGGCTCCAATTCCGATTCCAGATGCATCGACCTCAATAATGAAGGGTCGGTTGAAATTTGGTAGTGCTAGCACCGGCGTCGTCGTCATGGCTGCCATAAGTTTGTCGAAGGCAGCGGAGGCCTTGTCCATCCATTGGAAGATATCTTTTTTCAGTAAGGGAATAAGTGGTGCACTGATCTTTCCATAGTTTTTCATGAACTTGCGATTGTAGTCTATTAAACTGAGAAAGCCACGTAGCAATTTTATGTTCCTCGAGGTCAGCCAGTTTTGCATTGCTCCAATTTTAGAGGGGTCCACTATCACACGTTCCTCTAATATGATATGCCCAAGATATTCCACCTTCTGGTGAAGAAAGCAAAAATTTGTAGTGGCCGTTGTGTGTTCAAAAGGTAGTTTTCGGTATATCTTCTTTGCACCCTCATATTTAATGATACCCGGATCGAAGGTCCAGCTTTGTGAAGATTTGTGCTCCCTTTCATTTAGCAATTCATCTACTATTGGAATAGGATATTTATCATTGACGGTTATTCCGTTGAGGGTTCGGTAATCAACGCACATTCGCCATGTTTCGTCCTTCTTTCGTACGAAGAGCATTGATGAAGAGTAGGGGCTGCAACTTGGTCGAATAACTCCTGTTTTGAGCATCTCTTTTATAATCCTTTCTATTTCATCCTTTTGCAGATATGAATGTTGATATAGCCAAATATTTGCAGGAGATTTGCCCAGAAGAATCGGTATACAATGATCATGTCGATGGGCAAGAGGTAGGTTGCGCAGTTCGTCAAATATATCTGAAAATTCAGCAAGCAAAGGAAGTAGGTTTGGATCTTCAAATTCTATTGGCTCTCCCTTAGTTTGCTGCTCAAGTTGTACCAAAAAGCCGCTGCATGCTTTATGCAAAACCTTCTCCATTTGTTGTGTGCAAATCATCATTACGTCGCCCCCACGTTTCCCGTGTAGAATCACCTGTTTCTCTTTGCTGTAAAATCTCAAAATTAGTTTCATAAAATTCAAGGAAACATCACCTAATGTCATCAACCATTCAATTCTGAGCATGGCCTCATGATCATCAAGAGGGAGGAGGAAGAAATTGGTCATAATTTCTTGGTCTTGCAGCAATAGTTTCACCTGCGGGCATCTTTGGTCGCACTTTAGGATTCTGCCATCAGCAACCTTTACATTGAACTTGCTGCAACCTTCTATATGTAGTGCCATCCGAGCAGCAACCTTACTATTTAGGAAGTTATTAGTACTGCCCGTGTCGATGAGAACAGTGATCAGTTGTTGTTTGAGAAGGCCTCCAACTTTCATCATTTGCGGGTTGGAGTAGCCAGCTAATGCGTTTACCGTAACGTCGGTTGATTGTGGCTCTTCTTCCACATCTTCTTCATTATGTTCAAAGCTCTCTTCTAGATGTTCAATGACCTCTTCTTCTACTGGTTCAATCATAAGAAGCCTCCCTTTTCTACAGCGATGCTCGCGGCTCCACGGCTCGTCGCAATGCCAACATAACCCCTTCGCAGATCGCTCCCGAAGCTCTTCTCTTGTCAACCTTTTTGGTGCAGGTGCTCGGTTAATAGTAGGGGGAGCTGAGGGCTTTAGTATTGCAGGTCGAGGAGTGATCCTAGTCCTTCGGGCTTCATGGTTCAATCGCTCCTCTTGAAGTCGTGCGAAAGAGATGGCTGCCATAAGCGTGTATGGTTGTCGCGCTTTAACTTCTCCCTGGATCTCCGGCTTCAAGCCCTCAATGAAGGTCCCCAATAGCTGTTTTTCAGACCAATCACGAGTTTGATTAGATAATCTTTCAAACCTTGTTTGGTATTCCTGAATGGTGGAGGTTTGTCGGATCTTTGCTAGTTGTCCGTCAATATTCTTATAATCGGTTGGTCCGAAGCGGATTAGCAGTCCTTCTTTGAATTGTCGCCATGAGAGTACTCCATGAGTGTGTTCAAACCAGTCAAACCACTGTATAGCATCCCCTTCAAGATGTATAGCTGCAATTTCCACCATAGATACATCCACGGTTTTGTGGTACCAAAAATATCGCTCTACACGTGAGATCCAACCAATCGGGTCTCCTTCTTCCCATCTAGGGAAGTCCACCCTCATTCGTGGATAGTTGAGATCAGTCATTGAACCTCTCCTCTCTTGGAAGTAATCTCTTCGAGCTTGGTGCGATTGGTTAGAGCTCTCTCCTTGATGTGATTTCTTCGAGCTTAGTGGTCGGCCCAAACTGAGTTCGGTAAAGAGAGTCCGAATCTTATCCTCCATTCGCGCCTCCAAGGCTTCAAATTTAGCATTGATTGCCTCCCTAGATGCCATAGAATATGCCTCCAAATCTGTGATGTTTAGATCTCTCTTTTGTTGTCGGGTTAAAGGCAAGTATGGGTTGAGAGAAGTGATGGTCGAAAGGGTTGGTGGATTGGTGGATGTAGGCTGCGGTTTAGGCTTGTTTTGTGACAGTTTTGGGTGCAGTTTGAGGGTGTGGTTTGGTAGAGTTTTAGGGCTGCCGATGAAGGTTTTAGATCTGTGGTAGATGGCAGCAAAGGTTTGATAGAAATCGGTGGAAGTTTACTGCAGAATTGTGTTATCTTGTAAGAGCAGAATTATCATCGAAGAAACAGCGGATTCTCGATGAAATTTCCATCAAAAACTTGAGAGATTTGAGGAGGGAATTGGCAGCAAAATCTCAGTTTATATGGCAGCAAGGATGTCCAATTTAATAAAGAAATTTCGACAGTATAATAGCAAGGAAATTGGTGTAAGTTGCGATAGCAGAATTCTCGTCGAAAAATTTCAACGGTATGTGATGAAAATTTGCAGCAACACAAAATTGTTTTTAGAGATATATTCCTCAATAGATCAATCTTAGATGGAAGCCAAGATGATCTATAAAGTGTAGAGAAAATTTCGTTCAAAAAAGATTACAAATAGATCGGTTAAGGCAACAATATGCGGCTGAAATTTTCTGCAGCACAGAGTGTAGCAGATTGGACGTAAAAGACCAGTGGTTTATATTGAGAATTTTTTGATAAAACCAAAAGGAAATCTACTGTTAGGAAGTATCAAATCTATCATAAAAATTTTGTAGAGATTTGGATAGAAAAAACGCAATAGCAAGATCAAACAAACTATGCTATGCGGCTGAAATTTTATAGTGCAGATTTTTAAGTATAGCAGATTAGACATAAAAGATCAATGGTTTATATTAGGAATTTTTTGACAAAACCAAAGAGAAATCTGCTATTAGGAAGTGTCAAAGCTGTCATAAAAATTTCGTAGATTTGGATAGAGAAAACGTAGTAGCAAGATCAAACAGACTGTGCTATGCGGCTGAAATTCTGCAATGTATCTTTCGTCATAGAGATGAAAACTTTGCGATAAAAAATTTATGCAGCAATATAGGAACAAATTTTTTTTTTTTAGATTTTCAAATAAAGATAACTAAATTGTAGCAGCAGTAAGGTAGGAAACCAGAACCTGTTGCAATTCACGGGGAGATCAAAAGATAATCTGCGATGGTGTAGATGACAACGAAATTTGGTGACGATCTTTTAAGTAATTATGGGAATTGCTTTGGGCGGTTGTGGAGGGATGATGGATGGCTGTGGAAAAGGCAGCAAGACGCCAAGAACGCTGCTCTGATACCAAGTGTTAGAACCCTTGCAGATTCTAAGCTTGGGGTTGATCTCTTTAGGGGATCGGCCTCCTTGGAACTCTATAGGGGTTCCTTCCTCCAAGTTGCTGCACAAAGGCTGCAGAAAATATTCATCTATTGCCTATCAAAAGAGTAGGAATACATAACTATTTATAGGGTTTCTAAACCCTAACTCCTAATAGGACTCTTACTCAAGACTCCTACTCAATTAAGACTTCTACTCAAGACTCCTAATAGGACTCCTACTCAAGACTCCTATTCCTTTACAACTCCTAATTCTTCTTTAAGAAATAACCTCCAAACCCTAGCCGGCCTCTTCACCTCTTTAATAAGGGTCGGCTTAGGTATATTTTACATGAATGCCCCAATCAATTAGGACTCTCCTAGCTAGAGTCCTAACATCCCTCTTGATATCTTTAAGGAAGTCGTTGGTCGAAAATGAAACGGCCAAAAATTCAGATTACTCGAGTAGTCGTGAAAGCGCATCTGCAACAATATTCTCTTTCCCCCTTTTGTAAGTTATTTCATAATCATATCTAAGAAGCTTTGTTACACATTTTTATTCCTCGGAGGAAGATATCTTTTGCTCTAAGAAATATTTTAGGCTTTTATAGTCGGTCTTGATTTGAAAGTGTCGCCTAGTCAAGTATGGTCTCCATTTGGTCACCACATGCATAATTGTGAGTATCTCCTTATCGTAAATAGTCATCTTGAGATGGGAAGGAGATAATGCCTTATTGGTATAAGCGAGGGTCGGCCATCTTGCATTAGTACAGTACCAATTCTAACTCTAAAGGCATCAGCTTCAATAACACAAGTCTTATCGAAGTCGGGTAGCGCTAGTACAGGCATTGTCGTCATTGCGTTGCTCCCACGTTTCCCGTGCAGTATTACCTGTTTCCCTTTACTGTAAAATCTCATAATTAGTTTCACAAAGTTTCAAGAAATATCACCTAATATTGTCAGTCATTCCATGCCGAGCACGGCCTCATAATCATCAAGAGGGAGGAGGAAGAAATATGCAATTATCTCTTGGTCCTAAAGTAATAGTTTCACCTACGGGCACCTACGATCACACTTCAATTTCCGTCCGTCGGCGACCATAACGTCAAACCTGCTGCAATTCTCAATAGATAAGGCCATCCGGATAGCAACCTTGCTATTCATAAAATTATTAGTGCTCCCAGTGTCAATAAGAATAGTGATAGGTTTTTGCTTCAAAAGTTCTCCCACTTTCATCGTTTGTGGGTTCGCGTAACCGGCAAGGGCATGCATCGTAATATCAACCGGTTGTTGTTCTTCATCTGTGACCACTTTCTCATGCTCCTGGACCTCCTCCTCCATGTTATTAAGAGGTTCAATCAGTAGGAGATGGCCCCTTTTACAGCGATGATCGCGGTTCCATGGCTCGTCGCAATGCTAACAATAACCCTTTGCTTATCAATCATGTAGTTCTTCTCTTGTCAATTTTTTTGGCAGCGAAGGACGAATAGGAATAGAAGGAGGTTTATATGTCATGGGCCTAGGAGAAGTTCTCATCCTCCGAGCATCTTGGTTGAGCTGTTCTTTTTGTATTCGGGCGAAAGAAATCACAACTGTCACGGTACAGGGCTGCCGCGCCTTAACCTCCCCTTTTATCTCTGGCTTGAGTCTTTCAATGAATGTTCATAACAATTGATGGTCAATCCAATCACAAGCAAGGTATGATAGCTTCTAAAACCTGATTTGGTACTCTTGAATCGTAGAGGTTTGTCGAATCTTTGTGAGTTGGCCATCAATATTTTTGTACTCTGTAGGTCTAAAATGATTCAACAATGCATTCTTAAATTGATTCCATGTTAGAGCCCCATGATTGTATTCCAACCAATTATACTATTGAATAGCATCTCCTTCAAAGTAGATGATAGCAATTTCCACCATAGCATCTTCCGACGTTCGGTAGTAGTGAAAATAACGTTCAGCGTGCGAATCCACCCCATCGGGTCTCCTTCTTCCCATCGCGGGAAGTCCACCCTCATGTATGGCTGAAGTATGTCAGAGGGCTATCCCTCCTTCTCTAGAGGTCTCTTTGAACTCTCTCCTTGTTGCAATTTGGTTGGACTCGGTGGTTGTTCAATTCTGAATTCTACAAACAAAATGCGTAATTTGTCCTCCAAGCGTGATTCAAGCTGCGATTCAATCCGAGATTCCAATGCTTCAAATTTGGCATCAATTGGATCTTAAGAAGCTATAGCATATGCTTATAGATCAAAGATATCCCTATTTTTTTTCTGTTGATGGGTTAATGGCATGGGTGGTAGAAGGTTCGGAAGAATTGAGGATCATGGAAAGGTACTATAGCAGATTTTTACATTTAAAGTGCAGCAGTTTGGATGTAAAAGATTAGTTATTTGTATTGAGAATTTTTTAATGAAACCAAAGAAAAATCTGCTGTTAAAAAGTGTCAATGCTGTCATAAAATTTTGTACAGATTTGGACAGAAAAAATATAGTAACAAGATCAAACAAACTGTGCTATGCGGTTAGAATTCTACAGTACAGATTTTCAAGTATAGTAGGTTGGACGTAAAAAATCAATGGTTTATATTGAGAATTTTTTGATAAAACTAAAGAAAAATCTACTATTATGAAGTGTCAAAGTTTTCATAAAAATTTTGTATAGATTTGGGCAGAAAAAATGTAGTAACAAGATCAAACAACTATGCTATGCAGTTAGAATTTTACAGTGCAGATTTTCAAGTATAGCAGCTTAGACATAAAAGATCAATAGTTTATATTGAGAATTTTTTAACAAAACTAAAAAGAAATCTATTGTTAGAGAGTGTCAAAGCTGTTATAAAAATTTTGTAGAGTTTTGGATAGAAAAAATGTAGTAATAAGATCAAACAAACTGTGCTATGCGGCTGGAATTTTACAGTACAGATTTTTAAGTATAGCAGTTAGGACGTAAAAGATCAATGGTTTATATTAAAAAAATTTTGACAAAATAAAGGAAAATCTGCTGTTAGAAAGTATCAAAGTTGTCATAAAAATTTTATAGAGATTTGGACAGAAAAAATATAGTAACAAGATCAAACAAATAGTGCTATGCGACTAAAATTTTACAGTGTAGATTTTCAAGTATAGCAGTTTGGACGTAAAAGATCAATAGTTTATATTGAGAATTTTTTGACAAAACCAAAGGGAAATCTGCTATTAGGAAGTTTCAAAGTTGTCAAAAAAATTTCGTAGATATTTGGATAGAAAAAATGTAGTAGCAAGATCAAACAAATTGTACTATGTGGTTAGAATTCTGTAATTATCTTTCGTCGTAGAGATAAAAACTTTGCGATGAAAAGTTTATGCAGCAATATAGGAATATTTTTTTTTGATTTTTAAATAAGGATAATTAAATTGTAGCAGCAGTAAGGTAGGAAATCAGAACTTGTTCTAATTCACGGGGAGATCAAAGGATGATCCGCTATAGTGGAGATGATGGCGGAGTTCGGCGATGATCTTTTAAGCAATTGTGGGAATTGCTTTGGGTGGCTGTGGAGGGCTGATGGATGGCTATAGAAGGGTAACGAGACACCAAGAACGCTGCTCTGATACCAAGTGTTAGAACCCTGGCATATTCTAAGCTTGGGGTTGATCTCTTTAGGGGATTGGCCTCCTTGGAATTCTATAGGGGTTCCTTCCTCCAAATTGCTACTCAAAGGCTGCAAAAAATATTCATTTATTGCTTAGTCAAAGAGGATGAATACATGGTTATTTATAGGGCTTATAAACCTCAACTCCTAATAGGACTCCTACTCAAGACTTCTACTCAATGAGGGCTCCTACTCAAGACTCATAATAGGACTCATACTCTAAGACTCCTATTCCTCTACAACTCCTAATACTTCTCTAAGAAACACTCTCATAACCCTAGCCGACCTCTTTACCCCTTTAATAGGGGTCGCTAGGTAGGTTTTACATGAATGCCCCTTTCAATGAAACTCAATTTAGGACTCTCCTAGTTAGAGCCATAACACATCCTTGGTGTCTCAATTCTAAGGATCAGATACACCACTAGGACTACGGAATCGTTGTCTGACAAGGCATCATCAATCATCTATCATTCTATAAGCGGATCGATCAGTGAACTCATTCTCCAATGAGCACCTGTACTATATCCCTAGTGTCCTCATACGAGCAGCTATGAGACCAGTTGTATCCATCATATAGATGGGTATACAGCACACCAGTCTATCCAATTATCTCAATGTCCCTCTCGAGTAATCTATGATTGAGATTATTTAATATCTGTATTTAAAGGTGAATCGATCTCATTATCGTGATCTCATCACAATCTGAATTCCCGTTGCACAGATCAATAGACATCACAATATATTCAAGTAACAAGTAATATAAAGTGATAAAATATCAAATAATAATAATAAGAAAAAGAATGTGTGTCAAGTCACACGTGCCATCACTCACATAATTAGCTTACAGGGCACCTATGACTAGCAATTCCTACTTGACCTAAAGTCAATCACCTATGTGTTTGATCCTCATCAGACCCCTGTGACGCTTAAAGACAATCTGAGATAATGACTTTGTCAGTGGATCTATAATGTTATCTTTGAATGGAACTCTTTCCACTTCTACATCTCCTCGGGTTACGATCTCTCTAATCATGTGGAACCTCCTTAGTGTTAGGATCGAGTCAGCACTAGGGGGGGGGGTGAATTAGTGCAGCGATAAAAACGTCGATTTCAGAAATTTTGATCCAAACTGTTTCAGAAAGAGACTGAACTTAAAAGCTTTCATACAAATGTAAAGAGAAGCATAAGGAGGTTTACAGAAATGTAAATTGTAGGAAGTAAATGCAAACCATATTTTTATAGTGGTTCAATCATCATGACCTACATCCACTCCATCGATTCCTCTTCCGTTAAGGCCATCGGCATCCACTAAAGATCTTCTTTCAACGGGCGAAGATCAACTATCCTTTTACACCCCTCTTCCCCTTTTCACGGGTTTAGGAGACAACCCTTATAAGCACACACTTCTCTCTAAACAGAATTCTAAGTCTAAGCTAGAGGAGGGATCTCTCAAGCAATTTTTATAGCATTTTCTCACTTTTAAGTTCTTTGTGCTTCTGTATTTTAACCAAAGATGAGAGGGGTATTTATAGGCTTCAAGTGGATTCAAACTTGGAGCCTAAAAATATCTCATCCTGGGTTTCCCGGGCCCTAGTGGTACCACCGCCTGTGTTGGACGGTACTACCACCGCCTAGTCTTGCAGTACCATCACCTGGAGGACTATGTTTGGGCAATACCACCGCCCAAACTAGTGGTACCATCGCTTGACATTGACACTAGGCAGTACCACCGCTCAGTCTAGCGATACCACCACCTGACATAATCTTGAAAATTATGCCACGATGGTGCCACTTGTTGGGTCACTGTTTGGGCCTTTCACTTGGCCCAACACAATCCATACATAGGCCAACTAGCCCTTAATTGGGTTGTCCCGATTCCAATCCCAATTATATGCTAACTACAAAATTTAAGACATTTACTAAGCTAAACAAGTCTGCAAGTCTAGGTTCCTCTCAGCGATCTTCCGGCGAACTTCCGACGATCTCTTGGCAATGTTGCAGCGGACTCCCGGCAAGCTCCTGGACTTCATGATGATCTTCATGGCGAGTTCCGACGAGCTTCTTTGGTAAGCTCCTAAACTTCTTGGTCAATTTTGACAGAACTTCCGACGAACGTTCGGACTTCCGATGAACTCTCAAACTCCCAACGAAATCGCGTTCTTGACTCTGGGACTTCATTTTGCTTTATGCCTTACTATCATAGTTAATCCTACACACATAAACACCTACTTCAATCTAGACAATTATTATAAAGCTTTGAATCATGTTGTCCGGCATGTCATTGGGTCATTGACGCTTTGTTTGATTCTTCAACGCAAAGTCCTCTCTTGTGGCCTATTGCCCAATCGGCCAGTTGACCTCCGTAACTTCGATTTTCTTGGCACAATATCTGCTCTTCTTGGTCCAATGCCCGAACTCATGACTTGAGGCCTTCTACCGATATGTCGACCAATCCTCTAGCTCGATATCCAATCTTCTGACATGTTTTTCTCCGGCCCAACATGATTCTTCTTACTTTAATTGTCTCATCCTGATTGAAGTTTCCTGCGTCACTCAAAAACGTAGATCAAATCATAAACACTTATCAATTGGTTTCATTATCAAAATTCGAGATTCAACAATCTTCCCCTTTTTTATAATGACAACCAACTGATGACGAAGTTAACCTTAACTCCCCCTATTAATATGGCATATTTAAGAGAACTCTTTGATTGAACTTAAA
Source organism: Musa balbisiana (assembly GCA_004837865.1). Classification (NCBI taxonomy): domain Eukaryota; kingdom Viridiplantae; phylum Streptophyta; class Magnoliopsida; order Zingiberales; family Musaceae; genus Musa; species Musa balbisiana. The sequence goes on along the minus strand of CM017192.1, from coordinate 27,516,331 downwards.
AGCTTTCATACGAATGTAAAGAGAAGCTAAGGAGGTTTGTAGTAATGTAAATTGCAGGAAGTAAATACAAACCAGATTTTTATAGTGGTTCGGTTGTCGTGACCTACATCTACTCCACCTATTCCTCTTCCATCGAGGCCACCGGCATCTATTAAAGATCTTCTTTCAAAGGGCGAAGATCAACTACCCTTTTACACCCATCTTTTCCTTTTCATGGGTTTAGGAGACAACATTTACAAGCACACACTTCTCTCCAAATAGAATTCTAAGTCTAAGCTAGAGGAGGGATCTCTCAAGCAATTTTTATAGCATTTTCTCACTTTTAAGTCCTTTGTGCTTCTGTATTTTAACTAGAGATGAGAGGGGTATTTATAGGCTTCAAGTGGATTTAAACTTCAAGCCTAAAAATATCTCGTCTTGGGTTTCCCGGGCCCTAGTGGTACCACCGCCTAACACAGTCTTGGAGACTATGCCACGATGGTGCCACTTGTTGGGTCACTGTTTGGGCCTTTCACTTGGCCCAACACAATCCATACATAGGCCAACTAGCCCTTAATTGGGTTGTCCCGATTCCAATCCCAATTATATGCTAACTACAAAATTTAAGACATTTACTAAGCTAAACAAGTCTGTAAGTCTAGGTTTCTTCTAGCGAGCTTCTGGCGAACTTTTGACGATCTCTCGGCAATGTTGTAGTGAACTCCCGGCAAGCTCCTGGACTTCATGATGATCTTCATGGCGAGTTCCGACGAGCTTCTTTGGTAAGCTCCTAAACTTCTTGGTCCAATGCCCGAACTCATGACTTGAGGCCTTCTACCGATATGTCGACCAATCCTCTAGCTCGATATCCAATCTTCTGACATGTTTTTCTCCGGCCCAACATGATTCTTCTTACTTTAATTGTCTCATCCTGATTGAAGTTTCCTGCGTCACTCAAAAACGTAGATCAAATCATAAACACTTATCAATTGGTTTCATTATCAAAATTCGAGATTCAACAATCTTCCCCTTTTTTATAATGACAACCAACTGATGACGAAGTTAACCTTAACTCCCCCTATTAATATGGCATATTTAAGAGAACTCTTTGATTGAACTTAAAAGCTTTCATACGAATGTAAAGAGAAGCTAAGGAGGTTTGTAGTAATGTAAATTGCAGGAAGTAAATACAAACCAGATTTTTATAGTGGTTCGGTTGTCGTGACCTACATCTACTCCACCTATTCCTCTTCCATCGAGGCCACCGGCATCTATTAAAGATCTTCTTTCAAAGGGCGAAGATCAACTACCCTTTTACACCCATCTTTTCCTTTTCATGGGTTTAGGAGACAACATTTACAAGCACACACTTCTCTCCAAATAGAATTCTAAGTCTAAGCTAGAGGAGGGATCTCTCAAGCAATTTCTATAGCGTTTTCTCACTTTTAAGTCCTTTGTGCTTCTGTATTTTAACTAGAGATGAGAGGGGTATTTATAGGCTTCAAGTGGATTTAAACTTCAAGCCTAAAAATATCTCGTCTTGGGTTTCCCGGGCCCTAGTGGTACCACCGCCTAACACAGTCTTGGAGACTATGCCACGATGGTGCCACTTGTTGGGTCACTGTTTGGGCCTTTCACTTGGTCCAACACAGTCCATACATGGGCCCAACTGGCCCCTAATTGGGTTGGCCCAATTCCATACCCCATAAGCTAACTACAAAATTTACGACATCTAAGCTAAAGTCTGCAAGTCTAGGTTCCTCTCAGCGATCTTCCGGCGAACTTCCGACGATCTCTTGGCAATGTTGCAGCGGGACTCCCGGCAAGCTCCTGGACTTCATGATGATCTTCATGGCGAGTTCCGACGAGCTTCTTTGGTAAGCTCCTAAACTTCTTGGTCAATTTTGACAGAACTTCCGACGAACGTTCGGACTTCCGATGAACTCTCAAACTCCCAACGAAATCGCGTTCTTGACTCTGGGACTTCATTTTGCTTTATGCCTTACTATCATAGTTAATCCTACACACATAACACCTACTTCAATCTAGACAATTATTATAAAGCTTTGAATCATGTTGTCCGGCATGTCATTGGGTCATTGACGCTTTGTTTGATTCTTCAACGCAAAGTCCTCTCTTGTGGCCTATTGCCCAATCGGCCAGTTGACCTCCGTAACTTCGATTTTCTTGGCACAATATCTGCTCTTCTTGGTCCAATGCCCGAACTCATGACTTGAGGCCTTCTACCGATATGTCGACCAATCCTCTAGCTCGATATCCAATCTTCTGACATGTTTTTCTCCGGCCCAACATGATTCTTCTTACTTTAATTGTCTCATCCTGATTGAAGTTTCCTGCGTCACTCAAAAACGTAGATCAAATCATAAACACTTATCAATTGGTTTCATTATCAAAATTCGAGATTCAACAATCTTCCCCTTTTTTATAATGACAACCAACTGATGACGAAGTTAACCTTAACTCCCCCTATTAATATGGCATATTTAAGAGAACTCTTTGATTGAACTTAAAAGCTTTCATACGAATGTAAAGAGAAGCTAAGGAGGTTTGTAGTAATGTAAATTGCAGGAAGTAAATACAAACCAGATTTTTATAGTGGTTCGGTTGTCGTGACCTACATCTACTCCACCTATTCCTCTTCCATCGAGGCCACCGGCATCTATTAAAGATCTTCTTTCAAAGGGCGAAGATCAACTACCCTTTTACACCCATCTTTTCCTTTTCATGGGTTTAGGAGACAACATTTACAAGCACACACTTCTCTCCAAATAGAATTCTAAGTCTAAGCTAGAGGAGGGATCTCTCAAGCAATTTCTATAGCGTTTTCTCACTTTTAAGTCCTTTGTGCTTCTGTATTTTAACTAGAGATGAGAGGGGTATTTATAGGCTTCAAGTGGATTTAAACTTCAAGCCTAAAAATATCTCGTCTTGGGTTTCCCGGGTCTTGGCGGTACCACTGCCTAGAAGATTGTGTTTGGGCTGTACCACCACCCAGACTTGTGGTACCACCACTTGAAACTGACACTGGGTGGTACCACCACCCAGTCTGGCGGTACCACCGCCTAACACAGTCTTGGAGACTATGCCACGATGGTACCACCTATTGGGTCACTATTTGGGCCTTTTCACTTGGTCCAACACAGTCCATACATGGGCCCAACTGGCCCCTAATTGGGTTGGCCCAATTCCAATCACAATTATGTGCTAACTATAAAATTTAAGATATTTACTAAGCTAAACAAGTCTGTAAGTCTAGGTTTCTTCTAGCGAGCTTCTGGCGAACTTTTGACGATCTCTCGGCAATGTTGTAGTGAACTCCCGGCAAGCTCCTGGACTTCACGACGATCTTCTTGGCGAGTTCCGATGAGCTTATTTGGCAAGCTCCTAGATTTCTTGGTCAATTCTGATAGAACTTTCGATGAACGTCCAGACTTCCGACGAACTCTCGAACTCCCAACGAAATCGCGTCTTGACTCCAGGATTTCATTTTGCTTTATGCACTGATATCGTAGTTAATCTTACACACATAAACACATACTTTGATCTAGACAATTATTATAAAGCTTTGAATCATGTTGTTCGGCATGTCATTGGGTTATCGACGCTTCGTTTGATTCTTAAGCGCAAAGTCCTCTCTTGCGGCCTATTGCCCAATCGGCCAGTTGACCTCTGCAACTCCGATTTTCTTGGCGCAATATTCGCTCTTCTTGGCTCAATGCCCGAATTCATGGCCTGAAGCCTTCTGTCGATATGTCGACCGATCCTTCGGCACGACGTCCAATCTTCTGACATGTTTTTCTTCGGCCCAACATGATTCTTCCTTCTTTAATTGTCTCATCCTGATCGAAGCTTCCTACATCACTCAAAAACATAGATCAAATCATAAACACTTATCAATTGGTTTCATCATCAAAATCTGAGACTCAACAATCAGAACACTTCTGATGAGACTTGGGTTCCCTTATTTGAGCAATTGCCCTGTTGTTATCACAATATAAGGGAATCGGCTTCTCGTTGCCCTGCACGACTCACAGTTCTGTGATGAACTTCTTTATCCAGACTCTCTCCTTTGCTGCCTCTGCTATAGTAACGTACTCCACCTCTATGATCGAGTTAGCAGTAGTATCTTACTTAGAACTCTTCCAGAATTCTACTCCTCCATTCAAGGTGTACACATTCCCCGATATAAACATGTTATCATCAACATCAATCTAGAAACTCGAGTCCATATAACATTCAACCCTAAGACTACTACCTCCATATACTAGTAAAAGATCCTTAGTCCTTCGCAAGTACTTAAGGATACACTTTACTGCTTTCTAGTGCTCCAAGCTTGGATCTGCCTGATGTAGGGAAAGGGCGACATCACATGCGCAGTGGAAGAAGAGAAAACAAAATCTCCAATTTTCCAAAGATGTGTTCGACATCGTGCGGAGATTAGTGTGCAAAAATCATGAAACTAAAACTGTGTATATGAAAGATTGTGTTAACTAGGGAGATCGTATATCCCTGAATCCCTACAGATCTCTAGGAAAGGGTAAAGGAGGTCAAGTTTCCTCCTCTCTAACGGTGATCTACACAGCAGGGCTACGACGATGCTCCTCAAAACTCCAAGCCTGCTATCTGAGGAGGAGAAGAGGAGGGGAATAGGAGAGGCAACTCAAAAGGCTCTAGCTTATGAACTATTTGTTCCCTCTTAATTATAAAGGTCCTCTATCAACTTAACCCTAATGGATCCTACCCTATTGGGTATTGGATCTCCATCCAACTACTCAAGCCTTTTAGATTAATGGATCTCTATCCAATAATCTCTTATTGGATCTCATCCATGGAATCCAAAAGTTCAGGGGCTTATTAGATATTCAATAAGATAGGGGCTCCGGTGGATATCTCATATCCGAACCTTTACTTATCACAATGCCTACCATATGTGTATGACCCTCTAGGCCCAATAACGAGCTGGCCATGAGTCATATCTATCAGAACTCCTTTTGGCTCAGTGAATTATTATCTTCATAATAATTCACTCGACTCATCGACTATGGACGTACTAGGCCACTACACCGTAATTATTTTCCCAGAGAACTCTCTCCCTCTCTCTCAATCCGAATGACCTTGGCTAGGGATTTGTTTGAACAAAAACACATGAGATATTCTACTTATGACACTAAGAGTAGATGATTCTCTATCGACACTCAATAGTGCTCGTAAGATTGGTTACCACTCCTGATGACCGGTTGTGCTAGATCTGGATCCTTCATACCTATAAATCTGGTATCAAAAAGTGGAGTACTCATATAGGACATCATTGGTATCTCAAGTCTAAGGACTAAATATACTATTGGGACTATAGAATCGCTATCTAACAATAAGACATCATCAACTATCCAGCATTTCGTAAGCGAATCAATTAGTGAACTCATTCTCCAATGAGCACCTATACTGTATCCCTAGTGTCCCCACACAAGTAGCTATGAGACTAACTGCATCCATCATATGAATAGGTATACAGTACACCAGTCTATCTGGTTATCTCGATGTCGCTCTTGAGTAACTTATGACTGGGATTATTTAGGGTCTGTGTTTTAAGGTGAATCGGTCTCATTATCGTAATCTCATCACGATCCGATTCCCATTGCATAGATCCAAGGACATCACAATATATACATGTGTATATACAATAATCAATATAAAGTGATAAAATACCAAAATATAATAAGCAAAAATACTCCAAGTCAAGTCATATGTGTCATCACTTACATGATTGGCTTGTAGAGCACCTATGACTAGCACATCCAGCATTCCATGAGCGGATCAATTAGTGAACTCATTCTCTAATGAACACCTGCATTGTATCATTAGTGTCCCTATATGAGCAGCCATGAGGCTAGCTGCCTCTATTATAGGGACATGTATATAGTACACCAGTTTGTTTGATTATCTTGATGTCCCTCTTGAGTAACTTATGACCAAGATTATTTAGGGTCTGTGTTTAAAGGTGAATCGGTCTCATTATCATGATCTCATCATGATTCGATTCCCATTGCACAGATCCATGGACATCACTATATATATATATATATATAAAGTGATAAAATGTCAAATAATATAATAAGCAAAAAGAATACGTATTATGTCATGTGTCATCACTCATGTGATTGGCTTATATAACACCTATAACTAGCACTATTTGCGCAAGTAATAGTGATGATTCAACTAGAGTATTGGAGTCTAGTTCATAGTATATTCAAAACAAACTCTTTATATTTTGCTCGTGGGAACATGACTTTTGGTTTTAAAAAAAATCAACTTCTCTATTATTTCTATTTAAATAAAAATTTATAATCTATATTTATGTGAACACCTAAGTTTATGAGTTCTATTGCTAGCAATACTGGAAAGCCTCTATTTATGGATCATGAATGGTATAAAAAGAGTGTTAGTTTTGCAAAGGTTTGTATTGAGATATCTACTTCTATAGAACTCCCTAATGTTCTTTACATTGCATTTAACGATATCAAAGACTATGTCATTACGTTTGAGTATGACTAGAAGCTAGTGAGATGCTTGCATTATTATAGCTTTTGTCATAGAACTTGGAATTGCTCCATACATCATCAACTAAATGAGGTCTTAAAAGCCTACAAAAATTGTTCCCTTAAAGGTTGAGGATATTGCTCCTTCTGTGTCTAACATGACTTTTGATTCCCTTACTAATCTTGTGACTAACTCATTTTTTAATGTCATTATTTTGTCTTTCAAATATCATGTATAGTGAATAGTAAATGGGGAGTCTTTGCTTAGATCCACACAATCTTGTATAGAAAATGTGATTGCTTAAGATGATTTATCTAAGAAGTCCATACCATTACATAAAAAATCCCATAGGTACCTCACTCTAATAATTTGATATTTCCAAAAAGGATAACAAGGATAATGCCAATGAGATGGTGGAGGATGAGCTTCATATTTCTGTTTTTGCCAATTTACAATTGAGTATTGAAAGACAACAAGCTTCTAATAGGCTTGTAGATACTAATAGGTTGGGCTCTTCTACTCTTCCTTCATGATTAATATTGATATATGGATTATTTGGGACCTCAATGCCCCTTTTAAATCGGTTATTGTAAGATTTTTTTACACTTATTATTAGATTGTTTCTTCATTTTGTAACCTCTCATATTTCTAAAGATTGATATTTTCATATCAACTCACACGCTAGTACTTATGCTTGCATTTGGTGTTTATGAAAACTATTCTACTTCACTTTTTGACTGATCAAATTATTTCTGACACATTATATTTCAAACATTTGGATAAATCTTCTAATTTTTCAATTATGTATGAACTTTATATTGATGCAAATAGATGTAGATTATGGGTGAATCTTAGTATTTTTTGATGTCTTTCCTTAGACCGTTATTGTTCTAGATAACTTAAATATAATTTTTTACTCCTACAAAAAGATTAGGGGCCAACCTATAAGATCTTTAAGTGAAACATCCTGATTACTCCCACATCGAAGATAGATAAGATTAAATTTGATTTATAAGACTATGATGAGTGTATTACTATCAACTTCAGCTTAAATATTTTAGTGAGTAGTTTGTGCTAAACAAATTTGATAGGTTAGTTAGCACATCAGACCTAGGTTGTGATATTTGGTATCAGAGTCTGGCTTAATGAGTATACTATTATTAACTTTGGTTTAAGTATTTTAGTAAGTGATTCGGGTCAAACAAAATTAATAGGCTATTTAGCCCATTAGGCCCAAGTCGAGATATCATGTGACTCAAATTTTTTATTATTTATATAAGCTTTCTTTATTTGATCTTAGATAGTAGGGTCATTATCTTACTTGATCAACTCCTTTGGGAGCTCAACATATTATAAGCTAGTTGGAGTTTTACTCAATCCAAATTGGTATTTACTCTTTGTGAATTCTGAAGTGTTTTTCTTATCACACGATATTTCAGACCATTCAATCGCTATTGTGTGAGTTTGTCATACCCCCAAGGGTAATAAGAGTCTTAAATTATTCAAGATTAGTCAAACTATCCGGATTTTTATAAAATTATTGAAGATGCTTAATTTGCTCCTATCCTAAATAATTTATGTCAAACTCTTACCCTAATATTTATTTTTATACAAAAACAAAATGGGGTTAGGGTCAGATCGAAGGAATGATCATGTCAAATTATAAAACTTCATTCTACTACTCTTTGTTCAAATAGAGTTGAGTGAGATCGACATTAAGAGGGGCAGGGGGGGTGAATTAGTGTTTATGATACAAATTACGTCGATTCAAAAAACTTCAATGGTTTGGAAAAGTTTGATTCGATGAAACTCATTTCAAAAATAATATCGAAAGAATGCTTCACTTGAAGTAAATATAATAAGCAATTAAAATAGAGAATAATAGTAAAGAAAAGTAGAAAGAGAGTGCACACAAAATTTATAGTAGTTCGATCGTCATGACGTACGTCTACTCCTGATTCCTCTTCCGTCGAGGTTACCGGCGTACACTAGCAGTCTTCCTTTAATGAGCGAAGATCAACTACCCTCTTACAACTCTTTTTCCTTTTTACAGGTTTAAGAGATAACCTTTACAAGCCTTACACCTCTCTTAGAATGATCACAAAGCTAAATAAGGAGGATGACACTTAGCATTTTTCAACACTTTTACAATCCAAAATCTCAAGACTTTTGTTCATACTTTCATGCTTTTTCATGTAGGAAAGAGTTGAATATTTATAGGCCTCAATGGCTTCAAAAATTGAGCTGGTTGGTTTCTCGGGTACTGGTGGTACCACCATCATTATTGGGTGGTACCACCACCTACAAACTAATACTATGTGGTACCACCGCTTGACAGAGTGTACCACTACCTAGACCACCTGGGGAGGCTGAGCCTCAAGTAGTTCCATCACCCAGTTTGAGTAGTGCCACTGCTTAACGTGGCTCTAAGTGGTTGAATGGGCCATACAACGGGCCCAATTCAACCATGTTTTGGGCCTAGTTGGCCCCTAATTGAGTTAGTAGGATTTCTCCTAAAACTAACTCAAATTAAAGTCCTAACTACGATAGTCAAGGTTAATATAATTATGATATAAGCAATCTAAGTTATCCTACATGTCAATTGTTCAACCAAACTCTCGGTGAACTTTCGGCGGACTCCCGACGATCTTTCGGTGAGCTTTCGACGAACTCCTGGTGAGCTTTCGAAGAACTCCCAGTGAACTTTCGATGAGTTTTGCTGCATTGATCAATCCTTCGATATATCCCCCGATTCATTCAGTCTGATGCTCATTCATTGACTCCAGCCCAACATTCGATTACTTTTTAATTATTTTTTTTTTTTTACGATCGTAGTTAGTCCTACATCACTTATCTCGATATATGGATTAGATCATTAATTCATCAATTGATTTCATCATCAAAATCCAAGATTTAACAATAAATTCCTTTTTTATTATGATAACCAATCGACGATGAAGTTAACCTTAACTCCCTCTATCTGCAAGTCATATTGACATAAAGCAAACTTAAATTCAAAAAGAATCACAACCTTTGAATGCAATATATCAAAATTTCATATATTGTGCATCATCATAGTTTCAAGTCATCAAAGTATATAACATGCACAATTTCATTATTTTATAACAAATCAACATCACTTTGGGCATAACCTAAGTGATACTAAAGTATTCATCACTTCATGCATGATACTAAAATTAACATCATTTTGGACATAACATTCATGATACCAAAACATTCATATTTTCCATCATTTTGGGCATAACATACATGATATCAAAGCATTTATATTTTTAATCATTTTGGGCATAGTAAACATGATACTAAAATTTATTTTAACCATTTATCACTTTATGCATGATACCAAATACAACATTATGATTTCAAACATTCATTATTTCTCTTCCTTTGTCATCAACAAAAAGGAGAATCATTCAACAAGTATTTTAAACTATTCAAGTAAGTTTTACATCAATTTATGAAATGAGAAGTGAGAAGTTGTGAAATGAGAAGTTAAACAAAAACTTTGTAAGATAACCACTTTAAATGTTTAGCAAATTTGTGAAATGGGCAAGCTAGCACTTCTCATTTGGTTCTTCTTGAGATGTGCAAACTAGCATTTTTACTTTTCTTACGATGCTAGCAAGTTTCTTTTTCCTTTTTTCATAAAAATATGAAGAAGAGGAAGAAAAAGAAGGGAGGAATTAATTCATCACAAGAAAAATCAACCGAAAGTCCATGAATCAAATTTCTACTTTCGTAAAGATTAAGAATTCATCACATAAAAGATCAAAATGTGCATATTAAAAATTCATGAATCAAATCCCTATTCTTGTAAATAGAAGAAAGAATGATTCATAGGAAATGATCATCGCATAAAATTCCATGAATAAAAACTCTTCTTTCATGAGTAGAGAGAGAAAGAATTCATATGAAAAGATTTTCAAATGAAGGATAAAAAATCCATGAATAAAACTTCAAGAAGGTGATAGGAAATGATCTCGATAAAAAGAAAACTCAATTTCGAAAAAGAACCGAGAAATCCAAAATATATATATAAGAGGAACTCATGTATTTCGAAGATCTAATATGCCTAATTCTCTTCTAATAAAATTAAATTGTTCCTCATTTAAAGGTTTTTTAAAAATATCAGCTAAATGATGTTTTGTATTAATAAATTCTAAAAATATATTATGATTATTAACATGATCTCTAATAAAATGATGCCTAATATCAATATATTTAGTTCTAGAGTATTGAATGAGATTTTTTGTTAAACATATTGCACTAGTATTATCACATTTTGTAAGTATATTTTTTAAGTGAATTCCATAATCTTCTAATGTGTTTTTTATCCATATAACTTGAGTCCAACATGCACCTGCTACTATATACTCAGTTGTAGATAATGCAACCAAGTTTTGTTTCTTGGAAGACTAAGAGATAAGTGCATGACCTAAAAGTTAACATGTTCCTGATGTGCTTTATTTATCTACTCTATATCCAGTAAAATCTGCATCAGCATAAGCAATTAGTTTAAAGTTTTTTAATAGCTTTAAAGTGAGATTACTTGGGATTAGATTGAAATCTAGCACAAAATCAAACACTAAACATAATGTATGGTCTAATTGTGATGAGATATAGTAAACTACCTTTCATGCCCCTATAAGTCTTTTGATCAAAATTTTCTCCATCATTGTCCATATCTAACATTGTAGAAGTGCTCATTAGTGTGTTAATAGCCTTAGAGCTGTCTATATTGAATCATTTTAATAGATCTAAAGCATTTTTAGTTTGACTAACAAAAATTTCATCACTTAGTTGCTTAATTTGCAATCCTAAGAAAAAAATTAATTCACCTATTAAGCTCATTTCGAATTCTTAGCTTATACTTTTGACAAAATATTCACATAAAGACTCAATCATAGAACTAAAAACAATATCATCAACATAAATTTGAACTATAAGAAAATTATTTTCAAAATATTTAATAAACAATATGGTATCAATCTTGTCTTTCAAAAAATCATTCTTAATTAAAAAGGAACTGAATCTCATGACAAGCCCTTGGGGCTTGTTTCAAACCATAGAAAGCCTTAGACAATTTAAAAACATGATTCAAAAAAATGACATTCTCAAATCCGAGTAGTTATTTAATATAAACTTCTTCGGAAATAAAGCTATTAAGAAAATCACTTTTAACATCCATTTGAAATAACTTAAAATTATTATAACTAGCATAGGCAAGGAGAATCCTTATAGCTTCAAGCCTAGCCATAGGAGAGAAGGTTATTTATAATCAATATCTTCTTCTTGATTGAAATCTTTGACCACTAATCTAGCGTTATTTCTAACCATGATACCAAGTTCATCTTGCTTATTTCTAAAGACCCATTTGTACCAATTACTAAATAGCCACTAGGTCCAGGAACAAACTTCCACACCTCATTTCTCTCAAATTAATTTAATTCCTCTTGCAATGCAATAACCCATGAATAATCTTTTAAGGCTTCGTCAATGCATTTTGGTTCAATTTAAGATAAGAAGGCTGTTTAGCATAAAAAATTTTAAATAAAGATGAGTTTGAATACTCTTTGATGTATCTCCAATGATTAGCTCCTTAAGATGAGCATCTATATATGTTTAATCCTTATGTAAGAATTCTTTGGAAAAAGATGCATTCAAGTTGCTTAGGAGATGAGAGTTTTCATTCAAATTTAAAGCATCAAAATTAAAATCATCATCAAAATCATTTTTCTTAAATTCGAGAAGCTCATTAAAAATAATATTGATAGATTCCTCTATAACCAAAGTTCTTTTATTAAAGACATGAAAAGCTTTAGACATAGAGGAATAACTAAGAAAAATACCTTCATCTGATATTACATCAAAATTTTCTAAGGCATCTTTTTTTATTTAAAACAAAATATTTATAACCGAAAACTTTTAAATATGAAATATTTAGTCTTTTATTGTTCCATAATTCATATAGAGTTTTAAAAAACAATGATCCTATGAGAACCCTATTCATGATATAGCATGTCATGTTAACGGCTTTGGCCTAAAAATATTTAGATAGGCTATGTTCATTAAGCATGGTTCTTATCATATATTGTAAACTCTTTTTTTTTTCTCAACAACTCTATTTTGTTGAGGGTTTCTTGGAGTAGAGAAGTTGTAGTTATACCTATTTAAATAATAAAAATTTTTAAGAGCATAATTTTAAAATTCACTACTATAAATACTTCGAATAGAGGCAATCATAAAACCTTTTTTATTTTGAACTAATTTATAAAATTTTAAAAAATATTTAAAGCAATCATTTTATGTGCCAAAAAGTATGTACAAGTATATCTACTATAATCATCAATAATTACAAAGACATATTTACTATATTCTATGCTTGTTGTATTAATTGGTCCAAATAAATCCATATGGATCAATTGTAGTGGTCTAGAGATGCTTATTTGACTCTTTAATTTGAAACTACTTTTTATTTGTTTTCCTAGTTGATATACATCACAAACTTTATCTTTGACAAACTTGATGCTAGGCATTCCTCTTATCTTTAGTTATAATTTGTGAAATTAATTTCATATTTGCATTGCATAATCTTCTATGTCAAAACCATGTATCATCATTTAAAACCAAAAAGTAAATTTCATCACTAAACTCATCGAGATCAATAGTATAGATATTGTTGGTCCTTAAGACAATCAAGGATCTATTTATATGTGGTATTTCTATAATGTAAGCATTATATTCAAATTTGATATTATAACTTTTATTATGCAATTGACTAATACTTAGCAAGTTATATTTTAAACCATCTACAAATAAAATATTTTCAAACAAAATGTTTGATTTGTTACCTATATTTTCTTTACAAATAATGTTTCCCTTGTTGTTGTCTCCAAAGGTGAAGTACTATTCGTCTTGGCTAGTAAGCTTAGAGGAGTGTGTTGGATCTCCGATCATATGCCTTGAGCATCCACTATCAAGGTATCATCTCTTGTTCCTAACTTATGATTGTAAACACATATAAAAGAAAGGGAGTTTTTTTTTAGATACTTATTTAACTTTGGGCCCCTCATAAATAGATCTATCTATCATTGAGTGATTTATTGTTCCTTTAGGAACTCAAACTAATTTGTGTAAATTATACCTTTTAAATATATATTTGTAAGCAAAATGACTATATTTTCGATAAAAATTACGTTATTCTCTAGGTGAGATATGTAATGTAGGTCCTTTAATGAAGATAATTGGCTTTTGTTGAGTGTTACTCACAAAGTCAATTCCTTCCTTTTTATGAACATGACCCTTATTAGCAAGAATCATGTTTAGAGATTTATTACCTATTTTAATTTTTTTCTAATATTTCTTGTATTAATAAATTTTCCTTTTTAAATGACTCTAACTCTTCCAATTGAGTATAAGGAGTTAACATATACTTATCATGCTCATTTTTTTAATTTTTCAAGTTCACTAGAAAGGTAAGCATAATCTTTTTTCATTAATTTATATTTTTTACTAACTAATTTATATTTATCAAACAAATCATAAAAAATATTTAATATTTCATTAAAAGATAAATGAGCTTTGATTAAGTCACCTACCTCATCACCAATTGCCATTAATATGTGGTTAGCAACTTCTTCTTTGTTAGTTAGCTCCCCATCTTCGGATGCACTTAAGTCGTCCCAGGTAGCTTTGAGCATTTTCTTTTTCTTTGGTAGCTTTTTTTTTTACTTGGGAACATTTATTTTTTAAGTGCCCCAGCTTCTTGTAGTCATAGCATATTGTTTGATCCTTTTTTAGTTCACTTTTATTCTTAATGTCTTGTTTTGTTTTGTTCCTTTTAAAGAATTTTTTAAACTTTCCTGTAAGGAGTGTCAAGTCATTATTATCATCATCATCACTTAAGTTTTCACCCAAGTGATCTTCTTTGGTTCTAAGTGTCATGTCCTTCCTGTTCTTTGGAATGTTGTTCTCAAGTTCATCATGTGATATATACATCATTTCATAGGTCATCAAGGACCTGATAAATTCTTCAAGCAGAAAGTTATTTAGGTCATTTGCTTCTTGTATTGTCATTACTTTAGGATCTCAACTTTTTGGAAGGAATCTTAATATCTTATTAATAAGTTCAAAATTAGAAAAAATTTTACCAAATGCTTTTATACCATTGACGATATCCGTAAAACGAGTGTACATATCTCTAATGTTCTTACTTGGTTTCATGTGAAACAACTCATAGCTATGAACAAAAAGATTAATTTTTGACTCTTTAATCCTACTTGTGCCTTCGTGTGTGACTTTGAGTATGTACCAAATATCATATGCAGTTTTGCATATAGAAATCTGATTAAATTCATTTTTATCAAGAGTACAAAATGAAGCTTTCATTGCTCTAGCATTCAAGGAGAAAGTCTTCTTTTCCAAATCATTCCATTTATTTATTAGTTTGGAAGACTTCTCAAAACCGCTTTCAATAATGTTCCACAACTCGAAATTCATATAAGACAAAAATTCTCATTCTAGTTTTCCAATACATATAGTATGTCCCATTGAATATATGAGGACTAGTGATAGAAAAACCCTCTTGATTGTCGATAAAAATCATCTCTCTTGGATGTTAAACTAAATGAGAAAAACCTTGGCTCTGATACCAACTGTTAGGACCAAAATCGACACTAAGAAGAAGGGGCGAATTAGTGCTTATGATAAAAATTACGTTGATTCGAAAAACTTCAATGATTCGGAAAAGCTTAATTCGATGAAACTCATTTTGGAAATGATATCGAAAGTATGCTTCACTTGAAGTAAATGTAATAAGCAATTAAAATAGAGAACAATAGTAATGAAGAGTAGAAAGAGAGTGTATACCAAATTTATCATAGTTCGGTCGTCATGCCCTTCGTCCACTCCTGATTCCTCTTCCGTCGAGACTACCAACATACACTAACAGTCTTCTTTTAATGAGTGAAGACCAACTACCCTTTTACAATTCTTTCTCCTTTTCATAGATTTAGAAGACAACCTTTATAAGCCTCACACCCCTCTTAAAATGATCATGAAGCTAAAGGAGAAGGAGGACACTTAGCACATTTTTAATGCTTTTACAATCTAAAATCTCAAGACTTCTATTCACACTTTCGTGCAGAAAAGAGTAAAGTATTTGTAGGCCCCGTTAGCTTCAAAAATAAAACTTTAAAAATCTAACTTTATATTTGTAACAAAATATATATAATAAGAGGTAGGTAATCCCTGAATAACATCGTCCTAATAATAAGAGGAACTCTAAGAAATTTGACAGGAAGACTTCTATTTGGCATTTAAAGAAGTTTAGGGATAGATCATTATAGCTCATTGGAGCAATTAACGAAAATACTAGATTTGTGCAAACTTGAATAAAGCGCTAAATGGTAAGCAAACTCAGTCAAAATATCATGAATGATATTAGGAGAAGCCATTAGAGAATATAAAAAGGTTACCTATAGAAATTAAATGAATAATTTTTAAGGAGCAAAATTTATGGGAAGTCAAAAGACCTTCCGGAGCAACACTATTTAATATATCAAAGATATTTTACATAATGATCAACAAAAAATTAAGTTGTCATGGGATAACCTTCATGAAGTCCTCAATATCCTTAAAAGAAACCTATAGTAGAGTTGCTAATATTAATAGTGAATGTTAGATTTGAATTGTTGGAACATTAGGTATGTGTGTAAAGTTATTGGAAAATATAAAAAAATAATGAATAATTATGTGTAGTCTCAGTTTAGGATACAATGTTGGAGAACCGATTAAGGAGACTATATATGGATTTTATAGTTAAAAGAGGTTCTACAATTAGTATTAGTGATACAAATACAGGTAGAGGGATATAATTTTTCTAATACATATTCATTGTGGCAGCGACAAATCGACTCCATCCCAAAAGTTCTCATAACCATCCATTTGTGTGGGACGGCTTGTGGTGAGTGCTCAGATCGGGGCTGGAGGGGATCTTGCAATTGGGTGCTATATCCGTGTATGACCGTATCAAATAGATGGTACCTTGGGTTTAGTTGCAGCCAAGGATTTTGGTGGAGGCGACACACTCCATATCATTCCCCTCCACAATTCCCACGACGGACTACTGTACTGTACAATACTACTGATGGAGTCAATATGCACCGGATTGTGTTGTATGACCTTATCACTTATCCGCATGCATTCATATCTTTAATGAGCGAAGATTAATTATCCTCTTATAATTTTTTTTTCTTTTCACAGATTTAGAAGACAATCTTTACAAGCCTCACACCCCTCATGATCACAAAGCTAAAGGAAGAGGACGACACTTAGCACATTTTTAATACTTTTACAATCTAAAATCTTAAGACTTCTGTTCACACTTTCGTGCAGAAAAGAGTAAAGTATTTGTAGGCCCCGTTAGCTTAAAAAATAAAACTTTAAAAATCTAACTTTATATTTGTAACAGAATATATATAATAAGAGGTAAGTAATCCCTGAATAACATCATCCTAATAATAAGAGGAACTCTAAGAAATTTGATAGGAAGATTTCTATTTGACATTTAAAGAAGTTTAGGGATAGATCATTATAGCTCATTGGAGCAATTAACGAAAATACTAGATTTGTGCAAACTTGAATAAAGCGCTAAATGGTAAGCAAACTCAGTCAAAATATCATGAATGATATTAGGAGAAGCCATTAGAGAATATAAAAAGGTTACCTATAGAAATTAAATGAATAATTTTTAAGGAGCAAAATTTATGGGAAGTCAAAAGACCTTCCGGAGCAACACTATTTAATATATCAAAGATATTTTACATAATGATCAACAAAAAATTAAGTTGTCATGGGATAACCTTCATGAAGTCCTCAATATCCTTAAAAGAAACCTATAGTAGAGTTGCTAATATTAATAGTGAATGTTAGATTTGAATTGTTGGAACATTAGGTATGTGTGTAAAGTTATTGGAAAATATAAAAAAATAATGAATAATTATGTGTAGTCTCAGTTTAGGATACAATGTTGGAGAACCGATTAAGGAGACTATATATGGATTTTATAGTTAAAAGAGGTTCTACAATTAGTATTAGTGATACAAATACAGGTAGAGGGATATAATTTTTCTAATACATATTCATTGTGGCAGCGACAAATCGACTCCATCCCAAAAGTTCTCATAACCATCCATTTGTGTGGGACGGCTTGTGGTGAGTGCTCAGATCGGGGCTGGAGGGGATCTTGCAATTGGGTGCTATATCCGTGTATGACCGTATCAAATAGATGGTACCTTGGGTTTAGTTGCAGCCAAGGATTTTGGTGGAGGCGACACACTCCATATCATTCCCCTCCACAATTCCCACGACGGACTACTGTACTGTACAATACTACTGATGGAGTCAATATGCACCGGATTGTGTTGTATGACCTTATCACTTATCCGCATGCATTCATATCTTTAATGAGCGAAGATTAATTATCCTCTTATAATTTTTTTTTCTTTTCACAGATTTAGAAGACAATCTTTACAAGCCTCACACCCCTCATGATCACAAAGCTAAAGGAAGAGGACGACACTTAGCACATTTTTAATACTTTTACAATCTAAAATCTTAAGACTTCTGTTCACACTTTCGTGCAGAAAAGAGTAAAGTATTTGTAGGCCCCGTTAGCTTAAAAAATAAAACTTTAAAAATCTAACTTTATATTTGTAACAGAATATATATAATAAGAGGTAAGTAATCCCTGAATAACATCATCCTAATAATAAGAGGAACTCTAAGAAATTTGATAGGAAGATTTCTATTTGACATTTAAAGAAGTTTAGGGATAGATCATTATAGCTCATTGGAGCAACTAGCGAAAATACTAAATTTGTGCAAACTTACATAAAGCGCTAAATGATAAGCAAACTCAATCAAAATATCATGAATGATATTAGGAGAAGCCATGTCGATATTAGAGAATAGAAAAAGGTTATCTACAAAAACTAAATGAACAATTTTTAAGGAGCAAAATTTATGGGGAGTCAAAAGACCTTCCTGAGCAACACTATTTAACATGTCAAAGATATTTTGCATAATGATCACCAAAAAAATAAGTTGTCATGGGATAACCTTGATGAATCCGTCAACATCCTTAAAAGAAACCTACAGTAGAGTTGCTAATATTAATAGTGAATGTTAGATTCGAATTGTTGGAACATTAGGTATGTGTGTAAAGTTATTAGAAAATATAAAAAAATAATGAATAATTATGTATAGTCTCAGTTGAGGATACAATGTTGGAGAACCGAATAAGGAGACTATATATGGATTTTATAGTTAAAAGAGATTCTACAATTAGTATTAATGATAAAAATACAAGTAGAGGGATATAATTTTTCTAATACATATTCATTGTGGCAGTGACAAATCGACTCCATCCCAAAAGTTCTCATAACCATCCATTTGTGTGGGAAGGCTTCTGGTGGGTGGTCAGATCGAGGCTGGAGGGGATCTTGCAATTGGGTGCTATGTTCGTATATGATCGTATCAAATGGATGCTACCTTGGGTTTATTTGCAGCCAAGGATTTTGACGGAGGCAACACACTCCATATCATTCCCTTCCACAATTCTCATGACGGACTACTGTATTGTACAATATTGCTGATGGAGTCAACATGCACCGGATTGTGTTGTATGACCTTATCACTTATCCCCATGCATTCATATCATCTCTCTTGCTCTCCTTTCGTCAATACTATGAGAGTCGGACTGTTATCTATATATATAATCTGTTATTATATATATAATGTTATGAAGTATATATATATAATCTGTTATTATATATATAATCTGTTATTATATATATATAATCTGTTATTATATATATAATCTGTTATTATATATATAATCTGTTATTATATATATAATCTGTTATTATATATATAATCTGTTATTATATATATAATCTGTTATTATATATATATAATCTGTTATTATATATATAATCTGTTATTATATATATAATCTGTTATTATATATATATAATCTGTTATTATATATATAATCTGTTATTATATATATAATCTGTTATTATATATATAATCTGTTATTATATATATAATCTGTTATTATATATATAATCTGTTATTATATATATAATCTGTTATTATATATATATAATCTGTTATTATATATATAATCTGTTATTATATATATAATCTGTTATTATATATATAATCTGTTATTATATATATAATCTGTTATTATATATATAATCTGTTATTATATATATAATCTGTTATTATATATATAATCTGTTATTATATATATAATCTGTTATTATATATATAATCTGTTATTATATATATAATCTGTTATTATATATATAATCTGTTATTATATATATATAATCTGTTATTATATATATAATCTGTTATTATATATATATAATCTGTTATTATATATATAATCTGTTATTATATATATAATCTGTTATTATATATATATAATCTGTTATTATATATATATAATCTGTTATTATATATATATAATCTGTTATTATATATATATAATCTGTTATTATATATATAATCTGTTATTATATATATATAATCTGTTATTATATATATATAATCTGTTATTATATATATATAATCTGTTATTATATATATAATCTGTTATTATATATATATAATCTGTTATTATATATATAATCTGTTATTATATATATAATCTGTTATTATATATATATAATCTGTTATTATATATATAATCTGTTATTATATATATATAATCTGTTATTATATATATAATCTGTTACTGTTATTATATATATAATCTGTTATTATATATATATAATCTGTTATTAACATATGAGAGTCGGACTTTGCGTAGAACAAGAATGATTCTGCCGCGTCACATGTACATGAGAGACCTGAGCACTTGTAATCTAAAAGAGGTACGAATAAGTAAATGTCTATCCTATTTTATCCTTATCTGTCGGAGGATACAGAGTATGATGAGATAGAATCTGACTGTAGACAAACAGGACTGCGACTAGAAGAGGTTGAACTCCAACAGCCCCCATTCCACCAAATCCAAGAATTGAGGGACTCTCATATTAATTAGAATAGGAATTAAACCAAATAAAGCAACCCAACAATTAGTTGGTAAAGTCATGATTAATTAACTTTAATCCCAAAATCAAACGTAACCTCATATTGTGAGGAAAAAAGATAGCAATAATAGTATGCAAGTGCTACGATACATAAGGAGATCACTTTGCGACCATCAAGGGATGTATCCAGAAGCCTTTACTTTTGGTGCGTTCACGATCAACAAGTTTCAATCTTTCAATTCTCATCATACATACATGTAATAAGCAATGACACTTATGAGCTGCTGTTCCTCATGTCTTCACCACCAAAAGAGATCAGAGCAAGTGGCAACTGCAGCTAGCTCAGCTTTACGTACCTTTTGAGGAACCATCACGGAAATTTCTGAGAGCAAAATAGCAGCGTACGCCCAAAACACAGTTGTAGTCCATTATTGTTTGGAGGATAAGGGTGCATGCATCTGTCTATCCATTTATCTATCTATCTGTCTTCTTTTCCGGGCCACATCGATGCTGCTGGGTTAGTTCGGCATGCAGGATCGGAGCTTAATTTGGTGGAGGATGACTGGTTTAAGGAGCAAGGAATAATGACTTGAACCATCTCTCTCTCTCTCTCTCTCTAGGAAATACAGAAAGGAAAACATTAATAGGCAGGTATATTTATTCTTCCAACCTCCAATATATATATATATATATATATATATATATATATATATATATATATATATAATTCTTAACTGAAAAAAGATATTGATAACTGTGGTTGACAGAATTTAATCCAATTTTTATTTTGAGAATGGATATTAACATGAGAGATATATGTGCCTAATAATCTTAGTATTTGAACGATTCAATACATGCTATATAAAAATACATTATTTCTAATCTTTGCTATGATAGATAGATAAATTAAACGGTTAGATTTTGTGGTTGTTTATAATTGAATAAGATATATATAATATAATTAATTGGATTCTAATGAAATATTTTAGCGAATAGAATAGAAGTCCACTTATAGTATGATTCCTTAGGAGATAACCTTGATGGGAGGAAATCTCCTAATATTTTATCCAAGACCCTCTGCTCTCACCTATAAATAGACAATACCTCTAAGGACTGAGTGTGTGTGCATGTCTCACAGCGAACATAGTTGAGAGATTATAGTTTCACCCTCAACTCTCTCCCTAAACCATCAATATATGTGGTCCTGTGAAAGGATAGGAAGAGAGGAGAAAGGATCTAGTTCCTCTTTGCAGATAAGACGGTGATCTTAGATTAAAGACGGTGCCTTGCATATCAAACAGAGGCCCCTAAACATATGGCATCAAAAGGTACACATCGTTAAACAAGATCTAAGTATTTGATTTCAATCTTGGCATAAAAGATTGCTTCTGCATTTTAATACAGTATATTACTGTTTTTATGCTTACAATTGGTATCAGAGCCTAGGTTCTTAAGACCAAATATATTAGGTATATTGTTTTGTTTACGATGCTTAAAATCTTTATTCTCGATCATCGTTGACCTCACTGCGAATCTACTACGTTGGGCAACGTGCGCACTACAACATATGCAACAACCGTACGTGGGAATCATAGTGCCCATGCCACGATCGATCGCACAAAGGCAAATAGCCCCCGCGGCAGCAGCACACGTAGGAAGTTACGCACAGGCGATGACCGCACGCAGCGGCGGCGACAACAAGGCATATTAGGGTTTTGGCATAATTACGATTTTACCCTCGAGGCTAGGTTTTATAAAATTATAGTTTTGCCCTTTGTAAATTTCATAATTCCAGTTTATGTTCTGTCAACATATTTATAGTTTTACCCTCGGGTCTAATTTCTATCAAATTACAATTATACCCTTCATAAATCGCATATTTTTTATTTATATCCTATCAAATATTTACATATTTATCATTATGAAATTGAGAAATTTAGTTTATATTCTCTATTATAAAATTGATAAATATGATTTATTATAATTATGATTAAATTTAATCATGATTATATTTTTGATTATTTGATTGGATTTAATTTTGATTAAAAAATTATAAATTATGGTTTACTTTATAGTTTTCTCATATGAATTATTGATTATATATGTGGTAAATAAAATCCATTCTTGGATATTCATTTAGTTATTCACTTGTATATATTTGAAATTGTGAAATAATATTTACCTTTGGCATGGTTTATATATTATCATGATTATCATATGAGTTTTTTCTACTAATTAATGTTTAATAATTATTATGGTTATTATTGAACTACTTATCATTAATGTTCAATAATTATTATGATTGTTATTTTATTATTGAACTGCTTAGCATTAATGTTCAATAATTATTATGGTTGTTATTTTATTATTGAAGCATAAATTAAAGAAATTTGATGAATATTATTTATAATTCATCTCCCTAAGTTTTATCTAACTTGTAGCTGTCAAAGTGGCCTAGGATGATAAACTTTTGTGATGTGAATTACAATAAAAGTTTTATCATTTATAGGACATTTTAAATTATATTTTATATTATTATATTAGTCTTGTAGCCACCAAAGTGACCTAGACCAATTATTTATAAAATAATATTAAGGAATTAGTCCTACATGACATTAAGAAAATAATGACATTAAGAAAATAATATTCACAATGACACATAATTATGATATTTAGATAATTTCAAAGGAGAATCTACTTTAAATAATTATGTGATGAGGTAGGATAATACTGTTCTGGATATCCTTGCAATTTAGGTTGTATACCCAAAGGTTACAATCTTATTCCACAAGGATGGTATTAGTCGTCCATGATCTTGAGTGAACACTAGATATGTCAATATTTCACTTAAAGGTGTAATATAGATGATATCAACAGTTCATCAAATTTTTGACAAACTCAAAGCATTAATGTCATTTTATATTTTGCAGTGGTACTTCCGCCCATACATTCTTATGCTTCTAGTATCCTTGTACTCTCTGGATCAAATTATTCAAAATGGTTGGAGCATACGAAATTTACACTAGGTGTATTAGATCTTAATTTAGTATTGTTTGTTGAAAAGCCTGTAGACTTGACTGATGAAAGTACTGTAGAATAAGTTAATGAAATGAAGGCTTGGGAAAAATTTGATAGGCTTAGTTAATGTTCATAAGAATGACAATTGCAAATAACATAAAGACTTCATTATCGATTCCAACTAGCGCATAGGAATATTTAAAGGTTATTGAAGACATTTAAATCTGTTGATAAGTCATTGGCTGGTATATTAATGAAAGAACTGACTACGACTTAGTATGATGGCACTCGAGGAATTCAGGATCACATCCTCAATATGGCTGACAAAGCTGCAAAACTTAAAACATTATGCATGAATGTTGATGAGTCTTTCCTCGTGCAGTTTATTCTCAATTCCCTTCCTTCTCAATTTGACCCATTCAAGATTCACTATAATACAAATAAGGATAAGTGGGACTTGAATGAGTTAACTAGTATGTGTGTTCAGGAAGAATTGAGATTAAAGTAGGAAAGTTCATATAATGTCATGACAGCTACTCAAGGAGTTGGTAACAAGAAAAGAAAATTGAAACATCATCAATCAAAGAAATTTGCCAAGTCTGGAAATGTTAAACAGACCAATGAAAAGAAAGCCTTTACTGTAAAGTACTTTTTTTGTGGTAAAAAAGGACATGTGAAGAAGGACTGCATTAAACGCAAGACTTGGTTCGAAAAGAAATATATTATCTCAACCTTTGTATGTTTCGAATCAAACATTACAAAAGTTCCTTCTAATACTTGGTGGATTGATTTTGGTGCTTCAACTTATATTACCAATAACATGTAGGGATTTCTTTCAATTTGGAAACAAAAAAATCATGAAAGATTCATCATTATGGGAAATTGTCTTAAATCGAAAGTGAAATCAGTGGGAACTTATTGTTTATGCTTAGAGATGGGTCATTTGATGGATCTTGTTGATACATGTTATGCTAGTCATAGGTGCCCAACAAGCTAATCACGTGAGTGATGGCACGTGTGACTTGACACAGAATCTTTTTTTTTGCTTATTATATTTTGGTATTTATCACTTTATATATTGTCTATTACATATATGCATGTATATATTGTGATGTCCTTGGATCTGTGCAATGGGAATCGGATCGTGATGAGATCACGATAATGAGACCGATTCACCTTTAAACACAAATCCTAAATAATCCCGGTCATAGGTTACTCGAGAGGGACAACGTGATAATTGGACAGACTGGTATGCTGTATACCCATCCATATGATGGATGTAGTTGGTCTCATAGTTGCTCGTGTGGGGACACTAGGATACAGTATAGGTGCTCATTGGAGAATGAGTTCATTGATTGATCTGCTTACGGAATACTAGATGGTTGATGATGCCTTATTGTCAGACAGGGATTCCGTAATCTAGTGGTGTATCTGGTCCTTAGACTTGAGACACCAAGGATGTCCTGTATGAGTGCTCCACTCTTTGATACCAGACTTATAGGTTTGGTTGTCCCAGATCTAGTACATTTGGTCATTGGGCAGTGGCAGTCGACCTTATGAGGGCTATTGAGTGTCGATAGAGGATAATTCACTCTCGACGTCATGAGAGGAATATCCCATGTGTTCTGCTCAGACAAATCCCTGGCTAGGGTCATTCGGGTTGAGAGAGAAAGAGTTCTCCCGGAGAATCCGATTAGAGCGATCCCCTGGCTAGGGTCATTCGGTTGAGAGAGAAAGAGTTCTCCCGGAGAATCCGATTAGAGCGAGACTCGAGTAGAAATCGTATGGGTCTGACAGCACTATGCCGGATATACGGTCTCTAGGATGTTAGATGGATGAGAGACTATAGGTACACAGTAATTGAGGACAGATAGGTCCAATGGATTGGATTCCCCTGTATCATCTCGGGACTACGACGTAGTGGCCTAGTACGTTTGTAGTCGATGAGTCGAGTGAATTATTATAGAAATAATAATTTACTGAGCCAAAAGGAGTTCTGACAGCTATGACTCACGGCTAGCTTGATATTGGGCCTAAAGGGTCACACACATATGGTAGGCGTTGCGATGAGTAGAGGTTCGGATATGAGATATCCGCCGGAGCCCCTATCTTATTGGATATCCAATAAGCCCATAAATTATTGGATCCCATGGACGAGATCCAATAAAAGCCCATGAGAGATTATTGGATACACTAATATAAAAGGCTTGGATAATTGGATGCAGATCCAATACCCATTAGGGGAGGATCCATTAGGGTTTGACAGGGGGCCTCTATAAATAGGAGGGATTCAGAGCCTCATAGGTTAGAGCCTTTGCTTGCCTCTCTTATTCTCCTCCCCCTCTCCACCTCAGAGTAGGCCTGGAGTTTTTTGAGGAGCGTCGTCGCAGCCCTGCTGTGTGGATCACCGCAAGAGAGGAGGATGCTTGACCTCCTTCATCCTCTCCTAAAGATCTGCAAGGAAACAGGGATATACGATCTCCCTAGGTAACATAATTTATCTTATACGCAGTTTGTTTCGCGGATTTATGCGCACCAATCTTCGCACGACGATGAACATCCTTTTGGGAAATTGAGAATTTTGTTTTTCTTGATCTTCCGCTGCACATGTGATGTCGCCGCCAAGATTTCCCAACAGTGGTATCAGAGCCAGGTTGTTCATGCAAATGATTGGTTTTTGAACTGCGTGTGTTGTGTTTAGGAAGAATTTTGATGTCAAAATCGTTGACGCAAAAGCGAGAAAGGGCAACAACTGTTGCTGCCCTCGATCTGCATGCGTGCAACCGCAGGCAGCACAGCGCCGGCCCATGCGCAGGCGCTGCGCCTACAGCAGCCGGGCAGCGGCCTGCATGCAGTAGGCTTGCGACCGGCGGGGCTGGCAGCCCGCGGGTGCCCCACCCACGGGCGCAACCTGCGGCGGTGCCGGCAAGCAGGGCCGCAGGCACGGCGACCACCTGCGCGCGGGCGCAGGGATGGCGCCTGCGGGTGCTGGACCCACGGGCGCAAGTGGCGCCAACCGATGTTGGGCCCGTGCGCAAGCCGCCAGCAGCGGCGGCAGCAAGCCCCAACGGGCGACGCTGGCCTGCTGGTGCGACTCCACCCGCGCGCGGGCAGAGGCACCTGCGGGCGTTGCGGCCCCTGCGGGTGCTGCGGTGGATAGCGCTGCCCACTAGGGCGCCCGCCAGCGTGGGCGCCACCTGCAGGCGAGGGCAGCGTCCTACGCTCCGCCGCACAGGCCGCCGCCAGTAGGGTGGCGGCGGCGGCAACAGTAGAAAGGGAGAGAAGGGGTTAGAAGTTTTTGGACAAAAAGATAGTTTTACCCCTGTGAATTTTTGAAATTCTAATTTCTGTCCTTTGACCAAACTACGAAAATACCCCTTCAAAATTCAGAAAATTCCCTACATATCCCTGATTTCAGAAAATATTAATTAATTAAAAGGTTTAGTTGATTATTATTTTTATTATTATCTAGTAGTCCTACATGATAATGATTTATACACGTGATGTATGATGTGTGGACGGATGATCATGGACCGTGTGGTGTGTGTACTTGTGATTATTATTATTGGGGCCTGCGAGCCTCCATTATATTTCTCGTTTATTGTCGAGCCTGCGTACCTATGATTAAGTTGTAATCACATGAGGAGGCACAGCGGGAGCGTGGATGCGATAGAAGGACCCACGAGACGAATGATCGTGATGCATGGAGATGCATCGAGATGTCGACGGAACCGACGAGGACGAGATGGACGATCACAGGGCATGAAGATGCACTGTTGCACACATAGATCTTGATGTGAGTGATTAAGCCTACTGGCTCGGGCCTGATCACATTAGGTTGTAATCTATGATCATCTGGTGTGATTGATTATACACATACTAGATATGTATATACATTTGCATGCGATGTAGATATATATTAAATATGTATATGTGTGACATGTCATATTAGAAGACCAAATAATAGAAACATCTCTCTCGATAATATTAAGTCGGTAAACGTGATGCAATTAGATTGACCCACGTGGCCTTCCATCGTTATGAGTAGGAACCGATTCCCGGTGTAGGTTGAGTTGGTTGAGTCCCTCGAGGCTCACCTATATCGCGATTCGCTATCTTACTTACGACATAGAGATGTCACCGGTAACCTGAGGGCATGGTATGCTTGGTCGAGTCCCTCGAGGGTATATCATCAAATCAGACTCATCTTGTAACGAAGGTGTTGACTTAACCGAACATCATGGTTGGTCGAGTCCCTCGAGACCATGGTGATTCGGAGGCCGAATAGGACAGGAATCACAAGGAGTTGTGATCGGCAAGAGTTGCCTACCTTTTGGGCTTAGTGTGATTGGTCAAGTCCCTCAAGGTTACACTAAGATGCTGATTGGATCCTGATCCCCACTAGAAGTCTGCTAGAGACTTCCGTTTCACGTGTTGAGGGTGTCGCGTGACTCGCTAGTAAAATAGTGGGAGCATATTAAGATAGAAGTCCATATCTTGATAGTTTATTTCTTGCAAAATCTGCATGTTATTCATTCCTGCTGCATCTTTATTTTCAGAAAATATCGCTTTCAAATCCCTTACATGGCATACTTGATGTCAACCGCCTCACTAGTCCAAATTATACGGATTGGCTCCGCAACTTGAGAATTGTTCTCACGGCGGAGAAAATCGTATACGTCCTTGATACAGTGATGCCTATCCCGAGGAAGGGGCAAGCGAGGATGAGATCGCTCGCTACGTGAAGTACATTGATGACTCCACTCTTGCTCAGTGCTATATGTTAGGCTCTATGACTCCTGAGTTACAGAGACAATATGAAAAGATGGATGCTAGATCCATTCTCCTACATGTTCGTAAATTATTTGAGGAACAGGGAAGGACTCAACGATATGAGGTATCCAAGAGTCTCTTCCGCAATAGGATGACTAAGGGGACACCGGTTCAGAATCATGTCCTAAAGATGATTGAGTGGATGGAGAAACTCACAAGTCTAGGAATGGTCCTAGAGGATAACTTGTGTGTGGACATCGTGCTTCAGTCCCTACCAGATTCCTTTTCACAGTTCATAATGAATTATAATATGAACAAGCTTGAGGTGACTCTCCCAGAGCTCCTCAATATGTTGAGGGAGGCAGAGAGTACTATTAGGAAAGAGAAGCCAGTTCTCTACACTAGTGAGACCAGAAAGAAAAGGAAAGTAGAAAAGTCCCTTAAGAAGGGAAAGGGCAAGGGCAAACTAAGAAAAGCAAAGGTTGCTAAGAAAGACCCAACAAAGGACAAAGGCCAGTGCTTCCATTGTGGCAAAGATGGGCGCTAGAAGAGGAACTACAAAGAGTGCCTTGCAGAAAAGGCGAAACAGAAGCTTGGTGAAGCTTCAGGTACATTCATGATTAGTGTCTATTTGTCAGACTCTTATGATAATACATGGGTATTGGATACCGGTAGTGCTTATCATATATGCAATTCGTTGCAGGTTCTGACAAGGCCTAGGATACTAGAGAGAGGCGAGATGGACCTCAAGATGGGCAATGGAGCAAAAGTTGCTGTAATAGCCGTTGGCGAGGTCGCCCTACATTTGCCTGGTGGAGCTTTTATTACATTAGATACATGTTATTTTGTTCCTTCTATTATCAAAAATATTATCTCCATTTCATGTTTGATAGTTAGTGGATATAAATTAGTTTTTGAGAACAATGATTGTTCAATATTATTAGATGATGAGATCATCACGAAAGGAACATTGCATAATAGTTTATTTATGTTAGACACTACTCCACATATCATGAGTGTAAGTGTGTCCAAGAGGAAATGAGATGAGATGAATAATGCATACCTGTGACATTGTAGGCTAGGTCACATCCATGAGGGAAGGATTCAAAAGTTGCTAAAGGATGGATATCTAGATCCATTCGACTATGAGTCATATGCAACTTGCGAGCCTTGTCTTCGTGGAAAACTGACCAACTCTCCATTTAGTGGAACTGGAGAAAGAGCCACTGAGATGTTGGAACTCATACATAGTGATGTATGTGGACCCATGTCCACTCATGCCATTAGTGGTTACTTCTACTTTATTACCTTTACTGATGATTTCTCAAGGTATGGATATGTGTACTTAATGAAGTACAAATCCGAGACCTTTGAGAAATTAAAAGAGTATAAGAATGAGGTGGAGACCAGACTGGAAAGAGTATCAAAACTCTTTGATCAGATCGAGGAGGTGAGTACTTAAGTACATAGTTTACTCAGTTCCTCAAGGACTATGGGATATTATCCCAATGGACACCTCCTTAAACACCTCAGCTTAATGGTGTGTCTGAAAGGAGAAATCATACGCTATTAGACATGGAACGATCCATGATGAGTTTCGCTGACCTACCCATCTCATTCTGGGGATATGCCCTAGAGACCGCAACTTACCTTCTGAACAGAGTTCCAACTAAGTCGATAGTGTCTACACCATATGAGATATGGAAAGGGAAGAAGCCCGATCTTAAAGTTGTTAAGATTTGGGGCTGCCCTGCCCACGTTAAAAGACACAACCCCGATAATTTAGAATCGTGGACAGAGTGGTGCAAATTCGTGGGATACCCCAAGGAAACTTGTGGATATTATTTTTATTATCTCGAGGACCAAAAGGTCTTTGTAGCCAAGAGAGCAGTGTTCCTTGAGAAGGAAGATAGTGGGAGCATGATAGAGTTGAGCGAGGTTGGAGAACCAAGCTCAAGCACCACTCTACAGCCCAAGTCTGTTTAGATACCTAACACGCAAGTTCCAACTTTACATAGATTCGGTAGAGTATCCCATCCTCCTTAGAGATATGTGAGACATATTGGAGGAGAAGATGTTGAGGATATTGATCATCAGACATACGAGGAAGCCATTATGAGTATAGACTCCGGGAAGTGGCAAGAAGCCATGAATTTTGAGATGGATTCTATTGCGGGGGGCAACTGTTTAAGCCGTGGCCTCGGGGCCGACGCGGCTTGGTTCGGGGGTCCGGATGTCGGGGATCTCGCGCGACGTCCCTCGAGGTCTCCCGGCGGCCGAGCACGGTGGTTCGGGTCGGGACGAGAGGTCGAGTCGGGAGGTCGGGACGGGAGGTCGAGTCGGGAGGAAGCTCCGCCGTAGCGCTAGGGAGAGGTGACACCGTCTCGCACCTGCACACAGGTCGGGCCGAGCCCTCCGACGATCAAGTTAGCGATGTGGAGAGGGTGGTTTTGAAGGTGTTCTTGTGTTGTCTCCTCCCCCATTCGTTTAGAACTTTGGGGTATTTATAGATGAGTTTGATGTTACCTGATGTGGCTGCTTGCAGGGGTAGGACAGTACCTCTGATGGCGTCTGACATTGCCACTGGGGTTACGTGGAGAACCGAGCTACCGCAGGGTATGGGCGAGCTTTGACCGTTGCCTGCTTTTGTCTCGGTCGGGTGTGTGGGGTCAAACGAGGAGGCTGTCGTCTGAGGAAAGCTGACGTCCGAGCACATCTGGTCACCCCTATTGCCTTCCTGGGGTGCAGCACCTATCCACGTGTGGCTGACATCGTCATCCGCCGGGTTTGCCATTTTTTCCCATATCATATTCCCCCCCCGAAAGGAGCTATGCGTCGGTTGTCGTACAAGGGGAGTCCGATGCATGGCTTCTGTCTTCAGGTGGGTTGGCCGCGCGGACGCGGTCTCGGGGAGCATGGAGCCAAGGAGCCGAGGAGCACGACGCAGGTGGGCTGGCCGCGCAGGTGTGGTCTCGGGGGGCGTGGAGCCGAGGAGCACGACACAGGCGGGCTGGCCGCGCAGGTGTGGTCTCAGGGAGGCACGCAGCCGAGGAGCCGAGGAGCACGACGTAGGCGGGCTAGCCGCGCAGGTGTGTCTCGGGTCATGGGGTCGAGGAGCACGACGCAGGCGGGCAGGCCGCACAGGTGTGTCTCAAAGGCCATGGAGCCGAGGAACACGATGCAGGCGGGCAGGCCGCGCAGGTGTTGCGGCCTTGGGCAACGTGCGACCGAGGAACACGACGCAGGCAGGCAGGCCACGCAGGCGTGGTCTCGGGCAACGTGCGACCGAGGAACACGGCGCAGGCGGGCAGGCCGCGCAGGCGTGGTCTCGGGCAACATGTAGCCGAGGAGCACGACGCAGGCAGGCTGGCCGCGCAGGTGTGTCTCGAAGGCCATGGAGCTGAGGAACACGACGCAGGCGGGCAGGCCGCGCAGGCGTGGTCTCGGGCAACATGTAGCCGAGGAGCACGACGCAGGCGGGCTGGCCACGCAGGTGTGTCTCGGGTCATGGGGTCGAGGAGCACGACGCAGGCGGGCAGGCCGCGCAGGTGTGTCTCGAAGGCCATGGAGCCGAGGAACACGACACAGGCGGGCAGGCCGCGCAGGCGTGGTCTCGGGCAACATGTAGCTGGGGAGCACGACGCAGGCGGGCTAACCGAGCAGAGGTGGACTCGGGGTCCCTCTGCTCAGGCGGATAGTCCGCGCTGAGGTGGACTCGGGCAGTCCATGGCCGAGGCGTTTGGATTCAGAAGGGTTTAAGCCAGGGCCAACCGTGAGCCGAAAAAAGGGGGTCAGGCAGATACTAAACCTTTGCTCAGAAGAGACTAAGGCGGGGCTTAGATTTCTTTTCATGAGTACATCGGGTAGCCACCGCGGATGCTTGGACTCTCTTATGGAGCCCGCGGTCGGAGGTCGTCATGTCCCCTCGCAGCCGCCCAGGCCTCCGCTGCGATGTATTGGTTAGCCTGCTGGAGCATCTCCGGCACCGCCGTGGGAGGTCGCTCCGCGAGGGACCAGAGGAATCTGGAAGGTCGCAAGCCTATCATAAATGCCTGCACTAACAGAGAGGGGTGAGTGTCCGGTAAGCACCGGATTTGTGTGGCAAAGCGATCCACAAAATGTGGGAGGGGCTCATCCTCCCTTTGTTCGAGTCCGAGGAGCAGTGCCGCGGAGGGCTTTGGCCAGGCATGGGCTATGAAGTGGAGCTCAAAGTCCTTAACGAGCTGGCCGAAGGAAGTGATCGTTCTGGTCTCCAGGCCGCTATACCATGTGCGGGCCGGACCCCTCAGGGTCGTGGGAAACGCCCTGCACATTAAAGCGTCTGACGTTCCATACAATGCCAGTTGGGCACGGAAAGCGGCGACATGGTCCGCCGGGTTAGTGGAACCGTCGTATGCGTCCAAAGAAGGGAGCCGGAAGTTCGGGGGAACCGCCTGATCTCGTATCTCGGGCGCGAACGGAGATCCTCGGAGTGTGTCCTCCTTGAGCTCTCCCTTTGAGTTGTGAAACTCCTCCTCTACTTCGTTGAGCCCCTGAATAATGAAGCATAGCTGGGCTCACAGGGAGTCCGTTGACTCTAGAGATAATACCTCGGGTTCCGGGCGGCCGCTCGGGTTTGCCATCACTGGATCCTCGAGAGGGGCCGGTCGGACTCGAGGCGAAGTGGGAGGGTCCGGAAGCGTCATGTGGGCCCGAGCGGGTGGCTCACGTTGCCGCAGCGGTTGGGTTGCTGACGGGTGCAGTGGACGAGGAATAAGCGGGATAATGGTTTGCACCATACCCATCAGAGCTCGGACTTGAAGAGTGAGGGCCTGAAAGGCCTCGGGTGATACCAGCGAAGGGGCGCTCGGGGCGCCCTCGGGCGGAAACAGATCTGAGTTGTCGAATGAACGCCAGTAGCGTTCCGAGGTCGCGGGGAGGTCGTCAGCCCGCGGCCCGTCACTCAAGGGACGCACGGCCTGCGCCCCTGCTAAGAACGATCCCTCGGTAGGGAGTTCGTCAGGACCAGTCTGAGGATCCCTCGACATTCGGGCCCTCCTTCTAGCGCCAAAATGTTGTGGGGGGCAACTGTTTAAGCCGTGGCCTCGGGGCTGACGCGGCTCGGTTCGGGGGTCCGGATGTCGAGGATCTCGCGCGGCGTCCCTCGAGGTCTCCCGGTGGCCGAGCACGGTGGTTCGGGTCGAGACGGGAGGTCGGGTCGGGAGGTCGGGTCGGGAGGAAGCTCCGCCGCAGCGCCAGGGAGAGGTGACACCGTCTCGCACCTGCATACAGGTCGAGCCGGGGGCTCGGCCCGACCCCTCCGATGATCAAGTTAGCGATGTGGAGAGGGTGGTTTTGAAGGTGTTCTTGTGTTGTCTCCTCCCCCATTCGTTTAGAACTCTGGGGTATTTATAGATGAGTTTGATGTTACCTGATGTGGCTGCTTGCATGGGTAGGACAGTACCTCTGATGGTGTCTGACATTGCCACTGGGGTTGCGTGGAGAACCGAGCTACCGCAGGGTATGGGCGAGCTTTGACCGTTGCCTGCTTCTATCTCGGCCGGGTGTGTGGGGTCAAACGAGGAGGCTGTCGTTTGAGGAAAGCTGACGTCCGAGCACATCTGGTCACCCCTATTGCCTTCCTGGGGTGCAGCACCTATCCACGTGTGGCTGACATCGTCTTCCGCCGGGTCTGCCATTTTTTCCCATATCAGATTCTATGTACTCCAACAAGGTTTGGTCCCTTGTTGATGCGCCCGAAGGTATTGTACCCATCGGTTGCAAGTGGATCTTTAAGAAAAAGATCGGAGTAGAAGGAAAGGTAGAGACCTATAAAGCAAGGCTAGTGGTTAAGGGGTATCGTCAAAGGCAAGGTATTGACTATGATGAAACCTTCTCACCCGTAGCAATGATAAAATCCATCCGAATTCTATTGGCTATTGCAGCACACTAAGATTATGAGATTTGGCAGATGGATGTGAAAACTACATTCCTCAATGGGAACCTCGATGAAGAGGTGTATATGATACAACCTGAGGGATTCGTGTCCAATGACTGCCCAGATAAGGTGTGCAGGTTGCTTAGATCCATTTATGGACTAAAGCAAGCTTCCCGAAGTTGGAACATAAGATTTGATGAGGCAATAAGATCTTATGACTTCGTTAAGAACGAAGATGAGCCTTGTGTGTACAAGAAGGTAAGTGGGAGCGCTATCACCTTTTTGGTGTTATATGTGGATAACATTCTGATCATTAGGAATGACGTAGGAATGCTATCCATAGTGAAGGCTTGGTTATCTAGACACTTCTCCATGAAGGACTTAGGGGAAGCATCCTATATCTTGGGGATTCAGATCTATAGAGATAGATCCAAGAGGATGCTTGGCTTATCCCAATCCAGGTACATAGAAACCATTGTCAAAAGGTTTGGCATGAAAAATTCGAAGAGAGGTCTCATGCCGATGAGACATGGGATATCGCTTTCTAGGAGTATGTCCCCAAAGACTCCAGAAGAAAGGGCAAACATGGATATGATACGTTATGCCTCGGCGATAGGGTCTATCATGTATGTCATGCTATGTACTAGGCCTGATATAGCACATGCTCTGAGTGTCACGAGCAGGTATTAGGCGGATCTAGGCTTGGAGCATTGGAAAATAGTAAAGTGTATCCTTAAGTACTTGAGAAGGACTAAGGATCTTTTACTAGTATATGGAGGTAGTAGCCTCAAGGTTGAAGGCTACACAGACTCAAGTTTTCAGTTTGATGTCAATGATAGCAAGTCGAATTCGGGGTATGTGTACACCTTGAATGGAGGAGCAGTATGCTGGAAGAGTTCCAAGTAAGATACTACTACTGACTCAACCACAGAGGCGGAATACATTGCTGCAGCAGATGCAGCAAAAGAGGGAGTCTGGATGAAGAAGTTCATCACAGATTTAGGAGTCGTGCCGGATAGCGATGAGCCAATTTCCTTATATTGCGACAACAATGGGGCGATTGCTCAAGCGAAGGAACCTAGGTCTCATCAGAAATCTAAGCATGTTCAGAGGAGGTTCCACCTTATTAGAGAGATCGTAACCAGAGGAGATGTAGTAGTGGAAAGAGTTCCATCCGAAGACAACATTACAGATCCACTGACAAAGCCGTTGTCTCAGATTGTCTTTGAGCGTCACAGGGGTCTGATGGGGATCAGACACATAGGTGATTGGCTTTAGGTCAAGTGGGAGATTGCTGGTCATAGGTGCCCAGCAAGCCAATCACGTGAGTGATGGCACGTGTGACTTGACACAGAATCCTTTTTTTTTCTTATTATATTTTGGCATTTATCACTTTATATATTGTCTATTACATATATGCATGTATATATTGTGATGTCCTTGGATCTGTGCAATGGGAATCGGATCGTGATGAGATTATGATAATGAGATCGATTCACCTTTAAACACAGATCCTAAATAATCCCGGTCATAGGTTACTCGAGAGGGACATCGTGATAACCGGACAGACTGGTGTGCTATATACCTGTCCATATGATGAATGCAGTTGTTCTCATAGCTTCTCGTGTGGGGACACTAGGGATACAGTACAAGTGCTCATTGGAGAATGAGTTCACTGATTGATCCGCTTACGGAATACTAGATGGTTGATGATGCCTTATTGTCAGACAGCGATTCTGTAGTCCTAGTGGTGTATCTGGTCCTTAGACTTAAGACACCAAGGATGTCCTGTATGAGTGCTCCGCTCTTTGATACCAGACTTATAGGTTTGGCTGTCCCAGATCTAGTACAGCTAGTCATTGGGAGTGACAGTCGACATTACGAGGGCTATTGAGTGTCAATAGAGGATCATTCACTCTCGGTGTCATGAGAGGAATATCCTATGTGTTCTTGCTTAGACAAATCCCTAGCTAGGGTCATTCGGGTTGAGAGAGAAAGAGTTCTCCTGGAGAATCCGATTAGAGCGAGACTCGAGTAAAAATCGTATGGGTCTGACAGCACCTTGCCCGATATACGGTCTTTGGGATATTAGATGGATGAGAGACTATAGGTATACGATAACTAAGGATAAACAAGTCCAATAGATTGGATTCCCCTGTATCATCTAGAGACTACGGCGTAGTGGCCTAAAGATAATAATTCACTGAGCCAGAAGGAGTTCTGGCAGCTATGACTCATGGCCAGCTCGATATTGGGCCTAGAGGGTCACACACATATGGTAGGCATTGCGATGAGTAGAGGTTCGGATATGAGATATCCGCCGGAGCCCCTATCTTATTGGATATCCAATAAGCCCTTGAATTATTGGATCCTATGGACGAGATCCAATAAAAGCACATGAGAGATTATTGGATATTGATCCACTAATCTAAAAGGCTTGGATAATTGGATGCAGATCCAATACCCATTAGGGGAGGATCCATTAGGGTTGACATGAGGCCTCTATAAATAGGAGGGATTCAGAGCCTCATTGGCTAGAGCCTTTGCTTACCTCTCCTATTCTCCTCCCCCTCTCCACCTCAGAGTAGGCCTGGAGTTTTTTAAGGAGCGTCGTCGCAGCCCTGCTGTGTGGATCACCGCTAGAGAGGAGGACGCTTGACCTCCTTCATCCTCTCCTAGAGATCTGCAAGGAAACAGGAATATACGATCTCCCTAGGTAATAGAATTTATCTTATACGCAGTTTATTTCGCGGATTTATGTGCACCAATCTTCGCACGACGATGAACATCCTTTTGGGAAATTGGGGATTTTGTTTTTCTTGATCTTCCGCTGCGTATGTGATGTCGCCCCCAAGATTTCCCAACATGTTATGTTCGTACTATTTCTAGAAATTTAGTTTCCCTATCTAGAATTGATGAGTTAAGATATTATCTTTTTTTTTGTAGTGGTAAACTCAACATATTTTATGATTCAATAAAAGTTGGTTCTGGAATTCTGTGTGATGGTTTGTACATAATTATTTTGGATCTTAAGTTTGCAAAGACATTAATGACCCTGCAATCAATTGTTGGATTGAAACATAGTTTCAATAATGAAAGATCTTCTATATTATAGCATAGATGATTGAGGCATATTTTCAAAGAAAGAATTGAAAGATTAGTGAAGGATAATATTTTGGAACATTTAGACTTTACTGATTTTGATGTTTGTATAGATTGCATTAAGGGGAAGCAAACTAAACATATAAAGAAAAATACCACAAGAAGTAAAGAACTCATTGAGATTATTCATACTGATATCTGCAGACCACTCCATATTCTTTGTTTTAGTGGAGAAAGGTATTTCATCACATTTATAGATGATCTGTTCAAATATAACTATGTTTATCTAATATATGAAAAGTCTCAAGCCGTTGATACTCTTGAAGTATACATAAATGAGGTTGAGAGACAATTAAATAGAAAAGTTAAAATTGTCAGATCTGATAGGTGTGGTGAATTTTATGACTGATATGATGGATCTGGTCAGAATATTGGTCCTTTAGCTAGATTCTTAGAACAACGGGGTATTTGTGCTCAATATACATTACTAGGTATACCATAGTAGAACGGTGTTGCTAAAAGGCGAAATCATATTCTTATAGATATGGTTAGAAGCATGATGAGTTATTCCTCTATACTTGAGTTGATATGGGGTGAAGATCTTAGGACAACTATATACATCTTAAACAGGGTTCCTAGTAAGTCAGTTTCATCGACTCCATTTGAGTTATGGACTGGTAGGAAGCCCAGTCTAAGTCATTTACATATTTTGGGGTGTCTTGTAGAGATAAGAGTATTCAATCCACATGAAAAGAAATTGAATATAACAACTATTTTTGGATATTTTATTAGTTATCCAGAAAAATCCAAGGGATACAGATTGTATTGCCCTAATCATAGTACGAGGATTGTAGAATCTGGTAATGCAAAATTTCTAGAAAATGATGAAATCAGTAGGAGTGAAAAATCTCAGAGGATCAATTTTGATATTGAGGGTATTCAGGTTAATTCTCCCATATCATCTCCTATTCGAGAGATTATTGTTCCTCAAATTAATGAGAGCATTGACGAGGGTGAACAACAAAATAACATCGAAGAACTCTCACATGATGTTGATATCACCGCTGATGATCTTGTAGAATAATCACAATCGACAGTTTTGAGAATATCTCAAAGGAAAAGGAATCCTGCCATTTCTGATGATTATGTGGTATGTCTACATGAATCAGATTATGATATAGGAATAAAAAGAGACCCCTTATCGTTTTTACAAGCCATAGAAAGTAACGATTCTAAAAAATGGTATGATGCAATGAAAGAAGAGTTAAAATTAATAATCCAGAATGGTGTTTGGGATCTCGTTGAATTGCCCAATAATTGTAAAAGAGTTGGTTGTAAATAGGTCTTTAAGATAAAATGTGACTCAACGGGCAATATCGAACGATATAAAACCAGACTTGTGGCTAAAGGTTTTTCTCAGAAAGAAGGCATCAACTATAATGAGACTTTTTCTTCAGTTTCTAAAAAGGACTCATTGAAAATCGTCATGGTATTAGTAGCTCATTATGATCTTGAGTTGTATCAGATGAATGTAAAAACAATATTTCTGAACGGGGATCTGGATGAGGAAATCTATATGGAACAACCTGAAGGATTTATAGAAAATGGAAAAGAAAGTTAGGCTTATAAACTTAAGAAATCCATTTATAGCCTTAAACAAGCTTCCAGACAATGATATATAAAGTTTCATAATACCATTACTTCCTTCGGATTTAAGAAAAATACTATTAATCAATGCATATATCTGAAGGCAAGTGGGAGCAAGTTTATTATATTGGTTTTATATGTGGATGATATTTTACTTGCTAGTAGTTATCATGGTTTATTGCACGAAACCAAGATATTTTTCAACAAGAACTTTAAGATGATTGATATGAATGAGGTAGCCTATGTTATTGTTATTGAAATATTCAGGGATAGATCTCAAGGATTATTAGGATTGTCTTAGAAATGATATATTAATCGTATCTTGGAGAGATTTAATATGCAGCTTTGCTCATCCAATGATGTACCTATTACTAGAGGTGAAAAATTCAGTAAAAACAAGTACCCAAGAAATGACTTAGAAAAGAATCAAATGAAAAATATTCCTTATGGGTGCGTAGTTAGAAGTCTATTATATGCTCAAACTTGTACAAGACCAGATATCAGTTTTGTAGTTGCAATGCTGGGAAGATACCAAAGCAACCCAAGAATGGAACATTGGAAAGCTGCAAAGAAAGTAATGAGATATCTACAAGGGATGAAAGATTATATGCTCACATATAGGAGATCAAATGAGCTTGAAGTAGTAGGATATTCAGATGCTGATTTTACAAATTACCTCGACAATAGGAAGTCCACTTCAGGATTTATATTCTTGTTAGTTGGTGGGGCGATTTCTTGGAAAAGTGCAAAGCAATCGCTTATTACATCATCAACAATGGAAGTTAAATTTGTGACATGCTTTGATGCCACAAATTAAGCTTTATGGCTACGAAATTTCATCTCAGGACTTGGTGTGGTCGACTCAATTGCCAGGCCGCTGAAGATATTTTGTAATAACACCGTAGTAGTTTTCTTCTTTAAGAATGACAAGTACTCTAGTGGTTCTAAGCACATTGAGATAAAGTACTTTGTGGTTAGAGAAATAGTCCAGAGACAACAAGTGTCAATTGAGAATCTGAGCACCACTATGATGATTACTGATCCATTAACAAAAGCATTACAGTATAAAATATTTAAAGAACATATTTTTAGAATGGGGCCTATAAGCAAGTCATAAAAGATATGGTGATACATGTTTATGTGGATGCTATTGTTGACATTTTTCTTGCTTAATTTGTTTATTTCTGCTACCTGTTTACATTTATGTTTATGCATATTATGGTTGAATGTAATAATAAGATTGTTTTGACAAGACAAATTACAGGGGTCATTATGGACTATATTAGGAAAGACTAACAATGTTGTGGTACATAGAAGGGAGTATGATATTGATGATATACAATCGCTATGACTCGCATTGATGGTTGGACTTAATATAGTATTATTGTGTTTATTGAACTTATTGGCTTGTTTTAAAATTCATGGCCATATATAAAATTCTTTTCAAAATTCTTTGGAATCCAATTAGGTAAAATTATTTTTAAACAAGTTTGTTTTGTTTATTTTGATTTTGAATATCTTTTTAATATCTTATCAATTAATGGGCCAAGTGAGAGAATGTTAGATTTTGTGACCCTTTATAATTGAATAAGATATATATAATATAACTAATTGGATTCTAATGAAATATTTTAGCCAATATAATAGAAATTCATTTAGGATTCCTTAGGAGATAACCTTGATTATAGGAAATCTCCTAATATCTTATTCTAGACCCTCTGCTCTCACCTATAAATAGATAGGACCTCTAGGGACTGAATGTGTGTGCACGTCTCACAGCGAACATAGTTAAGGGATTACAATTTTTTCCTCAACTCTCTCTTTAAACCATCAATCTAGGTGGTCCTGTGAAAGGATAGGAAGAGAGGAGAAAGGATCTAGTTCATCTTTACAATAAGATAGCGATCTTGGATTAAAGACGGTGCCTTGCATATCAAACAGAGATCCCTAAACATATGGCATCAAAAGGTACGCATCGTTAAACAAGATCTAAGTATTTGATTTCAATCTTAGCATAAAAGATTGCTTCCACATTTTAATACAACATATTACAGTTTTTATGCTTACATAAACAACTTATGGGTTAATTCCTTTTCCCAAAAGGTTTTTACCCTCGATCCTGCTACAGTTGAAGAGAAAGATAAATAATACTCGAATATAAAGAATTAGAAAATTTTTGTAAGTTAACCTTCACAAATCTTGGACAATGGGCTAGCAAATCACTACTAGGTTTCCTTCATCTTTGGATCATCTTCTATAGTGGGGGGCATGAACTTTTCCGATAGTATTCGAAACTATTTTTCTTCAGGAAACTTATGGGTGAGTTCCCGTGATATTTTTTAATGTCCTATGATTGTGCATGAATATCGTCGATTGGTGAGTCAACTCTAATTAGCATAGTTGGTTCACTATCAAAGGCGCATGTTCATTCTTATGTCTCCTCCACGACGATGTAAGAGTGTTGATGTGATAAACTAACACTGGAAGTCTACAAGGGAGGCAGTTTATTGGGGTTGATCTGACCTTAGAGTGATGAGGCCAGGTAGAGGAACTGGGATATGTTCGGTCACAAGGTCTTTTCTTGGCTATTGGGTCATCTTTAGGCTGCGGGGTCGTCTCTTGGTCGTTAGTGATCCTACATAACAAGTCGACGTCAGGAGACTTCCCAACTTGACCTCTCCGATGCTTGAGTCAGTGTAAGACAAAGAGGATGAAAGACAACAATATGAGCTGCGTAAAAATGAGAGAATAAAGAGTCGAGAGATTGTTGCTTGCTTACCTCCCCATGGCTTAGCCCAGGGTGTGGCTCTTATACTTAGGAGCTATGCACTCTGGACTTGCATTAGCCGAGATGATAGGGATATTAATGAGGGCGCCCCCTGTGCGACGAACGAGTTAATGTGGGTGACTTATTGTTAATCATCAATGCATAGTGTTGTCAGCCATAGATGCATGGTTCGAGATGTCAACTAGGAGATGAAGAAGCTAAAACCTATTATCATAGTTGTTGATTCTCATACTTTTGTTGTCATTTAATTCATGTGGTGGAGGAAGTTGGAGGGTGTCGAATCTCTCCCAATCACCCTAGTTCAAGAATATTAGGTTTGAATAGGAAACATCCATCAATCATAAACTTCTCTCTTACTATTCTTCTCTTGAAATTGTTATATAGACCATCTTATGGCTCGTTTGTGGGGTACCATGTGAGAAGGTTGCACCAATCAATATGGGTCTCTTTTGCCTTAGTTTGTTGGGATGTAAAGGACATAGAGATGGATGGTATAACGTTGATTGGAATATAGCTAGGAAGCGTCTCCTTCTAATAACTTGAGTTCCTAAGTATTCCCAATCGGGAACGAAGCAAGAAGCAAGGTAAAAATGTCAGCCAATCCCATGAATCACATTGATATACTGATTGATGATACTGCCACTCATGTTTTTCTCTAGTCATTTATTTCATCATGGAAACATGCAATGGCCGTCTTCAGTTCCATCACAGGCAATACACTCTCATGCAACTATCAAAAGTTCCTCAATGTTGGGCTGACAACCCACATATTCAGCCCATGGTGGGCTTTATTAGCTTACAACCCACCCCCCTTTGACCTAATCCTAGATCACAATTAAGGGGGTGCAATGGCTACATTTTTTGAGCAGAAAAAAGACAACAACGAGGGAAAAAGGGAAAATACTTTATTAACAAGGAGGAGAAAAAAGCAAAAATTCAAGGAGAAAGAAAAGGAAAAAAATAAAGACAATGCAAAGAGACTGTTCTCAATCATCTAGTAGTGTTATCATCTCAAGTTAGATCAGATCTACAATAGATTCTTGTTGTGATTACTTAGGGAGAATTTAGTTATTGTGCACAATGATGTGATCCTTATATCTCAATTATTCTCTTGTGATTGTTGTTAGGGTTTTGGGTAAGAGATTGAGATTTGTAATTCATGTGGTGGAGGAAGTTGGAGGGTGTCGAATCTCTCCCAATCACCCTAGTTCAAGAATATTAGGTTTGAATAGGAAACATCCATCAATCATAAACTTCTCTCTTACTATTCTTCTCTTGAAATTGTTATATAGACCATCTTATGGCTCGTTTGTGGGGTACCATGTGAGAAGGTTGCACCAATCAATATGGGTCTCTTTTGCCTTAGTTTGTTGGGATGTAAAGGACATAGAGATGGATGGTATAACGTTGATTGGAATATAGCTAGGAAGCGTCTCCTTCTAATAACTTGAGTTCCTAAGTATTCCCAATCGGGAACGAAGCAAGAAGCAAGGTAAAAATGTCAGCCAATCCCATGAATCACATTGATATACTGATTGATGATACTGCCACTCATGTTTTTCTCTAGTCATTTATTCATGTGGTGGAGGAAGTTGGAGGGTGTCGAATCTCTCCCAATCACCCTAGTTCAAGAATATTAGGTTTGAATAGGAAACATCCATCAATCATAAACTTCTCTCTTACTATTCTTCTCTTGAAATTGTTATATAGACCATCTTATGGCTCGTTTGTGGGGTACCATGTGAGAAGGTTGCACCAATCAATATGGGTCTCTTTTGCCTTAGTTTGTTGGGATGTAAAGGACATAGAGATGGATGGTATAACGTTGATTGGAATATAGCTAGGAAGCGTCTCCTTCTAATAACTTGAGTTCCTAAGTATTCCCAATCGGGAACGAAGCAAGAAGCAAGGTAAAAATGTCAGCCAATCCCATGAATCACATTGATATACTGATTGATGATACTGCCACTCATGTTTTTCTCTAGTCATTTATTTCATCATGGAAACATGCAATGGCCGTCTTCAGTTCCATCACAGGCAATACACTCTCATGCAACTATCAAAAGTTCCTCAATGTTGGGCTGACAACCCACATATTCAGCCCATGGTGGGCTTTATTAGCTTACAACCCACCCCCCTTTGACCTAATCCTAGATCACAATTAAGGGGGTGCAATGGCTACATTTTTTGAGCAGAAAAAAGACAACAACGAGGGAAAAAAGGGAAAAAATTACAATAGCAATTTGATTTAACAAGGAGGAGAAAAAAGCAAAAATTCAAGGAGAAAGAAAAGGAAAAAAATAAAGACAATGCAAAGAGACTGTTCTCAATCATCTAGTAGTGTTATCATCTCAAGTTAGATCAGATCTACAATAGATTCTTGTTGTGATTACTTAGGGAGAATTTAGTTATTGTGCACAATGATG
The DNA here is from genome assembly GCA_004837865.1 of Musa balbisiana. Lineage (NCBI taxonomy): Eukaryota > Viridiplantae > Streptophyta > Magnoliopsida > Zingiberales > Musaceae > Musa > Musa balbisiana. The sequence continues at coordinate 27,471,994 of CM017192.1, read as the reverse complement.
TGATCCTTATATCTCAATTATTCTCTTGTGATTGTTGTTAGGGTTTTGGGTAAGAGATTGAGATTTGTATATTCATTATTCTTATAGTGGATTATCTCTAGTTTGCCCTGTGGTTTTTACCCTTCATATTGGAGGGGTTTTCTATGTAAATCTTGGTGTTATATTTGATTGTGATTCCATTTAATTCCACTGCGTGTTATAGCCTACTAGTATTTGTTCATATATAAAAGTTTATTTCTCTTTATATCCCATCAACTAAACTAGTATCAAAGTAGGGTTTTGGTGATTTAATTTTTATATTTAAACATGGAGGCTGGGAGTGTTTCTCGCATGATTAGCTTAAATGGAAACAATTTGATGATATGGAAACCATGAATGGAAGATCTCTTGTATTGCAAAGACTTGTATGGGGGATAGTGCAAAACCCATAACTATGATAAATAATGAATGGAAGAGGTTAGATCTAAAAATAATTGAGTTTATTCGACAGTGGCTTGATGATAGTGTCTTTCACTATGTTTCTATTGAAAGTTCTGCATATTCTCTTTGGAAAAAGTTGGAAGGCCTCTATGAAAGAAAAACAACTAGTAACAAAGCTTTCTTGATTAGAAAACTTGTAAACTTGAAGTATAAAGAGGGTGCTTCTATTGCTGAGCATTTGAATGAAATGTAGAGTATCACTAACTAGTTATCCTCTATGAAAATGTCTCTTGATGATGAGTTTTAGGCATTGTTACTTCTCAGTTCATTACTAGAAAGTTGGGAGACATTAGTGGTTTTCCTCAGTAATTCTACGCCAGATGGTGTTGTTACTATGAGTTAAGTAATAAGCAATTTGTTGAATGAGGAGTTGAGAAAAAAGAATTCAGCAACATCTTAGAATTATTTACAAGCACTAATCTAGGAAGGTCAAAGTCTAAGGATAAAAGCAGTTCACGCATGAGTAGAAGTAAGTCAAGATCAAGAAAAGATATTATTTGCTGGTGAGAAAGGACATTACAAGAATCAATCTAAGTAACCTAAAAAGAGCAAGAAAAAGGGAAAAAAAGTGGAGTCTACAAAGTCAAAAGATAATACTACAACTATAGTGTAGAGTGGTGATTATTTGATTTTGTCTCCTTTTGATGATATTTTTTCTTGTGTGTTAGGATCTTGAGTGGGTGATTAACACATGTGCTTCTTATCATGCTACACCACGAGGGGAGTTTTTTGCTACATACAGGCTCGAAAATTTTGGTGTTATTAAGATGGGCAACCATAACACGATAGATATCATTGTCATGGGTGATATCCATATAAAGACTAACTTTGGCCACAAGTTGCTGCTTAAAGATGTGAGGCATGTGATTGACTTGAGGCTGAATTTAATTTCAGTTGGAAGACTAGATGATGAAGACTATGATAGCAAATTTCACAGAGGGCAATAGAAGCTTAGTAAGTATTCTCTTATTGTGGCTAGTGGAAAAAAATATCATACCTTATACGGGTTGCAGGCTAAAGCTTGTGATGAGCAACTGAATACTACAGAGAAAGACTTTAGCATGGAGTTGTGGCATAGTTGACTAAGACACATGAGCGAAAAGGACATGTAAGCTCTTTCCAAGAAAGAGGTATTGCTAGACCTCGGAGGTACACATTTGAACCATTGTATCAATTGTTTGACTGGTAAACAACATAGAGTTTCATTTGCTAGTCCTGCTATGTCTAGAAAAATGCATGCCTTAGACCGTGTTTATACAGATGTATGTGGTCCTTTGAGGACAAAAACTCTTGGTAGATCTATTAATGTTCCTGGCATTAGTGGTACACTTTATTTTATCACTTTTATAGATGATTTTTTCAAGAAAGTTTGAGCCTATGCTTTGAAAACCAAAGATCAGGTTATTAATGTCTTCAAAGAGTTTCATGCTAAGGTTGAAAGGGAGACATAAAAGTAATTGAAATGCATAAGATCATATAATGGTGGTGAGTATATGAGATTGTTTAATGATTATTGCAGGTTACATGACATCCAACATAAGATGACAGTTCCGGATACACCTCAGCATAATGTTATTGCAAAGAGGATGAACCACACCATCATAGAAAAGATCAGATGTATGCTTTCATAGGTTAAGCTACCCAAAAAGTTTTGGGATGAGACTTTAAAGACTGTAGTTGATGTGATCAACTTATCACCATGTATAGCTCTTGATGGTGATGTTGTAGAGCATGTATGGTCAGGGAAAGATGTTTCCTATAGACATTTGAGAGTATTTGGTTATCGTGCATTTGCACATGTTCCAGACAATGAGAGGTCCAAGCTGGATGGTAAGACTAAAGAATATATTTTTCTTGGCTACTCACATGATCAGTTTGGTTACAGGCTTTAGGATCTATAAAAGCAGAAGGTATTTAGAAGCAAAGATGTGGTCTTCTTTGAGGATTAAACCTTTAAGGATTTGAAGAAGAAGGCACCAACCAAAACTTCTGCAAAAGGATTAACAGATTATGACCCAATTACTCCTGTGATGGGGGAGATTTGCAGGAAGATGGTGTAGAGCCTAATGTTGATCTGCAGGACATGTTGAGCAAGAAGAAATAGGAGAGCAACTTCCCGCAAAACCTCAGTTGAGAAGATCTTCTAGACAACGTCAACCTTCAAGAAGATACTTTACAGATGAGTATGTGATGCTTACTGATGCAGGTGAATCAGAGAGTTACCAAGAAGCAGTTGAAAGTAAGCAAAAAAAGAAGTGGTTATTTGCTATGCAGGAAGAGATGAATGCTTTTTAAAAGAACCACACATATGATTTGGTGCTACTATCAAAGGAAATGAAGGTCTTGAAGAACAAGCGAGTTTTCAGGTTGAAGACTCAAGAATATTATTTTCAACCAAAGTACAAAGCTAGATTGGTTGTGAAAGACTTTGGTCAAAAGAAAGGTATTAACTTTGAAGAGATTTTTTCTCCTGTTGTTAAAATGTCTTCTATTCGTGTTGCTTTTGGTATTACTATTAGTCAAAATTTGGAGATTGAGCAGTTAGATGTAAAGACAGCATTCCTTCATGGTGATTTGGAGGAGAAAATTTATATGGAGCAACCAGAAGGCTTCAAAGTCAAAGGTAAAGAGAACTTTGTTTGTAAGTTGAAGAAAAGCTTGTATGGGCTAAAGCAAGCTCCAAGACAATGGTACAGAAAGTTTGATTCATTTATGACAGAAAATGTATACAAAAGAATGGCTTCAGATCATTGTGTGTATATCAAATGGTTTAGTGAGAATTTTATTATTCTTTTACTTTATGTTGATGACATGCTTATTCTTGGAAAATATATGTCTACAATTGACAAGTTGAAGAAAGAACTGAGTGAGTCTTTTGCAATGAAGGACATGGGGCCAGCAAAGTAAATACTAGGCATGCAGATTTCTCATGACAGAAAAACCAAGAAGATTTGATTATCACATGAGAAATACATTTAGAAGATATTGGAAAAGTTTAGTATGAGCAATACAAAGCCAGTTGGTTCTCCTATTATAGGTCATTTCAAGTTGTGTTTAAATAGAGTCCATCAAATGATGAGAAGAAGGAGAAAATGCAAAAGGTTCCTTATGCTTTAGTAGTTGAAAGTTTAATATACGCAATGGTATGTACGAGGTCGAACATCGTATATGTAGTGGGTGTTACTAGTAGATTTCTTACAAATCCAAGCAAAGAGCAATAGGCAGTAGTGAAGTGAATTTTAGATATCTCAGAGGGAGCTCTAAGGTTTGTTTAAGCTTTAGAGGTAGACCACCTGTGTTGACAGATTACACAGATGCAGATATGGTAAAAGATATAGATACGAGGAAGTCCACATCAGGTTATGTACTTACTTTTGTAGGGGGAACTGTGTCATGGTAATCCAAATTGCAAAGGTGTATTACACTCTCCACTATAAAGGCAGAATATATTATTGTCATAGAGGTTTACAAAGAAATGTTATGAATGAAAGAATTCTTACAAGAATTGGGGCTAAAACAAAAAAACTATGCAGTGCATTGTGATAGCCAGAGTGCCATCAATTTGTATAAGAACCCAACTTTTCATTCTAAGTCAAAGCATATAGATGTTAGATACCATTGGATTCGAAATGTACTTGAAGAGAGTAGTTGCAGCTTCAGAAAATTCACACGGAGTAGACATGTTGATAAAGACCTTACAAAAAAAAAGACAAGAGATATGCTAATAGCTGGTCGGTATGGCTTTACATTGAGGAGTCATGAGACAGCCTCCCTTATGGGCTGAAGGAGGAGGTTGCTGGGTTGACAACCCATATATTCAGCACATGGTGGGCTTTTATTAGCCCATAACCCACCCCCCTTTGATATAACCCTAGATCAAAATTAGGAAGGTGCGGTGGTTGCATTTTTTGGAGTAGAAAAAAGGCAACAATGAGGGAGAAAATGGGGAAAAATTGTAGCAGCAATTTGATTCAATAAGGAGGAGAAAAAAGTAGAATTCAAGGAGAAAGAAAGGAAAGAAAACAAGAACAACATAGAGAGACTGTTCTCAATCATCTAGAAGTATTATCATCTCAAGTTAGATCAGATCTACAGTAGATTCTTGCTATAATTACTTGGGAAGAATTTAGATATTATGCACAATGACATGATCCTTATATCCCAGTTATTCTCTTGTGATTGTTGCTAGGGTTTTGAGTAAGAGATTGAGATTTATATATTTATTATTCTTATAGTATATTATCTCTAGTTTGTCCCGTAGTTTTTACCCTTTATTGGAGGGGTTTTCTATGTAAATCTTGGTATTTTATTTGATTATGATTTCATTTAATTTCGCTGCGTGTTATGGTCTATTAATATTTGTTAATATATAAAAGTTTATTTTTTTTTTATCCCATCACTCAAGACATATATTTAGATAGGAAAAAAGAATTGAGTGGTGGTGAGAGTATAAGGTGAGGCCACTCTCCTAGTTAAAAACTCGTTTAGTCTCGAGCTTCTTCACCGAAAAAATCACTGATGGTTTATCCATGAAGTGTTGATATGTCGTCTCTAGTTATTTATTTTCTAATGTTGTTATTTATATTCTATTTGAATACCCCACATTCATGATGTTGTTAATACTTTCTATTTGATTGATTATAGTTGTTAATACGTGAGGATCAACAATTGGATAAATAAATATTCAGCAAGATTCAATTGCTAATGGTTTATGGTGCTTGTGGAACAATTGAAATGATGCCATATTTCACAACCATGGGTCAATTCCTTCCGCTCTTCGTGTAAAGTCTTTGTATTTACAAATGATTGTCTATGCTCCACATCCATGATGTCGAGGACATGACACAGAAATGTAATGTGGATAGGAAAGACAAAGAGGTGAGTTTTTACTTCATTTTGGAGGTGGGTGGTTCTTATATTTCTTCTACTTCTATTATGAGAACAAGTTTTATAAGAAATCATATTTGAAATATATTTTTTGTTGACGTTTATGCCCGATCGAATACTCCTCCGGTAATAAATCAAAGCACAACCCAAGATCGAACAGTAAAAGAAAGAGAGTTGTCTTTTACCTTCATTGCATCAGAAATATTACGCAAGGGATTGGCTGATTTTAATCCCGGACTGACCACGTGTCGTGTTTTCGTTGGCGTGGCTCGGGGACTTTTTCGTCTCCCACGTCAGTGTATTAAACGTAAGGCGTCATTTAGAGATCCATGATGAGTTCAATTACTTCATTTTGTTTTAGCTATTCGATTTGATGTTGTGTCTAAATTTTGAAGCTGCTCGCAGACGCCCAATGTCGGTTGGTTATCTGCATTCGTCGGGGGATGAAGAATAAGAGGTTGGCGATCTTGATGAGAGCTCGAATGGCGTCGCCCACCCACCCCGTCCATCGGCAGCAGCTCCTACGCCCCGATCGCCCCCCTCTTCCACCTCAGGTGGTTGTGCGATTGACGCGAGTTGTCCTTTTATGAACTCTTTTTGTGATCTTCCTTCTTGAACCCTTGTTTCATTCGCGTTCCTGAAGCCTATCCCGATCTGTGGTTTCCAGGGCGCCACCTGCTCTAGCGACGCTGATGACGATGGCAGCAGCACCGGCGCCTGGAGGTCCTCTTCATCCCGCTCTCCTGACTCGGTTCTTTGTTCTTTTAGCGTTCTCGCTCGGTATCTCGGGTTACCAGTCTTTCTTTTCCTTTTTAGGGTTTCTTTGAAGGATGTCAAAGAATTGATGCGGGCGTCCTTGTCGATCCCCACCGACAAAACCGAGCCGATGGACGCCAATCTTGAAGAATTCTCGCAGGTCAGATGATGATCTCTTCTTGATGTCAATTTAAGCCTTGAAGCATCATCTGAATATCGTGGCTGGTTCTTGTAGGCTTATTTGGGCCTATCTCAGGAAGGGCGCAGGGAACTGCTTCTGGGCCTTGCCAGGGATTATGATGTCAACAGAGCTCGAGTTTGTGAGCTCATGCGGCAGTATCTTAGTGTCGAGCTTCCTCATAGTGTTGGTTCCAATGGTGTGCTCTGTTTCCTCCACGTTCTTTTGGTTCTTAAAAATTTTTGATTCCCTTATGGAGGGTCTTTGTTGAAATATTGTCTCTCTGTTTAATCAGCCGCTGATGTGAATCAAGAGAATTGTGTGCTTGAAGATGGGGGTATTCTTGCTGTGTTTTATAGGATGGAGCGGAATCTTCGGGATGCTCTCAAGCCTATGTATGCTGGTTTCTTGGAACGACTGAACGCACATCCTGGTGGACTGAAGCTGTTAACCGTCCTTCGAGCTGATCTTCTCTCTCAGTTAGCGTAAGAATCATATCTGCTTTTGGTTTTGAATATATATGCAGGCAACTCGATCATGGCTAGTTTAATCAAATTTGATATGTAGTCATGCATATTGGCCTCACATTTCTCTGTGCCAATTGATCAACTCTTGAAGATTAAATCTCACTCCATATAACCTTGTTGTGATCTTATGGCAGCATCTTTTATCATGTGATGAATACTTGCTCATTAATGTTGTTGGGATACATGTCTTATATGATTCAAAATATTGTTGTTTTTGTAATTCTAGCCTTGATTGTTATTGCCTATATAATCTATAAGAGCAAAATATCTTGAAAGGGGAAACACAGTTGTAATTGTACATAAGCTGACTAACTATCAATTGTAAAAGCAAGAAAGAATTAGTGTTTCTGGTACCCCTATTGTCAGCTTTAGCAGTAAGGTTACTCTGTTGCAACCTGTGTAACTAGAATTCGATTCATGGAAATAAGGTAACACTCTGTATTTTGATAATCTCTAGACACATTGCAATGGAAGAAGCCTCATACACTGGGTTCAGTCTTTTTTTAATCTTATTGCCAATTTACATTTGGCCATCATCATATACTGTTTTAACTCCACATCCTACATTGATTAGATAATTTTGAAAATCTATAGACTTCAAATAATGCCATATCAAGGTGGTACTTGTAACTTGTAACAAAATATAGGCCTCTCTGCTGCCATCTATCATACTGCTTGAAGCATGTTGCATAAAAGCCCTTGAGATATGACACTGCACAAATATCACAGTTAATATCCTTTCGTGTAATACCTTGTACCTTTTTCATAAGCAACCTATTATGAGGTGCAAATCCATTAACTCCAACAGAGTTTTGTAAGAAGTCAAAATAATCAATAACATACTATTACTGTATTGAAAGGCTATTTTTAAGCATTGAAGATATTTATTATAATGGAATAATGCTAGTAGCCTAGTTAATCACCATCTGCTATTAAAGGTCACATGAAACATTGCAGTGATTTAAAAAGCGCTAGGCGCCAAGGTCCAAAAACGCCCGAGGTGCTAAAATATAAAAATATATAATATAATTAATAGATATAATTATTTAAAATTTTAAATAAAAATATGCTATTAAATTTAGAAAATCTAAGATACAAAATCACAATGTCACATTAACAAAAAGTTTTAAAATTCAAAACAATAAAATTTTATATCAAAGTCATTCATTATAATCAATATTATCGTCATTTTCACACAAATCATCTTCATTGAATTCGTCTTCTTCCTCTTGTCCTTCGACTCATTCCTCTTCATCAAGATATGTTTCATTCTCTATATCTTCAACAATAGCAGGAGCCGAGCTTGATGCTTTTGCACTCATTTTTCTCTTTAACATCTGTCTTGTATATGTTTGTAATTCTCTAGCACCTGAAGCTCTTGTCACATCTCCTCATGTCAATCTATCATCTTCAAATACAAGCTCATCTTCGGCATCTTGCAAGTTAGCACCCATTTCTCCTACTAACCACTCATTTGAATCATCAATATCTTGCAATGAGATTGAATCAAATTTATTTTGCAAATCATGACGAGCCTTCAAAGCTTGATTATACTTTATGTAAACAAGATCGTGCAATCGTTGATGTTCCAACCGATTTCTTCTCTTCGAGTGAATCTGTCATGTCATATAATTTAAAAATATATTAATACATCTATCTAAATAAATAAATTAATTAAAACAAAAATATTTAGTGATCCTTACATGCTCAAAGACATTCCAGTTTCGCTCACAACCCGAAGCACTACATATCAAACTAAGTATTTTGATAACAAATTGCTGTAAGTTTGGGGTGGAATTTCCAAATAGACTCCACCATTCAGCTGCAAAATTTATGTTATTATTAGCAATAACATAGTAACATAATATATATGAAATTAATTATATCAAATTATTAATACCTGGAGACATAGTTGTCTTGGATCGATCGACAATTGGAATTCCAAAAAGACCTTCGACATTTTTATATAAAGATAATTAATGAATAATCTTATCTTGAACCTCAAGGCTTGGAACTAATCTTGCAACGCACTGATATAACCCACCTAAAACTTCTGCATCAAATCCAACAAATTTAATCTTATAAAAGAATTCAAGGTTCAAATAATATCCTACTGCATGTAAGGGACGACGAAGTTGACAATTCCATCTTTCGTCAATGATTGTGAAAATTTTCTCATATTTTTCTTCATTTTCATTAAAAGATCTTTTAATCGTCTCCTTTGCTCTATCCATAGCCTCATAAATATATCCCATTGCAGGTTTATTTTCATTATCCACCAACCGAAGGACTCGAACAAGAGGGCCCATTACCTTTAATATATAAACTACATGATTCCAAAAGGATGACATTAAGATGATATCAGCAGCCTTCTTGCCTTTTGCTTCTTTTGCCCATTTGCTTGTCACCCATTCCTTAGAGGTAAACATGTTTCTCAGAGTATGTTTTTGACGATGCACGCTCTGTAATGTTAAGAATGAAGTAGCAAATCGGGTGACACCATGTCTCACTAATTCTTTATTCTCTGTAAATTCTCTTATCATATTCAAAGCTCCAATGTGATTATAAAGAAATCTAACAACAAAAATTGCCCTTTCTAAGGTTTTCTTGATTTCTAAGATCTTTCTAATATCCTCCAACATTAAATCAATACAATATGCTGCACATGGAGTCCAATACAAGTGTTGCCTTTTTGATTCAAGCAATTTACCTGAGACAAAGGATAACAAAAGTGATAAGACTTAAGAGTTTAACACACTTAATTGAAGATAAAATGATTAACAAATTCAAAAGATGAATATTACCAGCTAAAACATAGTTGCTTCCATTGTCGGTTATGATTTAAACAACATTTTGTTCTCCAATTTCTTCCACGAAGTTGTTAAGTAAATCATATATCTCGTCTCTAGATTTTACAAAAGATGAAGCATCTATTGACTTCACAAACATAGTCCCTAAAGAACAATTAACCATAAAATTAATTATACTCCTGCGCCTCCTGTCAGTCCAAACATCTGACATAATAGAGCAACCATGTGTTGTCCATGATTCTTTATGACCCTTTAGTAAGTCATTTGTATAATTCAATTCTTTTTGCAACAATGGAACTCGCATCTCATAATAACTTGGAGGTTTTAATCCTGCACCATATCTTCCAATAACTTCATTTATATTCTTAAAACTGTCTAAATGAGTTGTACTAAGGGGAAGACCAACATGATAGAAGAAGCGAGCAATGTGCTGAATTGTTCTTCGTCTTATTTCTTTATCACAAGCATCACTTATAGTTGTTTGTCTAAATTTTGAGCCTCCTGCTCGCCCTTGTTGTTTCTGGGATCCTTGAAATATATATAGATCCATCGGTCCTTTTTTACCCTTCTTAGTACTCATAACTTCTTTTCCTTTTTTGTCATATACTTTTTTCCCACTTGGGTTAATACTCATAGAATAGTCTTCTTCTTCATCCCTGAGATGTTCAACATTGTCTTCTGGTAAATTCCCGTAAGATTCATTCTTTTGTGTCTTCTTTTCATTCATATAACGTAGCAACTCTTATTTTACCTCAGGTGGACACTTTTTGCAAGCTGCTGCATTCTTGAATTTTCCTACTAGATGTTGTTTTGCACGGAAAATACCACCTCTAGTAGTCTTATCGCAGAATATGCAAGTCACTGCATTAGGATCTTTCGGATCATTCAGATAATTATACTTCCATGCAGGATCTTTTTTTGATGTCATTGGAGACTCTATTGAGTTGCTCTCTACACTTGCCATTTATCTTGAAACCTAACAATAATTTCAAATAAATAAAAATTAACAGTATTAAAATCAAAATAATATATTATTAATCTATTAATAGTATTGAAAATTAATAATTTCAAATAAACCTAACAATATTAATAGTATACAGTATACAATATACTGTTAACAGCAAGGTAGGCGATACCGAATGATACCGCTCAGTACGGGCTGTATGTACCGGTCCGACGGCATACCGGTACGCGGACCGCCCGCTACCGGGTGGAACGAAAAATAATAATAAAATAATATATATATTTATATATAAATATTTTAGAAAAAGGTGACGTCGTCGCCTTTTTTGGATTATATATATATTTATTTATATTTATATATTTAAATAAACGAGGCGACGTCGTTGAGGCGATACAACGTTGCCTTTTAAATAAAACAAATATATATATATATATATATATATAAACGAGGCGACGTCGCTCGCACTTGGGAGAAGAGAGAGGCGACGTCGTCGAGTTATATATATATATATATATATATATATATATATATATATATATACATATACCGAGCGATATACTGCTCGGTATATCGTTCCGTACCGTATCGAGCGAACGTCGAAATGCCGGTACGGGACGGTATTGCGGACCTTGATTAACAGTATACAGAAGGAGAAGAATGAAGAGTGTAAGGGGGTGCTGACTGAGAAAAGAGGAAATGGTAGCGGCAGCGGGAGCGGCGAGCGACGACGGCGGTAGCGGTTGGGAGTAGCGACAGCGGCGAGCAGCAGGAGCGGGAGCGACAGCAGCAACGAGCAGGGTTAGGGTTGGGTAGCGACAGCTGATATCGGTTTTTGTTGGTTCGATTGAACCAACTAACCACCGGGGACCGAACCAGACCTAAAATCTTGGTTCAGTCACTTGGTTTAACCCAGGCGCTCGCCCGAAGCGCCTAGTGCCTGGGCTCGAGCGAGCACCCAAGCAGCACCTCTTTGAAGCGCGTCGCCTGGAAGTTTAGCGAGGCACTCGGGCCTCGCCTCGCCTTGCCCGAGCGCCTAGGCGAGCGCTCGAGCGCCTAGGCTAGGCGAGCGCTCAAGCGCCTTTTTAAATCACTTATCTTATTTAATTAAGAGGGGTTCATTTGTATGCATTACTCATATGCATGAGTTTTGAGTGGACTTACTAACATTATCCACATCAAGGAGATCTTGCCTTCATCAGTTGCTAGCTCCATGGTATTATAAAGGGGGATTTGTTGTGGTACATCTAAATCAAGATACCTGTCCACTTTTAATATATAATTATAGATAATGATGATTTTGAATAGGTCTGTTGAATTTTGGTGGCTCCTTGAAGTGTGCCTATTAGAGTCATGTGCATAAAAGAGTGTTCATGCACAAGCACCACAACTGCCATTCACAATCAATAGAAGAGCTAGAATAGTTTGACTGTATGTATATTGATGGAGTCTTCTTTTTCATGTTGATCATTTTCTTTCTTTCAGCCAAGGTTTGTAATTTTATTTACTGATTCTGTATCGGTCAGGACTCAGACCAGTATCACACTGGTCCATGGTAGCAATTTTGTGCCGTATTATAGATCCATTGTATTACAAAGACGGTGGTATTGCATAGTGATTTAAAAAGGCGCTCGGGTGCTCGCCTAGGCGCTCGGGCGAGGCAAGGCCCGAGTGCCTCGCTAATCTTTCAGGCGATGCGCTTCAAAGAGGCGCCGCCTAGGCGCTCACCCGAGCCCAGGCGCTGGGCACTTCGGGCCAGCGCCTGGGTTAACCAAGGCGACCGAACCAGGATTTTAGGTCTGGTTCGGTCCTGGTTCGATCTCCGATGGTTAGTTGGTTCAATCGAACCAACTAAAATCGATATCAGTGACAACCCAACCCTAACCCTCGTTGCCGCTGCCGCTCCCGATCTCGATCCCGATCCCGTTGCTCGCCGTTGTCGCTGCTCGCAAATGCTGTCGCTATCGCCGTTCGCGCCTGCCGCTGCTGCTGCTCGCAAATGCTGTCGCTGTCGCTGCTCGCAAACGCTGCCGCTGTCGTCACTCGCGCCTCCCACTGCTCGCCGCTCCGCTCCCACTCTTGCTCCCGCTGCTCGCCGTTGTCGCTATCGCTATCGTCGCTCGCCGTTGTCGCTACCGCTGTCGTCGCTCGCCGCTGCCACCGCTCGCCTCTGCCGCTTCCTCTTTTCTCAGTCAGCAGGCTCAGCACCCCCTTACACTTCCTTCTTCTCCTTCTGTTAACAGTATACTATATACTGTTAATATTGTTAGGTTTATTTGAAATTATTAATTTTCAATTAATACTGTTAATTTTCATTTATTTGAAATTATTGCTAGGTTTCAAAAAGATGATTTATGTGAAAATGACGATAATATTGATTATGATGAATGACTTTGATGTAAAATTTTATTGTTTTGAATTTTGAAACTTTTTGTTAATGTGACATTGTGATTTTGTATCTTAGATTTTCTTAATTTAATAGCATATTTTAATTTAAAATTTTAAATAATTATATTTATTAATTATATTATATATTTTTATATTTTAGCACCTCGCTTCGCTCGGGTGCACGCCTCGTGCGTTTTTGGACCTTGGCACCTAGCGCTTTTTAAATCACAAGTATTGCAAACCTTGCTTTCGGAGCTACTCCACTTTTCTTTTCTTTCTAACTTTACTATTTTGCATATCATTGTACCAAGTTTCTCATCTGATTTTCTGATTGCAGTTGTTATATTGTTCCTTGAATTCAATCTAGATCTTGTTCAGTCTCTTATTTGGTCTTCCATGAAATATATAGAAAATTATTCTGATCAGACCTTGAAATTCACCACCTTCGTTTGGGTTGATATATGCAGTGATTGGCTGTTTGATGAATAATGTGAAAAATCCACAATAGTTGTTTGATCATGAGCATGATTGTTGTTTTTGTAGAACCTAAATTTCAACATAATAGTTTTTACTTTTAAATAAATTTGTTTATGCTATCACGGTGTTGACAAGTTTTGAGTAAATGGCTGAATGACCTCCTCTTGGGGATCCTTTCCATTAAATAAGAGTTGCTATGCAATCTATTTTAGGTAAGAATATAAACGCAGCTAATACACTAATTATGGTAGAATAAATCTCATAATCTCTGTCATTGATATAATATACTAATTATGGTAAAATAAATCTCGTAATCTTTGTCATAATTTCTGCCATAATCTCTTCCATTGATATCCCTCCTCAAATTGATGCTGGATGATCAAAAAGCATCAATTTGTCAATAAGAAAGTGATGTTGGTGTCGGGAGAGAGCCGTAGTAAACACGTCAGCAGTCTGGAGATCGGTGGTGATATGCAGAAGAGAGATGACGTGAGCATCATATGCTTCGCGAATAGAGTGACAACCGACTTCAATGTGCTTGGTGCGCTCATGAAATACTGGGTTAGTAGTAATTTGAATAGCACTAGTATTGTTTGCATGGAGCAGAGTAGGCTCAATTTGAGGAAACCCAAGTTCACCTAACAGTTCCCAAAGCCAAACAATTTCAGAACATGCAGAGGACATAGCGTGGTACTCAGACTCAATAGAGGACTTAGACACCCAATCTTGCTTCTTGCTTTTCCAAGAAACGAGAAAGGTATCAAGAAACATACACCAACCAGTAATTGAACATCGAGTATCATAACAACCAGCCCAATCAGCATCACTATATGCAACCAAATGAATAGGAGAGTCCACTGGGAAGAAAAAAGACCTTGGGCAGAAGTGCCTTGCAAATAACGAACAATGCGACAAACAGCGGCCAGGTGGAGGTGCCTAGGCGCCTGCATAAATTGACTAACTTGTTGAACAACGAAGGAAATATCAGGTCGAGTAATAGTCAGATAGTTCAGGCTCCCCACCAGTTGTCTATATAAAGAGGGATCAGAGAGAAAATCACCCTCATCACGATGATATTTAACATTCACTTGTAAGGGGATATCAACAGAATGACCATCTTAAAGGCTAACCAAAAAAATTAACTTCTGGATGTATTTATGCTGGTGTAAGAAAATATCAGCCGAGCTAGAATGCACCTCAAAGCCTAAAACATACTGTAAAGGACCCAAGTCCTTTATATGAAAAGAACCGTGAAGGCGCTCTTGAAGTTGAGAAATCAATTCAGAGTCAGTTCCTGTAATAACAATATGATCAACATATACCAGAAGTAAGATGATTCCCTTAGCAGTGTTGCAAAGAAATAAAGAGAAATCATACTGACTTTGGACAAAGGAGTAGAGCGTAGAGCGGAACTTATCAAACCAAGCACGAGGAGCCTGTTTCAAACCGTAGAGTGACCGTTTTAGCTTACAAACATCAGAAGAGGGTGTAGAAAATAATCCTAATGGTGGAGTCATATAAATTTCTTCCTTAAGATCTCCGTGGAAAAAGACATTCTTAACATCCATCTATCGCAATGACCAGCCCTTGGAAGCAACAATAGCTAGAACAAGTCACCCCATCATCATCTTTGCTACAGGTGCAAATGTCTCCTCATAATTTACCCCACACTCCTGCCGATTATTGAGTGTCACCAACCTTGCTTTATATCTGTCAAGTGAGCCATCAGACCACAACTTAATGGAATATACCCATTTATAACTAATGGGCTTGACACCAGTAGGACAGCGAACAATATCCCAAGTATGATTCTCTTGAAGAGCCGGAAGTTCTTCTTGCATGGCTTTCACCCAACATACATGTTTACTTGCCTAAGAATAAGAGGTAGAAACTGTAGTATTAGCTAAAGTGGCAGAGAAACCATACCTATTAGGAGGATGACTGATACGGGAGGTTCTCCGAAGAGCCATCGGAGCAAGCACTGGATCAGGGTCGGGAAGGATTTGTGATGATGGGGGTTGTCGTCGCTGAGAGGCAATACCGGGTTTAAAACGCTCAATTGGTGGAGAGATTCATCAAAGCTAGGAAGGAGGACCCCGTCGGAAGGGGAAACATGTTGCTGAAAATAGTACTCATGTTTAAAGAAAATCACATTTCTAGAAATATGTAGACGATTAGCAACAACATCATAACACAAAACCCCCTTTTGAACAGTGCTATAACCCATAAAAGCACACCATATTGACTAAACTGTAAGCTTGTGGCGCTCATGAGGCAAGTGAATAAAGCAAACACATCCAAATGTGTGTAATGTGTGATAATCATGATGCATACCAAAAAGACGATAGTAAGGAGAATCAAAATTCAATTGTTGAGAAGGCAGACGATTAATCAGATAAACTGTAGTGGGTAAGGCTTCCACCCAAAATTTAGGTGGAATTGAAGACTCCAAGAGTAACGTTCAAACCATATCCAACAATTGACGGTTTTTATGTTCAGCCACCCCATTTTGTTGAGGGATATAAAGACATGATCATTGAGATATAATATCTTTCTGTTGCAAAAAGGCTTGAAAGTCATGTGACATATTCGCCCCAATTATCAGACCGTAAAACCTTAATGCAAGTGAAAAATTGTGTCTCAATATAAGCCACAAAAGTTTGAAAAACAGTGAACAGCTTTGGTGTTCACTGAAGTCATATGATTGGATGCTCCAGAGTCAACAAACCAAGGATTACTGCCATTAGCAATCTGAATATTTTGTGTACCAGTATACTGCCATAGATTATGTAACAAATTAGGTGAGCCAGTCATATGATTGGATGCTCCAGAATCAACAAACCAAGGAGAAGAAACAATCTTACCTTGGCCCTGAAGTCCAAGGGCAGAGAATGCTGTGGAAATCATCTGTTGGACCATTTCTGGAGTAATAACAGGCTGATTGGTGCTAGTAGATGTAGGACCTATAATGTTAGGGTTTGGAATAGCAGCTTGAAAAGCTTGGGCTTGCCAGCTTTTTGGACGTGTAGGATAGTCCTTGATAATATGCCCGAACAACTTGCAACTGTAGCACTGCATTTGTCCCTTTCCTCAGTTCCTTTCTTGAGCAGCATAAGCAACATTGACAACCTCAGATGTTTCCTTGGACGCACCTATAATAGCCTGTGTAGCCATTCTCTATTCTTCACGCAACAATTCACCAAGACATACATCCAAAGAAGGAACCCGATTTCTATTCAGCAATCCAGCCTGAGTAACTTCAAATTCTGGTCTCAGTTTCATCAAAAACTGATCATGCTTACTAACTTCATGAACCGCCTGAAGGGCTGCTGAGGCCTCTTTAGGTACTTTAGAATAGATAATACCATAATATCCGCTCCATAGATTAATAAATCCAGAATAATATTGCTCAATAGAGAGATTACTTTGACCGAAGTTACTAATCTCGAGTTCTAGTTGAAATCGTCTCGCACTATTATCTTGATGGTATATGCGCTTCAGATAATTCCACATCTCTTTAGCTGTATCAAAGGAGCATAAATTATTCACCATATGGGCTTCAATAGATCCTAAAATCCAAGAGATAATTCGAGCACCCTTTGCCTCCCATTGGCTAAGTTCTTAGAGCGGTAGAAGACCAATGTGACTCTAAAGCTCCTTCCCTTTCAAAAACATTTGAATTGAAATTCCCATGCTGCATCATTCTATTCTGTAAATTTGATAGCCAAGGTCTCTGTAGGTATTCTTCCAAAAAGATTCTCAGTAAACATTCTTAAAAAAAAAATTCAAATGCAGAGATCTCAATGCAAGGCTGTCAACCACAAGTTAATCGACCAAAAAAAATCTCAAAGCGAAGTTGTTGATCAGAAATTAATCAACCCAGAATAAGAAAAATGAAAGCAGATCAGAAAACTTCGAAAGATAGAAGCAAAGTTGACAGTAATTCGAATATTCAGTTATAGATTTGAGAACTTGGCTCTAATGCCATGACAGTTTTGAGTAAATGGTTGAATGACCTCCTCTTGAGGATCCTTTCCATTAAATAAGAGTTGCTGTACAATCTATTTTAGGTAAGAATATATACACAGTTAATACGCTAATTTGGTAGAATAAATCTCGTAATCCTTCCGCTCCATAGATTAATAAATCCAGAATAATATTGCTCAATAGAGAGATTACTTTGACCGAAGTTACTAATCTCGAGTTCTAGTGGAAATCGTCTCGCACTATTATCTTGATGGTATATGTATATGCGCTTCAGATAATTCCACATCTCTTTAGCTGTATCAAAGGAGCATAAATTATTCACCATATGGGCTTCAATAGATCCTAAAATCCAAGAGATAATTCGAGCACCCTTTGCCTCCCATTGGCTAAGTTCCTTATCATCTTCAAGAGCGGTAGAAGACCAATGTGACTCTAAAGCTCCTTCCCTTTCAAAAACATTTTGAATTGAAATTCCCATGCTGCATCATTCTATTCTGTAAATTTGATAGCCAAGGTCTCTGTAGGTATTCTTCCAAAAGATTCTCAGTAAACATTCTTAAAAAAAAATTCAAATGCAGAGATCTCAATGCAAGGCTGTCAACCACAAGTTAATCGACCAAAAAAATCATCTCTGCCATAATTTCTGCCATTGATATAATACACTAATTATGGTAAAATAAATCTTGTAATCTTTGCCATAATTTCTGTCATAATCTCTGCCATTGATAGGTGTTTGATAGCATATTTAACTAATGTATGTAGAATAAGCTTGCAGCCCAGCCTTGCAGCCATGGTAACCACTACTCTCTATTTCTCCCATGCTAGGTAAATGAGGTGTATATGAGGATTTCTTTTGTCTTGTTTTTTGATGGGGTTGGGGAAGGGGATGTGGCACTAAGCATCCGAGTTACATATTCAATCAAGCTTGTTGATAGTATGTAAACCTGGTATTCGCAAAAAGCTATAAGATAATCAAAGACAAAGTTCGCATAGTTTGTCATGATTATTAGCAAGTTGGAGCAACCTTTGGATTGATAGTACTTGCTTTAAAGATGGTTGTCCAAGTACTATTTATTTTTCAATTTTTATGAGATCAGACCATGGACAGGTTATTTGACATGTGCTGCATGTATTTTAAAATTTTTTTTTAACAAAGCATATAAGCATACTCATGCCCTATGAACCTGAGATACTGTGGAAGGTTTTGAAGGTGAAAAAATGCATTTAGTGCTGGCAGTATATGGTTGAGTTCTCTTAAATGTCTAACTAATTTAGATGACTAATGAAGACGTAGAATCTGATAAAGTAATTTCAAGAGTCGAAGTTGTTTCACTTTCATAAGTTGGTAACAAGTTTTAAGATGAGATCATGAAGCTTTCTGAATGGACAGTTCATTTTGTGCTATTTCCCATAAAGTTTTGTTTTTACTTTTGAGAATATAGGAAGGAAAATGTTCCATCTTTGCGTGCTTTAGAGACATATTTGAAGGAAAAGCTTATCACCTGGCTTAGTCCAGCATCCTTGGAGCTTCACCAGATCACATGGGATGATTCTGCATCCTTGCTGGAGAAAATTGTGGCATATGAGGTGGGACATCTTCCAAATTTAACAATGTCAGCAATCATTGTCAATAAACTATGAATATTTAAAGAAATATTAAGAGTTGCAAAATAAATTTTTTATTCTATTTAGGCTGTCCATCCAATCAGAAACTTGCTAGATCTAAAGAGAAGACTAAGTGAAGGTCGTCGCTGCTTTGGATATTTACATCCAGCGATTCCAGGTTAGCTAGCTTTGGCATCATAGGAAGTTGAGTTAACACCTTGTCTTTTCTTTTTTGATTGCATTTGAAAATTTCAAAATAGACTTGATTAGAGGCTTATTTATAGCAAGAACTTTATGTCCAGAAAGCACCACTGATTAACTTCTCGTAAGGTGTAACTTCATATGTATGAATCAAATTTTGCATGTAATTGTAAGTTGTAACATCTCATAGTGCTTGAAACCCACCAATTAATTGTAACTCCTATTCTATATGTTGGTTAGCTTTAAATGTATTTTTGAGGAAACCGAGAAGTAAATCTATCTCTTTATAAGCCAAAGCCCCCCCTCTTTCATTTTCATGTGGCTTAGGAATATTGGATTCAAGGGGAAAGGGCAACATCGTCTTGAGGGAGGCCGCTACACTATTTTTATTATTTGGATACATTTATTTAGTTTATTTCTATAAATAAAATTATATTTCTTTTCTTTGCTATATTTGACATTAAATCATGAAATTTTCTGTATATTAAAAATTATAATTTTATAAATAATGAATTTAGTGTTAAAGAAAACCAAATTATGTATATGATCTTATATTTTAGAATTCGGGCATCATGTTGAATTTATTAATTGATGCTGATAGTATATTATTGATTTATATTTTGTAAATTAATTTATTAAAAAATATTTATTGTTGTTGTAAATCATGATTTAATTCTTCAATAATTAAATCATGATTTGTCAATTTTGAATTTTAATTAATTTAATTATGCCCATGATGTTATACTTTAGAATTGGTTATCATCTTTAATTTATCAATTGTTGTTAATGGATATTTATTAATTTTTATTTAAGGTTAATTTAACTATATACTTATTTGTGAAATTTATGATTATACATGTGCCTATGTGCTTTAAATTTTAATATCATTAATTTAATATTCATTTATTTTAATTATTATGAAATTTTACATCATGAATAAATAATTTATGAATGACTTTGATGTTATTCATGTTTTACTTTATTTATAAATTATTTGGTATTAATTATATGGTTGAACATTAAAATTTGAATTTGCATCTGTTATGGGAATTAAAATTCTTAAACTTAAGAATAAAAAGGGGCTATGTTGGACCTAGTGTGGATGTAGGTCTAGCTCAGGTCATGTGCGAGTCAAACTTATGTTTGGTTTGCAAGCGCTAGATTAGTTGTACCAAGTCCAATAGCCTTGGTTTGAGTCATGTTGAGATAAATTTGAGTTTGGCTCAAATCTCAGATTGATTTTCAGGGATCAAATTTGACTATTGATTTTTAAATAGTTCGCTTATTATTTATTTTCCTACTATATCATGAGTATGCTTATTATAATGCTTGATATTTATGATTTGATAAATTATTTCTTATATGAAAGTGACACTTTAAAAACATATCATGAATTCTGATAATGTATGTAAGGTAATGCTATATTACATAATAGTTGAATGAATACTTGTTTGATTTAATGAATGAAAAATTGATCAATGTGATATGAGATAGTTGCCAAGGCCGGGCAAGTCAATATTGATAGGATGATTCCCTTTGGGATCGACAGGTCATTAGATAAGGCAACAATTCCTCCATTTGACATTGGAAGGAATGTGTGCTCACTTTGGCAGGTGAGAGGCATTATGCTATCCATCATTGGGAGTGCGATTTGGATTCTCTCTATTCGTCAATGGGAGAGTAAAAACTTAACTTGAAAATGTAAACCTCTCCATTCGTCACTGGGAGAATAAAACTTATCTCGAGGACGTAAGCCTCTCCATCCGCTGTTAGGTGAGCATCTTGTTGGTGTCCAACTTTATGCCTTGATTATTTGATGATGCTACATGTGCATAATGATTGTGCATGTATGTTTATGCTATTGCACATGATTTTTCTACATGGCATATGCATATATATTAGATATTTGACATGATTTTGTAGATGAGACTTCAATTTAATCTATTGATGTATTTGATAAAAAAAACTATGTATTATGAATTTATAGATTTTTCGAGGATCCCTACTCAGCATGTTTGCTGAATTATTTTTTGATTAATTATTTTTTAGAACAGTCTTTTGAGCCAAGATGAGAATGTTGAAATAGATGTGTGAAGTTATTAGGAAAGATAGGAAAAGAAATATTTTTATTCGTGAACAATTAGGTATTGTC
>CM017192.1:26995585-27448085 GCA_004837865.1 Musa balbisiana | reverse complement strand
TGCACTTTTGAAGGATGTTGCTACATCTATACAGGTGATCAAGTTTGACACACTAATTTATTTCATTGTATATTGTTATGTATATCTTTGAAACATTCTTCCTTTAATTTTATAACTTCATGGTTTTGGTGGTAAATAGGAGGTATTATGGGATAGTCCTCCAACTCCTGAATTTGAAGCCATGTGTGCATTGTTATATTCAATATCAGCAACTCAGGCAAGCTGGGATCTTATTCTGATACTATGGAAGTTTGTTTTCTTGTCTCAGAATTCTTTTTTGCAATGAACTTGATCCTGCATGGATTTGAATGCGAAATTTGCTCAAGTGCCTAATTTTATTTTTGAAAAGAAATGTTATTGCTCATAGCACTCAGTTGATGTGATATTAAAATGATGCTCATTTGTTTATATCTATGAACCATTTCAAAGAGAATGTGGTGATAGCTTTGATGTATCTTCCAGAAGGAAGATGTTTCAAAGTCTACAATTGCCTCCTCTATCAGTGACTGCAATGGCAAATCAGACAGGTGGATTTAGCATTGTGACCTACCCTTAGTCGCTATATTTGTTTATAGGTTATACTATAAACCCTGCAGTTGCTCATATGTTTATAGAATTGTAAAGTAATATCATGATTATCATCTGTGATGTTCTAATTACTTTATGTTTTTGGTGCTTTTCACTTTTTGTGATGCATCGAATTTTCACTAGCTTGGACAGTGAAACTTTCATCCTCTTTGGCATATCCAAGGTTTTATGTTTCAGCTCATACAGTGTGTGCACAGCTGGTTTACCTTTGGAACAGAATACCAGAAAGCAATTTTTTAAGCAAAGTTTGAGAAATAACTGATCCTTTAGAGGATCTAAATCCTTGAACCAAAAGATCATTTTGATAAGTTTTAATTGGCAACTTGGAGCAGGACTGTTCTGGTTATTGATCAATACAATTGTTCAACCCAAAAACTGACTGAGAAATGGTAACACATATACCCAGTTAGTGGGCCTTGTTCCCAAATTGGAGCACGATATTATTTGCCTAAAAACATATGTTTTAGTCAAAAACTTAAGTTCGTTGTTTCTGTGTCTTTTTTTGTCAACACCCATGTTAATATCCATGATTCATGCATTTCAATCCTTTAGGTTCCTATAAGTTTGTTCACCAAAGAACCATGGTAATTATTCTACAGAATTTTAGATTGCTTTGCAGGAAATCTGATCATAATATCAAAATCGTGCAATAGTTCAGGCAAGCATAAATTTCTGTTTGAGACATTCTGTTTGAGATGAGCTCTGGGGGAAATTTACTCATGCTAAATGTAAAGTGTGAGTAGTGTAAAGGTAACTTAATACGGATTAGACTTACATAATGGACTGCTTAAATATGTAAGTTCGACAAGATGAATATTACTGCATCAAACTGCATTACCAGCATAGAGCTGTCTTGGTGACATACTTTGAAAGATCACCACTGCAAGCATGCTTTTCGGATCTAGAATGATTTGTTTATTCCAAAGTTGTCATAATTTTATATGCTGTGTTTGAGATCTGCAGAAACGAAATGATATCATCTCCTTTTTTCTTGTGTTTTCTAATATTCTCCGAAATCATTATTTAATTTCAATTTTGTTTATTATATTTGGACCAGCAAAAAGACACCAACGTTTGCTGTACCACCCAAAATGGTACGGTATGGGTGGTATGTACTGGTCCGAGCATTAGTCAATATATAGACCACCCTCATTTCGGGTGATTCAGTTAAATACTTAAATTAATAAAAAAATCAAAGAAATGGTGGTGCCTCTATCTAAATCAGTGTTAAAAAAGAAAAAAAAGAGATTAGGGCTTGCGAGTGCGAACCTAGTTCTCGCGTAAGATGTCGTCGTCGCTTCGCCACTGCTGTTGTTGTCACTTTGCCATCACGTAAGATGCCATCGCCTCATCGCTGCAAATGCGAGCCCTCTTCTCACGTAAGATGCCGCCGTTGTCACTGTCGCTTCATTGTTGTTGCAGCTGCTTCCCAGGTACTCTGTCACTGCTCTTTTCCTCCTCTTCTTTCTTCTTTTTCCTTCTTCTTCCTCCACCTCCCTCTTCCTCCCTTCCTCCTTCCTACTCTATTCCTCCAACGTCCCTTCTACTTCTCCCTCTTTTTCTTCCTTGCCGAACCATTGGCATACTGTGGTACATCGATATGTACCGTTCTAGAAGATTGCCGAAACGGGTCCGGTACCTAAAAAGGCAAACCCTAGTTTCAATGATAACTTGGTTTCATATTGTTCATACTCTAGATAATCATACATATCTGCTTAATGGCCTTATATTTTTTGATTGGTCAAAGCAAGGAACTTGATTTTTTTTCTAGACTGGTCCATATTGACAGGTCCGAGCATGAACCAAGACATGGACTGCCCTCTTTTGAGTGGTCTGGTCCCTTTTCTTTAAGAAGCTTTTTTTTTTCTTTGAAGGGTCTGATGAACTACAGCCCACGAGCATCTCCCTCCCCGTTTTCGGTCGCTTGACCACTGCAGCCCATCCACCACCACTTACGAGCCCACTGCCTCCTTTTCATTCGTTCCCCCATCCCATGCAAAATGTATTACAGTACACTCTGACATACCATGTGTTGGTATTGCAACAGATTAGATCTGTACTGATCTGGCCACTGACCAACATAGATCTGATATCTGAAATTGAAAACCTTTGGCCAGAGAAGTATGGGTAATCTCCTTAATTATTATATGAGGTTGTGTACTTGCTTCATATAAGCTATTTAATAATCTTTCATTTATTTTAAAATGCAATTTCATTTATAAGTAAATTTGACAAGGAAATCTACATGACAAATATAATTCAGCAGATCTCACATGATAAATATATCACATGAATTATTTGTAGCAACTTCTTGTTGAGGTTCTTGTTAGATCTTTCGACACTAATTTTCTTTTTAATTTGCTGTTAGGAGCCATGTAATTGGTTTACAGTTTAATATATAATTATACTCTTCATAACTTGTGATGTTAGTAGTTTTGTTCTCAAAATATTAAAGTACTAGTTAGGAGAAAATCTTCATTCCATGTTAAAGAACTTCAAAGAAGCTATGATGTTTTTTTGACTCTTTTCTAAATCGCTTGTGAACAAATGAATCATCGTATTTAATATGGTTGTCAATTTCGATGTGTATCGTCTGGTACAGGCGGTACATATCGATCTGAGAGGATATCGATTTGCGGACCGTCCTCTATCAGGCGGTAACAGTCAAAATCTGACTATTACCGAGGAGTACTAGTCGGTGTGCCCCGGATTTCGATCGTTACTGAGGTATGCTGGTTGGTATACCCTGGATTTCGATCATTACCAAGGCATACCGGTCGGTATGCCTCGGTATTTTTGGAGGTTTTTCAGCTCTTTTTGGATGTATCGTCGGTACACTTCGGTATGTACTGTACCGAGCCCTGGTACACTAGTATGGACCCAAATTGAGAACCTTGGCATTTAATGCATTGAATTGATTGAAGCAATTTGTACTCTATATGCATTCACTTTCTTTTAACTTTATTGCTTGTTGTAATTGACATATCTTTTGGCTATTATACCATCAGTTTTTGTTTGTAACACATTAAGCTTTATCTTGTTATAATTTCCCTTGAGGTGTTATATAAATTTGCCATGCCATTTATCCTTTACCAATCCATGTCACAAAGTTGAATACTTTTGATGATTGGCAGCCAGGTTTATCGGGAATCAATCTAGGGAAGTTTCTTATCAAACGGGTGATCCATCTGCTAAGAAGAGATATGCCACATATTTCAGTAAGTGCTCTTATTCTCTGCAGCTTTCTTAGGAAGCTATAAGATCTTAAAATCTAGACCCTGAAGAATTGACGGCCCCATTCTTCACTTTCTGACACATGTAATAATGCTTTGCATATTCTTAAATGCCTTTTACATTCCATTCTGTTGAAGCTGAAGCTTACTTTGTTTTAGAACTTCAGTTTCTACCATGTCCAATGGTTAAAACTCAAAGTATCATAAAAGCAATGAATGATGTTTAGCCGGTTGATACCCGAAACGGGCGGTACATACTTGTCTGGGCATCAACTGGTATGCAGACCACCCTCAGTTTGGTTTGCCCATCTAAAAGGGAAATTTTCCTAACCCTAATCACTTCAGTTCTCATGCACGCAGCCTCTGTTTCTCACGCATGCTGCCTTCGCTTCTCACATATCTGCGACCGTCGCTTCTCATCGCAACCAACCTCCACTCTCACGTGGGCTGCAACCTTACCGCACACAACGACCTCTGCTTGCCACGACCTCGCTGCACAATTTCACTGCACATGGCCTTTGCCCTAATCACTTCTCAGGTACGCCTTTTCTCTTCCTCTTCCTCTTCCTCTACTATCTCCTCTTCTTCATTCCTCTTTCCTCCTCTTCCTCCACCACCTCTTCCTTTTCTTCTCTTAAACATCAGTATGTACCAACACAAGTTACACCGGTATTGACCAGTATGCACCAGTCTAATTAGATCGCCGAAACGGGTACATGATCCTTGCATAGAAGTATGTCAGTTGTTGAGAGGATGTAGTGAAGTTGGAGAGGAGGGAGAAGAAATACGAGAGAAAGATGGCTGTGGTAGTAGTAGTGTGAAAAATAAGTGTTGTTTGGATTATGCAACCTCTTAAATTGCTGTCTTCAGCAACTTTTAATACTTTGCTTGTCTTCCATGTTATTCTGTTGGCCAAATTTAGAAGTTAAATTGTACCTTGCATGGAAGGCAAGGCTTTGGTGCAATTTCCTTTACAGTTTCTTCTAAGCCTTTTGACAATATCATTGGCTACAAGACTTGAGGGGTGGATAGTGTCAACTAGAAGGAAGAGCGAAAACTTATTTTCTTTTCCCGAAAGAAAGCCTAAACTTTACTAATTAGAACGAAAAGTTGCATCTCCGTTCACATTTGAGTGAACCAAAAAATTTACATAAGTAGGCCAACCTCTCTCCACAAGCCAAGGCCAGACAATCTGTTAGTTGTGGGATAAAAGGGAAGCCAATGAGCATCCATATTTCCTTGTCTGGATACATGGGTGACTCTATACTTGAGAAGTTCTCCAAAAAATATAAGATGTTACAGATTAAATTCAGTATCTTCCATGGTGGATTGCATCGCTTGTTATCCACCATAAGCATGGAGTCAGTCTCTATATGGGTCAATTGCAAGCCCTCTTGCATGGTAGCCACTGCTTCAGCATATAAAGCATCCTGACACTCGAAGTACCTATAACCAATAAAAAGACAACAGGCATCATCTGTTCCTGCCACAAAACCATCACCTCCATCCAAGTGATGGTGCAAAGATTCATCACAATTAATCTTGACCCAATTCTGATTAGGTCTTTCCCATCTAACAAGTGTAGGAGTAGGATCATTCACAGGCCCCTCAGACAAAGATAGTTGGTCAACAACAGAAAATTGTGCCAAAACCTTATACAATAGAGTACTAGCTTTAGGATTAATTCCATGAAACTCAACATTATTACAAGCTTTCCGTAAAATCCAGAGTGCAGTAGCAATCAATGATTTTGACATATCAGCAACACAAGAAGAGGCATTTCTCCCTCCTCAATCCAAGCACCCTGAGACCATCTAGAAAACATCTCAAATTGCATGTCAACATGAGCCTCAATAAGGTGCCACAGATTAACAACAAAGGTGCATTGAAAGAATAGATGATTAATGGACTCAGGGATATCATTGTACAAAGCACAAATTTCACGTTCACAAATTTCCATTTTCGCCAACCTTTCAAAAGTCGGGAGGTAGCAATGCAGTGAGTTCCAATAGAAAACCTTGATGCATGGAATCATAGGAAGCTAAGTATTGCCACCCATCCCAAATATTTGAGGGGTCAAAAATTTGGGATTGAAAAAACCTGAAAACAGATCTCGCTGTTACTAAGCCATGCTTCTCATGAACCCAAATCCAAGAATTGTTGCTGGGTGTCAGTGGAATATCAATCCTACTAACCTTATTAGATAGGGAAGATTTAAACAATTGGGACAATTTGGAATGATTCCAATCACCATTAGCAAACAACTCATTAACAAAAAAAAAGGTTCAGATCTCAAACTAACACTAAAGAAAGCTGTTTCATTTCAAGAGGAAGATAAAAAGTCCAGCTATCGGAAAAAATCCTTATAGCGGACCCATTACCAACATGCTTCGAACCAAAACGTAATTGTTCCAAAGCTTTGAGGAAAAATTTCTAGCCCAACTACACTTAAACACTATGGACATATGCCAAGGATCAATGTTCGCATCTGTAGCTCTTACCATTTTAACCCACAAATTATCATCCTCATTCAAGTATTGAAAAATTCATGTAGCATCTGAAGCCAATTTAGTCAAATGAATCTCATGAATACATAATGCCCCCAGTAGACTTAGGAGTAGAAACAACCTCCTATGAAATCAAATGAAGGCCACGA
Source organism: Musa balbisiana (assembly GCA_004837865.1). Lineage (NCBI taxonomy): Eukaryota > Viridiplantae > Streptophyta > Magnoliopsida > Zingiberales > Musaceae > Musa > Musa balbisiana. Next base: position 27,441,608 of record CM017192.1, on the reverse strand, counting down.
GAGTGATCACCTTTAGTCCAAAGAAAATACCTAATAATATGATTAATATTGTTAAGAATAGAATCCGACATCCAAGTAACGACAAGAGAGTGCAAAGGGATAACATTAGGTACAGAGTTAACAAGGAAAATCCTCTTGGCCTATGACAAATGAGATCCTTGCCAAGAGCTAAGCTGCATCTTGATGGAGCGAAAGCCTCTTGATGTATGCTGAGAAGTGTATCCTATTGGATCAGAGCTACACCTGCGGAGCATGTATAAAATTCTTCACATCACAAAGAAGTGGTTCAACTAGTGGTTACAACTCACCTAGATCTTCCTCTTCTTCAAGAAACACTAGTTCTTCCTCATCTTTATCATCTTAATGCAAGATTATATAAGATTTGAAAAGGCCTTTTACTTGTGTCCTACGGTCCACTTCTCACCACATGATACTTTACTCTTTTTCTCCCTACCAACTCTGGTATAGTTAGGGACTGTGTTGACCACGACGAGCCATGAGACCTTAAGAAAATATGAGTATGAGATAGTAGTGTAGAAAATTTTAGTAACAAAATAGGTCATGACATGGCTATTGGTCTAGAAGCGATAATGGCAAGCCTAGTCATATGCATAGTGGTGTAGGACAACTATAAAGAGGATGCTTAATATGATGAGAGAATTGGTAGGTGGGTAATAAATAAAAAAAAGGCTAAACGAAGAGAGAGGAAAACAAAATTTGATTTGCAGAACTATTAATTTATGCAATAAAGAACAAATGCTAGAGTTCAACACGTACTAAGATGGTCAAGGTGGGCTTTGAACATCCTTCTAGTTGGCTTATGATGTTGTGAGCAAGGTTCGTCGTACCGTAGCTTATCACTCGGCACGAGCGGTATGTTAATATGCTCTCATGTACTATATGTTTGTACACTTGGTATGTATCAGTACATACCATACCGACAGTTGATCGATACACCGGTACGGACCGATAAGGTGAACCATGGTTGAGAGATCAATCCATGGGTTTTCATTGCAAGCTGATTGAGGCAAGGAGAGGAGAAATCAGCACTCACATATTTTGTGAGAAATAACATTATTATTCATTCTAAGACCGATCCCAATACAATTCTTGATACTTTATATAGGCCACAAATACAAGAAGAAAAGTAACTAACAAAGAAGAAAATAAAAATCACATCATGACGATTCAATACATTTTATATGGCCAACTTTTAAAAGATAAAGCTTCCGGAATAGTCTTGTAAAATAATCTTCCTTCCTTGTGCATGATTCGGATTGGTCCTTTTTCTTTTCACGTCTGCAAAATATGGCCTGATTTCCATCACATAGAGGAGGGTGTGGGTCTTGATCGAGACAAAATCCGATGAGTTAACCAAATGCGCATTATCATAAATGTCAAGCGACATGGTGGACATTTTGTCCAAACTTAAGTGAAATTTCTTTTCTATGTAGAGAAACCAAAAGGACAAACTTCTAGGTCCCTGATAAGTTCTTTTTTTAGCTAAAAAACAATATAAGAACACTTGAGCATTTTAATTTTATTTTGATTTTGTTGGTACGTGTCAGTTTGTTGTGCTTGCTGAAACTAATATACTTCCGTTTCTTGTTAAATATATGTGAAGATTTTTGCTACTCTTAGCCCAATCCCTGGATATATGCACTGGCTTCTTCCAAAGTTTGCTTCTCAAATAAAACTTTCTAAATCAGAGTCTGAGGATATGAAGCACTTCTCAGAAAAATGCTCTGGTTCAAATTTCATAGAGGACCTCCTTCTTCCAGAAGAAAAAGAGATGATACTCAGTGGCTACCTTAAATGGCTGCAGTCGGGTACAGCTTCTGAAATTGAGTTTGATAAATCAGAGTGCATGGACACAAGGTACATGGCAATAAAAGAATATAGCAAAATTTTCAGGAATGACATCCTTCTCCCTGAAGATGAAATGATAACATCCTTAACTTTTATGGCACTGTACATCGATCAACATCACATGACTTTTGTAGTGCATAGGATAAAAGTAGTATGATGGATTTTCTCCTTAGGATGTTAATCCTCCTAGAATGAAAATTTTTAATAGGAACACCAGCTTGCCTATTTTCTTGAACATCTTTACAATATTGGTCTTTTAGTAACCAACAAATCAACATAGCAAATCCATCTTAAACTAAAGGCTTGTTGCAAACTGAAGAAAATGTTTCCTCCATTGTCACCGAAGAGCCTGGAGAGAAGACTGCAAGGACATTAAGACTGAAAAAATATGCTTGAAGTATCTTGGACAAGAGGAGAGACAAATTCCAGGCTTGACACCAATACCATGGAAAAAGAAAAGAAGGGCTCTACATAGTGCAAAATGTTGAGAATCTGTGAAACTATCTTGATACGATGCTTAATACAAATAATACATAAACAATCTATTTATCATTTATCCATATAATATTTTTCATCTTTGTTGAAAAATTAACATTGAAAAAATCTCTTATTAAGTATTTGGAAAATATCCTTAAAATTCTATTGTGATGAATGGATTGATAAGATATCAGATACTTTCCATTCATCCAAGAAGTATTATAAAATTATCACATTGGATATGTACCTAATACAAATTAAACTGACAATTCATGCTATCCATGTTCTTTAATTAAAAGTTGACCAGAATTTAGGGTGACAAGGCAATGTAAGGGAAATGTACAAATATCAATGAGAAAGAAGAGAGGTTACAAGGAGAGGAAGGATTAAGTTGAATTTTTCAAGCTATCTACTTAATATAAAGTAAAAAGGGCGTACCCAATGCATGAGGCTCTCGCCAATGTGGGATCTGAGAGACTTATGTATGCATCCTTACCTTTAAATATTTAAAAAGGCTATATTTGTGACTCGAACCTTGGTCTCCAAGATCGTAAAGGAGCAATCTTACTTTCGTACCAAGGCCTGGCCTCGTCTACTTATTATAAATGCAATAACCAAAATATGTCAAGGAATGGTAATGAAACAACAAAAGGCCCATTAAATTATGATGCTAACTAGTTATTGAGATTCTTGTTAGGTATCACATTATCTACATATTTTATTTGAACTTTATTTGTTCTACTTCCATATCTGTTTTCATTAGCATCATATTAATGGGTTCTGTTTTGTCACAGGGAACACGATTCTGTAAAAGATGTTACGGAAATAACGTATGAATTACTGACATCAAGAGAGTGGAACAAGTCTGATATCTTGAGTGAAGCACTAAAACCCCCTCTACTTCGTTTGTGTGCAAGGTTTGTGGATAAAGTAAATATATGAATTTTTTAAGTATTTTTATGAACTTTAAAAGGGATTGATTGTCTTTCTTATTCAAGAACATGATTGGATATTAACACTTTGAAGAATATTGCACCAATCAGAAAATCCAATTTGTCACTTAGCAATTACCAAGAATGATGTCCATAATAACATAGCGTCTTTCATTTTCTTTTCACTATTTCATTACTTTATATGTCACTATTGCTGATTCAGAGTCAAATCTTGTCCCAGTATCTGATGATGTTACCCAGTTGTGTGAAGTGAACCCTCTACAACTACAAAATTTTTAGTGAAACTTTTCTTTAATCAATATGCATAACAGGTTCATGTCAGGATCTTCACAGTTGAAATTAAAAATTGTTGGTCATGAATCTTCATAGTGTGACTTTTGTCTTTATGTGTTAACAGTAAATCTTTGGTTGGTAATGTTTCTTTCAACCTGTGAGCTCAAAACAACAAATAATCTTCATGTATTCAGTTCCTAATGTGTCATGAATAAGATGGATGACATTATTTTTGCTCTACTTATACTATTTTAGTCATGATTGTTAATATCAATCTCCATTTCTTTCTTCTTTGCCAAGTAGGTGACAAGATTTGGCTGTGAAACTAATAAGCAAAATTTTCAAACTTAAATGTCTTAACTGCATTTTTTTCCTCTGTTAGACTAGGCAATACCAAGATATAACGGGATCAATCTCCATTTGTTTCTTCTTCTACTAGGAGGTGCTGAGATTTCACTATTAACGGACAAACAATATTTTCAATCTCAAAATGTCATATTTGGAACTTCTTTTTTTTTTTATTAAACTAAGCAAATACAATGTTTGAAAGGATATAAATTTGTTTCTTAAAATATTAATATAAGAGACCCAACTAAGCTTATTATAGGTAAAAGAATGATATTCCTTAATCATTGGAAAAATAAATATCAGTTTCTTGTAGAGATAGGGAACACCATGAACCAATCTTATGTGTTTTTGATCAAAATCATATAGGATCTTGATTATGTTTTTATGACTATTATTTGTGCTACCACTTGTAGGTACCTCCTTAAAGAGAAGAAGCGAGGGAAAGCTCTTGATGTGGTCGCTAACTTCCATTTGCAAAATGGATCGGTATGCCATGTCATGTTTATCTTTATTGATAAGTTGGATACAACGTTTTGATTTTTTTTTTTACTTTTTATATTTCATATTTGTTTATTATCTTTGTCTTGTCTTTTCCGTCCGAGCCTCTTGACCTTAGTCTTGATGTTTTGGCTTGTTATTGGTGTAGAATAGTTTGGACAAAGTAGATGCAATCTATTATTAAGATGAATGTGTTATTGTGTATATGACAGTGATCTCACTATGATTGTGAGCCTAAATTAAGGGTTATGCATGTTATGGATACAGGCTCAAGTGTAGTAGTATAAATTGGGTAAATTTGGGATACCTGAGGATACTTTGTTGATACTTCTAATTAGGATCTTGTTTTTCTTGAATGTTAACTTTTTGATGCTAAATAAGATGGATAAATGATTTTTGAACTGCCATCTGTTTCCATTTTGGTAAGTATTGGATGATAATCAATAGGCTTATATTATTGATTTTTGCTTCTTCCATTATTAACTCCTGTACCTTGCTCATTAAATGATTTTTCCCATGATGAATAAGTTACGGATGCTCATTGGTTATTTGTTATCATTTATCAAGATTAATATCTCCACTTATTCTCTAGGACTTTAACTGGATGATGCCAAGTGTTGTCACCATGTTGTATCTTGTTTTATTCTTCAAGTTATATTGTACCTTTTCATGTTGTATCAATATCTTTCTCCATCCGTGGTACCTGATGTATTGTAATAATGCTCTACTGGTTTTCTTTCTACTTTACTTAAAGAGTAGACTGAAGAGAATTGTAGGCTAGTGATACACGATTACTCTCTAACAAATAATTTGGTCCTATTTACTATCTAGTCACAAAAGTTAGGATGAATATTATCATTATTGTATATTATGCCAAAAAGGTAAAAACTTCATATAGTACAAACTAAAGGGGCATACCTAGTGCACGAGGCTCCTACCATTGTGGGGTTTAGGGAGTGTCAATGTATAAACATCGTGTAGTACAAACTACAAACTATGGATTATGATTTTTGAGATATAACTTCAGTAAAAATATTGAATCCAACTAGTATTGGCATTTGTTTAAGGGTGTGTTTGCGAACACATTTGATATGTGTATTAAGGCCCAATGCACATTTTAAATATGAATTGGTATTTGGTAAGCCTTTTTAAAATTATATCTGGTCTGGATGGTGCATTGAAAATCCTTGCATTAGCATTTCAACATTTGTGGGACTAATATAATTTTTTAAATTCCCAAAGTACCCTATGGAATTATCTAAATTCACAAAATTACCATAGAAATTGTAACCCTTCTCATCCATTCTTTTGATTTTTCTCGTTGCCCCTTTTCTCACAAGTCTTAAATTTTATTTATTATTTTCAAATATTATTTTACATTCATTTATATGGTTTATTTATTTATTATATAATGGGCCATATGAAATTTTTGTAAGATTATATACATTTTTATTTATTTATTAATTTAAATGAAAATATGTATTTATTTTTGAATAAATATTAAAAATACTAAAAGAGTAAAATTATCATATAATATTCAATAGACTTTTGAAATACAATTTTATCAAATAACACTTATGTCAATGCACATTTAAAATGCAGTTTTCATCTATTGTTTACTAAACACTCAAAGCATTTCACAACTATACATTCATTTAAGCCCCTTTCTCTAAATGAATATTTATAATACAAATGTGTTCTCAAACGCAGTCTAAATGCCTCTACCTGACTCATGCCACTCTCCACACTGCCCCTCTAGCCTTTCCCTATAAGTCCTCCCATATCATGCAACAGCCATGCCACCCCTTTTTCTTCCCTTTTTTTCATCCCATGAGATATATCATCTCCACACATGGAAGTAGAGCTATTTCATTCCAACAAGATGGAGACAGATCCCTGCACACTAGTTTCACCCCTCGAAAAATATCTCAATTTGCAAACTTTTCCATAACTTCTTCAAATGTATCCACAAAACTCAAGTTTAATTTCACCTTTTCATGAGCAATATCTTTAAAATATAACTTATCATTGTGTGTTGATCCTTTGTTCCTCTTTTCTCGAAATAATGTGGCATGCTGGTGGCATGGGTGGAAAACCGTGAGGCTTTTATGTCTATTAGAAGTTGGCTTGTCGCAATTTGGTTAAGATTTAATATCCATGTTAATCATCTTATTATTATGTTTCACACACTAGTGGTGCATTGGAATGAAAAATTTCAGCGGAAAATGTTCTATTTCAACCAAAACATAAATCCATTGTAGACTTTGGAAGATTTTTTTTTTGTGTGCTGTTGAGTCATACTCTATATGTGCAATTATTCTTTCATTTCTGGAGTAGGATTATGATAGAATAACATTACCAGAAGATGCAGCTATTATAGCTAAACCTCTGTATGTAAAGGGAACTCATTCTCCAAATTACCAATGTTGACTTATGAGAGAGAAATTTGCAAGGATCATCAGTAGAAATATTATATTTGCTGACAATTGAATGATTTATCCAGTTAGTTAACCAAAGTTGGCCTTAACTAGTATGATGTGAATAGAAAAATATCATATTTTGCTAGGGTTGGATGAGACCTGTATATACATAGATATAGCACTTTAAATAATAAGAGAATCTTGTAGCTAAGTAGGCATTGGTAACCAGTATGACCTCGGTGTTCAAATATTAAGATGTATGCTGTAACATCTTCTGAAACTCCTTGCCTCAGGAAACATGTACTGCAACTCTGCTAAATGAAAGAATGAGTTGGAGTTTTGAGGAATTAGCCAATTAATGAATGAATGAAATATGAAGTTGTGCCAACATTTAGAATTGAATAGGCTTCGGCCTATTCTTTGCTTCACAAAAAAAAAAAAGAAAGAAAAAAAACAAAGAAGAAGAAGAAAATCATTTAGGATAGATGGAACAGACTTTTAGTTCTTTATAAATACTCAATATTTTCTGCCACTTCTTTTGATCCTTGTTAATTGCTTGAAGCATATATAAGGACACACAAAGTCCTTTCTTGAATGGACAAGGGGATCTAAGTAGCTACTCCACTCATTCATATTTATTGTTACACCCTTTTCACAGTCAATGCCAAGCTCAGAATAAAGAGGGTTGTATTAGGTATCTTAAAACTTTGTCAGATGGTACAATTTGCTATCATGCTACTCATACACTAGGAGTCCACTGTTCAGATTTGGGCACGGACAAAAAAAAAAACGAAGTTTTTACCCTCAAAATTCTGGAAGCATGGCCTGTCCTTTAATTTATCCCTTTTTATCAGTCACCATGCAAATTTCTCCTATATTTTAATTTTGTTGGGCTTACTTGACATGGTTAGTAAAATTTCTAGAGTATGAAATATTGAATTCTTCTGAAATACTGTACAAAAAAAATCATACCATTATCAATGAAATAATAGTCCAAGATAAGCACAATGGCAGTTATTGATGTGCTGAAGAGCAAGTACTATCATTATTTGTCGAAATTTTTTATGTGTATTATAACTATATAGTTTCTAAATAAATTTGTTGCTTTTATGTTGTAACCCTAGACAATCATTGTAATAGCTTCATTCCATTTGAGACCAAAATTATTTGAAGTATCTAAACATGTTATCCACTTCATTAATGCATTTTTTGAGGAACTCAATGCTTGTCAACTGTTGTTATAGATGATTGAAAGGTTAAACTGGATGGCAGATAGTTCAGACAAGGGCATTGAACAAAGTGGAGGCATCATGGTAAATTATGTATACAGGTAAATGCTTTCTAGACAGTTCTACTTTTATTATTTAGTACATTCATGACTTCATGCTCATGCAAATTGGATTTATAAAAAAATTTCAGGCTAGACAAGATTGATGAATATGCACAGTCATATTTGAACACTGGGCATATCCATGCTTCAAGTAGCCTTCACCAATATCTTGAGGTAATTGTATGCTATTCTTTTGAAGGTTATACACAAGTAGTTGCATAGTACCCTTACACATCTAATTTTTTGTTGATTGAATAAATGCTCTCTGATGTGTCATTTTGTCAGCTGAGCCTAAGAGCATGATCTTAAAACCACAGTTAACCACATCTTACACTATAGTCAACCTGATTTGAAATCCTTGTTTAACTGAACCAATCACATACCAAAACTCAGCCAACAATATAGAACTTCTTTCCAACTGTTCCATATACGGATCACTGTGTTTTGATTTGGCATTACAAAAGGTGTCATTACTTGCTCTAGTAGATAGCAGATTCACCAATTCTTTGACTATTTCTGGATTTAAAAAATGCTCTATAGTCCCATTATTTCTGTGTACTGGGGGTCTATATAACTAATTAATCCACAGAAGTACGTTGGTCAACCCCAGAAATTCTAATGGCAGTCTCAAATAATAAATATTCCTACTCTAGTTTCATAGAATTCTGCCCCCTACATTTTTTTGTCTGTTCCCCCTTGCACCTATCTTTTCTCTAAAAATAAGATATAGCTAATGTTTGTCTTAATAATTTGATAACAGTAAAATGCTATGCTAAGAAATTTGTACCCTGGTTTGTACATCTATGCACAATTTTCTTTAGCCTTCTCTATTACTGTTGTAAATTTGAGCCATTTTCCAGGTTGGGAACCTTCACAGATTTCCATGTTTGAGTGTCCCTCTCATGTGCTTTAAATTATTATGTTATTTTAGTTGAGAAATATGATTTAAAGTTTTGTAAAGATTGAAGGCCGAGTCTCAAGACGGTTGCTAAAATCATTGGTGGGAGCAAAATTGTTATCCAGAAAATCATTGAACAAAGGGCAGGTTAAGCAAGTGGTAGATGCATAGAGTTCCCAGACATGCTAGTTAATGAAAACCAAACTTCTGGCATTATGTTATCCATGTGAAGTGTTTTACATTGGTCTGGATGAATTTAGCATCTCTGGCACTTATTGTACCTAGAGTGAAAAAAATCATTTATGCTTGTTATAGTATTTCGTGCCATTTATTCACTTGCATTTCTCATCCATTTAGGCACTCTAGCATTTCACATCCATTTAAGCATACTATTACAGATATTATTCAGATAGTAAAACATGCAACTCAAAAAGCATTAATCAGCAATCTTTTTCAGTATTACGTATTTCATTCTTTTCTGAAATTTCTTTTACCTCTAGGATATGTTTTTTTTGGCAGCTACACTGACAGATGAATGTGACCATGAGAAGCAACTTGTAGAAACTACTGATGAAGATTGAAGATATCAATAAATACTGAATCATAGTGGATATTTTCAGGTAAACAGATTCAAAGATTAAATTGATGCTTAGTTTTGATAGAGTTTTTATTTCTACGAATAGTATTATGCTTCAAGTTTTTTTTCTTCAGGATATGTTTTTCTTTCTCATAGTGGTTAGCATATACTATGAACTAGTTCCTTCTTGTCACAAAATGATAGTAGTTCTTTGTTTGATTACCCTTTGTTGGTTTCATCGTGAAGCACATGGGTGTATCACTGATAGATCTATTGTTCATTTACGTAGGTAATAACCGAAGTCGTGCCAGTATTTCTCATTAGAAATGTGAATAAAGCCCCCCGAGTTGCTATGCTGTTGTTTGCGCTCTATGAGCTGTATAAATACAACCAGTGCTTGTGTTCTAGATATGTTGTGAACGAATAACAAACATGTGCCACGCGTCTGATTTAGTGACTGATGTTTGTGGTGGAGGCTAATGTTTTCCATTGGTAATGGATCCCTGATGACGTAAAACGATCAGCCTTCAAAGCTGATGTTTATTAACTCGTTATACTTGGAACAAGCAATGAAACTACATGAAAAGCGCACTAATAGTAGTTTCTGATCCTTGAAAATTTTGAGTTGGATGAACCACCGAATATCCTGCACCTGAATGGTAGACACTACGTTCATTGAAGACATCTTAAGTTCGATTGCATGAAGTCGAGGGATGATTGGTATGATTAACAACAATTAACTCATTCGTGTGGTTTTCATGTGCTTAACTTAGCACTACATCTACCTTAGCCAAAAGAGGCCACAATTTATTATATCCTGCTTATGGCGAAGAACAAGCATAGGTAAAAGCTGAATAGTCAGGTAGCTGGTTGAGTGCTTCATTGGGCCAGAACCCTTAGATTTGCAGAATAATAAAGTCAGGCAAATTAATGGCAAGGATCGATCTTTAGCTACAGTGGCCTACCAAACCTTTATAAGATTGACTTCACGCGTACAGATATTAGAATATGAGAAACCCTATGTAAGATTGATTCGACTCCTATTTGTTGAATCTTTCTTTTTTGATAGAATTTTACTGAAATTTTATGTAGATTGATCTTTGAGGGGATCATTTCTTGAAATGCTATAGGGGTTTTATCCTATTAGAAGTTGATTAAATGATTATAATTATAGATAGATCTTATTCTCAAAGAGATAGTCGCTATATGCTTATATAGGGCTTTAAACCTTAGCCCCAGGGGATGCTTTCTAAGTGAGTTATCCTTTTTGCCCTCAACCCTAGTCAACTGGCCCAATAAATGAGGGCGGCGATTAGGAAGCCCAATAGGCCCAAATATAATCCCTAGCCACTCTTCTTTATAGGATAGAGGTGGCTAGGTAAGGTTTATTACAATCTTATAGGGTTTTTATTTGCTTTTTTTGGTTGAGTAGGACCAAACCTTGCTAGGGTCCTATCAAGCCCGCCCTCTTCAAATTAGCCTTATCCTCAAGGCTGAGGTTCTATGAACTCAGGGAACCGGTGTTAGGAAAAGAGTCGGCACTAAGAGGGGGGGGGGGGGGTGAATTAGTGCAGCGGTAAAAATTACGTCGGTTCAAAACTTTGTTGCGATTAAATCCGTTTCCGATGAAAAACTATTTCGTAAAGGTATTAACTTTAAAAATGTATGGAAGAGTATAGTCGATGTAAAGCAAGTAAAGTGGTTTGCAGTAAAGTAAATTGCATAAGAGAAATGCAAACCAGATTTTTATAGTGGTTCGGTCGTCGTGACCTACATCTATTTCACCAATTCCTCTTCCGTCGAGGCCACCGGCATCCACTATCGATCTTCCTTTATAGGCGAAGATCAACCTCCTTCTTACAGCTCTTTTTCCTTTTACCGGGTTTAGGAGATAACCCTTATACCCCCACTCACTTCTCTCTCAAATTATTCTAACACTTAGAACTTTGAGAGGAGTTTCACACAAGATTACAACAGAGTTTCTTTCATTTTTACTCTCAATATTTATGTTTTTTAACTAGGGATGAGAGGGGTATTTATAGGCTTCAAGTGATTTAAACTTGGAGCCTTAAAACATCTCATCCCGGGTTTCCCAAGCACGGGCGGTGGTTTTTTAACCAGGGATTAGAGGGGTATTTATAGGCTTCAAGTTTGAATCAACTTGAAGCTTTAAAGTATCTCATCCCGGGTTTCCCAAGCACGGGCGGTACCACCGCCTGTGTTGTGTCACGGATAAACTTCAAAACAGGATGTTTGACGTAATGCTTATGTATGTCTGTGTCTTTTGGTATGTTCATGCTTTGCACAACATGTAGAGGGACGGTCGAAGTCTTAATAGTCCCATTTTAGTTTGGTCTATAGTGGACCATTTTACCTCTTTGTTGTGCAACCGTTCAAAGCTCGTAAAGTTTGTTTGTAATTTGCATTGTTTATGAAGTGTTTACGGAGATGATTGCTTGTGGATCCCGAGTGAGGTGTTTTCTCTAACTCGTTTTCTCTTTTGTAGGTTCTTAGGGACCATGGGAGGTTTCGGGGAGGTTGATCTTTGTGGACGGACACGCAAGAGTGTCGCACGACTTAGGCAAAACCAGCTAAGTCCGTGACAGATGGTATCAGAGCAGGATAAGCACTTATAAAAACACTTGGCATGCAAACGTGGGGGACCTAGCGGGGCTGCATTGAGGGCAGCCAACACACGCGACTGTTTTGGGGAAAACGGGCATGGAGGTGTAGGGAAAAGGAATCGCTCAAAGGAGCGAGCATCTGAGATTGGCATTCATAAGAATGACCAACCCCTTCACGCAAGAGGTACCACGAGGACCAGCAAGCTGGGAAGAATGCGTAGCGCACAAAGGTTGGGATGGTTGAGTTTGAGCTACGACTCAATGTTGATAACCATACTTGATGGTGCTCAAGGCAAGCAAGGCGCTTGATAAAGGATGAGACTATGTAAGATGGAATGGATTGTTCAGCGACCGAAAGAGTTGTGCAAAGCTCACAAAGGTGAGGGGAATTGCTAACTCAGAATTCGGTACTCATACAAAGGCTTGTATACGAACGATGGAGTGTTCATGGCCATCCCATGGTGATCGAAACTCGGTACCATGGAGCATTGAAACTTTCTATTTAACATTTGAAGGATATGTCCGTAGGAGGCTGAAGTGTGCAGCGAGTTCAGCATGTTGCTAGACCTTGAGGGGTGCAGCGGGGCCTGTATTGACATGGAGTCGCAATCTAGCAAATGCGTTTGCAGGAGGCAGAACAATGCATAGTTTGTTCAGCAAGGCGTAGTAGTCCAAGGGGATGGTGGTCTCCGAAACTTCCAAAGAGAAGGAAACGAAGAGAAAAGTTGTTCCAATGGGATAGGGTATCCAAGAGGGATAACTCCCGGTTCTTCAGAGGGAGAACCAAATGCAAAGGACCGCACATGTTGAGGAAGAGTACCTCAAAAATAATTTCACAAAGCTCAATGGACTGAGTAAGCGACGTGGAGTTATCATATGATCACGCTTGAGATAATGTATTGGGGAATGCATTGCGAGATCAAGTGGGGGAGCGATCCAAGGTAACACAAATGAAGGCACACTTGGAGTCGATATGGAGATCAAACTCAACAAAGGGCTGACCTGTGGAATGGTGGGCGTGAGAGCCACCATCAACTCAATGCAAAAATGAGGAGCGGAGTAACTTGGGTGTAACTTAACAAAGTACCCAAGCTGCATAAAGGGAGTCGACATAGTAGATGGAACATGGAGCGGAGGCATAGAGCTTTCCTTGGTCAGAGGTCAAGGACATGAACTCTTGTAGAGGCAAGAGTAGGATTATGTCGTTCCATGGGTCCTTCATGTTGATAGAGCGGACTCGTATTGCATGGTGCCAAAGACAAAGGGAGCTTCTAGGCACATGCACCTTATCTCGAAGAATCATTTGATGGAGGAATTGAGGCGACTTAGCTTGCAGAGGCGAAGTTGGGTTCAGAAAGCCTTAGCACGAGGCAAGAGGACGCAGAGGCGGGTACTCTTGAAGAATATGCCACAGTGTTGCCATTCAAGTTGTCATGAAGGGAGCGGTGCACAGCGAAGATTGTGCTGGTAGGGGCAAAGGCCCAGGATCCAGACAATAGTGCACCAATTCCAGCGAAGTTGGTGGACTTCGGGAACTACTAGGCGATGGACTGTCCTAGAGCAATGCTTCGTTTAGGTATGACTCAAGAGTGGGTGGATGAAGGTCGATTGCCAAAGGAGCGAACAAAATCAAAGTTGGAAGAGGCCCTGCAATGTGTTGGCAAAGACCACAAATGGAGGGACCACAATTCGAGTTCATCCCACAAGGATCAAAATGCAATGGAGATGTCACCAAGAGGCGACATGGTGAAGCGGATCATGGTGGAACAGTTCGTGGCAATGCGATATACACGGGTGTAGTCCCGTGAGGGACTTTATCATATAGAGGTATGATCAGGAGCCATTGGAAGCTCCACTTCGGTGAACAACATGACGGCAAGAAGGGCTATGGATTCAAGGAGTGAAGGCCATGGTACCGCAGAGGCGGGTCTTTTGTGCGTGCATCAAATTTTGCATCGGATGAAAGCCTTGGTCATCAGCATATGGGGACTGTGTTCCACCAAGGGAAAAGTTCGAATGCAAGTACTATTGAGTCCCATGAGAGGGACTTGATCATGCAGAGGTATGATCGAAGCAGTTGGAGAGTTGGACTGCTCTAGAGCCCATATTCGCTTAAGGGAGCTTGGCAAGTCAGAGGACAAGGTCGAGTAAACGAACGTTGCTACCAAGGAAGCTAAGGAGAACAGAATCGGTGCAAACCCTATAACGTGATGGCAGAGGCCATATATGGGAGTTGCAGTCTGTCTTTCCATCGACCAAAGGGGAGCTACTTGGAGAACACAGAAGTGTTAAAACAAGGGGTCGAAAAGGGCGAGGAAGCGACGATGAGTCCAGAGGGACTTAGCTACCCAAAATCAAGCATCAGTTAGAATGGAGGTGGACTTGAAGGAGTGTCATAGAGACATATCTACTGATCGTGAAGAAAAGGGAGGTAGATATGAGGCGACGGATAGTAGGGCCATGGGCATGGCAGTGCCATGGTACCGCAGAAGTGGGACTTCCATGAAGGTTATTGATCCCTTGCTTTCATGGAGGGAGAGCGCTTGGTCGTGAAAGGGGCCGAGGAGGTGGAGCATGTAGAGGTAAACTCCAAGTACTGAGACAAGGCTAAAGGGCAGAGGCCGAGAAACTTCGTAAGACCAGTGTCAACGAGCTTCTCATCAAGATAGTCGAAAGTGAAGGACTTTGGGTCATGCAAGAGTGCATGACCAAGGAATAAAACAGGTAGTACGCGGTGTTGTACCTTTGCTACTCAGTGGAGTAAGCGGTAGGGTTGATGGAGAAGACGGTACAATCCCAAAGGCGACCAAAACTATTAGAGACTTGCTCCAAGTTGGGGTGAAAACTTCCTGCATTCCAGAAGTTCGATGGTATTGAGAAGGTGAATCACAGTAGCTAACTTAATGCAAGGAGTGCAAATACTTTGAGTGCTTCAGAAGTGTGAGCAAAGAGCAAGCGAAGGCCAGTAACCAGCTCGATGCATGGAGTACAACCCTTGAGGAGGCGGGCGAAGTCAAGTAACCATTGCCTTCTCAACTCTTAAGAGAATGGGCGAAATTGAGTACCCCGATTCTCTTATCTATCCAGTAGAGGAGCTCTACACAGGTTCAAAGGCCCTTCGAAGATATTAGAAGATAATAGTTGTCAAATCCTCACCAATGGTGATCAGTGCTACTAAGAGTAGATTATCCGCTTCATTTCCCAACAGAATGCCAATCGAAAGCGGAAGTGATGCGAATCTACTTGGAAGTGACAACTAAGTGAAAGAAGAGTCGATGAGCAAATTTTGTGGAGGAAGGATCCAAAACTTCAGAAGTTTGCAAGGGGATGCTCGTTAAAGCTCCAACAAGCATCCACCCAGTTCAAGCAACATGAGTCATTTGAGAGATTGGTGCATAGTAAGGATGGTCTTTTTCTTCATCTAGAGGATCCACAGGAACCAATAAGGATCAACACAACTCACCTAACCCCACAATAGAGTTAGAGTCATTGGCGAGTTGAAGCAGCATGGCGGATCAAAGGTTTGACTACTCAAAAATAGCAGCGGAGAGCAGCTGGGAGCCAAGAGGCGCATTGCAGTTAGAGTAGAAGATTGAAGACTCAGTAAAGGCGAGGAGTTGTAGTGTCGGCAAAGGCTTCAACGAGGACGTCGAAGGAATAAGTGGGGGAGAATGTCACGGACAAACTTCAAAATAGGATGTTTGATGTAATGCTTATGTATGTCCGTGTCTTTTGGTATGTTCATGCTTTGCACAGCATGTAGAGGGACGACCGAAGGCTTAATAGTCCCATTTTAGTTCGGTCTGTAGTGGACCATTTTACTCCTTTGTTGTGCAACCGTTCAGAGCTTATAAAATTTGTTTGTAATTTACATTGTTTATGAAGTGTTTACGGAGATGGTTGCTTGTGGATCCCGTGTGAGGCGTTTTCTCTAACCCATTTTCTCTTTTGTAGGTCCTAGAGGACCATGGGAGGTTTTGGGGAGGCTAACCTTTGCGGACGGACACGCAAGGGTACAGCACGACTTAGACAAAACTAACTAAGTCCGTGATAGTTGGGTGGTACCATCGCCTGACACAGTCTCGAAGATTGTGCCACGACGGTGCTGCCTCTTGGGTCATTGTTTAGGCCTCTCATTGGGCCCAACATAGTCCTTACATGGGCCAAACTGACCCCTAATTGGGTTGGCCCAAATCCAAACCCAATTACGTACTAACTACGATTCCTAAGATATATTCTAAGCTAAACAAGTCCGTAAGTCTAGTTTCTTCCGGCGATCTTCCGGCAAACTTCTGACGATCTCTTGGCAATGTTCCAACGGACTCCCGGCAAGCTCTTGGACTTCACGACGATCTTCTTGGCGAGTTCCGACGAGCTTCTTTCGGTAAGCTCCTAGACTTCTCGGCTGGTTCCTGTAGAACTTCTGACGAACGTCTGGACTTCCGACAAACTCTCGAACTCCCAACGAAATCGTGTCCTTGAATCCAGGACTTTATTTTGCTTTATGTCTTGCTATCGTAGTTAATCCTACACATGTAAAAACACACTTCGATCTAGACAATTAATACTAAGCATTAATCATGTTGTCCGGCATGTCATTGGTCCCTCGACGCTGTGTCCGATTTTTCGGCGCATCGTCCTCTCTTGCGGCCTATTGCCCAATCGGCCAGTGAATCCGCAACTCTGATATCCTTTGGGCGTAATATCTGCTCTTGTTGGCCCGATGCCTGAATCCATGGCCCAAAGCCTTCTATCGATACGTTGACCGATCCATCGGCTCGATGTCTAACTTCATTCTGCATGTTTTTCTCCAGCACAACAATGATTCTTCCACTTAATTGTCTATCTTGATAGTGAAGCATCCTCCTGCGTCACTCAAAACGCAGATTAAAACATAACCTTATCATTGGTTTCATCATCAAAAAATACTGGATTCAACAATCTCCCCTCTTTTGATGATGACACCCATGATCACGGAGTTAAACAACTCTCAGGTGTAATAAACTCCTCCTATCAATATGGCAATATTGATATAATTCTTAAATTCAAGTATTGCAAATTTCATCATGAATATTTGCAATACGTCATCATGCATAACATGATCATACTTCCCCCTTTGTCATCACAAAAGGGAGAAAGCCATTCTCAGTGTTTAGAAGTACAAGTTCAACATTGCTAGTAACATCATTTTCAATTTGATCATTATGCAGATAGCATAATAGGTGTGCAGTTTAAGCATTTTTGTTTTTCTTGAGATAGGCTTTTTGTAATGTTCTTGCATACACTTCTTTGTGTAATGTCAATAGCAAGTTCTACACGGCAGCTAGCAAATTAGAGATTTGCAAGAAGCAACGCTTGCTTTCTTGAAATATCCAAGTTGCAACTAGCAAATATCCAAGTTGCAAGCTAGCAAATTTTTGCTTCATTTGTAATGTTTGAGCTAGCAATTTTGCTTCCATTACAAAGTGCAAGTTAGCATGTTTGCATCTTGAGCTATTTCTCCCCCTTTGTCATTGTCAAAAGAAGAGAAGACCTTTTACATCAATTTTCAAATTATAACAAATGTAAAGTATCAACCTTATTTCAACATGTTTGTGCATCATTATAGTTTCAATTTACAACATGCATAATTTTAAAACTTTATATATCATCCTTACTCTATGCATGATGCCAAATCATCATTCATAATTACTTCAATATTAGCAACAAATCTTAGTATTTCAAATCATGATGGTATTAATTTGTCAAATTGCATCCTACCATGCATGATCATAACTTTTCCCTCTTTTATCATTGTAAACAAGAAAGAATAAGGGAAGAACAAATAGTGTAAAATATTTCAATCATTTCATGGCATACAAGCCATAAATACAAAGACATCAAGTGTCACGAAAGATAAGACCTCTTGAATTACAAAAGACATGATTCATTTTATCAAATCTCTTCTTTTTATAAATAGCAAAAAGAAATATATGAGATCAAATGATATAATATCTTGATTCATGCATAAGAAATCTCAAGTTATAAATCTCGAAAAATCAAGATAAGTCTCATTCAAATTCAACTCATCAAAATTATTTTTATGAGATTCAAAATGACATAAACAATTTTATTAATCTCTTAGTGAAAAATTGATAAGATAGAGAAAAAAAAAATTTCAAGAAAAATATTTTTCTCTTTTTAGTTGTTTCAATTCATGTGATTTATTTCATAGAAGCATACCTTTTTCATTTATGCCAAAAACATGCATCAATGTTTAAAAACGGAAAGATAAAAAATCATCAAGATCAAAAAGTGTAACACATAATTCCAAAACATATGATTTCAAATCATTACTTCAGGTCCTCATGCATAAAAATCATCAAGCATGATACAAACATTTATTTTCAAAACATTCATCATGATAAGGCATACAAGCCAAAGAAATCATTAAACATAAAGCATATTCATCAATCATGGTTTCATTGAGCATAAGGCATTTTCAAATGAAATCGAAAAGCAATACGAAAATCAACATGATTACATATTATTACTTCTTAAACACATATAGCATGATTTCATAAGGCATATTTAATCAAAATTATTTTATTTATTTATCATAAAATATGTAATTTTCATGATCATTACTAGAGGGATAAGCATGATTCCTAAAATTTTATTTTTAGCATTATCATTACATTAAAAAAAATTCCTAAACTAAATTAAAAATAACTCATACAAATTATCAAATAAACTAAGGGTATTTTGATTACCTCATCGTCGAAAGCCGTTAAGGAGTAGTTTGTCACATCTCCTTTGTTGATTTTCTCTTCGTCTTCGGATGAGCTCGATTCATTCCAAGGTGCTTCCTTCTTCTTGTGTTCATAGCAAGTAGTTGTGTTCTTTTAAAGTTTATTTTTGTTTTTTGATTATTGTTTCATGAACTTTTTAAATTTCATGATGAATTCAAGTTCACCATCACTTGAGCTTATGCTCGAGTGGTTTTCAATTGTTCTATCTCCCAAATCCTTCATGTTCTTTAGAAGGTTGTTCTCATGTTCGTTAAGTGTCACATTAGTCATTTCGTATGTCATTAAAGACCCAATTAGTTCTTCAATTGGAAAATCATTCAAATATTTTGATTCTTGTATTGTCATTACTTTCGAATTCTAATTTTTAGAAAGAGATATTAAAATCTTGTTAACAAGTTCAAAATTCAAAAAGCTTTTACTAAGAGCTTTTAAACCATTGAAGACATATGTAAAACAAATGTACATGTCAACAACGGTTTCGCTTGGTTTCATATGAAAAAATTCGAAATCATGCATTAAAAGATTAATCTTTAAAACTTTTAATCTACTAGTGCCTTCATGTGTGGTTTCAAGAATGTGCCAAATATCGAAAGCTGTTTCGCACAATGAAACTCGATTGAATTCGTTTTTGTCTAAAGAGCAAAACAAGGCATTCATAGCCTTTGCATTTAGAGAAAAAGTCTTCTTCTCCAAATCATTCCAATGGTTCATTAGAAGAGAAGACCTTTAAAAATCAAATTCGACTATGTGCCATAAATTGAGATTCAATGAAAGCAAGAAAACTCTCATTCGAGTTTTCCAATAAGTGTAGTCTGTCCCATTGAAAAAGGGAGGATGAATGAGAGAGTAACCCTCTTGAAAGCCGAAAAGAGCCATTTCTATTTGGGTGTTAAACCAAATTAGAAAACGAGGCTCTGATACCAATTGTTAGGAAAAGAGTCGGCACTAAGAGGGGGGGTGAATTAGTGCAACGATAAAAATTACGTCAGTTCAAAACTTCATTGTGATTAAATATGTTTCCGACGAAAAACCGTTTCGTAAAGGTATTAACTTTAAAAGCGTATGGAAGAGTGTAGTGGATGTAAAGCAAGTAAAGTGATTTGCAGTAAAGTAAATTGCATAAGAGAAACGCAAACCAAATTTTTATAGTGGTTCGGTCGTCGTGACCTACATCCACTTTGCCGATTCCTCTTCCGTCGAGGCCATCGGCATCTACTATCGATCTTCCTTTATAGGCGAAGATCAACCTCCTTCTTACAACTCTTTCTCCTTTTACCAGGTTTAGGAGATAATCCTTACACCCCCACTCACTCTCTCTCAAACTATTCTAACACTTAGAACTTTGAGAGGAGTTTCACACAAGATTACAACAGAGTTTCTTTCCTTTTTACTTTCAATACTTGTGTTCTTTAACCAAGGGATGAGAGGGGTATTTATAGACTTCAAATTGATTCAAACTTGGAGCTAAAACATCTCATCTCGGGTTTCCCGAGCACGGGCGGTACCACTGCTTGTGTTGGGCAGTACCACTGCTAGTGTCAGTCTGACACTGGCACTGCATTGGGCGGTACTATCGCCTGACACTGGGTGGTACCACTGCCTAGGCCTTCTTGGAGGCTATGTTTGGGCAGTACCACCACCTGACACAGTCTCGAAGATTGTGCCACGACGGTGCTACCTCTTGGGTCACTATTTGGGCCTCTCATTGGGCCCAACATAGTCCTCACATGGGCCCAACTGGCCCCTAATTGGGTTGGCCCAAATCCAACAAGCTTTCGGCGATCTTCCGGCGAACTTCCAACGATCTCTCGGCAATGTTCCGGTGGACTCCCGATAAGCTCCTAGACTTCATGACAATCTTCTTGGCGAGTTTCGACGAGTTTCTTCCGGCAAGCTTCCAACAAGCTTTCGGCGATCTTCCGGCGAACTTCCAACGATCTCTCGGCAATGTTCCGGTGGACTCCCGATAAGCTCCTAGACTTCATGACAATCTTCTTGGCGAGTTTCGACGAGTTTCTTCCGGCAAGCTTCCAACAAGCTTTCGGCGATCTTCCGGCGAACTTCCAACGATCTCTCGGCAATGTTCCGGTGGACTCCCGATAAGCTCCTAGACTTCATGACAATCTTCTTGGCGAGTTTCGACGAGTTTCTTCCGGCAAGCTTCCAACAAGCTTTCGGCGATCTTCCGGCGAACTTCCAACGATCTCTCGGCAATGTTCCGGTGGACTCCCGATAAGCTCCTAGACTTCATGACAATCTTCTTGGCGAGTTTCGACGAGTTTCTTCCGGCAAGCTTCCAACAAGCTTTCGGCGATCTTCCGGCGAACTTCCAACGATCTCTCGGCAATGTTCCGGTGGACTCCCGATAAGCTCCTAGACTTCATGACAATCTTCTTGGCGAGTTTCGACGAGTTTCTTCCGGCAAGCTTCCAACAAGCTTTCGGCGATCTTCCGGCGAACTTCCAACGATCTCTCGGCAATGTTCCGGTGGACTCCCGATAAGCTCCTAGACTTCATGACAATCTTCTTGGCGAGTTTCGACGAGTTTCTTCCGGCAAGCTTCCAACAAGCTTTCGGCGATCTTCCGGCGAACTTCCAACGATCTCTCGGCAATGTTCCGGTGGACTCCCGATAAGCTCCTAGACTTCATGACAATCTTCTTGGCGAGTTTCGACGAGTTTCTTCCGGCAAGCTTCCAACAAGCTTTCGGCGATCTTCCGGCGAACTTCCAACGATCTCTCGGCAATGTTCCGGTGGACTCCCGATAAGCTCCTAGACTTCATGACAATCTTCTTGGCGAGTTTCGACGAGTTTCTTCCGGCAAGCTTCCAACAAGCTTTCGGCGATCTTCCGGCGAACTTCCAACGATCTCTCGGCAATGTTCCGGTGGACTCCCGATAAGCTCCTAGACTTCATGACAATCTTCTTGGCGAGTTTCGACGAGTTTCTTCCGGCAAGCTTCCAACAAGCTTTCGGCGATCTTCCGGCGAACTTCCAACGATCTCTCGGCAATGTTCCGGTGGACTCCCGATAAGCTCCTAGACTTCATGACAATCTTCTTGGCGAGTTTCGACGAGTTTCTTCCGGCAAGCTTCCAACAAGCTTTCGGCGATCTTCCGGCGAACTTCCAACGATCTCTCGGCAATGTTCCGGTGGACTCCCGATAAGCTCCTAGACTTCATGACAATCTTCTTGGCGAGTTTCGACGAGTTTCTTCCGGCAAGCTTCCAACAAGCTTTCGGCGATCTTCCGGCGAACTTCCAACGATCTCTCGGCAATGTTCCGGTGGACTCCCGATAAGCTCCTAGACTTCATGACAATCTTCTTGGCGAGTTTCGACGAGTTTCTTCCGGCAAGCTTCCAACAAGCTTTCGGCGATCTTCCGGCGAACTTCCAACGATCTCTCGGCAATGTTCCGGTGGACTCCCGATAAGCTCCTAGACTTCATGACAATCTTCTTGGCGAGTTTCGACGAGTTTCTTCCGGCAAGCTTCCAACAAGCTTTCGGCGATCTTCCGGCGAACTTCCAACGATCTCTCGGCAATGTTCCGGTGGACTCCCGATAAGCTCCTAGACTTCATGACAATCTTCTTGGCGAGTTTCGACGAGTTTCTTCCGGCAAGCTCCTGGACTTCTCGGTTGGTTCTTGCAGAACTTCCATTGGACTTTCGACGAACTCTCGAACTCCCAACGGAATCACGTCCTTGACTCTAGGACTTCATTTTGCTTTATGTCTTGCTATCGTAGTTAATCTTGCACATGTAAAAACACACTTCGATCTAGATAATTAATACTAAGCATTAATCATATTGTCCTGCATGTCATTGGTCCCTCGACGCTTCGTCCGATTTTTTGATGTATCGTCCTCTCTTGTGGCCTATTGCTCAATCGGCCCGTTGACTCTGCAACTCCGATATTCTTGGTGCAATATCCGCTCTTATTGGCCTGATGCTCAAATCCATGGCTTGAAGCCTTCTGTCGATATGTCGACCGATCCTCCAGCTCGATGTCTAATCTTCTGACATGTTTTCCTCCGGCACAACATGATTCTTCCTACTTTAATTGTCTCATCCTGATCGAAGCATCCTGTGTCACTCAAAACGCAGATTAAAACATAAACACTTATCAATTGGTTTCATCATTAATATACGAGATTCAACAACCGGGTCTTCAGTTCCTTATATGATTCCCATGTGACATCTTCAAGTGGTAAATTATTCCAATGCACTAATACTTTGGTAGAGGGATGTCGACGACGCATTACGATTCTGCGATCGAGGATGACTTGTGGTTGGGCTTGAATATCTCCTTCATAAGTGGTGTTGGGCAGTTGGATTTGGGGTGACTCGTGGTCTCCTAACTTAGGCTTCAAGCATGACACGTGGAAGAGAAGGTAAATTTTGACATCCTCGGGCAATTTAAGCCTATACGCCATGACTTCAATACGCTCTGTGATTTGATAGGGCCTATAAAAACATGGGGATAGCTTCATGGAGGCTCGTGGATTGATGGAGAGTTGCTTGTATGGCTGTAGGTGAAGATAAACCCAATCTCCTATTGAAAATTCGCTTTCGCTTTGTCATATGTTGGTTTGTTGTTTCATTCTAGCTTGAGCGGTAGAGAGATTATCCTTTAGCAGCTATAGGAGTTTATCCCTGTCAATTAATTCTTGATCGACCTAATCTACCTTAGCTGAGCCAATTACATACTTTGGAATCACAAGGGCTAGTTGACCATATAGTGCTTCATATGGGGCACATTTTGTAGATGAATGATATGTAGTATTATACCACCATTTGGCTCAAGGAAGCCATTTCGCCCACTCCTTTGGCAAGTCACTAGCGAAACAACGAAGGTACTTCTCTAAACACTTGTTCACCACCTCTATTTAGTTGTTAGTTCGTGGATGATATGCTGTGCTCATCTTGAGTTTGGTGCCTTATAACTGAAATAACTCGGTCCAAAATTTACTAGTGAAGATCCTATCATGATAACTTATAATGGACCTTGGCATCCCATGTAATTTAATAATATTTTATATGAAAATTTGAGCAATACTAGTAGTAGTGTAGAGATTTCGCACAGCACAAAAATGAGTATATTTCGTAAGTCGATCAACCACCATGAGAGTTGTGCTTTTAACTTTGGAAGGTAGTAGCCCTTTGATGAAGTTCATGGAGATGTTAGTTCACACCGAGTCCGATATGGGTAGTGGTTGCAGCTTCCCTGGATTTGCCACTGTTTCACCCTTTTGCCGTTGACATACATCACATTGTGCCACATATTCAGAAATAATTTTTTTCATCCCTCTCCAATAAAATTTTGTTTTACTCTTTCATAGGTTCTTAAGAATCTGAAGTGCCCTATTGAAGGTGTGGAGTGCATTTCGGGCAAGATGATTTTGATGCAAAGGGAGTCAGATATAAGCACAATATGACCTTTGTAGCGTAGATCCCTCGAATCCCAAGTGTAGTGGGCTATTGCGCTTGGATCCTCCAATTTTTTATGATGTTGCTGATCTCTGGATTATTCTTCCGTTCCTCCCTAATGTTCGGTGGTAGGAAGGGAGATGACTGAAAATTTAGCTTGCTTAGGTAGCTGTGAGAGTGCATCTGCAACAACGTTTCTTTCCCTTTTTTGTAAATAATCTCATAATCAAATCTTAGAAGTTTGGTTACCCATTTTTGCTGCTTAAGGGATGATATCTTCTGCTCCAAAAAGTACTTGAAGCTTCTGTGGTCAGTTTTAATTTGAAATCATCAATCGATCTAAAAGGCATTACCAAGAATTCATAATGGCCGTTATGTATGCGGAATACAATTTTTGGAATGTCGTCTTCACATACCCGAATTTGGTGGTAACCGAATCGGAGGTCCAACTTCATGAAGACTCGAGCTCTTTTTAACTCATCAAGAAGCTCATCATGTTAGGAAAGCAGTCGATATTAAGAGGGGGGGGGAGGGTTTGAATTAGTGCAGCGTTAAAAATTATGTCGGTTCAAAATCTCATTGCGATTAAACCCGTTTTGGAAGATGTTAACTTGAAAGCATACGGAAGAGTGTAGTGGATGTAAACCAAGTAAAGAAGGGCAGTTTGCAGTAAATGTAAATTGCAAGAAGTAAATGCAAACCGAGTTATAGTGGTTCGGTCGTCGTGACCTACATCCACTCCACCGATTCCTCTTCCGTCGAAGCCACCGACATCCACTAATGATCTTCTTTTAATAGGCGAAGATCAACTTCCTTCTTACAACTCGATTCTCCTTTTACCAGGTTTAGGAGATAACTCTTACACCTCTACTTACTCCTCTCTCAAACTATTCTAACACTTAGAACTTTAAGAGGAGATCACATAAGATTTTAGTAGCGATTCTTTCCTTTTTACTCTCAATTCTTGTGTATGTTACACAGGGATGAGAGGGGTATTTATAGGCCTCAAGTTGATTCAAACTTGGTGCCTAAAAATTTTCCATCCTGGGTTTCCTGGGTACGGGCGATACCATTGCTTGTGCCGGGCGGTACTACTGCCAGTGTCAGTTTGACACTGACACTGCACTACGTGGTACCACCACTTAGGAGGCTGTGCTGGGCGATACCACCGCCTGCAGCCTCTTGAAGGTTGTGTTTAGGCGGTACCATCGCCTGACACAGTCTCGGAGATTGTGCCACGACGGTGTCATCTCTTGTGTTATTGTTTGGGCCTTCCACTTGGCCCATCATAGCCCAAACTTGGGTCACTGAATGGGCCTTTCTCTTGGCCCAAAATAGTCATATTTTGGGCCCGGTTGGCCCCTAATTGAGTTGGTCTAATTACATTCTAAACCGACTCAATTAGACTCTAAAACCTAACTCGATCTAGGTAAATTATTACAAGCACTAATCATGTGTTGTCCGACATGTTATTGGTTCTTTCGACGCTTCATCCAATCCTTCGATGCATCATCCTCTTTTGCGGCTTTTCCCAATCGGCATGTTTACCTCTGCAACTTCGATCTCCTTGGCGCAATGTCCGCTCTTCTAGACCCGATACCCGAATTCTTAGCCCGAAGCCTTCTGTCGACATGTTGACCATTCCTTCAGCCCGACGTCCAATATTCTGACATGTTCACTCCGGCCCAATGTTCTATTTCTCCTGCTTTAATCAATTTGCCTCTCCTGATCGACATTAGCCTTGCGTCACTCAAACGCATATTAGATCAACACTATAATTGGTTTCACCATCAAAATTCGAGATTCAACAATCTCCCCATTTTTGATGATGACAACCAATTGATGACGGAGTTAACCTTAACTCCCAGAGTTTAAACAAACTCCCCCTATCAATATGGCATATTTGAGAGAACTCTTGAATTCAAATTGAATTCAAGTTAAGGCAAATGATTATCAACATGTCATCAAAAAATCATGCATCATCACATCATTCCATGCATGATTGTCATCATAACTTCTCCCCCTTTATCATCAACAAAAAGGAGAAGTGCAACTATCATGTGTTTGAGATATAAGTTCAAATCATTGCATAATAAATCTCAAGTTTAATCATCATGCAAGCTAGCAAATTTAGCAAGTTTTACATCATGTTTACAACATGCATAATCACCAAATCATCATTAATTTTAAAGATGTACAAGATTGTAATTTATGCAAGTTTGCAGTTTTACTTCTTAAGATAGGCAATCTATCAATTTTTTGGTGATGTTCAAGATAGCAAGCTCTTTCTTCTCTTTTGATAAGTACCATTTTTGCTTCCTTTGAAAAGTGCAAGCTAGCAAAATTTTACATTATTTTACAACATATAAGCTAGCAATTTGACAAGTGTTACTTCTCTTTGAAGTATGAAGGCTAACAAGTTTTTGAAAAATAATGTAAGATAACAAGCTAGCAAGATACAATGTTTTACATGAAGCAAGTTACATCAAGTATGTTTGCATATTCTCTTTAGATGTGCTAGCAAGCAAGCAAGCAAGTTTTTCTCCTTACAATTTGTGAGCTAGCAAATTTACACATATGAAATTTGGTAAGATTTTGCATCTTTTGAGATGAGCAAGCTTTTTGCTTCTTCTTGAAATATGCAAGCTAGCTAGCAAGCTAGCAAAATTTTCTCCCCCTATGTCATTGTCAAATAGAAGGGAAGAATACAATGTTGTAATTCTTTTCCCTTTTTATCAATCTTCACATTATGACAAAGGCAAAGTATCAACCTTATTTCAATATGTTTGTGCATCATTATAGTTTCAACATGCATAATTTTAAAACTTTACATATCATCCTTACTCTATGCATGATACTAAAAATAAATCAATCATCATATCATACATGATACTCATAGATCTTAAGATAGGCAATCTATCAATTTTTGGTGATGTTCAAGATAGCAAGCTCTTTCTTCTCTTTTGATAAGTACCATTTTTGCTTCCTTTGAAAAGTGCAAGCTAGCAAAATTTTACATTATTTTACAACATATAAGCTAGCAATTTTTTGGTGATGTTCAAGATAGCAAGCTCTTTCTTCTCTTTTGATAAGTACCATTTTTGCTTCCTTTGAAAAGTGCAAGCTAGCAAAATTTTACATTATTTTACAACATATAAGCTAGCAATTTGACAAGTGTTACTTCTCTTTGAAGTATGAAGGCTAACAAGTTTTTGAAAAATAATGTAAGATAACAAGCTAGCAAGATACAATGTTTTACATGAAGCAAGTTACATCAAGTATGTTTGCATATTCTCTTTAGATGTGCTAGCAAGCAAGCAAGTTTTTCTCCTTACAATTTGTGAGCTAGCAAATTTATATCATTTTAGAGCATCAAAACAATATCATGAGTATTTCATACATTTTGCTCTTTTGAGATGAGCAAGCTTTTTGCTTCTTCTTGAAATATGCAAGCTAGCTAGCAAGCTAGCAAAATTTTCTCCCCCTATGTCATTGTCAAATAGAAGGGAAGAATACAATGTTGTAATTCTTTTCCCTTTTTATCAATCTTCACATTATGACAAAGGCAAAGTATCAACCTTATTTCAATATGTTTGTGCATCATTATAGTTTCAACATGCATAATTTTAAACTTTACATATCATCCTTACTCTATGCATGATACTAAAAATAAATCAATCATACATGATACTCATAAGCTAGCAAATTTATATCATTTTAGAGCATCAAAACAATATCATGAGTATTTCATACATTCATATCATCACATGAAGAATATCAAGAAGAATTAAATGGTGAGATATACTTCAAGAGTACAAGGAATTATACAAAGACAAAAAAATCATATCATAAAGATGAGATCATGTGAATACCAAAATACATGATTCATTTTGACAAATCTCCACTTAAATATTCAAAGAGAAATCTTAGGAGATCATGATATAGATAAAATTCATTTAATCATGATATAGGAGAGCAAGATCTCAATTTATGCATATAAAATCTCTCAATTCATTATGAATCATAAAAAATATAATTAAAAAAAATCATGATTCACATCATATGCAATACATCACATACATCATTATAATAAAAAGCATAAGTATTGTAAGCACAATATCAAATCATCATTCATAATTACATTAATATTTTAATTATTACAAGGCATGTTGAATCTTGGATTTTGATGATGAAGTCAATTGTCATTTGTTGATCTAATCTATATGTTGAGAAAAGTATGCATGATTAACTACGATGGCAGTAAGACATGCAGCAGGTGTTGTGCTGGAGTCAAGACTAAGATCATGTTGGGAGTTCGAGAGTTCGTCGGAAGTCCAGACGTTCGTCGGAAGTTCTGTGGTAACCAACCGAGAAGTCTTGGAGCTTGCCATAGAAGCTCGTCGGAACTCGCCAAGAAGATCGTCGCGAAGTCCAGGAGCTTGCCGGGAGTCTGCCGGAGCATCACCGAGGGTTCATCGGATGTTTGCCGGAAGTTCGCCGGAAGAGCGATTGATGCACCGGAACATGAATTGCAGTAATCATCTGTTAAATGTTATAGTTAGAGTTTAGATTAAGTTAGGATTGGGAGGTAATCCCACTAACTTAATTAGGGGCCAATTGGGCCCTTAACAGACCCAAATTGGGCCGAATGGAATAGCCCATTCGGACCCTGAATTCTTGGCCGGCGGTGGCACCGCCCAGGAGACTTGGTCTCCCAGGAATTTTGGGCAATGGTACCGCCGGTAGTTATTGTTGCCAGCGGTGGTATCGCCCTTGTTAGGCAGTGGTACCGCTAAAGCTCAGTCTCCGAGCTTTGTCAAGCGGTGGTACTACCCAGTGTCAGATGGCAGGCAGTAGTACCATCCAGTAATGGCGATGGTACCGCTAAGACCCCGGAAATCCGGGAATGGACACTTTTAGGCTCCATTTTCAAACACATTGGGGCCTATAAAAACCCCACCCTTTCCTGCATGAAAGAAAATGAAAACTTGCTTTAATCTTGAGTCTTTGAGGCCTTAAAAGTGTTGTAAAAGCTAGAGTTCTCCTCCTTCTTTCTTCTAAGTGTTGAGATCATTCAAGAGAGGAGTGAAACTTGTAAGGGGTGTCTCCTAAGCCCCGCAAAAAGAGAAAAGCTGTAAAAGGATGGTTGGCCTTCGCCTATTGGAGGAAGGCCTCTAGTGGATGCTGGTGACCTCGACGGAGGAGGAAGCCGAAAGTGGATGTAGGTCACGATTGACCGAACCACTCTAAAATCTCGGTTTGCATTTACTTTGAGTATCTGTCCTTTATAGCAAACTAGCTCTCTTCCTTATTGTGCTTAACTACGTTTACTTACGCTTTGATGTAAACATCTTTCGAAATCAGCTTTACTCATATGAAAACTTTACGAAATCGACGTTTTTCAGTTGTGCATTTTACTTTGCTGCAAATCCCCTTAGTCCTCTCTTGGTCTTTCACGAAAGGTTTCAAGTTCAAAGTTCTTCCGAAAAGGGATTGAGTTGAAACCATTCTTATTGAATTAGCTTTAATCGCAATAAGTTTTTTAAATCGTAAAAGTTTTTCGCTGCACTAATTCACCCCCCCCCCCCTCCCTCTTAGTGCGCTCTTAATCCTAACAGTTGGTATCAGAGCGAGACTCACTCTCAGTTGGATTGAAACCCAAGAGAGATGTTATTTGCCAGAAACCAAGAGGGTCACTCAATTACACGTCCGCCCATGTTCAATGGGACAGATTACACCTATTGGAAGACTTGAATGAGGATCTTCCTAATTTCTATGGATTTTGAGCTTTGGAATATTGTGTAGAAAATGTATTTCAAAAGTCTTCTCTTCCAATGATTGATTGGAATGAATTGGAGAAGAAGACTTTCGCTTTAAATGCAAAGGCTATGAATGCCTTATTTTGTGCACTAGATAAAAATGAGTTCAATCGTGTTTCGATTTGTGAAATGACTTTTGATATTTGGCACACACTCGAAGTGACTCACGAAGGCACAAGTAGAGTGAAAGAGTCAAAAATCAACCTTTCAGTACATTCTTATGAATTATTTCGAATGAAACCGAGTGAGACCATTGGAGACATATACACCCATTTTACGGATGTCGTCAATGGTTTAAAAGGACTTGGTAAAGGTTTTTCGGATTTCGAACTCGTTAATAAAGTTTTAAGATCCCTTCCAAAGAGTTGGGACCTTAAAGTCATGGCCATTCAAGAGGCCAAATATTTAAACAACTTTCCTCTTAAAGAATTAATTGGGTCACTAATAACCTATGAAATGACTTGCAAAGCTCATGAAGAGCATGATGACACCCTTCCAAAGAACAGGAAGGATATGGCACTAAGAACACAAGAAGACCACTTGAGAGAAAACTCAAGTGATGAGGACTTTGACGATGACTTGGCACTTTTAACAAGGAAATTCAAAAAATTCATTAAAAGAAACAAATTTGAAAATGACACTAAAAATAAATTTGAACCCAATAAAGACCAAATAATTTTGTTTACAAGTTCAAAATCTAAAAAACTTCTACTAAGTGCTTTTAAACCATTGACGACATCCGTAAAACGGGTGTACATGTCTCCAATGGTTTCTCTTAGTTTCATATGAACAATTCAAAATCATGCATCAAAAAGTTAATTTTAGAGTCTTTAACTCTACTAGTGCCTTCGTGTGTGATTTGAAGTGTGTGCCAAATATCGAAAGTCGTTTCGCAAGTAGAAACTCGATTGAACTCATTTTTATCTAAAGCGTAAAATAAGGCATTCATAGCCTTTGCATTTAAAGAGACAGTCTTCTCCAAATCATTCCAATGGTTCATTTGAAGAGAAGACCTTTGAAATCTGCTTTCAATAATGTTCCATAAATTCAAATCTAAGGATAACAAGAAAACTCTCATTCGAGTTTTTTAATATGTGTAGTTCGTCCCATTGAACAAGGGAGGACGAATGAGAGAAAGTCCCTCTTGAAAGTCGAAAAGATCCATTTCTCTTGGGTGTTAAACCAAATAAAAAATCACGAGGCTCTGATACCAACTGTTTATAAAGTAGTCGGCACTAAGAGGGGGGGGGGGTGAATTAGTGCAGCGATAAAAATTACGTCGTTTCAAAATCTCATTGCGATTAAACCCGTTTCGGAAGATATTAAACTTGAAAGTATACGAAAGAATGTAGTGGATGTAAACCAAGTAAAGAAGGGCAGTTTGTAGTAAATGTAAATTGCAAGAAGTAAATGCAAACCGAGTTATAGTGGTTCGGTCATCGTGACCTACATCCATTCCACCGATTCCTCTTCCGTCGAGGCCACCGGCATCTACTAACGATCTTCCTTTAATAGGCGAAGATCAACCTCCTTCTTACAACTCTATTCTCCTTTTACCGGGTTTAGGAGATAACCCTTACACCCTCACTTACTCCTCTCTCAAACTATTCTAACACTTAGAACTTTGAGAGGAGATCACATAAGATTTCAGCAGCGATTCTTTTCTTTTTACTCTCAATTCTTGTGTATATTACTCAGGGATGAGAGGGGTATTTATAGGCCTCAAATTGATTCAAACTTAGAGACTAAAAATTTTCCATCCCAGGTTTCCTAGGTACAAGCGGTACTATCGCTAGTGTCAGTTTGACACTAACACTGCACTGGGCGGTACCATTGCTAGTCTGGTGGTACCACCACCTGACATCCTGCCACTGGGTGGTACCATCGCCTAGCACCCTACCACTGGGTGGTACCACCACCTAGGAGGCTGTGCTGGGCAGTACCATCGCTTGCAGCCTCTCGGAGGCTATGTTTGGGCACAGTCTCGGAGACTATGCCACGATTGTGTCACCTCTTAGGTCACTGTTTGGGCCTTCCACTTGGCCCAATATAGCCTAAACTTGGGTCATTGAATGGGCCTTTCTTTTGGCCCAAAACAGCCCTATTTTGGGCCCAATTGGCCCCTAATTGAGTTGGTCTAATTACATTCTAAACTGACTCAATTAGACTCTAAAACCTAACTCGATCTAGGCAAATTATTACAAGCACTAATCATGTGTTGTTTGACATGTCATTGGTTCTTTCGGCGCTTCGTCCGATCCTTTGACGCATCGTCCTCTTTTACGGCTTTTGCCCAATTAGCATGTTGACCCCGCAACTTCGATCTCCTTAGTGCAATGTCCGCTTTTCTAGGCCCGATGCCCGAATTCTCAGCTCGAAGCCTTCTGCCAACATATCGACCATTCCTTCGGCCTGACGTCCAATATTCTGACATGTTCACTTCGGCCCAATGTTTGATTCCTCCTGCTTTAATCAATTTGCCTCTCTCGATCGACGTTAGTCCTGTATCACTCAAACACATATTAGATCAATACTACAATTGGTTTCATCATCAAAATATGAGATTCAACACATCTACCACTGGTATTGGGTACTTATCCTTGACAGTGATGCCATTTAAAGCTTGATAATCGATGCACATCCACCAAGTTCCATCCTTCTTGTGTACAAGTAGTATCAGTGAGGAATAGAGGCTGCAACTTGACCGAATCACCCTTATTTCAAGCATCTCCTTTACAATCTTTTCAATTTCATCCTTTTGGAGGTGAGGATAATGGTATTGACCGAGTGTTCACTGGTGGTTTGCCCGGAAGAATTGGAATCCGATGGTCATGTTGCCGAGTAGGAGGAAGACCACGCGGTTCAACAAAAACGTCGACAAATTCAGCAAGCAATTAGGCAATATTTTGATCTTCAATTTCTATTTTCTTCCCCTCTAGTTACTACTAGAGATGCATCAAAAAGCCACCATTTACCTTGTGTAAAATTTTCTCCATTCGTTGGATTGAAATGGTGGTTACATTGCTTCCGCGCTTCCCGCATAGGATGATCTGTTTGCTTTGTAGTAGAATTTCATAATTAATTTGGAAAAGTTTCATAGCGTTGTCAGCCATTCTATGCCAAGCACGGCCTTATAATCATCAATTGGTAGGAGGAAGAAGTCGGTGACAATTTCTTGGTCTTGTAGTAATAGTTTCACCTATGGGCATCTGTGGTTGCACTTTAGGATTCTACCATCGGTGACCTTTACGTCAAACTTGCTACAACCTTCGATGTGGAGCACCATCCGAGCAGCAACCTTACTATTTAGGAAGTTATTAGTGCTGCCCGTGTCGATGAGAGCAATGATCCATTGTTGTTTGATAAGGCCTCCAACTTTCATCGTCTGCGGGTTTGAGTAGCCGGCTAGCGCATAAAACATAAAGTCGATCGATTTGTGGCTCTTCTTCTATATCTTCTTCTTTTTCATGTTTAAGGCTCTATTCTGGATGTTCAATGACCTCTTCTTCTAATGGTTTAATCACAAGAAGTCTCTTTTTTTTACAGCAATGCTCGTAGCTCCATGGCTCATCGCAATGCCAACATAACCCCTTCGTAGATCGCTCCCGAAGCTTTTCTCGTGTCAACTTTTTTAGTGCAGGGGCTTGGTTGATAGTGGGGGGGCTGAGGGTTTCAGTATTGCTAGTTGGGGAGTGATAGTAGTCCTCCAGGCTTCATGGTTCAATCGCTCCTCTTGAAGTTGTGCGAAAGAGATGATTGCCATAAATGTGTACGGTTGTCACACTTTAACTTCTCTTCAAATCTCCGGCTTCAAGCCCTCAATAAAGGTCCCCAATAGTTGTTTTTCAGACCAATCATGAGTTTGATTGGATAACTTTTCAAACCTGGTTTGATACTCCTAAATAGTGGAGGTTTGTTGGATCTTTGCTAGTTGTCTGTCAATGTTCTCGTAATCGGTTGGTTCGAAGTGGATCAGTAGTCCTTTTTTGAATTATCACCATAAGAGGACTCCATGAGTGTATTCAAATAAGTCAAACCACTGTATGACATCCCCTTCAAGATGTATAGCCATAATTTTCACCATAGATGCGTCCGCGATTTTGTGGTATCGAAAATATCACTCCGCGTGTGAGATCCGTGGATAGTAGGGATCAGTTACAGAGCCTCCCCTCTTTTGGAAGTCATCTCTTCGGTCATAGCTCTCTCCTTGATGTGGTTTCTTCGGGCTTAGTGGTCGGCCTAAACTGAGTTCAGTAAAGAGAGTCCAAATCTTATCCTCCATTCGCATCTCGAAGGCTTTGAATTTAGGATTGATTGCCTCCTTAGATGCCATAGTATATGCCTCCAAATATGTAATATTAAGATCTTTTTTTTATTGTCGGGTTAAAGGCATGTATCGGTTGAGAGAAGTGGTGGACGAAAGGGTTGGTGGATTAGTGTATATAAGAGCAGAATTGTTATCGAAGAAATAGCGGTTTCACGATAAAATTTTAGCAAAAACTGAGAGATTTGAGGAGGGAAATTAATAGCAAAATCTCAGTTTAGATAATAGCAACGATGATAAATTTGATTAAGAAGATTTCGGTAGTATAACAGCAAAGAAATCGGTGCAAGTTACGATAGCAGAATTCTCGTCGAAAAATTTTAATAGTTTGCGATGAAAATTTACAACAACACAAGAAATTTTGGAGATGAATTCCTCAATAGATCAATCTCAGATGGAAGCCAAGACGATCTATAAAGCGTATAAGAAATTTTGTTCAAAAAGGATAGCAAATAGATTGGTTAAAAGCAATAATATGTGGCTGAAATTTTCTGCAGTAATCCTTCGTTATCAAAGATCATAACTTTTACGTCGAAAGGAATTCGCAGCATGGGATAGATGAAAAGACTTCTTTTTGGTATTTTGAATGAAAAATTGCAGCAGCAAAATGTATCGGTGATAGAAGAATACCAGATCTCTAATACAAATGGAGGTGACGATAATAGATTGATTTGATCTACAGTAGAAGATGACGGTGGAGATGGCGACGTCAAGAGCAATTATGGGAATTGCTTAGTTGGTGGTGGACGGCAGGGGTGGCAGCAAAAGCAGCAAGATCGTTGCTCTGATACCAGATGATTGAACCCTAGAGGAATTCTATATAGAGTTACCCCTTAGGAGCTATTTCCTAAGTGAGTTACCCCTTTTGCCCTCAGCCCTAGCCAACCGGCCTGGTAAAGGGGGCGGCTGCTAGGAAGCCCAAAAGGCCCAGATATAAACTTTAACCACTCTGCTTTATAGGATAGAGGCGGTTAGATGAAGTTTATTACAATCTCAGAAGATTTTTATTAGCTATTTCTTGGTTGAGTAGGACCCAATCCTATTAGGGTCCTATCATTTTCATATTACCAAACAATTGATACAACTTTTTTTTCTTTTAATCTAACATTCAATTCAACCAACACCTTCAACTAAGAACTTAAAAGCCTGCTAACCCCATATTTTGATCTTTTTTAATCAGGTTAGAAATATTAAATGGCCCTGAAGTTGTAGCTTGGGAAAATTACTAAAAATCAATCCAAATCTCATCTCCTGCAATCTGCATCATACAGACTAAAACGACATCACTGTCCACTAATTCCACTCAAGGAAATGAGAAAAACCCAATAATGGTTTAATCACTTCAGGTGTCGAACGTTCTGCTCGTGCCTTCGGTTTATACTTCCAAGGGGAGATTATTATCGTTTCGATGTATGCTTGAGCTTCAATTGATTCAAAGGTCATGCTTGACCTAGTTTCATCTGAGATCTATTCATGCTTGACCTAGTTTCATCTGAGATCTATTTGACCATGCTGAAGGCTTACTTAACAACTATCGTCAATATTATAATCATTAATATTTACCTAGAGATTATCATCAAGATTAAAATGTTGTTGTGTATCACATTTATCATTCTAAAATAGAAAACTTTATATCTGTAGTACTGTAACCAAACTCAAAAGAAATGGTTAGATATGTATCAAGTTGGAAGTTCTGATATCCTTGATTCTTTTTATCTTTGTAATAATAGTTAGTCACCCTTACATATTTTACTACCTCCGCTTGCTTGATCCATAAATGGAGAAGTATGATAGGTAAGGTGTTGTCTATTACAATAAGCACTATAATGATTATATAAGTTAATGACTAATTTTTTAATATCTCTAATTTTATCACCAATATCAGTATCTACTCCTAAACTTTCATAATAAGTGATTAAATAATTGCTTAAGCCATCTAATCTA
This sequence comes from Musa balbisiana, assembly GCA_004837865.1. Classification (NCBI taxonomy): domain Eukaryota; kingdom Viridiplantae; phylum Streptophyta; class Magnoliopsida; order Zingiberales; family Musaceae; genus Musa; species Musa balbisiana. Next base: position 27,405,034 of record CM017192.1, on the reverse strand, counting down.
GTAAGAGGATAAAACACAACTAAATAATCTGATGGAATTTCATAAAAGTAATTTGTTCATTTTGATTTCATAGTCATTATTGTTATATTTAAATCATTATCATATTGATATTATTCTAATACACCAATAATATTAATACAAATAACTAAAAAAATATATATGTAGTAGGATAATAAACATCAGACAAAGTATATGTTACATTATTAAAAAAAAAATAAATTTCTAAACTTTTTTCAGACACATTCCAATGCTATGATATAAACTAACTTGCCTAATATTATTTGTAATAATGTGCATAATAATTCTTTATATTCAAAAGATTTTTTAAGCAATTCATATGTAGAATTTCATCAGCAGGTAGAAACATTCCTAGGAAATCTTTTAGACCTTTTAATATTCAATTTATAAAATCAGATTCATTTTTTCATTACTTATAGATGACCCTTCAAGATTAAAATAGCTTGCTTAGAAAAAAAGTTTCAAAAGATCCAAATTCTTATATACGTATATACAAAACATGATGAGCATATCTAATATTGTAAAAAGCACCTTGTAAAGTAGAATGATAAACTTTTTGTAATTCTGAAATAGAAGTGGTATTTATCTCTATATTATCAAAACCAATAGAAAAAAAATTAAAAATCAAATAATATTCTTAAAATTATTTTTATTATTTTATAAATATTATCGTTCATTGAAACTCTAAAAGCAATAATTCATTTTGCATGATTCAATCACCATCACTATCAATTAAATGATAAGTGATTCCCATGTAGGAGTGTATTGTTAGGACCGTTTCGACACTAAGGAGGAGGAGAGGGGGGGGGGTGAATTAGTGCTTTCGAAAAATCTTGTTGATTCAAAAATCTCGTTCGATAAAGGTCATATCGGAAATATAAGTTTAACTTGAAAACATTTGTAAAATAGTGAGCAAGTAAATTAGTTTGTAATATAAATGAAAAGTATAAAATAAATGCAAATCAAGTTTATAATGGTTCGGTCGTCGTGACCTACGTCCACTCCCGATTTCTTTTCACTCAAGACCATCGGTTTTCACTACCGATCTTCTTTCAATGGGCAAAGATCAACTACCTTTACAACTCTTTCTTATTTTCACAGGTTCAAGAAAGAACCTTTACACGTCTCTTTTACAAGTATTCCCTCACACATCTTCCTTAGGATTATCTCTAAACTCTAGGAGGAGGGACTATAAACTTTAAAAGAGTTTACAATCTTAGAAGCACAGAGTCTTTATTCTATTATCTTGTTGTACCTAAGTAGGAATTTGTGGGGTATTTATGGACCCATGCCTAGCGAGCCATCGCTGGGCAGGGGTGCTCTACTCTTGCTGGTAGCGACCTCAACGCCATAACACAATAGGGGAGCAGTAGGGTTTTGGGCAAAAAATAGTTTTACCCCTCTGAATTTGAGAAATTTCAGATTTTGTCCTTTTGACCAAATTATAAAAATACCCCTCACAATTTAAAAAATTTCCTATATGTCTCTAATTTCATAAAATAATAATTAATTAAAAATTTAATTGATTATTATTATTTTTATTATCTAGTAGTCCTACATGATGATGTTGCGTACATGTGATGTGTGATATGTGGATGGATGATCATGGATCGTGTGATGTGTGTGTACTTGTGATTATTATTATTGGGGTTTACGAGCCTCTATTTTATTTCTCGTTTATTATTGGGTCTGCGTGCCTATGATTAAGTTATAATCACATGAGAAGACGTAGTGGGAGCGTGGAAGCGATAGTGGGACCCACGGGGTCGAGATGGACGATCGTGATGTATGGAGATATATCGAGATGCCGACGGAACCGCTGAGGATGAGATGGACGACCAAAGGGCATATAGATGCATCGTTGCACACATAGATCTTGATGTGAGTGATTAGGTCCATGTTAGGACATTTTTTCTAAGCTTTTGAATAATGTTTATTGAGTCTATTTAGTTCTGTTGTTTATTGAGTCTGTTTAGTTTAGTTAGAGTCAAGTAAAGGTTTATTTAATATTTATTTATTATTAAGAGTCCATGTCTTGGTGGACTCTAGGTTGATCTCTATAAATAGTGATGTAACCCTTTCTTTAAATCAATCAATCAATCAATGAAATATTATTTCACTCTGTGGACAAACCCTAGGAGGCCGATACCCTCGAAGCGATCAAGGAGGCCGATCCCCTCGAAGCGATCATTATCATTCCCTTTTCTCCCCTTTCTTCCACGATAAGACCTTAATGTTTATTAAGTCTATTTAGTTCATTGTTTATTGAGTCTGTTTAGTTCAGTTAGAGTCAAGTAGAGGTTTATTTAATATTTATTTATTATTAAGAGTTCAAGTCCTGATGGACTCTAGGTGGAACTCTATAAATAGTGATGTAACCCTCTCTTTAAATCAATCAATCAATAAATGAAATGTTATTCTACTCTATGGACAAACCTTAGGAAGCTAATCCCCTCGAAGTGATCAAGGAGGGCCGATCCCCTTGAAGTGATCAAGGAGGGCCGATCCCCTTGAAGCGATCAAGGAGGTCGATCCCCTCGAAACGATCATTATCATTCCCTTTTCTCCCCTTTCTTCCACGATAAATGATCATTATCATTATCAAGGAGGGTCGATCCCCCCGAACTCTATAAATAGTGATGTAACCCTTTCTTTAAATCAATTAATCAATCAATGAAATATTATTTCACTCTATGGACAAACCCTAGGAGGCTGATCCCCTCGAAGTGATCAAGGAGGGCCGATCCCCTCGAAGCGATCATTATCATTCCCTTTTCTCCCCTTTCTTCCACGATAAGACCTTAATGTTTATTAAGTCTATTTAGTTCATTGTTTATTGAGTCTGTTTAGTTTAGTTAGAGTCAAGTAGAGGTTTATTTAATATTTATTTATTATTAAGAGTTCAAGTCCTGATGGACTCTAGGTTGATCTCTATAAATAGTGATGTAACCCTCTCTTTAAATCAATCAATCAATCAATCAATGAAATGTTATTCTACTCTATGGACAAACCTTAGGAAGCTAATCCCCTCGAAGTGATCAAGGAGGGCCGATCCCCTTGAAGTGATCAAGGAGGGCCGATCCCCTTGAAGTGATCAAGGAGGTCGATCCCCTCGAAACGATCATTATCATTCCCTTTTCTCCCCTTTCTTCCACGATAAATGATCATTATCATTATCAAGGAGGGTCGATCCCCCCGAACTCTATAAATAGTGATGTAACCCTTTCTTTAAATCAATTAATCAATCAATGAAATGTTATTCCACTCTATGGACAAACCCTAGGAGGCTGATCCCCTCGAAGTGATCAAGGAGGGCCGATCCCCTCGAAGTGATCAAGGAGGGTCGATCCCCTCGAAGCGATCAAGGAGGTCGATCCCCTCGAAGCGATCATTATCATTCCCTTCTCTCCCCTTTCTTCCATGATAAGACCTTAGGGTATTATCATTTGGTATCAAAGCCTACGATAAAACCTTATGGTCTTACCATTTGGTATTAGAGCCTACGATAAGACTTTATGATCTTTTCAGTCCATTAGCTCATGTCTGATCACATTAGACTATAGTCTATGATCATCTAGTGTAATTGCTTGTATATCTACTAGATATATAAATATAATATATATTAAATATGTATATGTGTGACACATTACATTAGGAGACCAAATCAAAATCCCCTTTCTCTACAATATTAAGTTGGTAAACGTGAGGCAATTAGATTGACCCACGTGGCCTTACATCGTTATAGGTAGGGATCGATTCTCGATGTAGGTTGAGTTGGTTGAGTCACTTATATCACGAATCGCTATCTTACCTACGATATAGAGATGTCACTTGTGACCTAAGGACATAGTATGCTTGGTCGAGTCCCCGAGGGTATATTATCAAATAAAATTTATCTTGTAATGATGGTGTTGACTTAATCGAACATCATGGTTGGTCGAGTCCCCCAAGACCATAGTGGTTTGGAGGTCGAACAGGAGTTGCCTACCTTTTGGGCTTAGTGTGATTGGTTGAGTCCCTCAAAGTTATATTAAGATGCTGATTGGATCCCGATCCCCACTAGAAGTCTATCGGAGACTTTCGTTTCACGTGCTGAAGGTGTCGCGTGACTCGCTAGTAAAATAGTGATTAACATAGAAGTCCATATCTTGGTTACCTATTTTTAAAAAATGTCGTTTTCACATCCCTTACGTGGCATACTTCATGTAAACTGCCTCACTTGTCCAAATTATATGGATTGGCTCCGTAACTTAAGAATTGTTCTCACGATGGAGAAAATCACGTTCGTCCTTGATACAGTGATGCCTACACCCAAGGAAGAGGCAAATGAGGATGAGATTGCTTGCTACATTGATACCGGGGAGGTTAAAAATGCAGAATGGATTTCGAAAGAAAACCAATAGAATAGTTATTCAGATAGAAAATGTCACAGGAGACAAGGAACGAATTCTTGACGAAACTTTGATAAAATGAAAAATAGCTCATCACCCAGTTTAAAATCAAAAGGGATACAAAAAGATCACCACCCTAATGATAATAAACAAGGATACAGAACTAAAAGCAAAAGACTCACCACTCAAGGATGCATCCAAGAGATACAGAGTTCAAAAGAGCACTTCAAGAGAGCTTCTGCCAATATCCTTAGTTTTCTAAAGACCCTTTCAAAGCCCTAAACATGAAAATAAATACTAGTGCATGAAACAACCCTTCATGCATAGGGAATTTTGAAATTAAGTCCTTTACAGTTGGCAACCACCTCCTTTAATCGAAATTAAGTCCTTTACAGCTACCAACCACCTCCTTTAATGTATTCCTTAGCCATGAAGAAAAGCACCATGAGACAGCTTTACTTTTGTGCAGGGAATATGCTGATGAGCTGTCTTATCTGAGTTGACTGAGTTGAAGATTATGGGGCAATATTGTTGGCTAAAAAAAATATCATATTATCAGCATCGTCCATATGAACAGATTGTAGCAAATTAGATACTCCCGTGTCAATCTCCCTTAGTTGAAAAAGACTTGTCCTCAAGTCCTTGTTTGTTTCGTCAATAAGATTATGAAAAAGACTTAAATCAGCTACATTAAATGTTGGGGATACTCCGTAATCTTTAGGTAGCTCAATCTCATAAGCATTTTTATCAATTCTCTTAAGCACCTTGAATGGACCATCAGCCTTTGGTTTCAGTTTTCCAAATTTGCCCGGCGGAAACCTCTCCTTCCTTAGATGAATCCAGACCAAATCATCTGCATTAAACTCCACATGTTTTCTATGTTTGTTGGCAGCTTGCATGTACCTCTCATTTTGCTTCTCAATGGTTGCTTTCACACCCTCATGCAGCTTCTTTATCTGCTTAGCTCTTTCATCAGCATCTCCACTAAATTGCTTTGTTGTAGAATGAGGGATTAAGTCCTAAGGACCAGCCGGATTAGCACCATAAACTACCTCAAAAGGACTCTTACCGATACTATGATGCATAGAACGATTATAGGCAAATTCAATTTGTGGAAGAATGAGATCTCATTGCTTAATATTCTTGCCAACATAGCTTCTAAGCAAATTTCCCAAGCTTCTGTTTGTTACCTCAGTTTGCCCATCGGTTTGTGGATGATGCAAGCTGCTGAAATTCAAAGAAGTACCCAGCTTCCTCCAAAGAGTTCTCCAAAACTGACTTACAAATTTTGAATCTCGATCAGAAATCATAGTTCTTGGAATACCATGCAATTTAACAATCTCCTTAAAATATAAATCAGCAATATGCGATGCATCATTTGATTTATTGCATGGAACAAAGTGAGACAATTTTGAAAATCTGTCAACAACCATGATAGAATCCTTGTTCCTTTGAGTTCTTGGCAATCCCAAAACGAAATCAAGACTCACATCCTCCCATGGAGCATTTGGCACTGGCAATGGAGTGTACAAACCAGAATTTTGACTTCTTGTTTTTGCCAAATGACATAATCGGCATCGCTTCACATGTCTATCCACATCTCCGAACATTTTAGGCCAATAGAAATTTGATTGAACAAGAGCTAGAGTCTTGTCCCTACCGAAATGTCCTCCCAAAACACCAACATGGACTTCAGCTAGAATTACTTGTCTCAAAGAATAAGATGGAACACACAAAGCATTAGCTCGAAAAAAGAAAACCATCAAAGATAAAAAATTGTTGAAAGGAACCTGATTTACAATTCTACCATATTGAGCCGAAATCCACATCATTCTCATAGAGATCTTTGAATGTTTCAAATCCAACCACTTTGACTTCCATTGCTGATAATAAAGAATGTTTTCTGCTCAATGCGTCAGCAACTACATTTTGAACACCAGATTTGTGCTTGATTGTAAAGTTGTAAGATTGTAAAAACTCCACCCAAGCTGCATGCCTCTTGTTTAGCTTATGTTGGTGATTAATGAACTTTAATGCCTCATGATCAGAATATAGAACAAATGGCTTGGCAAGAAGATATTGACTCCAATGAGACAAAGCTCGATAAATCGCATAAAACTCCTTATCATAAGTAGAGTATTTCTTTCTTATATCATTCAGCTTTTCACTAAAAAATGCAATGGGCTTTCCGTCTTGACTCAAAACAGCACCAATTCCCATATTAGATGCATCACATTCAACTTCAAACACATTGTCAAAATTTGGTAGAACTAAGATAGGAGCTTCGGTCACCTTTCTTTTTAAAAGCTCAAAAGCATCATTAGCTTCACTAGTCCATTTGAATTTATCACATTTCAGACATTCGGTGATTGGAGCGACAATAGAGCTGAAACCCTTGATAAATCTTCTATAAAACGAAGTTAAGCCATGGAAACTCCTCACATCATGCAATGAAGCAAGTGTCGGCCAATTGAGAATAGCCTCTACCTTACTTTGATCCATCATGATTCCATCTTTTGAAACAACATACCCCAAAAACACCAACATGGACTTCAGCTAGAATTACTTGTCTCAAAGAATAAGATGGAACACACAAAGCATTAGCTCGAAAAAAGAAAACCATCAAAGATAAAAAATTGTTGAAAGGAACCTGATTTACAATTCTACCATATTGAGCCGAAATCCACATCATTCTCATAGAGATCTTTGAATGTTTCAAATCCAACCACTTTGACTTCCATTGCTATTAATGAACTTTAATGCCTCATTGATCAGAATATAGAACAAATGGCTTGGCAAGAAGATATTGACTCCAATGAGACAAAGCTCGATAAATCGCATAAAACTCCTTATCATAAGTAGAGTATTTCTTTCTTATATCATTCAGCTTTTCACTAAAAAATGCAATGGGCTTTCCGTCTTGACTCAAACAGCACCAATTCCCATATTAGATGCATCACATTCAACTTCAAACACATTGTCAAAATTTGGTAGAACTAAGATAGGAGCTTCGGTCACCTTTCTTTTTAAAAGCTCAAAGCATCATTAGCTTCACTAGTCCATTTGAATTATCACATTTCAGACATTCGGTGATTGGAGCGACAATAGAGCTGAAACCCTTGATAAATCTTCTATAAAACGAAGTTAAGCCATGGAAACTCCTCACATCATGCAATGAAGCAAGTGTCGGCCAATTGAGAATAGCCTCTACCTTACTTTGATCCATCATGATTCCATCTTTTGAAACAACATACCCCAAAAACACCACACTAGAAGTAAAGAAATCACACTTCTTTAGATTAGCATAAAGCTTTTGCTGCCTCAAAATAAGAAAGATCTCTTTCAGATAATTCATATGCTCCTCTTTGCTCTTGTTGTACACCAATATATCATCAAAATAAACTACAACAAATATTCCAATGCATGGCTTAAGTATGTGATTCATAAATCTCATGAAGGTGCTCGGAGCATTAGATAGCCGAAATGACATAACCAACCATTCATATAAGCCTTCTCTAGTTTTAAATGCTGTTTTCCACTCATCTCCGGGCCTCATTCTTATTTGGTGATAGCCACTCCTCAAATCAATTTTAGAGAAAATATAAGCACCACACAATTGATCAAGTAAATCATCTAACCTTGGAATAGGAAAGCGATAGTCCATTGTGATTTTGTTGATGGTGCAACTGTCCACGCACATTCTCCAAGAACCATCCTTCTTAGGCACCAACAAGGCTGGAACCGCACAAGGACTCATGCTCTCCCAAATTAACCCTTTTTTCACCAATTCATCAACTTGTCTTTGAAGTTCTTCATGCTCCTTGGGACTCATTCTATATGCTGCCTTATTAGGTAGAACAGCCCCTGGAATGAGATCAATGTGATGTTAGATGTCTCTTAAGGGTGGAAGGCCATGTGGAATCTCTTCTGGTATAACATCTTCAAATTCTTCCAGGATTTATTTCATGATTGCTGGTGTCTCCTTGTGTTGTTCATTTTCCTCTACTACTACGAGAGCCATAATTTGACCACCCTTATCTAATTCACCTTTGCATTCACCATAGGACATAAAAGCGCTAACTTTCTTCTTTGGTGCACTGATTTCGGATGGTTGTAATGGAGCTAAGATAATCTTCTTTTCATTCACTTTAAAAGAATAAGTATGTTTGTAGCCGTCATACAACGCCCTTCTATCATAATGCTAAGGTCTTCCCAACAGCAAATGACAAACATCCATAAGAGCAACATCACACCATACTTTATCTTTATAATACTTGCCAATATAAAATGAAACTAAACATCTTTTAGTTACATTGATGTCATTTCCTTTCTGTAGCCAACATAACTGGTATGGATGTGGATGAGGGATGGTGTCCAACTTTAGCTTCTGCACCATCTCCAAAGATACTACATTCTCAAAGCTGCCGCTGTCGATGATCACCAAGCACACCTTGCTAAGAGAAGTGCATTTAGTGTGAAACATATTTTTTCTCACCCAACTTTCATCGTCGGCCACATAGGACACTTGTAAACTACATTGCAATACAATAGACAAACCATGATCAGCATAAGTAATCTCTTGCTCATCATCATCGTATTTTGGTTCGTCCTCAACTTCATCCTCTCCTCCATCACTATGATCTTCAACCAAAGTTACAATCCTCCTATTTGGACAATCTGAAGCAATATGCCCAAAACCATGACATTTGAAACATTTTCGGCCACTTCGGGTAGAAGAATTAGGTGTTTTTTTGTTGCCAACAGATTCTTCACCCTTTTCTTGTACCTTCGATATCACCTTGCTTTGGACAGTAGGCTTGGAACTTCCTCCTTTTGTATAGCCTTCTTTTGAGCCGTACCGAACACTCTTTTCAAACTTTTGTTGCTTTTCAACTTTTAATGCCAGCTTGCTCACATCATTTAAAGACTAATATGGTTGTAATTGAACAACTTTAGCAATCTCATACTTCAGACCTCCTAAGTATCTTGCAATTGTTTGCTCTTCCGGTTCCACAAGCTCTCCTTTCAACATCAAATTATCGAATTCTGCAGTGTACTCCACACTAAGATCTTTTTGCTTGAAATCATGTATTTTGAGAACGATCTCTTGCCTATAATTATGAGGTAAATATTTTCTCTTCAGCTCCCTTTTCATTTTCTCCCATGTAACGATCTTACTCTTCCCCTCACGTTCTCTTTGTTTATTTAGATTTTCCCACCAAAAAGATGCATACCGTCTAAGTTTGAGTGCCACAAGTTTGACCTTCTTTTGTTATGGTGGTTCATGAAAATCGAAAATTCTTTCCACTGTATTAAGCCAATCGATAAAATCATCAACATTTATTTTACCTTCGAATTCTGGAATATCTAATCTGGGGTTATATTTACTCTGCCACTCGTCTTGGACTTCATTTCTTCTCCGACATCTTCTCAACTCCCTTGGAAGACGAGGTATACCATCATCAGAAGTAAACTCTCGAACGTCATTTTCATGCTGGTTGTATATACTTTGAAGTTCGTCGATTATTTCATTTTTTTCTTGTAGACTACGCAGTAATTTTCGTAACTGCAGCCTCAACGACTCAGTGTCATCTTCATGGTCACTACCTTCACCAACTACATCTTTTTCATTCCGCCTTGCCATGATCTCTAGCCTTTAGCTTTGATACCAAACTGATACCGGGGAGGGTAAAAATGCAGAATGGATTTCGAAAGAAAACCGATAGAACAGTTGTTCAGATAGAAAATGTCACAGGAGACAAAGAACAAATTCTTGACGAAACTTTGATAAAATGAAAAATAGCTCACCACCCAGTTTAAAATCAAACGGGATACAAAAAGATCACCACCCTAATGACAATAAACAAGGATACAAAACTAAAAGCAAAAGACTCACCACTCAAGGATGCATCCAAGAGATACAGAGTTCAAAAGAGCACTCCAAGAGAGCTTCTGCCAATATCCTCAGTTTTCTAAAGACCTTTTCAAAGCCCTAAACATGAAAATAAATACTAGTGCATAAAACAACCCTTCATGCATAGGGAATTTCGAAATTAAGTCCTTTACAGCTGTCAACCACCTCCTTTAATCAAAATTAAGTCCTTTACAATTGCCAACCACCTCCTTTAATGTATTCCTTAGCCATGAAGAAAAGCACCATGAGACAGCTTTACTTTTGTGTAGGGAATATGCTGATGAGCTGTCTTATCTGAGTTGACTGAGTTGAAGATTATGGGGCAATATTGTTGGCTAAAAAAAATATCATATTATCAGCATCGTCCATATGAACAGATTGTAGCAAATTAGACACTCCCGTGTCATACGTGAAGTACATAGATGACTCCATCTTGCTCAATGTTACATGTTGGGCTCTATGACTTTTGAGTTACAAAGACTGCATGAAAAGATGGATGTCAGATTCATTCTCCTACATGTCCGTAAATTATTTAAGGAACAGGGAAACTCAATGATACAAGATATCCAAGAGCCTCTTCCGTGCTAGGATGACTAAAGGGACACTGGTTCAGAATCTTGTCCTAAAAATGATTGAGTGGATAGAGAAACTCACAAGTCTAGGAATGGTCCTAGAGAATAACCTATGTATGGATTTTATGCTTCAGTCCCTATCAGATTCCTTTTCACAGTTTATAATGAATTTTAATATGAACAAGTTTGAGGTGACTCTCCCTAAGCTCAATATATTGAGGGAGGCAGAGAGCACTATCAAGAAAGAGAAGTCAGTTCTCTATACTGGTGAGACCATAAATAAAAGAAAAGTAAAAAAATCCCTTAAGAAGGGCAAGGGCAAGGGTAGACCGAGTAAAAGGACAATAACCAATGCTTCCACTATGGCAAAGATGGGCACTAGAAAAGGAACTGCAAAGAGTACCTTACAGAGAGGGCGAAACAAATGCTTGGAGAAGCATCAGGTATATTCATGATCAGTATTCATTTGTCAAACTCTTATAATAACACATGGGTATTGGATAATAGTAGTGTTTATCATATTTGCAATTCGTTGCAGGTTTTAATAAGACATAGGACTTCAAGATGAGTAATGGAGCAAAAGTTGCTGTAGTAGCTGTTAGCAATGTCACCCTACATCTGCCTAGTGGAGCTATTATTGCATTGGATGCATACTATTTTGTTCTTTCTATTATCAAAAACATTATTTCCATTTCATGTTTGACAATTAGTGGATGTAAATTAGTTTTTGAGAACAATGGTTGTTCAATATTATTAGATGATGAGATCACCATGAGAGGAACATTGCATAATAGTTTATTTATGATAGACACTGCTCCACATATCATGAATATAAGTGTATCCAAGAGAAAATGAGATAAGGTGAACAATGCATACCTGTGACATTGTAGGCTAGGTCACATCCATGAGGGAAGGATCCAAAAGTTGCTAAAGGATGGATATCTAGATCCATTCGACTATGAGTCATATGCAACTTGTGAGCCTTGCCTATGTGGAAAATTAATCAACTCTCCTTTTAATAGAACTAGAGAGAGAGCTACTAAGCTATTAGAACTCATATATAATGATGTATATGGACCCATGTCAACTCATGTCTTAGGCAAATACTCCTACTTTATTACTTTTACTGAGGATTTCTCAAGGTATGGATATGTGTACTTGATGAAGTACAAGTCTGAGGCCTTTGAGAAATTTATAGAGTATAAGAATAAAATGGAGAACCATATTAGAAAGAGTATCAAGACTCTTCGATCAGATCGAGGAGTTAAGTACTTGAGTATAGAGTTCACCTAGTTCCACAAGGACCATGAGATTATATCCCAATGGGCACCTCCTTATATACCTCAGCTTAATGGTGTATATGAAAAGAGAAATCGTATACTGTTAGACAGAGTGTGGTCCATGATGAGTTTCGCTAACCTTCCATTCTTATTCTGGGGATACGCCCTAGATACCGCAGCTTACCTTCTGAACAGATTTCCAACTAAGTTGGTAGTGTCTACACCATATAAGATATGGAAAGGGAAAAAGTCTGATCTTAATGTTGTTAAGATTTGGGGCTGCCCTACCTATGTTAAAAGATACAATCTCGATAAGTTGGAATCGAGGACGAAGCATTGCAAGTTCGTGGGATACCCCAAGGAAATTTATGAGTATTATTTCTATAATCCCGAGGACCAAAAGGTTTTTATAGCCAAGAGAGCAGTATTCCTTAAGAAGGGACACATTCTCAGTAGAGACAGTGGGAACATGATAGAGTTGAGCAAGATTGGAGAACCTAGCTTAAGCACCACTCCACAACCTAAGTCTGTTTAGGTACCTAGCACACAAGTTTCAATTTTACGTAGGTCCGATACAGTATCACATCCTCCTAAGAGATATGTGTGACATATTAAAAGAGAATATGCTGAGGATATTGATCCTTATACCAACGAGGAGGCTATTACAAGTATAGACTCCAAAAAGTGGCAAGAAGCCATGAATTCTGAAATAAATTTCATGTACTCCAAGATGCACTCGAGGGTATTGTACCCATCGGTTGCAAGTGGATCTTCAAGAAGAAGATTGGAGTAGATGGAGAGGTAGAGACATAAAGCAAGGCTAATGGCTAAGAGATATCGTCAAAAGAAAGGTGTTGACTATGATGAAGCCTTCTCACTCGTAGCTATGCTAAAATCCATCCACATACTATTAGCTATTACAACACACTATGATCTAGTAAATGGACATAAAAATCTCATTCCTCAATGGCAACCTCAAGTAGGAGATATATATAATACAACATAAGGGATTCGTGTCCAAAGCTGCCTAGATAAGGTGTATAGGTTACTTAGGTCCATTTATGGACTAAAGCAAGCTTCTCGAAGTTGGAACATAAAATTTGATGAGGCAATCAGATCTTATGGCTTCACTAAGAACGAATATGAACCTTGTGTGTACAGGAAAGTAAGTGAGAGCGCTATCATCGTTTTGGTGTTTTATGTGGATGACATCCTGATCATTGGGAATGATGTAGGAATGCTATCCACAATAAAGATTTGGTTATCTAGACACTTCTCCATGAAGGACTAAGGGAAGCATCCTATATCTTGGGGATTCAAATCTATAGAGATAGATCCAAGAGGATGCTTGGCTTATCCTAGTGATGAGATCACAATGTCCTTAGATCTATACAATAAGAATCGGATCGTGATGAGATCACAATAATGATACCGATTCGCCTTTAAACACATATCCTAAATAATCCCAGTCATAGGTTATTAGAGAGGGATATCGAGATAACCGAACAGACTAGTGTGCTGTGTTAGGATCAAGAGAGGCACTAAGAGGCGGGGTGAATTAGTGCAATGGAAAACTTTCGATATTTCAGAAAATTATTCGTTTTATTTAAAACCGATTCTAACGAAAATGGTTTCGATTCAATCTATTTCAGAGAGAAGTTGAACTCGAAAGCTTTCGTAAAAGTGCAAGAGAAGATTAAAGAGGTTTGTAGTAAAGTAAATTTACACAAATGAAAAGCAAACCAGAATTTAGAGTAGTTCGATCAACGTGACCTACATCCACTTTCGGATTCCTCCTCCGACGAGGTCTCTGGCATCCACTAAAGGCCTTCCTTCAATAGGTGAAGACCAACTATCTCTTTTACAATGCTTTCTCCTTTTCACAGGTTTAGGAGAGAACCCTTACAAGTCTCACACCTCTCTTGAAAGATCTCAAAACTTAGAAAGGGAGGAGGACTCTAGCTCTTGTTTACAATACTTTTATACCCCAATAACTCAAGATTCTCTCCATATTTTTCATACCCTTTTATGCAGAAAAGGGTGGGGTTTTCATAGGCTCCAATGGCTTCAAAAATGGAGCCAAAAAGTGTCTCATCCCGGATTTCCGAGGTACTAGCAATACCACCGCCATTACTGGGCGGTACCATTGCTTAACACCTGACACTGGGCAGTACCATCGCCTAGTCTAGGCGGTACCACCGCTTGACAGGGCTCGGAGACCGAGCTCTAGCGGTACTATCGCTTGATAGGGGTGGTACCACCGCTGGCAGTAATAACTGTCGGTGGTACTATCGCCCAATTTGGGCGGTACCATCGTTCAGAATTCCTAGGGTTCTATTTCCTAGGCGATGCCACCGTCGGCCAAGCTTTCAGCATCCTAGTTGGGCCTTGAATCCGACCTAAACTAGCCCAACTTAGCACCTAGTTGGCTCCTAATTAAGTTAGTGGGATTATCTCCCAATCCTAACTTAATTTATGCTTTAACTACGATAATTAAGACATGATTAAACTCTTCATATTTCGGTGCGTCAATTGCTCTTCCGACGAACATCCGACGAACTCTCGGTAATGCTCCGACGGACTCTCGGCAAGCTCCCAGACTTTACAACGATCTTTTTGGTGAGCTTTGACGAGTTTCTTTGGCAAGCTTCTGGACTTCTCGGTTGGTTCCGGTAGAACTTTCGATAGACATCCGGACTTCCGGCGAACTCTTGAACTCCCATCATCATCTCGATCTTGACACCGACACAACACCTGCTTTATGTCTTACTGCTATCGTAGTTAATCCTGCACACTTTTCTCAACATATAGATTAGATCAAACAAATTACAATTGACTCCATCATCAAAATCCGAGATTCAACATGCTGTATACCCGTCCATATGATGGATGCAGCTAGTCTCATAGCTGCTCATGTAGGGACACTAGGGATACAGCACAGGTGCTCATTGGAGAATGAGTTCACTGATTGATTCGCTTATGGAATGTTGGATGGTTGATGATGCCTTATTGTCAAACAGCGATTTCGTAGTCCCAATGGTGTATCTGGTCCTTAGACTTGAGACACCAGGGATGTCCTGTATAAGTGCTCCACTTTTTGATACCGGACTTATAGGTTTGGATGTCCCAGATCTAGTATAGTCGGTCATCTGGAGTGGTAGTCAACCTTACGAGGGCTATTGAGTGTCGATAGAGGATCATCCACTCTCGGTGTCATGAGAGGAATATCCCATGTGTTCTTGCTCACACAAATCCTTGTCCAGGGTCAATCGGATTGAAAGAGAAAGAGTTCTCCGAGAGAATCTAATTAGAGCGAGACTCGAGTAGAAACCGTATGGGTCTAACAGCACTATGCCCGGTATACGGTCTCTGGGATATTAGATGAATGAGGAACTATAGGTACATGGTAATTGAGGACAAACAGGTCCAATGGAGTGGATTCCCCTATCTCATTTGGGGATTGCGGCGTAGTGGCCTAGTATGTCCGCAATAGTTACTGCCCTTGCTGCCTAGATCTATGTGCATGCAACGGCAGCCGCAGGCAGGCAGCATAGCACCGGTGCATGCGTAGGCGCTGTGCCTGCTATAGTCGGTCGACGAGGCTAGCAGCCCGCGGATGCCCCACTTGCAGGTGCTGCCTGCAAGTGGCGCTTGTGGCTGGACTACCCACAAGGGTGGGTGACGCCTATAAGCATGCTCGCAGCGGTAGTCGCCCAAAAGATGGGCACCGCTCCCGGGCAAGCCGTGCTCCAACGGGCAGTGCCACCCGTAGGGGCGACCGCCAGCAGGGTGTCGGCGGTGGTGGCAGTAGCAAGGAAGAGGGAGTAGGGAATTAGGTTTTTTGGGCAAAAAGATAGTTTTGCCCCTAGGAATTTGAGAAATTCTAATTCTATCCTTTTGTCAAAATTATGAAAATACCTCTCAAAATTTAGAAAATTTCTTGTATGTCCCCGATTTCAAAAAATATTAATTAATTAAAAGGTTTCATATTATTATTTTATTATTATCTAGTAGTCCTACATGATGATGATTTATACATGTGATGTGTGATGTGTGGACGGATGATCATGGACCGTGTGATGTGTATACTTGTGATTATTATTATTGGGGCCTGCGAGCCTCCATTATATTTCTCATTATTATCGGGCTTGCATGCCTATGATTAAGCTGTAATCATATGAGGAGGCACAGCGAGAGCGTGGAAGCGATAGCAGGACCCATGAGACGAATGATCGTGATGCATATAGATGTGTCGAGATGTCGACGGAACCGACGAGGACGAGATGGACAATCACAAGGCATTGAGATGCACCGCTGCACACATAGATCTTGATGTGAGTGATTAGGCATACTATCTTGATGTGAGTGATTAGGCATACTGGCTCAGGCCTGATCATATTAAGTTGTGGTCCATGATCATATGGTGTGATGGCTCATATGATATATGATTACTAAATACATCTACTAGATATGTATATATATATATTTGTATGCGATATAGATATATATTAAATCTGTATATGTGTGACATGTCATATTAGGAGACGAAATCATAGAAACCCCTCGCTCGATAATATTAAGTCGGTAAACGTGAGGCAATTACATTGACCCACGTGACCATCCATCGTTATAGATAGGGACCGTTTCCTGGTATAGGTTGAGTTGGTCGAGTCCCTCAAGGCTCACCTATATCACGATTCGCTATCTTGCCAATGACATAGAGATGTCACCGGTGACCTGAGGACATGGTATGCTTGGTCAAGTCCCTCGAGAATATATCATCGAATCAGACTCATCATGTAACGATAGTATTGACTTAACTGAGAATCATGGTTAGTCAAGTCTCTCGAGATTATAGTGATTCGGAGGCCGAACAGGATGGGAATCACAAGGAGTTATGATCGGCAAGAGTTGCCTACCTTTTGGGCTTAGTGTGATTAGTCAAGTCCCTCGAGGTTACACTAAGACGCTTATTGGATCCTGATCCCCATTAGAAGTTTGCCAGAGACTTCTGTTTCACGTGTTGAGGGTGTCACGGGACACGCAAGTAAAATAGTGGGAGTATATTAAGATAGAAGTCTATATCTTGATTGTTTATTTTTACAAAATCTACATGTTATTCATTTCTACTACATCTTTATTTTCAGAAAATGTCGCTTTCAATTCCCTTACGTGGCATACTTGATGTCAACCACCTCACTGGTCTAAATTATATGGATTGGCTCTAAAACTTGAGAATTGTTCTCACGACGGTGAAAATCACGTATATCCTTGATATAGTGATGTCTACGCCCGAGGAAGGGGCAAGCGAAGATAAGATCGCTCGCTACGTGAAGTACATTGATGACTCCACTCTTGCTTAGTGTTACATGTTGGGCTCTATGACTCCAGAGTTACAAAGACAACATGAAAAGATGGATGTTAGATCCATTCTCCTATATGTTCGCAAACTGTTTGAGGAACAGGGAAGGACTCAGCGATATGAGATATCTAAGAGCCTCTTCTACACTAGGATGACTGAGGGGACACCGGTTCAGAACCATATTATAAAGATGATTGAGTGGATAGAGAAACTCACAGGTCTAGGAATAGTCCTAGAGGATAACTTGTGTGTGGACATTGTGCTTCAGTCCCTACCAAATTCTTTTTCACAGTATATAATGAATTTTAATATGAACAAGCTTGAGGTGACTCTCCCAAAGCTCCTTAATATGTTGAGGGAGGCAAAGAGCACTATCAAAAAGGAGGAGCCAGTTCTGTACACTAGTGAGACTAGAAAGAAAAAGAAAGCAGAAAAGTCCCTTAAGAAGGGTAAGGGCAAGGGCAGACCAGGTAAAGCAAAGGTTGCTAAGAAAGACCCGACAAAGGACAAAGGTCAGTGCTTCCACTATGGCAAAGATGGACATTGGAAGAGGAACATCAAAGAGTACCTTGTAGAGAGGGCGAAATAGAAGCTTGGAGAAGCTTCAGGTACATTCATGATCAATCTCCAATTGTCAGATTTTTGTGATAATGCATTGGTATTGGATACCGATATTGCTTATCACATTTGTAATTTGTTATAGATTCTAGCAAAGCCTTGGAGATTCACGAGAGGAACATTACATACTGATTTGTTTATGCTAGACACTATGTCACGTATCATGAATATAAGTGTGTCTAAGAGGAAATGAGATGAGGTGAACAGTGCATATCTATGGCATTGTAGGCCAGGTCACATCCATGAGGGAAGGATTCAAAAGTTGATAAATAATGTATATCTAGTTCCATACGACTATGAGTCATATGCAACCTGTGAGCCTTGCCTTCGTGGAAAACTGACCAACTCTCCATTTAGTAAAACTAGAAAGAGAGCCATTGAGCTGCAGGAACTCATACATAGTGATGTATGTGGACTCATGTCAACTCATGTCATTGGTGGTTACTCCTACTTCATTACCTTTACTGATGATTTCTCAAGGTATGAATATGTGTAATTAATAAAGTACAAGTTCGAGGCCTTTGAGAAATTCATAGAGTATAAGAATGAAGTGGAAGAACCGACTGGAAAGAGTATCAAGACTTTCGATCAGATCGAGGAGGTAAGCACTTGAGTAAGAGTTCACCTAGTTCCTTATGGACCATGGGATTCTATCCTAATAGACATCTCCTAATACACCTTAGCTATGTGTTTGAAAGGAGGAATCGTATGTTGTTAGACATGGTACGGTCCATCCGATCTTAAGGTTATTAAGATTTAAGGTTACCCTGCCCACGTTAAAAGACATAACCTCGATAAAGTTGGAATCAAGGATGGAGCAGTACAAGTTCGAGGCCTTTGAGAAATTCATAGAGTATAAGAATGAAGTGGAAGAACCAGACTGGAAAGAGTATCAAGACTTTTCGATCAGATCGAGGAGGTAAGCACTTGAGTAAAGAGTTCACCTAGTTCCTTATGGACCATGGGATTCTATCCTAATAGACATCTCCTAATACACCTTAGCTATGTGTTTGAAAGGAGGAATCGTATGTTGTTAGACATGGTACGGTCCATGATGAGTTTCGCTGACCTACCCATCTCATTCTGGGGATATGCCTTAGAGACCACAACTTACCTTCTGAATAGAGTTCCAACTAAATTAGTAATGTCTACACCATATGAGATATGGAAAAGGAAGAAGCCCGATCTTAAGGTTATTAAGATTTAAGGTTACCCTGCCCACGTTAAAAGACATAACCTCGATAAAGTTGGAATCAAGGATGGAGCAGTACAAGTTCGTGGGATACCCCAAGGAAACTTATGGGTATTATTTCTATCATCTCGAGGACCAAAAGGTCTTTGTAGCCAAGAGAGCGGTGTTCCTTGAAAAGGAACACATTCTTGGTGGAGACAATGAGAGCATGATAGAGTTGAGCGAGGTTGGAGAACCTAGCTGAAGCACCACTTTACAGCCCGAGTATGTTCAGGTACCTAACACACAAGTTCCAACTTTACGTAAGTCCAGCAGAGTATTGTTGAATCTCATATTTTGATGATAAAATCAATTGATAAGTGATTATGATTTAATTTACGTTTTGAGTGGCGCATGATGCTTCGATCAAGATGAGACAATTAAAGTAGGAAGAATCATGTTGGGCCGGAGGAAAATATGTCAGAAGATTGGACGTTGAGCCGAAGGATCGGTCGACGTATCAATAGAAGGCTTTGAGCCATGGATTCGGTCATTGGACCAAGAAGAGCGGATATTGCGCCAAGGATATCGGAGTTGCGGAGTCAACTGGCCGATTGGGCAATAGGCCGCAAGAGAGGACGATGCGTCGAAGAATCAAAAGAAACGTCGATGGACCAATGACATGTTGAACAACATGATTCATGCTTAGTATTAATTGTCTAGATCGAAGTGTGTTTTTACATGTGAAGGATTAACTACGATAGTAAGGCATAAAACAAAATAAAGTCCCGGAGTCAAGAACGCGATTTCGTTGGGAGTTCGAGAGTTCGTTGGAAGTCTGGACGTTCGTCGGAAGTTCTACCGAAACCAACCGAGAAGTCCTAGAGCTTGCCAAAGAAGCTCGTCGAAACTCGCCAAGAAGATCATCGTGAAGTCCAGGAGCTTGCTGGGAGTCCACTAGAACATTACCGAGAGATCATCGGGAGTTCGCCGAAAGCTTGCCAGAAGAAAACTTAACTTACGGACTTTGTTTAGCTTAGTAAATGTCTTAAAATTTATAGTTAGCATATAATTGAGATTAGAATTGGGCCAACCCAATTAAGGGACAATTGGGCCCAAGTTTGGGTTGCTTGGGTCAAGAGAAAGGCCCAAACAGTGACCAAACAGGTGAAACCGTCGTGGCAGAATCTCTGAGACTATGTCAGGTGGTGGTACCACCCAGCACAGTCTTCTAGGCAATGGTACTGCCCAGTGTCAGACTACAGGCGGTGGTACCGCCCGTACCCTAAAATTTTAGGGGTTTGAATTTTGGGCTCCAAATTTGAATCCATTTGGGGCCTATAAATACCCCAGCTATTTCTACATGGATAAGCAAAAAATATTGAGTAAAACCCTATGATTCTAAAGTTGTAAACCTTAGAAAGTTGAGTTTCCTCCTCTCAAAGCTTAGAGAGAGTTCTAAGGGAGGTGTGAGAGGGATACCGTGTAAAAGAGGGTTGTAAAAGGTTGTCTCCTAAACCTATGAAAAGGAGAAGAGGGATGTAAAAGGGTAGTTGGTCTTCGCCCATTGAAAGAAGACCGATAGTAGATGCTGGTGGCCTCGACGGAAGAGGAATCAGCGAAGTGGATGTAGGTCACAACGACCGAACCACTCTAAAATCTGGTTTGCATTTATATTTGAGCAATTTACTTTTATAGCAAACTGTCTTTCCTCCTCATTATGCTTTTACTACTCCTACGCTTGCATACACTTTCAAGTTAAGATCTTTACGAAACAATTTTCGTCGAAATCAGATTCAATCACAACGAAGTTTTGAACCGACATAATTTTTATCGCTGCACTAATTCACCCCCCCCCTCTTAGTGTCAACCCTTTCCTAACAATTGGTATCAGAGCCTCGTATTTCTCATTTGGTTTAACACCTAAGAGAAATGGCTCTTTTCGGCTTTTAAGATAGACTTTCTCTCATTCGTCCTCCCTTGTTCAATGGGACGCACTACACATATTGGAAAACTCGAATGAGAGTTTTCTTACTTTCTTTAGATTTAAATTTATGGAGTATTATGGAAAATGATTTTCAATAGTTTTCTCTTCCAATGAACTATTGGAATGATTTGTTGAAGAAGACTTTTTCTTTAAATGCTAGAGCTATGAATGCTCTATTTTGTGCCTTAGATAAAATCAAATTTAATTGGGTTTCTACTTACGAAATGACTTTCGATATATGGCACACTCTTGAAATCACACACGAAGGCACAAGTGGAGTAAAAGATTCTAAGATAAATCTTTTAATGCTTAATTTTGAACTTTTTTGAATGAAGCCAAGTGAAACCGTTGTTGACATGTACACCCGTTTTACGGATGTCGTCAATGGTTTAAAAACTCTTGGCAAATGCTTTTCTAATTTCAAACTCATTAATAAGATCTTAAAATCTCTTTCTAAAAATTGGGAATCAAAAGTAATGGCAATACAAGAATCAAAAGATTTGAATCATTTTTCATTTGAAGAACTTACAGGGTCTTTGATGACCTACCTATAAATGACATGCAATACACATAAAGAACTCAAGAACAACCTTCTAAAGAACAGGAAGGATTTGAGACATAGAACAATTGAAGACCACTCGAGCATAAACTCAAGTGATGGTGAACTTGAACTCCTCATGAAATTTAAAAAGTTCATGAAACAATAATTAAAGAATAAAAAGAACGCAACTACTTGCTATGAATGCAAGAAGAGGAAAGCACTTTGGGATGAATCAAGCTCCTCCGAAGATGAGGAGAAAATCAACAAAGGCGAGGTGGCAAACTACTCCTTAACGGCTTTTGACGACGAGGTAACCAAAATCCCCGTAATTTATTTCAAAATTACATAATGCTTTTCATGAGTTATTTTTAATTTAGTTTAGAATAATTATTTTTCTTAAAAATTACATGTTTAATAAATGAAAATGTAAAAAATTAGGAATCATGCTTATCTAGTAATTTTAAAAATAATCATGAAAATTGCATGTGTTATGATAAAGGAACAAAATGTTAGACTTAAATCATGCTAGATGTTTTTATGATAATATGTATCTTGTTGATTTCTGATTTTGATTGAAAATGTATTATGAGATCATGCTTAGGCTTTAATGATGTAATGATGTAATAATACGCATCTTGATGATTTCCGTATTGTCTTTTGACTTTGATTTTAATTGAAAATGCACTATGCAATAATGCATGATGTTTTAATGACATAATGATATAAGACGTAATGAAAATGTTAAACGATTTTGTATCATTCTTGATGATTTTATATTATGCATGAGAATTTGAAGTAATAATTTGAAATCATATGTTTTAGAATTACATGTTATACCATGCTTGGTGATTTTATACTATGCATGAGATTTAGAAATGATGTATGATGATTTTTGTGATTTATCCTTTATTGATCTTTGACGTAATAAATCTTACACTTTCGGTTTGAAACATTGATGTATGTATTTATTTGGCATGAATGAAATAAATCACATGAATTGAAACAACTAAAAGAGGATAGGTTTCTCCTTGAAAGATTTCTTATTTCCTACTTTATCGAGTTTTCCAAAAAAAAAAGGAGATTAATGAATCTATTTGTATCACTTTTATGAATCTATTAAAAATGATTTTGATTTGACAATTGGAATCTAAATGAGATTTATCTTGATTTTTTGAGATTTAATTGAGACATTATGCATGAATAATGTGAATCTATTTATGTTGCCTTCATTGAATTTTTTGAAAAGTGATTTTGATGATTTGAATTTGAATAAAAAAAGTTTCAACTGAATCATGAACCTTCCTTTTGATTTCTCTACTTGAGCTATCTTTTATGAGAATCAAAATTTTCTATCTTCGAATATTTCTTCTTATTATTTACTACAGAAGAAACTTATGCAAACAAGTTGTGACTTGATAATAGTTTGTAATGGTTTGAAATTATGCATGTTATATATTGAAGATTTGAAACTATGTTTTGACATCATGCATACCCAAGAAATGTTGATTTAATAAATTAAATGAATTGAAAATGTATGATGATTTTTCTCTTAATTATAACTTATGATATTTTTTTTACAAATCATCATCTTGATTTCTCGATATTCGATACATGAGATTTTTTCTATGAATCAAGATTTTTTTTTTTTCATACTATGATTCTTCTTAGTATTCACTAAAAGGGATATATTCAAATTAATCTTGATATGCTACTTGACATCTTGATAATTTATGACTTGAGTTTTGTTATGCATTATTCCCCTCTTCTTCATTCTTATTTATAATGATAAAAGAGGAGAAAAGAAATTACTAGTATTTCAAGAGATCAATAAATTTATTTATTTCATTTTGAATCTCTTGCAAATGATTTTGATGGTCCTAATTATTTGAAGTTGAATGTTTGGTACCAATAATCATGAAGTGATAAATGCTTTAAAAATATTGATTTAATGTATGAGAGAAATGATTGGTATCATGAACACTTTAGTATCATGCATGAGAAAAATGATGAATGTTTGGTATCATGATCAAAATGATTGATTTAATGCATGAAGTGATAAAATGCTTAAAGATTTTAATGTCTTTGTATCATGTATGATATGCCTATAGTGATGATTGATTTATTTTTGGTATCATGCATGAAGTAAGAATGATATGTAAGGTTTTGAAATTGTGAATGTTTTAATTTGAAACTATTATGATGCATAAACATATTGAAAAAAGATTGATACTTCAACTTTGTCATAATTTGAAAATTGATATAAAGGGTTTTCCCTTCTTTTTGACAATAACAAAGGGAAGATAAAAGATGCTAGCTCACACAATTCAAGAAGAAAGCAAAAATTGCACTTCTCAAAAGAGAAGAAAGAACTTGCTTCTTGAACATCTCAAATTGTTAGTTTCATGTCGTAAAATAATGTAACATTTTGTTAACTTATATTTTTGCAAAGGAAGCAAAAATAATCGCACTTCTCAAAAGAGAAGAAATTGTTATCTTGAACATCACCGAGAATTGCTACCTTGAAATCTCAAGCAAAACTTGCTGTCTTTTTCAAACACTTGCTAGCTTGAACATTACAAAACAAATATGATAAACTTGCACATCTAACAAAATTTACGACTTGCAAAACTCAAATTTTTACTAGCTTGCATGATGATAAAATTATAGATTAATATTTATTATGCAATGACTTGAACTTGTATCTCAAACATTTGAAAGTTAAACTTCTCCTTTTTGTTAATGACAAAGGGGGAGAAGTATGATCATGTTATGTATAATGACATGTTGCAAATATTCATGATGAAATTTGTAATGACTTGAATTTAGCTTGAATTCAAGGTTCTATCAATATGGCATATTGATAGAGGGAGTTAAGGTTAACTCCGTCATCAATTGGTTATCATCATTAAAAAGGGAGAGATTGTTGAATCTCGTATTTTGATGATGAAACCAATTGATAAGTGATTATGATTTAATTTACGTTTTGAGTGACACAGGATGCTTCGATCAGGATAAGACAATTAAAGCAGGAAGAATCATGTTGGGCCAGAGGAAAACATGTCAGAAGATTGGACGTCAAGCTGGAGGATCGACGTATCGACAAAAGGCTTTAGGCCATGGATTCGGGCATTGGACCAAGAAGAGCAGATATTGCGCCAAGGATATCGGAGTTGCGAAGTCAACTGGCCGATTGGGCAATAGGTCGTAAGAGAGGACGATGCGCTGAAGAATCGGACGAAGCGCCGATGGACCAATGACATGCCAGACAACATGATTCATGCTTAGTATTAATTGTCTAGATCGAAGTGTGTTTTTACCTATGCAGGATTAACTACGATAGTAAGGCATAGAGCAAAATGAAGTCCCGGAGTCAAGAACGCAATTTCGTTGGGAGTTGGAGAATTCATCGGAAGTCCGGACGTTCATCAGAAGTTCTGCCAAAACCAATCGAGAAGTCTTAGAGCTTGCTAAAGAAGCTCATCGGAACTCGCCAAGAATATCATCGTGAAGTCTAGGAGCTTGCTGGGAATCCGTTGGAACATTGCCCAGAGATTATCGGAAGTTCGCCGAAAGCTTGCTGGAAGAAAACTTGACTTACAAACTCTATTTAGCTTAGTAAATGTCTTAAAATTTGTAGTTAGCATATAATTGAGATTAGAATTGGGCCAACATAATTAGGGGACAGTTGGGCCAAAGTTTGGGCTGGTTGGGCCAAGAGAAATGCCCAAACAGTGATCAAACAGGTGAAACCGTCGTGGCACAGTCTCGAAGACTATGTCTGGGGGTGGTACCCCATAACAGGTGATGGTACCGCCCATAACAGGTGATGGTACCGCCCATAACAGGTGATGGTACCGCCCATAACAGGTGATGGTACCGCCCATAACAGGTGATGGTACCGCCCATAACAGGTGATGGTACCGCCCATAACAGGTGATGGTACCGCCCATAACAGGTGATGGTACCGCCCATAACAGGTGATGGTACCGCCCATAACAGGTGATGGTACCGCCCATAACAGGTGATGGTACCGCCCATAACAGGTGATGGTACCGCCCATAACAGGTGATGGTACCGCCCATAACAGGTGATGGTACCGCCCATAACAGGTGATGGTACCGCCCATAACAGGTGATGGTACCGCCCATAACAGGTGATGGTACCGCCCATAACAGGTGATGGTACCGCCCATAACAGGTGATGGTACCGCCCATAACAGGTGATGGTACCGCCCATAACAGGTGATGGTACCGCCCATAACAGGTGATGGTACCGCCCATAACAGGTGATGGTACCGCCCATAACAGGTGATGGTACCGCCCATAACAGGTGATGGTACCGCCCATAACAGGTGATGGTACCGCCCATAACAGGTGATGGTACCGCCCATAACAGGTGATGGTACCGCCCATAACAGGTGATGGTACCGCCCATAACAGGTGATGGTACCGCCCATAACAGGTGATGGTACCGCCCATAACAGGTGATGGTACCGCCCATAACAGGTGATGGTACCGCCCATAACAGGTGATGGTACCGCCCATAACAGGTGATGGTACCGCCCATAACAGGTGATGGTACCGCCCATAACAGGTGATGGTACCGCCCATAACAGGTGATGGTACCGCCCATAACAGGTGATGGTACCGCCCATAACAGGTGATGGTACCGCCCATAACAGGTGATGGTACCGCCCATAACAGGTGATGGTACCGCCCATAACAGGTGATGGTACCGCCCATAACAGGTGATGGTACCGCCCATAACAGGTGATGGTACCGCCCATAACAGGTGATGGTACCGCCCATACCCTGAAATTTTAGGGGTTTGAGTTTTTGGCTACAAATTTGAATCTATTTGGGGCCTATAAATACCCCAACTATTCCTGCATGGATAAGTAAGAAATATTGAGTAAACCCTGTGATTCTAAAGTTATAAAGCTTAGAAAGTTGAGTTCCCTCCTCCCAAAGCTTAGAGAGAGTTCTAAGAGAGGTGTGAGAGGGATACCTTATAAAACAGGGTTGTAAAAGGTTGTCTCCTAAACCAGTGAAAAAGAAGAAGAGGGGTGTAGAAGGGTAGTTGGTCTTTGCTCATTGAAAGATGACTAGTAGTAGATGTCGGTGGCCTCGATAGAAGAGGAATCCGCGAAGTGGATGTAGGTAACGATGACCGAACCACTCTAAAATCTGGTTTGCATTTATATTTGAGCAATTTACTTTTATAGAAAATTGCCTTTCCTCCTTAATGTGCTTTTACTGCTCCTACGCTCGCATAGGTTTTCAAGTTAAGATCTTTAC
Organism: Musa balbisiana; assembly: GCA_004837865.1. Lineage (NCBI taxonomy): Eukaryota > Viridiplantae > Streptophyta > Magnoliopsida > Zingiberales > Musaceae > Musa > Musa balbisiana. The sequence continues at coordinate 27,377,883 of CM017192.1, read as the reverse complement.
GAAATGATTTTCTTCAGAATTGGATTCAATCACAACGAAGTTTTGAACCGATGTAATTTTTACCGCTATGCTAATTCACACCCTCCCCCTTTTAGTGTCGACCCTTTCCTAACAAGTATCCCATCCTCTTGAGAGATATGTGGGACATATTGGAGGTGAGGATATTGAGGATATTGATCCTCAGACCTATGAGGAGGTTATTATGAGTATAGACTCCGAGAAGTGGCAAGAATCTAGGAATTCTAAGATGGATTCCATGTACTCCAATAAGGTTTGGAACCTAGTTGATGCGCCCGAGGGTATTGTACCCATCGGTTGCAAGTGGATCTTTAAGAAAAGATCGAAGTAGATGGAAAGGTAGAGACCTATAAAGCAAGGCTAGTGGCTAAGGGGTATCGTCAAAGGCAAGGTGTTGACTATGATGAAACCTTCTCACCTATAGCAATACTAAAATCCATCCGAATTCTATTAGCTATTGCAACACACTATTATTATTAGATCTGGTAGATAGATTTAAAAACTGCATTCCTCAATGGGAACCTCGAGGAGGAGGTGAATATGATATAACTTGAGGGATTCGTGTCCAAGGACTGCCCAGATAAGGTGTGCAGGTTGCTTAGATCCATTTATGGACTAAAGCAAGCTACTCGAAGTTGGAACATAAAATTTGATGAGGCAATTATATCTTATGACTTCGTTAAGAACGAAGATGAGCCTCGTGTGTACAGGAAGGTAAGTGGGAGAGCTATTACCTTTTTGGTGTTATATGTGGAGGACATCCTAATCATTAGGAATGATGTAGAAATGCTATATACAGTAAAGGCTTGGTTATCTAGACACTTCTTAATGAAGGACTTAGGAGAAGCATCCTATATCTTAGGGATTTATATCTATAGAGATTGATCCAAGAGGATGCTTGGCTTGTCCTAGTCCAGGTACATAGATATCATTGTCAAAAGGTTTAGCATAAAAAATTCTAAGAGAGGTCACATAGCAATGAGATATGAGATATCGCTTTCTACGAGTATATCCCCAAAGACTCCTGAAAAAAGGGCGAACATGGATAGATACCTTATGCCTCAGCAATAGTGTCTATCATATATTTCATGCTATGTACCAAGCTTAATATAGTGCATCCTTTGAGTGTCACGAGCAGGTATCAGGTATATCCATGCTTGGAGCACTAGAAAGCAGCAAAGTGTAACCTTAAGTACTTGAGAAGGACTAAGGATCGTTTACTAGTATATAGAGATAGTAGTCTTAGGGTTGAAGGCTACACAAACTTGAGTTTTCAATCTGATATCGATGATAGCAGGTCAAATTTGGGGTATTTGTACACCTTGAATACAAGAGTAGTGTTGGAAGAGTTCCAAGCAAGATACTACTACTGACTCGACCATAAAGGCGGAATACAATGCTACAGCAAAGGTAGCAAACGAGGGTGTCGGGATAAAGAGGTCCTGGAGCTTGCTAAAGAAGCTCATCGGAACTCGCCAAGAATATCATCGTGAAGTCCAGGAGCTTGCCGGGAGTCCATTGGAACATTGCCCAGAGATTATCAGAAGTTCGCCGAAAGCTTGCTGGAACAAAACTTGACTTACAGACTCTATTTAGCTTAGTAAATGTCTTAAAATTTGTAGTTAGCATACAATTAAGATTAGAATTAGGCCAACAAAATTAGGGGACAGTTGGGCCCAAGTTTGGGCTGGTTGGGCAATGAGAAAGGCCCAAACAGTGACCAAACAAGTGAAACCGTTGTGGCATAGTCTTCGAGACTTTGTCTGGTGGTGGTACCGCCTAGAACAGGAGATGTTACCGCCCATACCCTAAAATTTTAGGGGTTGGAGTTTTTGTCTCCAAATTTGAATCCATTTGGGGCCTATAAATACCCCAGCTATTCTTGCATGGATAAGTAAGAAATATTTAGTAAAACCCTGTGATTCTAAAGTTATAAAGCTTAGAAAGTTGAGTTCCCTCCTCCCAAAGCTTAGAGAGAGTTCTAAGGGAGGTATGAGAGGGATGCCTTGTAAAAGAGGGTTGTAAAAGTTTGTCTCCTAAACCTGTGAAAAAGGAGAAGAGGGGTGTAAAAGGGTAGTTGGTCTTTGCTCATTGCAAGATGACCGGTAGTAGATGCCGGTGGCCTCGATGGAAGAGGAATCCACGAAGTGGATGTAGGTCACGACGACTGAACCACTCTAAAATCTGGTTTACATTTATATTTGAGCAATCTACTTTTATAGAAAACTGCCTTTCCTCGTTACTGTGCTTTTACTGCCCCTACGTTCGTATACGTTTTCATGTAAAGATCTTTACGAAATGATATTCGTCGGAATCGGATTCAATCATAATGAAGATTTGAACAGACGTAATTTTTACCGTTGTACTTATTCACACCCCCCCTCTTAGTGTCGACCCATTCCTAACAAGTATCCCATCCTCCTGAGAGATATGTGGGACATATTGGAGGTGAGGATATTGATCCTCAAACCTACGAGGAGGTTATTATGAGTATAGACTCCGGGAAGTGGCAAGAATCTAGGAATTCTGAGATGGATTCCATGTACACCAACAAGGTTTGGAACCTAGTTGATGCCCCCGAGGGTATTGTACGCATCGGTTGCAAGTGGATCTTTAAGAAAAAGATCGAAGTAGATGGAAAGGTAGAGACCTATAATGCAAGGCTAGTGGCTAAGGGGTATCGTCAAAGGCAAGTTGACTATGATGAAACCTTCTCACCTATAGCAATGCTAAAATCCATCCGAATTCTATTAGCTATTGCAACATACTATGATTATGAGATCTGGTAGATAGATGTAAAAACCGCATTCCTCAATGGGAACCTCGAGTAGGAGGTGTATATGATATAATTTGAAGGATTCGTGTCCAAGTACTACCCAAATAAGGTGTGCAGGTTGCTTAGATCAATTTATGGACTAAAGCAAGCTTCTCGAAGTTGGAACATAAGATTTGATGAGGCAATTAGATCTTATGACTTCGTTAAGAACGAAGATGAGCCCGGTGTGTACAAGAAGTTAAGTGAGAGCGCTATTACCTTTTTGGTATTATATGTGGAGGACATCCTAATTATTAGGAATGATGTAGAAATGCTATATACAGTAAAGACTTGGTTATCTAGACACTTCTTCGTGAAGGACTTAGGAGAAGCATCATATATCTTAGGGATTCATATCTGTAGAGATTGATCCAAGAGGATGCTTGGCTTGTCCTAGTCCAGGTACATAGATATCATTGTCAAAAGGTTTGGCATAAAAAGTTCTAAGAGTGCTCTAATACCAATGAGATATGGGATATCACTTTCTAGGAGTATGTCCCCAAAGACTCTTGAAAAAAGGGCGAAATGGATAGATACCTTATGCCTCAGCAATAGGGTGTATTATATATGCCATGCTCTGTACCAAGCATAATATAGCGCATGCTTTGAGTGTCACGAGCAGGTATCAGGCATATCCAGGCTTGGAGCACTAGAAATCAGTAAAGTATATCCTTAAGTACTTGAGAAGGATTAAGAATCGTTTACTAGTATATGGAGATAGTAGCCTTAGGGTTGAAGGCTACACGAACTCGAGTTTTCAATCTGATATCGATGATAGCAAGTCAAATTTGGGGTATTTGTACACCTTGAATACAGGAGCTAGAAGAGTTCCAAGCAAGATACTACTACTGATTCGACCACAAAGGGTGGAGTACATTGCTATAGCAAAGGTAGCAAAACGAGGGTGTCTGGATAAAGAAGTCTTGGAGCTTGCTAAAGAAGCTCATCGGAACTCGCCAAGAATACATCGTGAAGTCAGGAGCTTGTCGGGAGTCCCATTGAAACATTGCCCAGAGATTATCGGAAGTTCGCCGAAAGCTTGCTGGAAGAAAACTTGACTTACAGACTCTATTTAGCTTAGTAAAGTGTCTTAAAATTTGTAGTTAGCATATAATTGAGATTAAGATTGGGCCAACAGAATTAGGGGACAGTTGGGCCCAAGTTTTGGCTGGTTGGGCAAAGAGAAAGGCTCAATTAGTGACCAAACGGTGAAACCATCGTGGCACAGTCTCCGAGACTATGTCTGGTGGTGGTACCACCCAGAACAGTGATGGTACCGCCCAAGACCCTGAAATTTTAGGGGTTGAGTTTTGGCTCCAGCAAGCTTCTCGAAGTTATGGACTAAAGCACCTTCTCGAGAGTTGGATCATAAGATTTGATGAGGAAATTATATCTTATGACTTCGTTAAGAACGAAAATGAGCATCGTGTGTACAGGAAGGTAAGTGGGAGCGCTATTACCTTTTGGTGTTATATGTGGAGGACATCCTGATCATTAGGAATGATGTAGAAATGCTATATACAGTAAAGCTTAGTTATCTAGACACTTCTTCATGAAGTACTTAGGAGAAGCATCCTATATCTTAGGGATTCATATTTATAGAGATAGATCCAAGAGGATGCTTGGCTTGTCCCAATCCAGGTACATAGATATCATTGTCAAAAAGTTTGGTATAAAAAAATTCTAAGAGTGCTCTAATACCAATGAGATTATGGTATATCGCTTTCTAGGAGTATGTCCCCAAAGACTCTTGAAAAAAGGGCGAACATGGATAGATACCTTATGCCGCAGCAATAGTGTCTATCATATATGTCATGCTATGTTCCAAGCTTAATATACGCGCATGCTTTGAGTGTCACGAGCAGGTATCAGGCATATCCAGGCTTGGAGCACTAGAAATCAGTAAAGTATATCCTTAAGTACTTGAGAAGGATTAAGAATCGTTTACTAGTATATGGAGATAGTAGCCTTAGGGTTGAAGGCTACACGAACTCGAGTTTTCAATCTGATATCGATGATAGCAAGTCAAATTTGGGGTATTTGTACACCTTGAATACAGGAGCTAGAAGAGTTCCAAGCAAGATACTACTACTGATTCGACCACAAAGGTGGAGTACATTGCTATAGCAAAGGTAGCAAACGAGGGTGTCTGGATAAAGAAGTCTTGGAGCTTGCTAAAGAAGCTCATCGGAACTCGCCAAGAATATCATCGTGAAGTCCAGGAGCTTGTCGGGAGTCCATTGAAACATTGCCCAGAGATTATCGGAAGTTCGCCGAAAGCTTGCTGGAAGAAAACTTGACTTACAGACTCTATTTAGCTTAGTAAATGTCTTAAAATTTGTAGTTAGCATATAATTGAGATTAGAATTGGGCCAACATAATTAGGGGACAGTTGGGCCCAAGTTTGGGCTGGTTGGGCAAAGAGAAAGGCTCAATTAGTGACCAAACAGGTGAAACCATCGTGGCACAGTCTCCGAGACTATGTCTGGTGGTGGTACCACCCAGAACAGGTGATGGTACCGCCCAAACCCTGAAATTTTAGGGGTTTGAGTTTTTGGCTCCAGCAAGCTTCTCGAAGTTATGGACTAAAGCAACCTTCTCGAAGTTGGATCATAAGATTTGATGAGGAAATTATATCTTATGACTTCGTTAAGAACGAAATGAGCATCGTGTGTACAGGAAGGTAAGTGGGAGCGCTATTACCTTTTTGGTGTTATATGTGGAGGACATCCTGATCATTAGGAATGATGTAGAAATGCTATATACAGTAAAGGCTTAGTTATCTAGACACTTCTTCATGAAGGACTTAGGAGAAGCATCCTATATCTTAGGGATTCATATTTATAGAGATAGATCCAAGAGGATGCTTGGCTTGTCCCAATCCAGGTACATAGATATCATTGTCAAAAAGTTTGGTATAAAAAATTCTAAGAGTGCTCTAATACCAATGAGATATGGGATATCGCTTTCTAGGAGTATGTCCCCAAAGACTCTTGAAAAAAGGGCGAACATGGATAGATACCTTATGCCTCAGCAATAGTGTCTATCATATATGTCATGCTATGTTCCAAGCTTAATATAGCGCATGCTTTGAGTGTCACGAGCAGGTATTAGGCATATCCAAGCTTGGAGCACTAGAAAGCAGTAAAGTATATCCATAAGTACTTGAGAAGGACTATGGATTGTTTACTAGTATATGGAGATAGTAGCCTTATGGTGGAAAGCTACATGAACTTGAGTTTTCAATCTGATATCGATGATAGCAAGTCAAATTCGGGGTATTTGTACACAATGAATACCGGAGCAGTGCTGGAAGAGTTCCAAGCAAGATACTATTACTGACTCGACCACAAAGGCGGAGTATATTACTGCAGCAAAGGTAGCAAATGAGGGTGTCTGGATAAAGAAGTCCTGGAGCTTGCTAAAGAAGCTCATCGGAACTCGCCAAGAATATCATCGTGAAGTCCAAGAGCTTGCCGGGAGTTCATTGGAACATTACCCAAAGATTATCGAAAGTTCGCCGAAACCTTGTTGGAAGAAAACTTGACTTAAAGACTCAATTTAGCTTTGTAAATGTCTTAAAATTTGTAGTTAGCATACAATTGAGATTAGAATTGGGCCAACATAATTAGGGGACAGTTGGGCCCATGTTTGGGCTGGTTGGGCCAAAAGAAAGGCCCAAACAATGACCAAACCGGTGAAACCATCGTGGCACAGTCTCTGAGACTATGTCTAGTGGTGGTACCGCCCAGAACAGGTGAAGGTACCGCCCATACCCTGAAATTTTAGGGGTTTGATTTTTTGGCTCCAAATTTGAATCCATTTCGGGCCTATAAATACCCCAGCTATTCCTGCATAGATAAGCAAGAAATATTGAGCAAAACCCTGTGATTCTAAAGTTATAAACCTTAGAAAGTTGAGTTCTCTCCTCCCAAAGCTTAGAGAGAGTTCTAAGGGAGGTGTGAGAGGGATACCTTGTAAAAGAGGGTTGTAATAGGTTGTCTCCTAATCCTGTGAAAAAGTAGAAGAGGGGTGTAGAAGGGTAGTTGGTCTTTGCTCATTGAAAGATGACCGGTAGTAGATGCCGGTGGCCTCTATGGAGGAGGAATCCACGAAATGGATGTTGGTCACGACGACCGAACTACTCTAAAATCTAGTTTGCATTTATATTTGAGCAATCTACTTTTGTAGAAAACTGTCTTTCCTCGTTACTGTGCTTTTAGTGCTCCTATGCTCGCATACGTTTTCAAGTTAAGATCTGTACGAAATGATATTCGTCGGAATCGGATTCAATCACAACGAAGTTTTGAACCGACGTAATTTTTACCGCTGTACTAATTCACACCCCCCCCCTGTTAGCGTCGACCCTTTCTTAACAGATATCCCATCCTCGTGAGAGATATGTGGGACATATTGGAGGTGAGGATATTGATCCTCAGACCTCTGAGAAGGTTATTATAAGTATAGACTCCGGGAAGTGGCAAGAATCTAGGAATTCTGAGATGGATTTCATGTACTCCAACAAGGTTTGGAAACTAGTTGATGCGCCCGAGGGTATTGTACCCATCAGTTGCAAGTGGATCTTTAACAAAAAGATCGAAGTAGATGGAAAGGTAGAGACCTATAATGCCAGGCTAGTGGCTAAGGGGTATCGTCAAAGGCAAGGTGTTGACTATGATGAAACCTTCTCACCTATAGCAATGCTAAAATCCATCCGAATTCTATTAGCTATTACAACACACTATGATTATGAGATCTGGTAGATAGATGTAAAAACCGCATTCCTCAATGGGAACCTCGAGAAGGTGTATATGATATAACTTGTGGGATTCGTGTCCAAGGAAAGCCTAGATAAGGTGTGTAGGTTGTTTAGATCCATTTATTGACTAAAGCAAGCTTCTCGAAATTGGAACATAAGATTTGATGAGGCAATTAGATCTTATAACTTTGTTAATAACGAAGATGAGCCTCGTGTGTACAAGAAGATAAGTGGGAGCGCTATTACCTTTTTGGTGTTATATGTGGAGGACATCCTAATTATTAGGAATGATGTAGAAATGCTATATACAGTAAAGGGTTGGTTATCTAGACACTTCTTAATGAAGGACTTAGGAGAAGCATCCTATATCTTAGGGATTTATATTTGTAGAGATTGATCCAAGAGAATGCTTGGCTTGTGCCAGTCCAGGTACATAGATATTATTGTCAAAAGGTTTGGCATAAAAAATTCTAAGAGAGGTCTTATACCAATGAGATATGGGATATTGCTTTCTAGGAGTATGTCCCCAAAGACTTTTGAAAAAAGGGCGAAATGAATAGATTACTTATGCCTCAGCAATAGGGTCTATCATATATGTCATGCTATGTACCAAGCTTAATATAGTACATGCTTTGAGTGTCACGAGTAGGTATCAGGCATATCCAGGCTTGGAGCACTAGAAAGCAGTAAAGTGTATCCTTAAGTACTTAAGAAGGACTAAGGATCGTTTACTAGGATATGGAGATAGTACCCTTAGAGTTGAAGGCTACACGAACTCGAGTTTTCAATCTGATATCGATGATAGCAAGTCAAATTGGATATTTATACACCTTGAATACAGGAGCAGTGCTCGAAGAGTTCCAAGCAAGATACTACTACTGACTCGACCACAAAGGCGGAGTACATTGCTACAGCAAAGGTATCAAACGAGGGTGTCGGGATAAAGAGGTCCTAGAGCTTGCTAAAGAAGCTCATCGGAACTCGCCAAGAATATCATCGTGAAGTCTAGGAGCATGCCGGGTGTCCATTGGAACATTGCCCAGAGATTATCAGAAGTTCGCCGAAAGCTTATTGGAACAAACTTGACTTACAGACTCTATTTAGCTTAGTAAATGTCTTAAAATTTGTAGTTAGCATACAATGAGATATGGGATATTGCTTTCTAGGAGTATGTCCCCAAAGACTTTTGAAAAAAGGGCGAAATGAATAGATTACTTATGCCTCAGCAATAGGGTCTATCATATATGTCATGCTATGTACCAAGCTTAATATAGTACATGCTTTGAGTGTCACGAGTAGGTATCAGGCATATCCAGGCTTGGAGCACTAGAAAGCAGTAAAGTGTATCCTTAAGTACTTAAGAAGGACTAAGGATCGTTTACTAGGATATGGAGATAGTACCCTTAGAGTTGAAGGCTACACGAACTCGAGTTTTCAATCTGATATCGATGATAGCAAGTCAAATTTGGGGTATTTGTACACCTTGAATACAGGAGCAGTGCTCGAAGAGTTCCAAGCAAGATACTACTACTGACTCGACCACAAAGGCGGAGTACATTGCTACAGCAAAGGTATCAAACGAGGGTGTCGGGATAAAGAGGTCCTAGAGCTTGCTAAAGAAGCTCATCGGAACTCGCCAAGAATATCATCGTGAAGTCTAGGAGCATGCCGGGTGTCCATTGGAACATTGCCCAGAGATTATCAGAAGTTCGCCGAAAGCTTATTGGAACAAAACTTGACTTACAGACTCTATTAGCTTAGTAAATGTCTTAAAATTTGTAGTTAGCATACAATTGAGATTAGAATTGGGCCAACATAATTAGGGGACAGTTGGGCCTAAGTTTGGGCTGGTTGGGTAATGAGAAAGGCCCAAACAGTGACCAAACAAGTGAAACCGTTGTGGCACAGTCTTCGAGACTTTGTCTGGTGGTGGTACCGCCTAGAACAGGAGATGGTACCGCCCATACCATAAAATTTTAGGGGTTGGAGTTTTTGTTTCCAAATTTGAATCCATTTGGGGCCTATAATACCCCAGCTATTCCTGCATGGATAAGTAAGAAATATTTAGTAAAACCTTGTGATTCTAAAGTTATAAAGCTTAGAAAGTTGAGTTCCCTCCTCCCAAAGCTTAGAGAGAGTTCTAAGGGAGGTATGAGAGGGATACCTTGTAAAAGAGGGTTGTAAAAGGTTGTCTCCTAAACCTGTGAAAAAGGAGAGGAGGGGTGTAAAAGGGTAGTTCATCTTTGCTCATTGAAAGATGACCGGTAGTAGATATCGGTGGCCTCGTTGGAAGAGGAATCCACAAAGTGGATGTAGGTCACGATGACTGAACCACTCTAAAATCTGGTTTACATTTATATTTGAGCAATCTACTTTTATAGAAAACTGCCTTTCCTCGTTACTGTGCTTTTGCTGCTCCTACGTTCATATACGTTTTCAAGTTAAGATCTTTACGAAATGATATTCGTCAGAATCAGATTCAATCATAACGAAGATTTGAACAGACGTAATTTTTACCGTTGTACTTATTCACACCCCCCCCCCCCGCTTAGTGTCGACCCATTCTTAACAAGTATCCCGTCCTCCTGAGAGATATGTGGGACATGTTGGAAGTGAGGATATTGATCCTCAAACCTACGAGGAGGTTATTATGAGTATAGACTCCGGGAAGTGGCAAGAATCTAGGAATTCTGAGATGGATTCCATGTACACCAACAAGGTTTGGAACCTAGTTGATGCGCCCGAGGGTATTGTACCCATCGGTTGCAAGTGGATCTTTAAGAAAAAGATCGAAGTAGATGGAAAGGTAGAGACCTATAATGCAAGGCTAGTGGCTAAGGGGTATCATCAAAGGCAAGGTGTTGACTATGATGAAACCTTCTCACCTATAGCAATGCTAAAATCCATCTGAATTCTATTAGCTATTGCAACACACTATGATTATGAGATCTGGTAGATAGATGTAAAAACCGCATTCCTCAATGGGAACCTCGAGTAGGAGGTGTATATGATATAATTTGAAGGATTCGTGTCCAAGGACTGCCCAAATAAGGTGTGCAGGTTGCTTAGATCAATTTATGGACTAAAGCAAGCTTCTCGAAGTTGGAACATAAGATTTGATGAGGCAATTAGATCTTATGACTTCGTTAAGAACGAAGATGAGCCCGGTGTGTACAAGAAGTTAAGTGAGAGCGCTATTACCTTTTTGGTATTATATGTGGAGGACATCCTAATTATTAGGAATAATGTAGAAATGCTATATACAGTAAAGGCTTGGTTATCTAGACACTTCTTCGTGAAGGATTTAGGAGAAGCATCATATATCTTAGGGATTCATATCTGTAGAGATTGATCCAAGAGGATGCTTGGCTTGTCCTAGTCCAGGTACATAGATATCATTGTCAAAAGGTTTGGCATAAAAAATTCTAAGAGTGCTCTAATACCAATGAGATATGGGATATCGCTTTCTAGGAGTATTTCCCCAAAGACTCTTGAAAAAAGGGCGAAATGGATAGATACCTTATGCCTCAGCAATAGGGTGTATTATATATGCCATGCTCTGTACCAAGCATAATATAGCGCATGCTTTGAGTGTCACGAGCAGGTATCAGGCATATCCAGGCTTGGAGCACTAGAAATCAGTAAAGTGTATCCTTAAGTACTTGAGAAGGACTAAGGATCGTTTACTAGTATATGGAGATAGTAGCCTTAGGGTTGAAGGCTACACGAACTCGAGTTTTCAATCTGATATCGATGATAGCAAGTCAAATTTGGGGTATTTGTACACCTTGAATACAGGAGCTAGAAGAGTTCCAAGCAACATACTACTACTGACTCGACCACAAAGGTGGAGTACATTGCTACAGCAAAGGTAGCAAACGAGGGTGTCTGGATAAAGAGGTCTTGGAGCTTGCTAAAGAAGCTCATCGGAACTCGCCAAGAATATCATCGTGAAGTCCAGGAGCTTGTCGGGAGTCCATTGAAACATTGCCCAGAGATTATCGGAAGTTCGCCGAAAGCTTGCTGGAAGAAAACTTGACTTACAGACTCTATTTAGCTTAGTAAATGTCTTAAGATTTGTAGTTAGCATACAATTGAGATTAGAATTGAGCCAACATAATTAGGGGACAATTGGGCCCAAGTTTGGGCTGGTTGGGCAAAGAGAAAGACTCAAATAGTGACCAAACAGGTGAAACCATCGTGGCACAGTCTCCGAGACTATGTCTGGTGGTGGTACCGCCCAGAACAAGTGATGGTACTGCCCAAACCCTGAAATTTTAGGGGTTTGAGTTTTTGGCTCCAGCAAGCTTCTCGAAGTTATGGACTAAAGCAACCTTCTTAAAGTTGGATCATAAGATTTGATGAGGAAATTATATCTTATGACTTCGTTAAGAACGAAGATGCGCCTCGTGTGTACAGGAAGGTAAGTGGGAGCGCTATTACCTTTTTGGTGTTATATGTGGAGGACATCCTGATCATTAGGAATGATGTAGAAATGCTATATACAGTAAAGGCTTTGTTTTCTAGACACTTCTTCATGAAGGACTTAGGAGAAGCATCCTATATCTTAGGGATTCATATCTATAGAGATAGATCCAAGAGGATTCTTGGCTTGTCCCAATCCAGGTACATAGATATCATTGTCAAAATGTTTGGTATAAAAAATTCTAAGAGTGCTCTAATACCAATGAGATATGGGATATCGCTTTCTAGGAGTATATCCCCAAAGACTCTTGAAAAAAGGGATAACATGGATAGATACCTTATGCCTCAACAATAGTGTCTATCATATTTGTCATGCTATGTTCCAAGCTTAATATAGCGCATGCTTTGAGTGTCACGAGCAGGTATCAAGCATATCCAAGCTTGGAGCACTAGAAAGTAGTAAAGTATATCCATAAGTACTTGAGAAGGACTATGGATTGTTTACTAGTATATGGAGATAGTAGCCTTATGGTGGAAGGCTACATGAACTTGAGTTTTCAATCTGATATCGATGATAGCAAGTCAAATTTGGGGTATTTGTACACATTGAATACAGGAGCAGTGTTGGAAGAGTTCCAAGTAAGATACTATTACTGACTCGACCACAAAGGCGGAGTATATTGCTACTGCAAAGGTAGCAAATTAGGGTGTCTGGATAAAGAAGTCCTGGAGCTTGCTAAAGAAGCTCATCGGAACTCGCCAAGAATATCATCGTGAAGTCCAGGAGCTTGCCGGGAGTACATTGTAACATTGCCCAAAGATTATCGGAAGTTCGCCGAAACCTTGTTGGAAGAAAACTTGACTTAAAGACTCAATTTAGCTTTGTAAAGGTCTTAAAATTTGTAGTTAGCATACAATTGAGATTAGAATTGGGCCCATATAATTAGGGGATGGTACCGCCCAGAACAGGTGATGGTACCGCCCATACCCTGAAATTTTAGGGGTTTGATTTTTTGGCTCCAAATTTGAATCCATTTCGGGCCTATAAATACCCCAGCTATTCCTGCATGGATAAGCAAGAAATATTGAGCAAAACCCTGTGATTCTAAAGTTATAAACCTTAGAAAGTTGAGTTCTCTCCTCCCAAAGCTTAGAGAGAGTTCTAAGGGAGGTGTGAGAGAGATACCTTGTAAAAGAGGGTTGTAAAAGGTTGTCTCCTAAACCTGTGAAAAAGTAGAAGAGGGGTGTAGAAGGGTAGTTGGTCTTTGCTCATTGAAAGATGACCGGTAGTAGATGCCGGTGGCCTCTATGGAGGAGGAATCCATGAAATGGATGTTGGTCACGACGACCGAACTACTCTAAAATCAAGTTTGCATTTATATTTGAGCAATCTACTTTTGTAGAAAACTATCTTTCCTCGTTACTGTGCTTTTACTGCTCCTACGCTCGCATACGTTTTCAAGTTAAGATCTTTACGAAATGATATTCGTCGGATTCGGATTCAATCACAACGAAGTTTTGAACCGACGTAATTTTTACCGCTGTACTAATTCACACCCCCCCTGTTAGCATCGACCCTTTCTTTCTTAACAGGTATCCCATCCTCGTGAGAGATATGTGGGACATATTAGAGGTGAGGATATTGATCCTCAGACCTATGAGAAGGTTATTATGAGTATAGACTCCGGGAAGTGGCAAGAATCTAGGAATTCTGAGATGGATTTCATGTACTCCAACAAGGTTTGGAACCTAGTTGATGCGCCCGAGGGTATTGTACCCATCAGTTGCAAGTGGATCTTTAAAAAAAAGATCGAAGTAGATGGAAAGGTAGAGACCTATAATGCCAGGCTAGTGGCTAAGGGGTATCGTCAAAGGCAAGGTATTGACTATGATGAAACCTTCTCACCTATAGCAATGCTAAAATCCATCCGAATTCTATTAGCTATTGCAACACACTATGATTATGAGATCTGGTAGATAGATGTAAAAATCGCATTCCTCAATGGGAACCTCGAGAAGGAGGTGTATATGATATAACTTGTAGGATTCGTGTCCAAGGAAAGCCCAGATAAGGTGTGCAGGTTGCTTAGATCCATTTATTGACTAAAGCAAGCTTCTCGAAATTGGAACATAAGATTTGATGAGGCAATTAGATCTTATAACTTTGTTAAGAACGAAGATGAGCCTCGGGTGTACAAGAAGATAAGTGGGAGCGCTATTACCTTTTTGGTGTTATAAGTGGAGGACATCCTAATTATTAGGACTGATGTAGAAATGCTATATACAGTAAAGGCTTGGTTATCTAGACACTTCTTAATGAAGGACTTAGGAGAAGCTCCTATATCTTAGGGATTTATATTTGTAGAGATTGATCCAAGAGGATGCTTGGCTTGTGCCAGTCCAGGTACATAGATATCATTGTCAAAAGGTTTGGATAAAAAATGCTAAGAGATGTCGCTTATACCAGATATATGGGATATCCTTAGGATATGTCCCTCAAAGACCTGAAAAAGGTCGAAATGGATAGATTACTTATCCTCAGCAATAGGGTCTATTATATGTCATGCTATGTACCAAGCATTATATATTTCATGCTTGAGTGTCCACGAGTATGTATCAGCATATCCGGGCTTGGACACTAGAAACATAATTTCCTTAAGTACGAGAAGGACTAAGGATCAGTTTACTGTATATGGAGATAGTCGCCTTTCGAGTTGAAGGTTACACGCTCGAGTTTCAATCTTATCGTGATAGCAGTCAAATTGGGTATTTATACACCTTGAATGCAGGAGCATCTGGTAGATAGATGTAAAAATCGCATTCCTCAATGGGAACCTCGAGAAGGAGGTGTATATGATATAACTTGTAGGATTCGTGTCCAAGGAAAGCCCAGATAAGGTGTGCAGGTTGCTTAGATCCATTTATTGACTAAAGCAAGCTTCTCGAAATTGGAACATAAGATTTGATGAGGCAATTAGATCTTATAACTTTGTTAAGAACGAAGATGAGCCTCGTGTGTACAAGAAGATAAGTGGGAGCGCTATTACCTTTTTGGTGTTATAAGTGGAGGACATCCTAATTATTAGGACTGATGTAGAAATGCTATATACAGTAAAGGCTTGGTTATCTAGACACTTCTTAATGAAGGACTTAGGAGAAGCATCCTATATCTTAGGGATTTATATTTGTAGAGATTGATCCAAGAGGATGCTTGGCTTGTGCCAGTCCAGGTACATAGATATCATTGTCAAAAGGTTTGGAACCTAGTTGATGCGCCCGAGGGTATTGTACCCATCGGTTGCAAGTGGATCTTTAAGAAAAAAAGTCGGAGTAGATGGAAGGTAGAGACCTATAAAGCGAGGCTAGTGGTTAAGGGGTATCGTCAAAGGCAAGGTGTTGACTATGATGAAACCTTCTCACCTATAGCAATGCTAAAATCCATCCAAATTCTATTAGCTATTGCGGCACACTATGATTATTAGATCTGGTAGATAGATGGAAAAAACCGTATTCCTCAATGGGAACTCGAGAAGTAGGTGTATATGATATAACTTGAGGGATTCGTGTCCAAGGACTGCCCAGATAAGGTGTGCAGGTTGCTTAGATCCATTTATTAACTAAAACAAGCTTCTCGAAGTTGGAACATAAGATTTGATGAGGCAATTAGATCTTATGACTTCGTTAAGAACGAAGATGAGCCTCGTGTGTACAGAAGTTAAGTGGGAGCGCTATTACCTTTTTGGTGTTATATATGGAGGACATCCTGATCTATTAGGAATGATGTAGAAATACTATATACAGTAAAGGCTTGGTTATGTAGACACTATTTCGTGAAGGACTTAGGAGAAGCATCCTATATCTTAGGGATTCATATCTGTAGAGATTGATCCAAGAGGATGCTTGGCTTGTCCCAGTCCAGGTACATAGATATCATTGTCAAAAGGTTTGGCATAAAAAATTCTAAAAGAGGTCTTATACCAATGAGATATGGGATATCGCTTTCTTGAAGTATGTCCCCAAAGACTCCTGAAAAAAGGGTGAAATGTATAGATACCTTATGCCTCAGCAATAGGGTCTATCATATATGCCATGCTATGTACCAAGCTTAATATAGCGCATGCTTTGAGTGTCACGAGCAGGTATCAGGCATGTCTAGGCTTGGAGCACTAGAAAGCAGTAAAGTGTATCCTCAAGTACTTGAGAAGGACTAAGGATCGTTTACTAGTATATGGAGATAGTAGCCTTAGGGTTGAAGGCTACACGAACTTGAGTTTTCAATCTGATATCGATGATAACAAGTCAAATTCGGGGTATTTGTACACCTTGAATACAGGAGCAGTGCTGGAAGAGTTCCAAGCAAGATACTACTGCTAACTTGACCATAAAGACGGAGTACATTGCTACAGCAAAGGTAGCAAACGAGGATGTCTAGATAAAGAAGTCTTGGAGCTTCCTAAAGAAGCTCATCAGAACTCGCCAAGAATATCATCGTGAAGTCCAAGAGCTTGCCGGGAGTCCATTGGAACATTGCCCAGAGATTATCGGAAGTTCGCCGAAAGCTTATTGGAAGAAAACTTGACTTACAGACTCTATTTAGCTTAGTAAATGTCTTAAAATTTGTAGTTAGCATATAATTGATATTAGAACTGGGCCAACATAATTAGGGGACAGTTGGGCCAAAGTTTGGACTGCTTAGGCCAAGAGAAAGGCCCAAACAGTGACCAAACAGGTGAAACCGTCATGGCACAGTCTCCGAGACTTTGTCTGGTGGTGGTACCACCCAGAACAGGTGATGGTACCGCCTATACCCTGAAATTTTAGGGGTTTGAGTTTATGGCTCCAAATTTGAATCCATTTGGGGCTTATAAATACCCCATCTATTCCTGCATAGATAAGCAAGAAATATTGAGTAAAACCCTGTGATTCTAAAGTTATACACCTTAGAAAGTTAAGTTCCTTCCTTCCAAATCTTAGAGAGAGTTCTAAGGGAGGTGGGAGAGGGATACCTTGTAAAAGAGGGTTGTAAAAGATTGTCTTCTAAACCTGTGAAAAAGGAGAAGAGGTGTGTAGAAGGGTAGTTGGTATTTGCTCATTAAAAGACGACCGGTAGTAGATGCCGGTGGCTTCGATGGAAGAGGAATCTACGAATTGGATGTAGGTCACGACGACCGAACCACTCTAAAATCTGGTTTGCATTTATATTTGAGCAATTTACTTTTACAGAAAATTGCCTTTCCTCATTACTGTGCTTTTACTGCTCCTACGCTTGCATACGTTTTCAAGTTAAGATCTTTACGAAATGATTTTCGTCGGAATCGGATTCAATCATAACGAAGTTTTGAACCGACGTAATTTTTACCGCTGTACTAATTCACACCCCCCCCCCCCCCCCCCTCTTAGTGTCAACCCTTTCCTAACAAGTATCCCATCCTCCTAAGAGATATGTGGGACATATTGGAGGTGAGTGTTAGGATCAAGAGCACTAAGAGGGGGGGTGAATTAGTGCAGCAAAAAACTTTCGACGATTTAAAACGGCGTTTGTATGATAAGAACGATTTCAGTATGAAAGTGGAATCGGAAATTGCTTTAACTCAAGATCAAGTAAAGTGCAGTTAAAGTAAAGCTATAGAAGTAGTTGCAGTTAAGATAGAGAACAAAATGTAAATGCAAACCGAGATTTAGAGTGGTTCGGTCAATCTTGACCTACATCCACTTTTGGCTTCCTCGTCCGATGAGGTCACCGACGTCCACTATAGGCCTTCCTTCAATAGGCGAAGGCCAACCACCCTTTTACAGTTTCACTCCTTTTGACGGGCTTAGGAGACAACCGTTACAGATTTTTCACTCCTCTCTTGAATGATCAAAACTTCAAAGAAAAGAGGGAGAAGAACTTCTAGCCTTTTACAACACTTTTAAGCTCTCAAAATCTCAGAATAAATGCTAAGTTTCGGTGCCCTTTCATGCATGAAAGGGTGGGGTTTATATAGGCCCCAAACTGATTTGAATTTAAAGCTTAAAAATGTCATTTCCCATGTTTTCGGGGTCTTGGCAGTACTACCGCCATAAATGGGCAGTACTACCGCCTAACAAAACTTGAAGACCGAGCTCGGGCGGTACCACCGCCTGACAGGGGCGGTGCTACCGCCCAGTCTCACTCGGAGACTGAGCCCAGGCAGTGCCACCGCCTGACATGGGCGGTGCTACCGCCCAGTCTCACTTGGAGACTGAGCCCAGGCGATGCCACCGCCTGACAGGGGCGGTGCTACCGCCCAGCCTCACTCCGAGACTCTACTGTTGGGCGGTGCCACCGTCGACCCAGGCGGTGCCACCGCCGGCCAGGGAATCTAGGTCCGAATGGGCTGATCCATTCGGCCCAATTTGGGTCTATCAAGGGCCCAATTGCCCCAAGATTAAGTTAATGGGATCACCTCCCATTTCTAACTTAATCATTATGCTAACTACAATATTTTTCAAGACATTTACTACAACTTGCTCCGGTGCGTCAATCGCTTCTTCCGTCGAGCTTCCGGCGAACTTCCGGCGATCATCCGACGAACCCTCGGCGATGCTCCGGCGGACTTCCGGTAAACTCCTGGACTTGCGACGATCCACTTGGCGAGTTCCGATGAGCTTCTTTGGCAAGCTCCTGGACTTCTCGGATTGTTCCCGCAGAACCTCCGATGACCGTCCGAACTTCCGTCGAACTCTCGAACCCCCAACGTGATCATAGCCTTGACTTCGGCGCAACTCCTGCTGCATGTCTTACTTTCATCGTAGTTAATCCTGCACACTTATCTTAACATATGGATTAGATAACAAATGACAATTGACTTCATCATCAAAATCCGAGATTCAACAATCTCCCCCTTTTTTATGATGACAATCAATTGATAACGGAGTTAACTTTAACTCCCCCTATCTATATGCCATACTCAAGATAAGTCATTCTTGAATTTAAAGCCTTTGAATTCAAGAGACATATTGATAAGTTAAGATTGTTTAACCTTATCAATACTTTCATCATGATTCCTATCATGATGTATCTTTCTAAAAATGATGTCAAGGCTTGACATCCTTTTTCAAGTTTTACATTTCAAATGTGAATGATAGTAATGGTAGCAATTCATCATATGGTAAGATATCAACATGTGAAATTACAATGCAAGTTCTTGATATCTTAACATAATGCAAATATTTCAAGTGTTTAGCAATCATAGCATTTATATCATCAATTTACCATATATTTTGATGCAAGCTTTTTTAACATAATTCAAATTCAAATATGGCACTCATAGCATCAATTCATATATTTCTCCCCCTTTGTCATCAACAAAAAGGAGAACGATATAAGCAAATTTTAAACACAAGTGAGTGATAGGTAATTTTTCAACAATGAGTGATAGGATACTAATTATACAAACATCTCAAGGAAAGATTAAATCACGCTTCATTTTTACAAGGATCAAGATATGTATGTGAATCAATATCCTTGCAAGTAAAAAATCTTCCCCCCCCCCCCCCCCCCCCTTTTTTTTTTTCAAGAAGGAAATTATAAGAAGGAATCATTTTATCAAATCCATTTCTCGAAAATATTTTTCACATTATAAGCCTATGAAAGATGCATTTGCTAATTGATTCCACATGTCAAAAATCAATGAATCAAACTCGATATGACATATGCTTATGAGAGCTACATTAAGTTCGAAAGAGAATAAGGTATCAAGAAAATCCGAAAATAAAATTTAACACTTTCATGCATTCGGACAAGGTTTTGCTATAGATTTTCCAATACAATCATGAAGATAAAACATGCTCATTATCATGGAAATTTTTATATCCAAAATACATAATTTCCAACATATTATTAAGGCATGTAATCATGTAAAATCATCATAGCAATTGAGTGATTTGATTATTGAATCAAGAAAGTCCGAAAAATAGATTTAATGAGTTCAAGCATTCGGACACATTAACATTCCTAATTCTCTTCTAATGAAATTAAATTGTTCTTCACTTAAAGGCTTTGTAAAAATATCAGCTAGTTGATGTTTAGTATCAATGAACTCTATAACTATATCATGATTAGTGACATGATCTCGTATAAAGTGATGCCTAATATCAATATGTTTTGTTCTTAAGTGTTGAGTGGGATTCTTTGTTAAACATATTGCACTTGTGTTATCACATTTAATGGGAATATTTTTAAGATGAACTTTATAATCTTCTAAGGTGTTTTTCATCCACACAACTTGTGCACAGCATGCACTAGCTGCTATATACTCAGCTTCGGTTGTTGATAGTGCAACCGAGTTTTGTTTCTTAGATGACTAGGAAACAAGAGCATGTTCCAAAAATTGACATGTTCCTGATGTACTTTTTCTATCTAATCTACATCCAATAAAATCTGCATCAGCATAAGCAATTAACTCAAACTTCTCGATTTTCGGATACCATAATCCTAGATTTGTGGTACCTTTAAGATATCTAAGTATTCTTTTAACCGCTTTGAGATGAGATATCTTAGGGTTCGATTGAAACCTAGCACAAAGTCCTACACTGAACATGATATCTGGTCTAGTTGCAATGAGGTAAAGTAAACTTCCTATCATACCCCTATAAGTTTTTTGATCGAAGCTTTCTCTACTTTCATCAACTTCTAACTTAGTGGATGTGCTCATAGGAGTGTTAATAGCTTTTGAGCTTTCCATATTAAATCTCTTTAGCAAGTCTAAAGCATATTTAGTTTGACTAATAAAGATGTCATTTCTTAGATGCTTAATTTGTAAGCCTAAGAAAAATGTTAATTCTCTCATCAAACTCATTTCAAATTCTAGACTCATGGTTTTAGCAAAGGATTCACAAAGAGATTCGTTTGTAGAACCAAAGATAATATCATCAACATAAATCTGAATAATGAGAAAATTATTTTTAAAATTCTTGATAAACAATGTAGTATCAACCTTGCCTTTTGTAAAATTATTTTTAATAAAAAAAGAACTAAGTCTCTCATACCAAGCCCTTGGGGCTTGTTTTAAACCATAGAGAGCTTTAGTTAATTTAAACACATGATTAGTGAGGCTATTATTTTCAAATCCGGGAGGTTGTTCCACATAAACTTCTTCGGAAATAAAGCCATTAAGAAAAGCGCTTTTAACATCCATTTGAAATAACTTAAAATTATTATTACTAGCATAGGCAAGGAGCATCCTTATGGCTTCTAATCTAGCCATAGGAGCGAAGGTTTCTTCGTAATTGATACCTTCTTCTTGGTTGAAACCTTTGGCTACTAATCTAGCCTTGTTTCTAACCACGATACCATATTCATCTTGCTTGTTTCTAAAGACCCATTTAGTACCAATAACTAAATGGTCATTTGGCCTAGGAACAAGCTTCCACACCTCATTTCTCTCAAATTGATTTAACTCATCTTGCATTACGATAATCCATGAATCATCTTTCATGGCTTCGTCAATACATTTAGGTTCAATTTGGGAGAGAAAAGCGGCGTTGACACAAAATTCTTTAAGAGAAGAACGTGTTTGAACCCCCTTAGATGTGTCTCCTAGAATTAGCTCCTTAGGATGAGCATCTACATATTTTCAATCCTTGGGTAAGGATGTTTCGGAAGTGGATACATCCAAGTTGCTAGTTGGAGAAGGGGTTTCATTTAAATTCAAAGAATCAAAATTAACATCATCATCAAAATCATTTTTCTTGATTTCGAAAATCTCATTGAAAACAACATGAATGGATTCTTCTATAATTAAAGTTCTTTTATTGAATATACGAAAAGCTTTAGAAACCGAAGAATAACCAAGGAAAATTCCTTCATCGAATTTAGCATCAAATTTTCCTAAGGCATCTTTTTCATTCAAGATAAAACACTTGCACCCAAAAACTTTAAAATATGAAACATTGGGTTTTTTGTTGTTCCACAACTCATAGGGAGTTTTGGTGATTAAGGGTCTTACTAGAACTCTATTCAAAATATAGTATGCAGTGTTTACGGCTTCGACCCAAAAATATTTGGGTAGGCTATGTTCATTCAACATGGTTCTTACCATTTCTTGTAAATTTCTATTTTTTCTTTCTACTACTCCATTTTGTTGAGGATTTCTTGGAGTAGAGAAGTTACGCTTGTATCCATTAAATTCACAAAATTTTTGAAAATCACGGTTTTGAAATTCACCACCATGATCACTTCGAATTGACGCAATCATAGAACCCTTTTCATTTTGGACAAGTTTGCAAAACTTGGTAAAATATCTAAAGCATTCATTTTTGTGTTTTAAGAAATAAGTCCATGTGTATCTACTATAGTCATCTACAATGACGAAGGCGTATTTGCTACCTCCTAGACTTGATGTAGAGATAGGTCCAAACAAGTCCATATGGATCAATTGTAAGGGCCTAGAGGTGCTTATTTGATTCTTAGATTTGAAACTACCCTTAATTTGTTTTCCTAATTGACAAGCATCACACACATTATCTTTGATGAACTTGATATGAGGAATTCCTCTTACAAGTTCTTTGGATGATATTTGAGTGATTAGTTTCATGCTAGCATAACCTAATCTCCTATGCCAAAGCCAAGCATCCTCATTCAAAACTGAGAAACATTTTTCATTGCAAAGATCATTGATGTCAATGGTGTATACATTATTTTGTTTTAATGCAATCATAGATGTGTTTTTGTGTGATTTTTCAACGATGCAAGCATTAGATTCGAATTTGACAATATATCCTTTATCACACAATTGACTAATGCTCAAGAGGTTATGTTTTAAACCATCAACTAACAAAACATCTTCAATAAAGAAGTTGGATTTGTTACCTATGGTTCCTTTGCCAATGATTTTACCCTTGTTGTTGTCTCCGAAGGTGACATAGCCTTCGTCTATGCTAGTGAGTTTAGAGAATTGAGATGGATCTCCGGTCATATGCCTTGAGCATCCACTATCAAGGTACCATCTCTTGCTTCTAGCTTGTGATGATGTATGTTTCTACAAGAAAGGATGATTTTTAGGTACCCATTTACTTTTGGGTGCCTCAAACACTGATCTAAATTGTTTATCATGTTGCATAGAGTTTATCGTGGTTCCTTTAGGAACCCAAATCAATTTGTTTGGACTAACTTTCTTGAATGGACAATGATAAGTTCTATGTCCATGTTTGCAACAAAAGTTGCATTTGCTTTAGTGCTGAACATATAAGATAGGGCCTTTAATGAAGGTGGTTGGATTTTGGTGAGGACTTCTCACAAATCCGATTCCACTTCTTTTAGGAACATGACCCTTATTTGTAAGGATCATATTCAAAGACTTGCTACCAACCTCGAATTTCTTCAAAGTGTCCTTAAGTAGCAAGTTCTCCTTTTGGAGAGTTTCTAGATCATGACATTTTTTACATGGAGCTAAACTATCATGATATTCAATTTCTAATTTGTCGAAATTACAAGTAAGACTATCATGCTCCTTTTTTAGCAATTTATATTTTCTACTAATAGTTTTGCATTCATCAAATAAGTCATGGAAGGCATTTAGTAATTCATCAAATGATAAATTTGCATCAATTAAATTTGTTACCTCATCTCCGATGGCCATTAGGGCGTAATGAGCAACTTGCTCGGTGTTGGACTCCTCTTCTTCGGACGCGCTTGAGTCATCCCACGTTGCTTTGAGCGCCTTCTTCTTTGGTGTTCTCTTCTTGGCTTGGGGACAATCACTTTTGTAGTGTCCCGGCTTCTTGCATTCGTAGCAAATAACTTGGTCCTTTTTGGGTTTAAACTTATTTTTTGAGTCATTTTTAAACTTGTTTCTTTTAATGAATTTTTTTGAATTTCCTTGTTAGAAGTGCCAAGTCATCGTCACAGTCTTCATCACTTGAGTTTTCTCTCAAGTGGTCTTCGAAAGTTCTAAGTGCCATATCCTTCCTGTTCTTTGGAAGGATCTCTTCTTGCTCTTCATGAGCTTTGCAAGTCATTTCGTAGGTCATTAATGACCCGATTAATTCTTCAAGAGGGAAGTTGTTTAGATCTTTAGCCTCTTGAATAGCAGTGACTTTAGGGTCCCAACTCTTAGGAAGGGATCTTAGAATCTTATTTACGAGCTCAAAATCCAAAAAACTTTTGCCGAGTCCATTTAGGCCATTGACAACATCCGTGAAACGGGTGTACATATCACCAATAGTCTCGCTCGGTTTCATTCGGAAAAGTTCAAAAGAATGTATCAAAAGATTGATTTTTGACTCTTTCACTCTACTTGTGCCTTCGTGAGTCACTTCGAGTGTATGCCAAATATCAAATGCGGTTTCACAAACCGAAACACGATTGAACTCATTTTTATCAAGCGCACAAAATAAGGCATTCATAGCCTTTGCATTAAGAGCGAAAGTCTTCTTCTCCAATTCATTCCAATCGATCATTGGAAGAGAAGACTTCGAAAATCCATTTTCGATAAGATTCCAAAGTTCAAAATCCATTGAAATAAGAAAGATCCTCATTCGGGTCTCCCAATAGGTGTAGTCCGTCCCATTGAACATGGGTGGACGTGTAATAGAGTGGCCCTCTTGATTTCCGACGTATACCATCTCTCTTGGGTTTTAATCTGATTGAGAGTTAACCCCGCTCTGATACCAATTGTTAGGATCAAGAGCACTAAGAGGGGGGGTGAATTAGTGTAGCGGAAAACTTTCGACGATTTAAAACGACGTTCATATGATAAGAACGATTTCAGTATGAAAGTCGAATCGGAAATTGCTTTAACTCAAGATCAAGTAAAGTGCAGTTAAAGTAAAGCTATGGAAGTAGTTGCAGTTAAGATAGAGAACAAAATGTAAATGCAAACCGAGATTTAGAGTCGTTCGGTCAATCTTGACCTACATCCACTTTTGGCTTCCTCCTCCGATGAGGTCACCGACGTCCACTAGAGGCCTTCCTTTAATAGGCGAAGGCCAACCACCCTTTTACAGTTTCACTCCTTTTGACGGGCTTAGGAGACAACCCTTATAGATTTTTCACTCCTCTCTTCAATGATCAAAACTTCAAAGAAAAGAGGGAGAAGAACTTCTAGCCTTTTACAACACTTTTAAGCTCTCCGCCCAGTCTCACTCGGAGACAAAGCCCAAGCGGTGCCACCGCTTGACAGGGGCGGTGCTACCGCCCAGTCTCACTCGGAGACAAAGCCCAAGCGGTGCCACCGCTTGACAGGGGCGGTGCTACCGCCCAGTCTCACTCGGAGACAAAGCCCAAGCGGTGCCACCGCTTGACAGGGGCGGTGCTACCGCCCAGTCTCACTCGGAGACAAAGCCCAAGCGGTGCCACCGCTTGACAGGGGCGGTGCTACCGCCCAGTCTCACTCGGAGACAAAGCCCAAGCGGTGCCACCGCTTGACAGGGGCGGTGCTACCGCCCAGTCTCACTCGGAGACAAAGCCCAAGCGGTGCCACCGCTTGACAGGGGCGGTGCTACCGCCCAGTCTCACTCGGAGACAAAGCCCAAGCGGTGCCACCGCTTGACAGGGGCGGTGCTACCGCCCAGTCTCACTCGGAGACAAAGCCCAAGCGGTGCCACCGCTTGACAGGGGCGGTGCTACCGCCCTTATAGATTTTTCACTCCTCTCTTCAATGATCAAAACTTCAAAGAAAAGAGGGAGAAGAACTTCTAGCCTTTTACAACACTTTTAAGCTCTCAAAATCTCAGAATAAATGCTAAGTTTCGGTTGCTCTTTCATGCATGAAAGGGTGGGGTTTATATAGGCCCCAAATGATTTGCATTTGGAGCTGGCGGTGCTACCGCCCAGTCTCACTCGGAGACTGAGCCCAGGCGGTGCCACCGCTTGACAGGGGCGGTGCTACCGCCCAGTCTCACTCGGAGACAAAGCCCAAGCGTGCCACCGCCTGATAGGAGCGGTTCTACCGGCCCAGCCTCACTCCGAGACTCGCTGCTGGGCGGTGCACCGCCGACCCAGGCGGTGCCACCGTCGGCCAGGAAATCTGGGTCCGAATGGGCTGATCCATTCGGCCCAATTTGGGTCTATCAAGGGGCCCAATTGCCCCAAGATTAAGTTAATGGGATCACCTCCCATTTCTAACTTAATCATTATGCTAACTACAATATTTTTCAAGACATTTACTGCAACTTGCTCCGGTGCGTCAATCGCTTCTTCCGTCGAGCTTCCGGCGAACTTCCGGCGATCATCCGACGAACCCTCGGCGATGCTCCGGCGGACTTCCGGCAAACTCCTGGACTTGCGACAATCCACTTGGCGAGTTCCGATGAGCTTCTTTGGCAAGCTCCTGGACTTTCGGATTTGTTCCCGCAGAACCTCCGATGACCGTCCGGATTTCCGTCGAACTCTCGAACCCCCAATGTGACCATAGTCTTGACTTCGGCGCAACTCCTGCTGCATGTCTTACTTTCATCGTAGTTAATCCTGCATACTTATCTTAACATATGGATTAGATAACAAATGACAATTGACTTCATCATCAAAATCCGAGATTCAACAGTGAGGATATTGAGGATATTGATCCTCAGACCTACGAGGAGGTTATTATGAGTATAGACTCTGGGAATTGGCAAGAATCCAGGAATTCTGAGATAGATTCCATGTACTCCAACAAGGTTTGGAACCTAGTTGATGCGCCCGAGGGTATTATACCCATCAGTTGCAAGTGGATCTTTAAGAAAAAGATCGGAGTAGATGGAAAGGTAGAGACCTAAAAGCAAGGCTAGTAGCTAAGAGGTATCTTCAAAGGCAAGGTGTTGACTATGATGAAACCTTCTCATCTATAGCAATGCTAAAATCCATCCGAATTCTATTAGCTATTGTAGCACACTATGATTATGAGATTTGGTAGATAGATGCAAAAACCGCATTCCTCAATGGGAACCTCGAGGAGGAGGTGTATATGATATAACTTGAGGGATTCGTGTCCAAGGACTGCCCAGATAAAGTGTGCAGGTTGCTTAGATCCATTTATGGACTAAAGCAAGCTTCTCGAAGTTGGAACATAAGATTTGATGAGGCAATTAGATCTTATGACTTCGTTAAGAATGAAGATGAGCCTCGTGTGTACAGGAAGGTAAGTGAGAGCGCTATTACCTTTTTGGTGTTATATGTGGAGGACATCCTAATCATTAGGAATGATGTAGAAATGCTATATACAGTAAAGGCTTGGTTATCTAGACACTTCTTCATGAAGGACTTAGAAGAAGCATCCTATATCTTAGTGATTCATATCTATAGAGATTGATCCAAGAGGATGCTTGGCTTGTCCCAGTCCAGGTACATAGATATCATTGTCAAAAGGTTTGGCATAAAAAATTCTAAGAGAGGTCTCATACCAATGAGATATGAGATATCGCTTTGTAGGAGTATGTCCCCAAAGACTCCTGAAAAAAGGGCGAACATGGATAGATACCTTATGCCTCAGCAATAGGGTCTATCATATATGTCATGCTATGTACCAAGCTTAATATTGCGACAGCAAAGGTAGCAAACGAGTGTGTTTGGATAAAGAAGTTCATCATAGATCTAGGGGTCGTGCCAGGCACCGAGGAGCCGATTCCTTATATTGCGACAACTACGGGGCGATTACTCAAATAAGGAAACCCGGGTCTCATCAGAAGTGTTTTGAGGAGGTTCCAACTTATTAGAGATATCACAACCGGAGGAGATATAGTAGTGGAAAGAGTTCCAGCCGAAGATAATATTGCAGATCCATTGACAAAGCCATTGTCTCATATTATCTTTGAGCGTCATAGGAGTCTGATGGGGATCAGACACATGGGTGATTGACTTTAGGTCAAGTGGGAGATTGCTAGTCATATATGCCCTATAAGCCAATCACGTGAGTGATGGCACATGTGACTTAACACGTAGTCTTTTTACTTATTATATTTTAGTATTTATCACTTTATATTGCTTGTTGCATATATACATGTATATTGTGATGTCCTTGGATCTATGTAATGGGAATCGGATCGTGATGAGATCACGATAATGAGACTGATTCGCCTTTAAACACAGATCCTAAATAATCCCGATCACAGGTTACTCGAGAGGGACATCGAGATAACCGGACAGACTGGTGTGTTATATACTCGTCCATATGATGGATGCAGCTGGTCTCATAGCTACTCATGTGGGGACACTAGGGATATAGCATAAGTGCTCATTGGAGAATGAGTTCACTGATTGATCCGCTTATGGAATGTTGGATGGTTGATGATGCCTTTTTGTCAGACAACGATTCCGTAGTCCTAGTGGTGTATCTGGCCCTTAGACTTGAGACACCAAGGATTTCCTATATGAGTACTCCACTCTTTGATACCATACTTATAGGTTTAGATGTCCTAGATCTAATACAGTCGGTCATTGGGAGTGGCAGTCAACCTTACGAGGGCTATTGATGAGTGTCGATATAGGATCATCCACTCTTGGTGTCATGAGAGGAATATCCCATGTGTTCTTGCTTAGACAAATCCGTAGCTAGGGTCATTCGGATTGAGAGAGAAAGAGTTCTCCAAGAGAATCCGATTAGAGCGAGACTCGAGTAGAAACCGTGTGGGTGTGATAGCACCATGCCCAGTATATGGTCTTTGAGATATTAGATAGATAAGGGACTATAGGTACATAGTAATTGAGAATAGACATGTCCAATGGATTGGGTTCCCTTGTATCGTTTGGGGACTACGGCGTAGTGGCCTAGTACGTCCGTAGTCGATGAGTCGAGTGAATGTTTATGGAGATAATAATTCACTGAGTCGGAAGAAGTTCCGACAAGTATGACTCACAGCCAGCTCGATATTGGGCCTAGAGGGTCACACACATATTGTAGGTGTTGTGATGAGTAGATATTCGGATATAAGATATTCGTCAGAGTCCTTGTCTTATTGGATATCCAATAAGCCCTTAAATTATTGGATCGTATGAATGAGATCCAATAAGAGCCCATGAGAGTATTAGATAGAGATCCACTAATCTAAGAGGCTTGAGTAATTGGATGCAGATCCAATACCCAATAGGGAAGGATCCATTAGGGTTTGACAGGGGACCTCTATAAATAGGAGGGATTCAGTGGTTTATATGCTAGAGCTTTTGCTTGCCTCACTTATTCTCCTCCCCCTCTCCACCTTAGAGTGGGCCTGGAGTTTTGAGGAGCATCATCGCAGCCCTGCTATGTGGATCACCGCTAGAGAGAGGAGGGCGCTTGACCTCATTCACCCTCTCCTAAAGATCTACAAGGATTCAGGGATATACGATCTCCCTAGGTAACACAATTTATCTTATATGCGGTTTTAAGTTTCGTGAATTTTTGCATACCAATCTTCACACGACGACGAACAAACCTTTGGGGAATTGGAGATTTTGTTTTCTGTTCTTACGTTGCGCATGTGATGTCGCCCCCAAGATTTCCTAACATATACATCACTATCTATGAGTTCCAGCAACTCAATGGCTTTCTCTCCAGTTCCACTAAAAGGAGTATTAGTCAATTTTCCATGAAAGCAAGGCTTGCAAGTTGTATATGACTCATAATCGAATAGATCTAGATATCTATCCTTTAGTAACTTTTGGATCTTTCCCTCATGGATGTTACCTAGCCTACAATGTCATAGGTATATATTGTTCATCTCATCTTGTTTCCTCTTGCAAATGCTTACATTCATAATATGTAGAGCAGTGTCTAGCATAAATAAACCATTATGTAGTATTCCTCTCGTGATGATCTCATCATTTAATAATATTGAACAACCATTCTAAAAACCTAATTTATATCCACTAATTGTCAAACATGAAATGGAAATAATATTTTTGATAATAGAAGAAACAAAATAACATGCATCCAATACAATAATAGCTCTATAAGGCAAATTTAGGGTGACCTTGCTAACGGCTATTGTAGTAACTTTTGCTCTATTGTCCATCTTAAGGTCCATTTCGCCTTTTGCCAATCTCCTAGGTCTTGCCAGTGCCTGCAATGAATTACAAATATGATAAGTACTACCAATATCCAATACCCAAATATTATCATAAGAGTCTAACAAATGGAGACTGATCATGAATGTACTCGAAGCTTCTCCAAGCTTCTGTTTCACTCTCTCTACAAGGTACTCTTTGTAGTTTCTCTTCCAATGCTCATCTTTGCCATAGTGGAAGCACTGACATTTATCCTTTGTTGAGTCTTTCTTAGCAATCTTTGCTTTACCTAGTTTGACCTTGCCCTTGCCCTTCTTAAGGGACTTTTCTACTTTCCTTTTCTTTTTGGTCTCACTAGTATAGAGAACTGGCTTCTCTTTCTTGATAGTGCTCTCTACCTCCCTCAACTTATTGAGGAGCTCATAAATAGTTACCTCAAGCTTGTTTATATTAAAATTTATTATGAACTATGAAAAGGATTCTAGTAGGGACTAAAGCATAAGATCCACACACAAGTTATCCTCTAGGACCATTCCTAGACCTATGAGTTTCTCTATCCACTCAATCATCTTTAGGATATGGTTCTAAACTGATATCCCCTCAGTCATCCTAGCATGGAAGAGGCTCTCGGATATCTATTATCGCTGAGTCCTTCCCTATTCCTCAAACAGTTTACGGACATGTAGGATAATAGATCTAGCATGCATCCTTTCATGCTGTCTCTACAACTCAAGAGTCATTGAGCCCAATATGTAACACTGAGCAAGAGTAGAGTCATCTATGTACTTCATGTAGCAAGTGATCTCATCCTCACTTGCCTCTTCCTCAGGCGTAGGTATCACTGTATTAAGGATGTACATAATTTTCTCCACCATGAGAATAATTCTCAAGTTACAGAGCCAATCCATATAATTCGAACCAGTGAGGTGGTTGACATCAAATATGCTAAGTAAGAGATTTGAAAGTGACATTCTCTAGAATAAAGATGCAGTAGAAATAAATAACATGTAAGTTTTACAAATAAATAAATAAATAAGATATGAACTTCTATCTTAATCTATTTCCACTATTTTTCTGGTGAATCACACGACACCCTCAGCATGTGAAATGGAAGTCTCCGGCAGACTTCTAGTGGGGATCGGGATCCAATCAGCATCTTAGTGTAACCTCGAGGGACTCAACCAATCACACTAAGCCCAAAAGATAGGCAACTATTGTCATTCACAACTCCTTATGATTCTCGTCTTGTTTGGCCTCCGAACCACCATGGTCTCGAGAGACTCGACCAACCATGTTATTCGGTTAAGCCAATACCATCATTACAAGATGAGTATAATTCGATGATATACCCTCGAGGGACTCGACCAAGTATACTATGTCCTCAGGTCATCGATGACATCTCTATATCATAGGCAAGATAGTGAATCACGATATAGGTGAGCCTCGAGAGACTCGACCAACTCAACCTACATCAAGAATTGATCCCTACCTATAATGATGGAAGGCCACATGGGTCAATCTAATTGTCTCACATTTACCAACTTAATATTGTCCAGAGAGGGGATTTTGATTTGGTCTCCTAATATGACATGTCACACACATATATATTTAATATATATCTACATTATATGTAAACATATATACATATCCAGTGGGTGTATAAGCAATCACACATCACATGAGCAATCACACTAGATGATCATGGACCACAGCCTAATATCATCAGGCACGAGCTAGTGGGTCTAATCATTCACATCAAGATCTATGTGTGTAGTGGTGCATCTCTATGGCCTGTGATAATCCATCTCATCCTTGTCAATTCTGTCAGCATCTCGATGCATCTCCATGCATCGTGATCATCCATCATGACCTCGCGGGTCCTCCTATCGCTTCCACGCTCCCATTGTGTCTCCTCATGTGATTACAACTGTATCATAGGCACGTAGGCTCGATAATAAATGAGAAATAAAATAGAGGCTCACAGGACCCAATAATAATAATAATCACAAGTATACATATATCACACAATCTATGATCATCCGTCTACATATCATACTTCTCATGTACACATCATCATCATGTAAGACTACTTAATAATAATAATAATAATAATAATTAAAAATTTTAATTAATTAATATATTTTAAAATGGGGGATATATTTTTTCAAATTATGAGTGTTGTTTTGGTAATTTGGATAAATGAATGGAATTGGAATTTTATAAATTCATAAGGGCAAAATTATCTTTTTATCTAAAAAACCCTAAACCTTTCTCTTATCCCTATTGTGTTGTTGTTGCCACCCTACTGGCAGTAACCTGTATGGTGGTGGGAGTGGAGGCGCCGCCCCTGCACATGGGTGGTGTACCCACGAGCAGCACCACCCTCGCGGGCGAGCACCCCTACGAGCATCGACGCCTCCGTAGGTGGTGTTGCCCCGATGGGCAGGTGCCCTTGCAGGTAGTTCTGCCAATGGGTGCAGCTCCCGCAAGCGCTGCCCCTTGCAGGGACAGTGCCCACAGACGTTGTTGGCCCCGCGACGCCTCTGCCCGGGGGTGCATTATCTACAAGAACTATTAGATAAGGGTTTCATACGACCAGCATTTCACCGTGGGGTGCTCCGATGCTATTAGTGAAGAAGAAGGATGGAACATTGAGGCTTTGTATTGATTATAGACAATTGAATCAAGTGACCATCAAAAACAAGTATCCCATACCCAAAATTGATGATTTGTTTGATCAATTGCAAGGTGCACAAGTATTCTCCAAGATTGACCTGAGGTCAAGTTACTATCAATTGAAGATCAAGGAGGATATCCCAAAAACAGCTTTTAGAACTCGTTATGGTCACTATGAATTCTTGGTGATGTCTTTTGGTTTATCTAATGCCCCTACTACTTTTATGAAACTGATGAATAGGATATTTCAGCCACTCTTGGATGAATGTGTAATTGTATTCATTGATGACATATTAGTGTATTCAAGGAGTAATTAGGAGCATGAGGAACACTTGAGAAATGTATTGTCCATACTAAGAGAAAAGAAGTTGTATGCAAAGTTCAACAAATGTGAATTTTGGTTGAATGAAGTTGCTTTCTTAGGCCATGTGATTTCAGGGAAGGGCATATCTGTTGATCTAAAGAAAGTAGAAGCTATAGTTAAATGGGAAGTACCAACAAATGTAATAGAAATTAGAAGCTTCTTGGGCATGGCAGGTTATTACAAGAGATTTGTAGAGGGATTTTCTTGAATCGCTCAACCTCTCACCAAACTTACTCAAAAGAATGTGAAATTAGTATGTGGTGATGATTGTGAGCAAAGTTTTCAAGAGTTAAAAAGAGGATTGACTAGTGCCCCTATTCTCGCTATTCCAAGTGGGAATGAGGGATTTGTAGTTTATACTGATGCCTCAAGAAAGGGTCTTGGATGTGTTTTGATGTAAGAAGGGAGAGTGATTGTTTATGCTTCTAGACAACTAAAAGGTTATGAACTGAATTATCCAACTCATGATTTGGAATTGGCAGTAATTGTTTTTGCTCTAAAGATTTGGAGGCATTATTTGTATGGGCAAGAATTTGAAATCTTTACTGATCACAAGAGTTTAAAATATATTTTTACTCAGAAAGAGTTAAATATGAGACAGCGGAGATGGATAGAACTTCTAAAGGATTATAATTGTGTCATCTGTTATCACCCGGACAAAGCCAATGTTGTAGCTGATACACTTAGTAGAAAATCTACAAATTTTATGGCTAGTCTGGTTGTGAAGCAATAGAAGTTATTAGAAGAAAATTATGATTTGAATGCTATGAGGAAAGAGCAAGACTCAATGATATTGATGGCCTCCATCCAGGTGTAATATGATCTTATTCAACAAATTAAAGAAGGATAACTACGATATCCACATTTAATCTACTTGAGGAATGAAGTAGAAAAGGAATTGAAGCTGAATTTTCAAGTTTCAGAGGATGGCCTATTGAAATTTGGGGATAGAGTATGTGTTCCAAATGACCCAGATATCAAGAATCAAATCTTGAAGGAATGTCATATTTCAAAGTACACCATACATCCTGGGAGTACTAAGATGTATAATGATCTCCAAAGTCATTATTGATGGGAAGGCATGAAGAAGGAAATTGTAATATATGTTTCAAAATGTTTGACTTGTAAGCAAATCAAAGTAGAACACCAGAGATATGGAGGTTTATTGCAACCTTTAGATATTCTTGAATGGAAATGGGAATGTGTTACCATGGACTTTATTTCAAAACTACCCAGAACTTCTAGAAATCATTATGCTATTTGGGTTATCATTGATAGGTTAACAAAATCTGCATATTTCTTACCGATCAATATGACTTATTCGCTTGAAAGACTTATTGATTTATATATCAATGAAATAGTAAGACTTCATAGTATTCCAAAGGAGATCATCTCTGACAGGGACCCTAGATTTCTCTCTAGATTATGGAGAAGATTACAGGAATCTATAGGCACTAAAGTCAAATTTAGCACTGCATATCACCCTCAAATCGATGGTCAATCAAAAAGAACTATTCAAACACTTAAGGATTTGCTTAAAGCCTATGTTATGGATTGAAAAGATGAATGAGATAAAGATATGTCACTTATTGAGTTCACTTATAATAATAGTTATCATTCAAGTATTCAAATGACTCCTTATGAAGCTTTATATGGGCGAAAGTGGCAGAACACCTATATGTGGGAAGAAGTTGGTGATAGAAAGTTGTTAGCACTAGATAAAGTACAAAAAACTACATGAAGAAAATTCAAGTATAAAGGAAAAGTATTAAAGACAAGCTCCGAGTCATCACAAGAGTTATGCTGACAATAGAAAACGAGATATGAGTTTCATGAGTCGGGGGATTTATGTTTCTAAGGTCTCCCCGTCCCAAAGGTGTCTGTAATGATAAAGTCAAATTAGCACTGCATATCACCCTCAAATCGATGGTCAATCAAAAAGAACTATTCAAACACTTAAGGATTTGCTTAAAGCCTATGTTATGGATTGAAAAGATGAATGAGATAAAGATATGTCACTTATTGAGTTCACTTATAATAATAGTTATCATTCAAGTATTCAAATGACTCCTTATGAAGCTTTATATGGGCGAAAGTGCAGAACACCTATATGTTGGGAAGAAGTTGGTGATAGAAAGTT
This sequence comes from Musa balbisiana, assembly GCA_004837865.1. Taxonomy (NCBI): domain Eukaryota; kingdom Viridiplantae; phylum Streptophyta; class Magnoliopsida; order Zingiberales; family Musaceae; genus Musa; species Musa balbisiana. Next base: position 27,342,763 of record CM017192.1, on the reverse strand, counting down.
GTTAGCACTAGATAAAGTACAAAAAACTACTGAGAAAATTCAAGTTATAAGGAAAAGATTAAAGACAGCTCAGAGTCATCAAAAGAGTTATGCTGACAATAGAAAACGAGATATTGAGTTTCAAGTCGGGGATTTTATGTTTCTAAAGGTCTCCCCGTCCAAAGGTGTTGTAAGATTTGGTAAGAAAGGAAAGTTAAGCCCAAGATTTATTGGACCTTTTGAGGTCCTTGAGATGATTGGTTCTATCGCTTATCGGGTTGCCTTGCCACCATCGTTGTGCCATATCCATAATATATTTCATGTTTGATGATTAGAAAGTATATACCTGATCTCTCTCATATTATTGAGTATAAGCCGATAGAGATCGACAAAGACTTGTCTTATATGGAAGAGCCCACTCAGATTATTGATAAGAAGGAAAAGATCCTAAGGAATCGAGTCATCCCTCTAGTTAAAGTAATTTGGAGACATCATTCTGGAGAGGAAACAACCTAGGTGCTAGAAGAGGAAATGAAGAAAGTTTATCCTCATCTTTTCATCGATGGAGGTATGATAAATTTAGAGGACTAAAATTTTCTTTTAGGGTGGGGAGAGTGTAACATCCCTCGTTTCTAAATTTTTGTATAAGTTTCTATTCGTAACGTAAGTATCCATTTTAAATTCTATAAAAGAGCCAAAGTATAAATTTGAGAACTTATTTATAAGATTTGGGGACCTGTTTGAAAAAAAATCAGAGGACCTATATGTAAACCTTGAGGACCTAATCATAAATATAATAATACAAGGACTAAACTATAAAATATACAAAATTACAAATCCCACCACCTAAGCCTCTCTGCTTTTGTTCTCAAGGAACCTGAGAAGGCAGCTACGTTGAAGAGATGAAGAGAGAAAGAAGAAGAAAAAAAAAGGGAAGAAGAAGAGAAATTTGAGGCTTTGGGGTTTTTTGCTCAAATCTTCCCATTTAGGGTCAAAATTCTTAAAGGCAAGTATTCTAACCCCATCCTATAGAAATATTAGTCTTTGTTTTTATATTTATTCTGAATTATTCGAAAGATTTCAGCTTAGAACCTGATATTTCTCTTGTTATATATAAAATCATGAATTTGAAAATTTTCGGTAAACTAACTTCTATGCATTGTTTTGGACCTAACTTTTAGTAGTGAACTCTGATTTAGGTAAAACATATTTCATTTGAAACTAGACTCAATAATCTTTATTTCGACACCTGTATTGAATGATTTGGAGTTTAATTACCTATACAAAATTCTATTTCAATTTATCTTGTAGATTCTGTAAAACAGGAATTAAAATTTTTAACCTTTTATTACTGATCTACTTATAACTTCTTGTTGGGAAATCAGATTCGAGTGAAGCATGATTTATTAGAAACTAAACTTCAAAATCTTTCTATGTTTATTTGATTTGAAGGATTTGGAATAATATTCAAACTGAAACAACTATTTTCACCAAACATATGAATTCAGGAAAACAGAGTTGATGTTTTCTGACCTTCCATCACGCAATTATTTGTAACTCCCTATAGGTAACTCTGATTGATACAAAACTTAGTTTTACTAAAACTAGATTGATACATCTTTTGAATGACACTAATTTTAGATAAATTGGAGCATCAATGGTTATCTAATTAATTCATGCAATATACCTCTCAAGTTCTGCCAGAATCGAGCTTTGGTCGATTCCGCTCTTTCTTGTTTATCTCTTGGGAAATTGATTTCAGCTAAAATCCTTACTTTAGTTGAGCTTTACATTATTGTTTTGAATTCATATATACTCTTATCCTTCAATTATTTGCATACCTGATCTAATTATGTAAAGTTCATATTTGTATCGTAATATTTCGTATTCCTGATCTAATTCCATTATTCCGCATGTGCTTTTGATATGTGCCTATTCCTATTGTATTCCTTTGGACATTAAATTCATCTATCATTCTTGCTTCAATTGAGCTATATGTGTGCTTTGAATCCTTATATGCTTTTGCTTTTATTTTATTTCAAATCTGAATGCATTTGTGAAATATTATGTTTGCATCGTATTGATTCATAAAGGCACATATACATTTATTGTTTTCATGTGCTTCCAATATGTGTTAATTTTATTGTTCATACTATCATTTTGTACTCTAGTATTTGAGGGATACTGTGAACCTTTGCTAGAAATGGTAAAGGGAGTTATGCATAGAGCCTATGATGCTCTACCGGCCTCCTATGACTTCACTCAAACATGGGTGGATGGAGCTCCTAGACGTGAGAGACTTATGTTTGGTGGTCATTCAGAAATAGATGTACCATATTATATTATGGTCTCACTTCACCTTCTATGTGTTTGATATGATATCCAGAGCTTTGAAGCATTTATCAACATTTTGATCATGATATTAAAAACTTTTAAGCATTTATCAACATTTTGATCATGATATTAAAAACTTTTAAGCATTTATCAACATTTTGATCATGATATTAAAAACTTTTAAGCATTTATCAACATTTTGATCATGATATTAAAAACTTTTAAGCATTTATCAACATTTTGATCATGATATTAAAAACTTTTAAGCATTTATCAACATTTTGATCATGATATTAAAAACTTTTAAGCATTTATCAACATTTTGATCATGATATTAAAAACTTTTAAGCATTTATCAACATTTTGATCATGATATTAAAAACTTTTAAGCATTTATCAACATTTTGATCATGATATTAAAAACTTTTAAGCATTTATCAACATTTTGATCATGATATTAAAAACTTTTAAGCATTTATCAACATTTTGATCATGATATTAAAAACTTTTAAGCATTTATCAACATTTTGATCATGATATTAAAAACTTTTAAGCATTTATCAACATTTTGATCATGATATTAAAAACTTTTAAGCATTTATCAACATTTTGATCATGATACCAAACATTCATCATTTAGAGCATTCATGATACACATCATATACATCACATACATCATCATAATAAAAAAAAATAAGTATTGCATGTATCATTCCATCACATGGAGAATATCAAGAAGAATCATAGTATGAAAAATCTTGATTTATAGAAAAATATCATGTATCAAATATCGAGAAATCAAGATGATGATATAGATGAAGACATTCCTATAGCAAAAAGATGTCACATAAATAATCTTGATTCATGTATAATATCTCTCAATTCTTTATGAATCATTATAATTCCAAAAAAATCATGATTCATTTCGATAAATTTCAATAAAAAGATACAAGAACACATAGTAGGAGATCTTGATTCATAAATGATTTCAAATTATAATTCATGAGAAATCAAGATCATGATTTCGATAAAAACCATTAAATTCAAATCATCAAAATCTTAACATTACTTTCAAGAGATTCAAAATGGACACAAACAACTTTATCAATCTCTTAGTGAAAAATTCATAAGATAGAGAAAAAATAATTTAAAAAAAAAATACTTTTCTCTTTTTAGTTGTTTAAATTCATGTGATTTATTTCTTTTATGCCAAATAAAAATGTGCATCAACCTTTAGAATCAAAAAATGAATTTCGTCATAAAAACCATCAAGACCAATAACTCACAAAAATCATCATGTATAACTTTAAAATCTCATGCATAAAATTGTCAAATCATGGTATCAAAACTTTAATATTTTCATTACAACATCAAGCAAGGTTTCATTGAACATAATTTTGAATGATTCTTATAGATATCTAAAACTTCTTTAGTTTTAATTCATATGATTGACTTTATATTAGCATACTTAAATTTTTGTTCTTATGTTAAAACCATACATCATGTTTGAAAAACAAAGACAAGGTTCATAAAAAATATCAAGCCTTCCATACAAAAGCCAAGCATCGTCATTGAAAAGCAATATGGAAATCATCAAGATACACATTCTTGCTTCTCAAGCACGTATATAAGATTAATCTTACTAGGTGTGCAATCATTAGATTTATATCTAACATTTTATTGCATTAACATAAAACATGTAATTTTCATTATCATTTTCAAAATTACGAGCATAATCATATTTTTGCATTTTTATTTTTAAACATTTAATTTTTAAGAAAATTAATTCAAAACTAAATTACAAAAAAAAATACAACATGAAAAGCATCATGTAATTTCAAAGTAAATTAGGGGGATTTCGATTACCTCATTATTGAAAGCGATTAAGGCGTAGTTTGCTACCTCGCCTTTCTTGATTTTCTCCTTGTCTTCGAAGGAGCTCGATTCATCCCAATTTTTGTTCTTCTTCGTACGTTCAAAGCAAATAGTTCCGTTCTTTTTGTTCGTAAATTTTTGTTTCATTAACTTTTTAAATTTCTTAGTGAGTTCAAGTTCACCATCACTTGAGCTTATGCTCGAGTGGTCTTCAAATATTCTAAATTTGAAATCCTTCCTGTCTTCTGGAAGGTTGTTTTTGAGTTCTTTACGTGCATTGCACATTATTTCATAGGTCATTAAAGACCCAATAAGTTCTTCGATCAAAAAAGTATTCAAATTTTTTGATTCTTGTATAGCCGTTATTTTTGAATCCCAATTCTTAGAAAGCGATCGTAAAATCTTGTTAACGAGTTTAAAATTCAAAAAGCATTTGCCAAGAGCTTTTAAACCATTGACGACATCGGTAAAACGGGTGTACTTGTCAACAATGGTTTCGCTATGCTTCATTCGAAAAAGTTCAAAATCATGCATTAAAAATTTGATTTTAGAATCTTTAACTTTATTCGTGCCTTCATATGTGATTTCGAGAATATGCCAAATATCGAAGGTCATTTCGTACAAAGAAACCCGATTAAACTCGTTTTTGTCTAAGGCGCAAAATAAGGCATTCATAGCCTTTATATTTAGAGAAAACGTCTTCTTCTCCAAATCATTCCAATTGTTCATTGGAAGAGAAGACATTTCAAATCTGTTTTCGACTATGTGTCATAAATCGAGATTCAATGAAAGTAAAAAAACTCTCATTCGAGTTTTCCAATTAGTGTAGTCCGTCCCATTGAAAAAGGGAGGACAAATGAGAGAGTGACCCTCTTGAAAGCCGAAAAAAGCCATTTCTATTTGGGTGTTAAACCAAATTAGAAAATTGTAGCTCTGATATCAATTATTAGGATCAAGAACACTAAGAGGGGGGGGGGGGGGGGGGGGTGAATTTAACTTGAGAGCAAATGAAAGTATAGATGATATAAAGCAACGGAGGCAGTTTGCAGTTAAGATAAAGAGCAGAATGTAAATGCAAACTGAGATTTAGAGTGGTTCGGTCAATCTTGACCTACATCCACTTTTGGCTTCCTCCTTCGACGAGGTCACCGACGTCCACTAGAGGCCTTCCTTTAATAGGCGAAGGCCAACCACCCTTTTATAGCTTTTCTCCTTTTGACGGGCTTAGGAGGCAACCCTTACGAACACTCACACTCCTCTTACAGAATTCTAAACTTAGAGTTGGAGGAAAATTCTAAAGAGATTGCACCAGTGTTTCTTTGCTTTTAGACTCTCTGTGCTTGTATACTTTAACCAGGGATAAGAGGGGTATTTATAGGCTTCAAGTTGATTCAAACTTGGAGCCTAAAAACATCTCATCCCGAGTTCCTCGGGCACGGGCGGTACCACCACCTGCACTCCCAATGTCAGTTTGGCTAACACTATCCTGGGTGGTACCACCGCCCAGGTCTGACAGTACCATTGCCTGGGGGCCAGTGTTGGGTGGTACCACCGCTTGGCACCCTGTTAAGGGCGGTACAACCACCTAGACTAGCGGTACCACCACCTGACACAGTCTCGAAGATTGTGCCATGACGATGAGACTTCTTGGGGCACTGTTTGGGCTTCTTATTGGGCCCAACATAGTTCTTACATGGGCCTAGCTAGCTCCTAATTGGGTTGGCCCAAATCCAAGCCCAATTACGTGCTAACTATGAAATCCTAAGACATTTGCTAAGCTAAACAAGTCCCTATGTCTATTATTCACGACGATCTTCTTGGCGAGTTCCGACGAGCTTCTCTGGCAAGCTCCGAGACTTCTCGACTGGTTCCTCCAAAACTTCCGACAAATGTCCGGACTTCCGACGAACTCTCGAACTCCCAACGTGATCGCGTCCTTAACTCCTGGACTTCATTTTGCTTCATGCCTTGCTATCGTAGTTAATCCTGCACATGTAAAACAAACTTCGATCTAGACAATTAATACTAAGCATTAATCAAGTTGTCCGGCATGTCATTGGTCTCTCGATGCTTCGTCCGATTCTTCGGCACATCGTCCTCTCTTACGGCCTATTGCCCAATTGGTCAGTTGACTTTGCAATTCCGATATTCTTTGCACAGTGTCCGTTCTTCTTGGCCCGATGCCCGAATCCACGGCCCAAAGCCTTCTGTTGATACGTCGATCGATCCATCGGCCCATCGTCCAATCGTCTGATATGTTCCTTCGGCCCAACATGATTTTTCCTGCTTTAATTGTCTCATCCTGATCGAAGCATCATGCGTAACTCAAAACGCAGATTAAAACATAAACACATATCAATTGGTTTCATCATCAAAATCCGAGATTCAACAATAAGTGTGTCTAAGATGAAGCAAGATGAGGTGAACAATGCATATCTATGTCATTGTAAGCTGGGTCATATCCAGAAGAATTCAAAGATTGCTAAAAGATAGATACTTAGATCAATTTGATTATAAATCATATGCAACCTACGAATCTTGCCTTCAAGGGAAATTGACCAACTCTCCATTTAGTGGAACTAAAGAGAGCTACTAAGTTGCTACAACTCATTTATAATAATATATGTGATCCTATGTGAACTCAGGCCATAGATAGTTATTCTTACTTCATTACATTTATTGATGACTTCTCTATGTATAGACATATGTACTTAATGAAGTACAAGTTCAAGACCTTCGATAAATTTAAGGAATATAAGAATAAGATAGAAAACCAAACTAGAAAGATTATCGAGACTCTTCGATCAAATTGAGGAAGAAAATACTTGAGTACAGAGTTCACCTACTTCCTCATGGACCATGGGATCTTATCTCAATGGACTCTTCCTTATATACCTTAACTCAATGGTTTATTAGAAAAAAAGAATTACACGTTGTTAAACAAGGTACGGTCCATGATGAGTTTTGCTAACCTACCCGTCTCATACTAGAGATACACCCTCGATTTTGTAGCTTACCTTTTGAATAGAGTTTCAACTAAATCGATAGTCTCTACACCATATGAGATATGGAAAGAGAAGAAGCTTGATCTTAAGGTAATTAAGATTTGAGATTGTCTTGTCTATGTTATGAGACACAATCCTGACAAGTTAGAACTAAGGATAGAATAGTGCAAGTCCATGGGATATTCTAAGAAAACTTGTGAGTATTATTTCTATTACCTTGAGAACCAAAAGGTCTTTATTGCCAAGAGGATGGTGTTCTTTTAAGAAGGAACACATTCTTGATAGAAACAATGAGAGTGTAATAGAGTTGAGTGAGGTTGGAGAACTTAACTCAAGCATCATTTCATAAGTCAAGTTTGTTCATGTATCTAGCACATAAGTTCTAACTTTACATATGTCCGGCAGAGTACTCCACCCTTTTAAGATATATGTAAGACATATCAAGGGAGAGGACACTGAAGATATTAATCCTTAGACCTACAAAAAGGCTATTACGAGTATAGACTCTGAGAAATAGCAAGAAACCATAAATTTCAAGATGGATTCCATGTACTCTAATAAGGTTTGCTATCTAGTTGATGCACTTGAGGGTATCATACCCATTGGTTGCAAGTAGATCTTCAAGAAAAAGATCGGAGTAGATGGAAAGGTAGAAACCTATAAGGTAAGGCTAGTGGCTAAGGGGTATTATCAAAGGCAAAAAGTTGACTATGACGAAACCTTCTCACTCGTAGCCATTCTGAAATCCATCCAAATTCTATTAGATATTTGTAGCACATCATAATTTTGAGATCTGACAAATGGACATAAAAACTGTGTTCCTTTATAGCAACATCGAAGAGGAGGTGTATATGATACAACTTGAGAGATTCATGTCTAAGGAGAGTCTAGATAAGGTGTACAGATTGCTTAGATCCATATATAAATCATAACAAGCTTCTTGAAGTTGGAACATATGATTTGATGAGGTGATCAGATCTTATAACTTCATTAAAAATGAAGATGATCCTTTTGTATACAAGAAGGTAAGTGAGAGTGCTATCACCTTCTTGGTGCTATGTGGATAACATCCTGGTCATTGGGAATGATATATGAATGCTCTCCATAATACAGGCTCAGTTATCTAGACACTTCTCCGTGAAAGACTTAGGGAAAGCATCTTACTTCTTGGGGATTCGGATCTATAGTGATAGATCCAATAGGATGCTTGGTTTATCCCAATCTAGGTACATAGACATAATTGCAAAAAGGTTTGGCATGAAAATTTTTAAGAGAGCTCTTATACCGATAAGACATAAAATATCACTTTTTAGGAGTATGTCCCCAAAGACTCCTGTAGAAAGGACAAACATAGATAGGATCCAAGCATGATATAGCGCATGCTCTAAATGTTATGAGCAAGTATTGGGAGGATCCAAGCTTGGAATATTACAAGACAGTAAAGTGTATCCTTGAGTACTTGAGAAGAACTAAGGATCTTTTACTGATATATGATAAAAGTAGCCTCAAGGTTGAGGGATATATGGACTCGAGTTTTCAGTTTGATATTAATGATAACAAGTCGAACTCAAGGTATGTGTTTCCCTAAATGGAGGAGCAGTAAGCTGGAAGAGTTCTAAACAAGATACTATTGTTGACTCGACTCTTTAGCCACCTACCTCCTATTCTTCTCCCTCTCTTTCCTCCCTTGCCATCAACCCTATTTGGGGCAAGAGAACTGTAAGAAGGGGCCAGCCCCTTCTTATGTTTGCTATTATATGGTGGTGCACTAAAGTGAGGAAAGCATGCATCACAAGAGGAGGTGCATCGCCGCTTCATCTACCATGTGAATCACTACTAAAGAGGAATTTGCAAGAGCTCCTTCATCCACGAAGTGGGATCTGCATATTAGGGATATATGATCTCTCCTAGGTGAGAACATCTCACACATGTTACATAATTTTTGATTTTATGAGTTTTTCACTCCCAATCGTTGCACATGATTTGACATAAATTTATTTTTGGAGAATCGATTGCTATTTTGTTTTTTTGTTGTATATATGATGCTCTCCCATGGTTTCCCAACAGTGGTATTAGAGCCCTTACGACTAAGAATTTCAATGTGTAGTGCAAAAATAAAATAGAAATCAGTTTCCCTAAAAAGAGGACCGCCTAGCTCCTAAACGAAGCTTCACCACTTGAAGATTGAGATGCTCCTAATAAACTGCCTCATCCTATAGATTCCTTTGTCCTGCTTGTAATACTTGCTCTCCACATCAATCAAGAGGAGTCATTAGAAGGGACTTGCACTTTCGATAGAGAACCAATTGGGTCAACTCACCGGTCGATGATCTTTGTGTTAATATCTTATATATAATATTTTTAAATAGACTTGTAGTGTTTCGATGGAATTATAAAAAAATATTATAATAAAAAATGAAAGTCTTATACATAGGGGATTAATCTGATTTACTTGTAGACCAATCCATAACATGTTCAATGAGAAAAATTATAACATGTCATGTTAGATGTATTTCGAGGATGGCCATTAAGAAATTTGAAAATGAGGGGTACCTCCTTTAAAAAGTTCAAAAGGAGAGATTCTTTTTAAAAAATCACCATTATTTTTTTAAAAATATATTATTAATTTATAGAAGAACAAAAAACACTCTTACTATCAAAGAGCAAAAGACACTATTAGAATTAGAAAACACCCGTGAGGGCCACTCCCCTCTCTAAAAAAAAAAAGAAAATTCATCTCCTTAGCATATTTGGACACTTCAATTTTCTCTTAAAAAAATATTATATACATCAAAATTATAGGTCCAAATACTATGCATAATATTTTAGATTGCTAAAAGGATTGTAGAGTTCCTTCGTAATACTCTAATAAGAATTAGTTAACCATATTCGATATGCATGTCTAAACCCATCTAAAACCATGTCTTCAAGTTCAACGAGCACAGCCAATACAACACCTTCCCTCAGTTAAATCTTGTAATCGTTATCGTTGTACACTGAAACTGTTACACATCTTTCTTCACCATAATTATGACCGAGTTGTCCGGAGTATTATTGAATCTCGTTTGTGCAGAGAAGGGTCAAATCATGTAGTGTAGTCAAATTAAATTTCTAACCTTATTTGAAATCCATAATATGATAATATGAATTAAGCTATAGCTATTCTCTTTCCCAAATGCTATCTGCATTTATGAACAGAAAAAATGCACATGACCCCAAATGCAATTACCTCTAGTGGTGTTCAAACTAGTTCGAACCAAACCATTAAGGATTAAAACAAACCGAACTATTTTTTCGGTTCGACTCGGTTAAGGTAGCCAACACCAAAACCAATTTGATTTTTTGGTTCGATTATTTGATCGAATAACAAGCAGGAGCTGAAACAACTCCACCAGAAGGTTTTGTCCTCTAATATTGGTGACTATAGACAACAAAGTATCAAACAAAAGCCTCCTAGGGAGTTCATCTTCATGCAAATCATATAACAACCATTCAAGAACGGATGGAAGATGTTTGTTCACTTTTCCATGAGGATAAGGGAGGAGTGTCGGACGTTCTCCATGTATTCAGTGCAGCATCATACCTATCACCCTTCACAGCATCTGCCAAAGCATATGATTCAAGTTCAGCCATCTCCTCAGGTGTGAGTTTTACTGATAGTGCTCCAATATTCTGGTTAAAGTTTTCGATCTTGGTAGTGCCAGGTATAGGGCACACATCACTTCCTTGATGGTGAACCCAGGCCAATGCAAGTTGTGAAGGGGTGCATCCCTTCCTCTTGGCCATTTCGCTTACACGTTCGAAGATAAGTGCATTTTGAGCGAGATTCTCAGGCTGAAACCTAGGCATGAGCTGCACACATAATTTATCATTCAGAATATCATTAAACTGAAAAAAAAGAAAAGAAGTTTACTTAAAGATAAATATAACGAATTCAAAAGGACAATCCTACTGACACCACAGAATACAGAGTTAATTAACATGAAATAAATGTTCCATCCAAGGTGATTGTAGTCATGGATATTTAGTAGGCATTCACTAATGTGATTATAATCCCTAGTCTGGTTTGATATATCAAGCATCTAGAGCCTGGATATGATAAGTCCAACTCTGTCAAATTATCAACAACTTGAGCATTAAACATATATATGATAATTTTCAAGGAGGTTTTGACATAAACTACTGTGTTTCTTTTACTCTATGCATCATTAAGCTAACCGATGAGCAAGCATATCACACTCCAATGACATCCTCCTGTTGATTGAATTATCATTAAAACATAAACTTCAACTTTTGCATGTAATAAAATAATGTGTTTGTCAGCTGGTAACAATGGTCAGTAGTCCAGATGATTAGTAGTTTCAATGGTTGTTCATCACTTCTATTCTTGCATTCAAAAAAATTTCAATTTATAAGAGCATAAAAGGATTTTTATATCTTTTCCTAACTATAGTATATGACCACCTTACGGAAATCATGTTCAGACAGAGTTTCAACCATCTTTGGTCCAGAAGAAAAGAAGCCCCCACCCAATGGGCAGTATGCAACAATGCCTATACCGAGTTCTCTGGACAAAAAAATAGTTAAAAGTCAATATCACAATAGAATATTAAAATAGTGGTCTATATAAAAGATAACGCCAATCAGCAAGCTCTACCTGCAAGTAGGAATTATAACTTCTTCGACATCTCTTGTCCACAAAGACCATTCCAGTTGCACAGTAGTTATTGGGTGAACGGCATGTGCCCTCCTGATTGTTGATGCAGAAGCCTCAGACAGTCCAATGTAGTTTATTTTTCCTTCTTCGACCAATTTCTTAAGTTCTCCCATCTAAAACAAAATAAAAGTTCAAAGGGGTACTTTGCTTAAATATACATAGAAAACAGGAAACTGACCTTATAAGTAAAACTAAGAACATTTACAAATATGAACTTAAGAGCCCATAGAGACATAGCATCTATGGCAAAGAATGGCATAGATGAATAATTCCAAGCATAATTGTGAAATCTGAAAAATCAAAGTTCCATACTCATACTAATTCAATATTTTGGTCATTTTGCAGCAAGAGCATGATTTTGGGTAACATTCAACAATTAAAAAAAATTCCTACAAGCAATGTATAAGAGGAACCTCCAATGAGCAGAAACATTGTTCTATGACTCACATCACTAATTTCAACAAAATAAGATCGGGTGTCTGATTTAATCCATAAAATGCTTAAATTGCTTAATTGGAATAGAAACAATTTAAAGGTTCTGGAATATAAAGTTGGATGAATGATTGTGATTTTCTTAGGATCCCTTTATTTTCTGAGCTTTTGAATAATGTTTTGTTGAGTTTAGTTAGTTCGATAAAAGTCGAATAAAGGTTATTTAATATTTATTTATTATTAAAAGTCCAATCCCGGTGGACTTTCGGCGGAACTCTATAAATAGAGATGTAACTATTTATTTCGACAAGCAATGAAATATTATTCAGTCCTTTGACAAACTTTAGGAGGTCGATCCCCTCGAAGTGATAATCCTTTTTTTCTATGATAAAACCCTAGGAGTCTTATCATTTGGTATCAGAGCAGCGATCCTGCGACGTTCTCGCTACAATTCCTCACAACACTTCGCCGCAGTTATCATCATACTCAACAAAAAAAAAAATGAGAGAGCGAGAAAGGGCCGCCGCAGCCACATTCCCGAGCGAGGCTTCGCCCCTACTTCCGACCAACGACCACCATCGCCACCGCTCTCCACCAACGACCACCACTGCCGTTGTTTCCTAGCCAGCACACCCCCCCCCCCTTCCTCCTCTCTTGGCTACCGGCATCGACAACAATCGCCTCCCAACCACGCCCTCAACATTGCCTCGGCCGACGCTCACTTCCCAACCACGACCTTCCTCCCCTTGGGTCGCAACCGCAGTCGGCAATCAAAATAGGGCAACCACGAAAGCCGCAGCCGCCATTGTTTCCTCCTCTCTTGGCTACCGGCATCGACAACAATCGCCTCCCAACCACGCCCTCAACATTGCCTCGGCCGACGCTCACTTCCCAACCACGACCTTCCTCCCCTTGGGTCGCAACCGCAGTCGGCAATCAAAATAGGGCAACCACGAAAGCCGCAGCCGCCATTGTTTCCTCCTCTCTTGGCTACCGGCATCGACAACAATCGCCTCCCAACCACGCCCTCAACATTGCCTCGGCCGACGCTCACTTCCCAACCACGACCTTCCTCCCCTTGGGTCGCAACCGCAGTCGGCAATCAAAATAGGGCAACCACGAAAGCCGCAGCCGCCATTGTTTCCACGACCTTCCTCCCCTTGGGTCGCAGCCGCTTACGATGACATTTTTGCCCCTCAGTCACGCCTTATCTCGTCGCTACTTCCCTGCCAACGATCATTGCTTCCCCTTCTCCACCACCGCCACTACTTCCCGGACAAGGCAACTTATCGATTCTCAGCCATGCCACCACAACTTCATCTTCAACAATCGCCGCCTACCAGCCTTGTCAACGTCGCCTTCCCCCCCTTGCCTTGCATCCTCTGCCACAGCCGCCTGTTGCACCACCGCAGCCTCAGCACCGACTGCTTGGTGACCGCTCCCTTGGGTCGCAGCAACTGCAGCCAATGCCATCGCCTTCCAGCCCTCTATCATGGACAAAATTGTAAACAGGGTGTTCAATGTAATGCTTATATATGTCCATATCTTTTGGTTTGTTTATGCTTTGCGCAGCATGTAGAGGGACAGTCGCAGGCTTAACATCCCTATTTTAGTTGGGGTTTGGTGATCGTTTTAGGCTTATAAATAAATGTTGTGTCATGTCGATACTTGTGAGAGATTTTGGTCTGTAATGGATCATTTTGGACCCTTTGTTGTGCAACTATTAGAGCTTGTAAAGTCTGTTTGTAATTTGCATTGGTTATGAAGTGTTTTCTGAAATGTTTGCTTATGGATCCCGAGTGAGGCGCTTTCTCTAACCCGTTTCTCTTTTGTATGTTCTAAGGGACCATGGGAGGTTTCGGGGAGGTTGACCTTTGTATACGGACACGCAAGGGTGCCGCACGACTTAGGCAAAATCAGCTAAGTCCGTGACAAATGGTATCAGAGCGGGACAAACACTCATAGAAACACTTGGCATGCAAACGTGGAGGACCTAGCGGGGCTGCATTGAGGGCAGCCAGCACGCGCGACCATTTGGAGGAAAGCGGGCATGAAGATGTAAGGAAAAGGAGTCGCTCAGAAGAGCAGACATCTGAGATTGGCATTCAGAGGAATGGCCAACCCTTCGCGCAAGAGGCACCACGAGGACGAGCAAGCTTAAAAGAATGCAAAGCGCACAAAGGTTAGGATGGCTGAGTTCGAGCTACGGCTCGACGCTAACAACCATACTTGATGGTGCTCAAGGCAAGCGAGGCATTTGGTAAAGGATAAGACCATGCAAAGGTCAAATGGGTTGTTCAACGATCAAAAGAGTTGTACAAAGCTCACAGAAGTGAGGGGAATTACTAACTCGAAGAATTTGGTACTTATGCAAGGGCTTGTATGCGAATGATGAAATGTTCGTGGCCATCCCAAGGCGACCGAAACTCGGCACCATGGAGCATTGAAACTTTCTCTTCGGCATGAGAAAGATATGTCCGTAAGGAGGCAGCGAGTTCAACATGTTACTAGGCCTTAAGGGGCATAGTAGAGGCTGTATTGACATGAAGTCGCAATCAAACAAGTGCGTTTGCGGGGGCAGAACAATACATAGTTTATTCAGCATGACGGAGTAGTACAAGGGGATGGTGGTCTCCAAAAACTTCTAGAGAGAATGATGCGAAAAGAGAAGTTGCTCCAATGGGGCAGTTATCCAGGAGAGATAAGTCCCGGTCCTCCAAAGGGAGAATCATGTACAATAGATCGCACATGTTGATGAGTACCTCAAGAAAACAATTCCTCAAAGCTCAACGGACCAAGCGAGCAACGAGAAGTCGTCGTATGATCTCAAATGAGGTAATGCAATGGTGAATACATTGTAAGATCAAGTGGGGGAGTGACCCAAGGCAACACAAATAAAGGAACACTTGGAGTCGATATGGAGATCGAACTCAACAAAGGGCTGACCCATGGAATGGTAGGCACAAGAGCCACCATCAACTCAATGCAAATCGAGGAGCGGAGCAACTTTGGTATAACCTGGTGAAGTACCCAAGCCATATAAAGGGAGTCAACATAGAAGATGGAACATAGAGCAGAGGCATTAAGTTGTCCTTCGATAGAGGTCAAGGACATAAACTCTTGTAGAGTCAAGAGCGGGAACACATCGTTCCATGGGTCCCTCATTCTGATGTAGCGGGCTCATCCTGCATGGTGCCAAAGACGAAGGGAGCTTCAAGGCACATGCACCTTACCTCAGAGAAGCATTTGACGGAGGAACTAAGGCAACTCAACTTATGGAGGCGAAGTTGGATTCAAGAAGGCCTTGGCATGGGGCAAGAGGACGCGGAAGAGAGTACTCTTGAAAAATATACCATAGTGCTGCCATTCAAGTTGCCATGAAGGGAACGGTGCGCAGCGGAGATTGTGCTGGTCGGGGCAAGGGCCCAGGATCCAGACAATGGTGCACCAATTTCAGCAAAGTTGATGGACTTTGAGAGCTACTCGGCGACGGACTGTCCTAGAGCAGCGCTTCGTCTAGGTGTGACCGGAGAGCGAGTGGACGAAGGTCGATTGCCAAAGGAGCAAATACAATCGAAAGTGGAAGAGGCCTTACGATGTGTTGGCAGAGGCCACATATGGAGGGATCACAATCTGAGTTCATCCCACAAGAATCAGAATGCAATGGAGATGTCACCAGGAGATGACATGGTGCAATGGATCGTAGTGGAACAGTTCGTGGTAATGCGATACACACAAATCATGTCCCATGAGGGATTATATCATACAGAGGTATAATCGAGAGCTACTGCGAGCCCCACTTCGATGAACAACACGACGACAAGAAAGGCTATGGACTCGAGTGAAAGCCATGGTACCGCAGAGGCGGGTCTTCCATGCGTGCATCGAATTTTGTATCGGATGAAAGCCTTAGTCATTAGTATATGGGGGCTATGTACCACCGAGAGAAAAGTTCAAATGCAAGTACTAATGAGTCCCCTGGGAGGGACTTGATCATACCTCTGCATGATCAGAGCAGTAGGAGAGTTGGGCTACTCTAGAGCTCATATTCGCTTAAGGGAGCCCGGTAAGTCAAAGGACAAGGCCGAGTAAGTGAACATTGCTACCAATGAAGCTAAAGAAAACAGAATCAGTGCGAACCCTGTAATAGGATGGTGGAGTCCATGCACAAGAGTGGTAGTCTGTCATTCTATCGATTATGGGGAACTGCTCGGAGAACACATAGGTGTTGGAGCAGGGGGTCGAAAAGGAGCGAGAAAATGACGACAAGTCCAGAAGGACTTAGCTACCCAAAACAAAGCATCGGTTAGAATGGGGGTAGACTCGGAAGAGTGCCACAATACCACAAAGGCAGATCTACCGATCGCAAAGAGAGGGACGCGGATGTGAGACAACGGATAGGAGAGCCATGGGCATAGCAACACCATGGTACCGCAAAGGCGAGACTTCCATGAAGTCATCGATCCCTTGTTCTCTTGGAGGGAGAACGCTTGGTCGTGAAAGGGGCCGAGGAGGTGGAGCTTGCGAAGGCAAACTCCAAGTACTAAGACAAGGCTGAAGGGTAGAGGCCAAGGAACTTTATAAGACCGGTGTCAATGAGCTTCTCATCAAAATAGCTGAAAGTGAAGGACTTCGAGTCGATGCAAGAGTGCATAACCAAGGAACGAAGCAAGCAGTACGCAATGTTATACCTTTACTACTCAGTGGGATAGGCGGCAGAAATGATGGAGAAGACGGTACAATCTCAAAGGCGACCAGAACTATTAGAGATTTACTCCAAGTTGGGGTGAAAACTTCTTGCATTCCAGAAGTTCGATAGCATTGAGAAGGTGAATCACAGTAGCTAACTCAACATAAGGAGTGTAAATACTTCAAGTGCTTCAGAAGTGTGAGCAAAGAGCAGGCAAAGGCTAATAACCAGCTCGATGCATAAAGTATAACCCTCGAGGAGGTGAGCGAAGTCAAGTAACCTTTGCCTTCTCAACTCTTAATAGAATGGACGAAACCGAGTACCCCAATTCTCTTATATATCTAGTAGAGAAGCTCTGCACAGGTTCAAAGACCCTTCGAAGAAATCTAAGGGAAGATAATAGTTGTCAAATCCTCACCAATGGTGATCAATACTATTGAGAGTAGATTGTCCGCTTCATTTCCTAACAGAATACCAATCGAAAGCGGAAGTGGTGCGAACCTACTTGGAAGTGACAACTAAGTAAAAGAAGAGTTGATGGACAAATTTTGTGAAGGAATGACCCAAAAACTTCAAAAGTTTACGAGGCGATACTCGTTAAAGCTCCAATTGGCATCCACCTAATTCAAGCGGCAAGAGGCATTTGAGAGACTAGCACATACAAAGGATGGTCTTTTCCTTCATTTGAAGTATCCGCAAGAATCAATAGGGATCAACACAACTTAGCCAACCCAACATAAAAGTTAGTCATTGGCAAGTTGAAGTGCATGGCGGATCAGAAGTTCGACTACTCAACAACAGCAATGGAGAACAGATGGGAGTTAAGAGGCGTATTGTAGCTGGAGTAGAAGATTGAAGACTCAGAAAAGGCGTAGAGTTACAGCATTAAAAAGGCTTCAATAAGGACGTCGAAAGAATAAGTGGGAAAAAATGTCACAAACAAAATTATAAACTGGGTGTTCAATGTAATGCTTATATATGTCCGTGTCTTTTGGTTTGTTCATGCTTTGCGCAGTATGTAGAGGGACGGTCGAAGGCTTAACAACCTTATTTTAATTGGGTTTGGTGGCCGTTTTAAGCTTGTAAATAAATATTGTGTTATGTCGACACTTGTGAGAGATTTCGGTCTATAATGGACCATTTTGGACCCTTTGTTGTGTAACTGTTCAGAGCTTGTAAAGTCTGTTTGTAATTTGCATTGGTTATGAAGTGTTTTTTGAAATGTTTACTTGTGGATCCCGAGTGAGGCGCTTTCTCTAACCCGTTTCTCTTTTGTAGGTCCTAAGGGACCATGGGAGGTTTCGGGGAGGTTGACCTTTGTGGACGGATACGCAAGGGTGCCGCACGACTTAGGCAAAATCAGCTAAGTCCATGACACCTCGGCGGTCTCACCCCACACAACGACAGAAAAAGGATTACAGATTTGCAGTCTTGTGCAATGGCTACCAATAACTCAGTAAAAGCATAAATTGAAACATTAAAAACCAGAATTAAGAACCGACTACAAGAAACCCTTCATGATTTCAAAAAGAGCCTATTGGAGAACTTTAGCAAGTTTCAACAAGGTGGAAGTTCTAGTTCTGTGTTGAATAGATCTGGAGATATAAGAAAATGGCCCCAAGAATATGACACAAGCTACCCATGTGTTAAGGTGGAATTTCCAAGATGGGAATATGAGGATCCGACTAATTGAATCTTTAGGGCAAAAAAATTTTTTCGTTTTCACAGAATCCCAAAAGAATCCAAGGTAGAAATAGCCTCAATCCAAATAGATGGAGATACAATCCAGTGGTATGATTTGTACAAAACTTACCACAGAGTTCCCACATAGGAGCAATTCAAGAGAGGGCTTCTTGTTCGTTTTGGACCATCTGAATATGAGAATGTTGATGGAGAGTTCACCAAAATTCGTCAGATTTCTACAGTATTGGAATATCAGAGCAGGTTTGAACGATTGTCAAATCAAGCCAGAGATTGGTCTTAACGACAACTGGTGGGTACATTCATCGAAGGACTTAATCCAAATATTCGGTGAGAAATTAAGGCTCGTCAACCCCGCACTATGATCGCTACAATATCATTTGCAAGTTTACATGAGAAAAAAATTAACAAGGAAAATCATCGAAACAAAAGTGACAACAAATAAATGATCAGCAAGCCACCCGCCCCATCTATTCCCAACCAGAACCCTAACACCTGAAGGCAACCCAAAAAAAACTAAAAGAAAGATCAGCGAAATGTTTGTGCTAGCATTGTGATGAAAAATAGAGTAGGGAGCACCAATGTAAACAAGGGCAACTTCTGATGATTGAACCAATTGGGGAGGAACCGAAAGCTAACAATGTGGACTCCGATCATGAAGGTATGGATTCTGATGACGATGTTGGACCTATCATACATATAGTGCATTCATTAGCCAGCTACTCTAACTCGCAAACTATGAAAGTTGGAGGAACTTTAGAACATCAGCATGTTATAGTTTTGATTGATACTGGTAGCACTAACAATTTTATGGATAGTAAAGTTGCTGACCGATTGGTCTACCACATTGAAGACTGTAACAAATTCAAAGTAAAGATCGCTAATGGACGAATTTTAACTTGTGATAATAAATGTTCGAAGATAAAGTTGATTATACAAAGTCAAGAGTTGCTTGTGGACTTCTTTTTGCTACCCTTGGAAGACTTTGAAGTGATGCTTAGAATTGAATGACTATCAACCTTGGGTGATGTTTCATGAATTTTTTCTAAATTAATCATGAAGTTTTTTATTAATGGAAAGCAGATGATCCTAAATGAAAGACGTGGAAGTAAGGTCACAACTGCCACAAGCCATCGGATGGAGAGGGTTTTTCAGAAGACTGCAACATCGAAAGGCCAACCTATTTCTTACACTATCAAGAAGTAGAGACCATACTTACTTGATCAACGGGTTGTGATGCGCCGCAGATATCCTGTGACTGAAGTGCTGAAAGAGAAACTCCCCGAGTTTGATGCTGCTCACTCTAGAAGACAAGGTTGATCTAAAGAGGGAGGATTGTTAAAATCCCTTTATTTTCTGAGTTTTTGAATAATGTTTTGTTGAGTTTATTTAATTCGATAAGAGTCGAATAGAGGTTTATTTAATATTTATTTATTATTAAGAATCCAAGTCCTAGTGGACTTTAGGTGAAACTCTATAAATAGATATGTAACCGTTTCTTTTCGGCAAGCAATGAAATATTATTCAATCCTTTGACAAACCCTAGGAAATCGATCCTCTCGAAGTGATCATCCCCTTTCTTCTAGCATAGTGGACTATCACATCCAAAAGAGATTTACAATAGGCACTAAACAAATACTTCCTTTAGCCATTCACTTCCATAAGAATCTTACTGCATGCTAGATTCTTGAGTGACACACCAGCTGCAGAATGTCAATTTTGATAGCAGTTGCATGAAATTAATGTCATTTAGTTATTGTCCATATAGAAATATCCAAGTGCCATCGATGTGTATACTAGGGGTCTACAGAAGAAGGTTCAAGTCCAATCATCATGAACTGATAATCACTTTAGCTTTAGTTACTAATGTGGTTAGCTAAATGCTTTTAAGTTTTTGGTTTTAGTTTATTTGTAATTCCCATTGAGGCCGAACCTAAACTTGTGCTCAAGAGATAGCTGTCCATACACTGGTAAGGGATGTATGGATTCTCAACAAGAAACTGTTGCAACCAAATATACAAGGGGAAAAGAAGATAGCGGAGATATTATACTTTCATTATGGTAAAAATCGATAATCTATAAATCGTAAAAGATTATCATGGAAATCATCAAAATCAATAAACTATAAATTACCCAAAACTCATCATCATCATGCATAGTTTCAAAAAATAAATTTATTAGGCATGATATCATATCTCATAAGGCATTTTTAAATCAAAATCATTTTATTTATCATACAATTTTCATGATTATTTTCAAAATTACTAGAATGATAAGCATGATTCCTAATTTTTTATTTTTATTATTAAATTATTAAACATGTAATTTTTAAGAAAATTAATCCTAAACTAAATTAAATATAACTCATGAAAAGTATTATGTAATTTTGAAATAAATTAAGGGCATTTTTATTACCTTATTGTCAAAAGTCGTTAAGGCGTAGTTTGCCATCTCACCTTTGTTGATTTTCTCCTTGTCTTCAGAGGAGCTCGATTCTTCCCAATTTGTGTTTTTTTTTTTTGCGTTCAAAGCAAGTAGTTTCATTCTTTTTATTTTTTAATTTTTGTTTCATTAACTTTTTAAATTTCTTTGCAAGTTCAAGTTCACCATCACTTGAGCTTATGCTCGAGTGGTCTTCATGTGTTCTATGTCCCAAATCCTTCCTGTTCTTTGGAAGGTGGTTCTGTTTATCATATTCATCAAGTGCATTGTGCATCATTTCATATGTCATCAATGTACCGATAAGTTCTTTAAGTGGAAAAATATTTAAATCTTTTGTTTCTTGTAAAGTCGTTACTTTTGAATCCCACTTCTTAGAAAGAGAACGTAAAATTTTGTTTACGAGTTCAAAATCCAAAAAACATTTGCCAAGAGCTCTTAAACCATTGACGACATCCGTAAAATGGGTGTACATGTCACCAATAGTTTCGCTTTGCTTCATCCGAAAAACCTCGAAATCATGCATTAAAAAGTTAATTTTCAAATATTTAACTCTAGAAGTGCCTTCGTGTGTGATTTCAAGAGTGTGCCATATGTCAAAAGCCGTTTCGCACAAAGAAACCCGATTAAACTCCATTTTATCTAAGGCGCAAAATACGGCATTCATAGCCTTTGCATTTAGAGAAAACGTCTTCTTCTCTAAATCATTCCAATGGATCATTGGAAGAGAAGACATTCGAAAACTGTTCTCTTTAATATTCCATAAATTTAAGCCCAACGAAAGCAAGAAAACTCTCATTCGAGTTTTCCAATAAATATAGTCCGTCCCATTGAAAAAAGGAGGACGAATGATAGAGTAACCCTCTTAAAAGCCGAAAAAAAACCATTTCTATTTGGGTGTTAAACCAAAGTAGAAAATCATGGCTCTGATACCAATTGTTAGGGTCGAAGCGACACTAAGAGGGGAGGGTGAATTAGTGCAACGGATTAAAACTTGTAAGTTTGAAAACGATTCCGTAAATCCATAGAAATTTCGATTCGACAATGAATGACTTGATAAGAGTAGCTTGAGTAAGTGAGAAGATGAAAACCGAAAGCTTGCTATTGTATAAATAACGATTTTAGAAAGGTAAGTACTCACACATTCAAGGAACACTCCATGAGGCTCCCAACTTCTACTAACAAATCACTTTAAAGGGGAAGGACAAATACCCCTCTGACAACCTTTTACAAGTGGTTCATACTCTTACAAATTTTCAAAGAGAAAGAAGGAGGTGAATACTTAAGCTACTGAAAAGAAGACTTGCTAAAGATTTTGCTAAGGCTTTATCTCAATCTCTAACTTCTAAAAAGGTTATTTTTTCTGCTGATAATTGAGGGGTATTTATAGACCCCAAGAGGATTCAAATTTGGGCTCTAAATTTGAATTCTCTTGGGTTCTCGGAGCTGGCGGTGCCACCGCCTGTCAATGTCACATTGACTGTTTACTGGTGGTGCCACCGCCCAGTCTAGCGGTGCACCCAAGTGATGAGGACTATGATGATGACTTTGCACTCTTGACAAGAAAGTTCTTGAAACAAAATTCAAGTGATGAGGACTATGATGATGACTTTGCACTCTTGACAAGAAAGTTCTTGAAACAAAATTCAAGTGATGAGGACTATGATGATGACTTTGCACTCTTGACAAGAAAGTTCTTGAAACAAAAATTAAAAAATAAAAATAAACATAAAAAAAACATAAATTGGAACGAAACGAGTACATCCGAAGACAAGGAGCAAACCGGTGAAGATGAAGTAGCAAACTACGCCTTAATAGCTTTCGACAATGAGGTAAACAACTCAAACAAAACTCCTTTACTTTATTTTAAAATTACTTGATGATTTTTTTCATGAGTTGTTTCTAAATTAGTTAGTATAAAAAAATACAAAAATTGTATCATGATTCTTTTTCTAGCTATTGATCATGACAATTATATGTTTTATGAAAATATAACAAAATATTAAATCTTTTGTTTCTTGATACCCCTCTGACAACCTTTTACAAGTGGTTCATACTCTTACAAATTTTCAAAGAGAAAGAAGGAGGTGAATACTTAAGCTACTGAAAAGAAGACTTGCTAAAGATTTTGCTAAGGCTTTATCTCAATCTCTAACTTCTAAAAGGTTATTTTTTCTGCTGATAATTGAGGGGTATTTATAGACCCCAAGAGGATTCAAATTTGGGCTCTAAATTTTGAATTCTCTTGGGTTCTCGGAGCTGGCGGTGCCACCGCCTGTCAATGTCACATTGACTGTTTACTGGTGGTGCCACCGCCCAGTCTAGCGGTGCCACCACCGGACCTCTCGGGTTCTGGGCGGTGCCACGCTGGACTAGCTATTCTAGCTCACTGGTTGGGCTCCAAACTTGGCCCAAACCAGTCCAAACTCAAGCCCAATTAGCCCATATCCGGGTTATAGGATTAACCCCTTAATCCTTACCCTAATTATATGCAAACTATGAAATTAATACATAGTCCTAAGCAAGTTTTTAACTAGCAATGTTGAGTTTCCTTCCGGCGAGCTTTCCAGCTATCTTCCGACGGACTTCCGATACACTCTTGGATTTCTTCCAGTGAACTCCCAGCAGGCTCTCGATCTTGTGGCGAGTTCAACGAGTCTTTTGGCACGTAACCGAGCCTTCTCGGTGATCTTCGCGAACCTCCGACGATCTCTTTGGCGAACTTCCAAAAATTCTGACAAGTCCTCGATTTCTTCTCGGTTGGTTCCGGCAGTATCTCCGACAAATCTTCGAACTCTCGAATACCCATCGAACTTGACTCTGGTAGACTTGCTTTATGTCTTCAAGCTATCGTAGTTAATCTTGTACACTTAAAACAAAACTTCGATCGAGACAATTAATCCTAAGCAATTAATCAAGTTGTCCAGCATGTCATTGGTCCCTCGATGCTTTGTCCGATTCTTCGGCGCATCGTCTTTTCTTGCGGCCTATTGCCCAATCGACCAGTTGACTCTGTAACTCCAATATCCTTGGCACAATCTCCGCTCTTCTTGGCTCAATGCCCGAATCCACGGCCCGAAGCCTTCTATCAATACGTCGATCGATCCACCGGCCCGACGTCCAATCTTCTTACATGTTCCTCCAACCCAACATGATTTTCTTGCTTTAATTGTCTCATCCTGATCGAAGCATCCTACATCACTCAAAACATAGATAAAATCATAAACACATATCAAGTGGTTTCATCATCAAAATACAAGATTCAACAAAGAACTCATGAAGACCACTTGAAACAAAATTCAAGTGATGAGGACTATGATGATGACTTTGCACTCTTGACAAGAAAGTTCTTGAAACAAAAATTAAAAAATAAAAATAAACATAAAAAAAACATAAATTGGAACGAAACGAGTACATCCGAAGACAAGGAGCAAACCGGTGAAGATGAAGTAGCAAACTACGCCTTAATAGCTTTCGACAATGAGGTAAACAACTCAAACAAAACTCCTTTACTTTATTTTAAAATTACTTGATGATTTTTTTTCATGAGTTGTTTCTAAATTAGTTAGTATAAAAAAATACAAAAATTGTATCATGATTCTTTTTCTAGCTATTGATCATGACAATTATATGTTTTATGAAAATATAACAAAATATTAATCTAATGCTTGTATACCTAGTAAGATTAATCCTATGTATGTTTTTAAGAAAAAAATAATTTGTATGTAAATTGATGATTTCCGACTTTGATTGAAAATACGTGATGAAATCATGCTTGTTGTTTTAATGAAAGTTTTGGTACAATGCTTGATGACTTTATTCTATGTATGAGATTTTGAAGTTATACATGATGATTTTTGTGATTTATTGATCTTAATAATTTTTGTGATAAATCTTGCACTTTCACTTTATACGATGCTATATGTTTTGATTTGACAAAAAGGACAAGGGCATGCATGCATGAAATCAATCACTTAAAATGAAACAACTAAAAAGAGGAAAATATTTTTCTTAAAAATTTCTTTTTCTCTATCTTATCAATTTTTTAAAAGAGAATAATAATTCTATTCTTAAACTTAAAGTGACTTTGTTAATTTGATGAATTGAATGAGTTAAAAATAAATCATGATTTTTCTCTTGATTTCTCGAAATTTATAACATAAGATTACCGTTGAAGATCATTGACCATTTAATCTCCTAAGATTTATTATCTACTAAAAAGGAGATTTGTCAAGATGAATCATTTACAAATTGATCTTTTATCTTTCATATCATAATTTTCATATGATTACCTTTGTATTTATGTGATGTTTAGAGTATTGATGGAAGAAAAAATAAATTGCACCATTAAAAATTATTCCTTCTTGTTTACAATAAAAAAGGGGAGAAAAAAAATCGCTAGCATATCAAGAGATTGATAAATCAACTTATGTCATTTTGAATCTCTTGAAAATGATTTTGATGATTTGATAATTTGAATTTGAATAAATACAAATCATGATCTTGATTTCTTGGAATTACTTGAGATTTTTTCTTAATCAAGATCTCTTCTTTTTACCCCTACAATTTTTCTTGATATTTTATTTAAAGAGGAGATTTACTATATGAATCATGTCTTTTGGTATTTACATGATCTTATCTCTCATGATATGATTTATCTTTGTATAACTCCTTGTATTTATTTAGTGTATATCTCATTATCCAATTAATTTTTCTTAATATTCTTTATGAGATGAAATGAAATTATGCATGAAATACTCATGAGAAGTTATGATCATGCATGATAGGATGTAATATAATTTGACATTTAGATACCATCATGATTTGAAATATTATGATTTGTTGCTAAAATGATGTATTATGAATGCTTGAGTATCATGTATGATATGCTCATAGTGATGATTGATTTATCATGCATGAAGTAAGAATGAAATAAAAGGTTTTAAAATTATGCATGTTTTAATTTGAAATCATAATGATGCACAACCGTATTGAAAAAGGATTGATACTTTAACTTTGTCATGATTTGAAAGTTGATGTAAAGGGAAAAGAATTATAAAATTGTATTGTTATTCCCTTCTTTTGACAATGACGAAGGGGGAGAGAAAATTGTTATCTTGCACATCTCAAGGGAGAAAGTCTTGCTAGCTTATGTGTCACAAAAATTAGCAAAAAGATGCTAGCTTGCACAAATCAAGAATGAAGAAAAAATTACTAACTTGCACATTACAAAGAAAAGCAAAAGTTGCTGGCTTTAATATCATAAAGAGAAGCAAAATCTTGCTTAACCTCATATCTCAAAAAACTTACTAGTTGTATGTTCAAAACTTGCTATATTACTAGCTTGAACATTTCGAGTAGAAGCAAATATTGCTAACTTTCATATCTCTAAAACTTGCTAGTTTACATATTCTAAAGTGATGATATATGCAATGATATTTCAAAATTTTGAAATTATGCAATGATTTGAAATTATATCTTAAATATTGCTAGCTTACATGCTCTAAAATGATATAAAATTTGCTAGCTTGCATGTTGTAAAGTGATGAAAAATTGTTGCTAGCTTGTATGTTGTAAAACTTGCATATCTCTAAAACTTGTTGCTTGGATGATGCACTTCTCTTTTTTTGTTGATGACAAAGGGGGAGAAGTGTAATAATGTTATATATGAATTTTTATTTGGATTTTTGAATTCAAGAGCTCTATCAATAATGCATATTGATATGGGGAGTTAAGATTAACTCTGTTACCAATTGGTTGACATCATAAAAAAGGGAGAGATTGTTGAATCTCGGATTTTGATAATGAAACCAATTGTAGTGCTGTTCTAATATGTGTTTAAGTGACATAGGGCTAATGTCGATCAGGAGAGACAAATTGATTAAAGCAGGAGGAATTGGATGTTGGGCTCGAGTGAACATGTCAGAATATTAGATGTCGGGCCATAGGAATGGTCGAAGTGTCGGCAAAAGGCTTCGAGCCGAGAATTCGGGCATTGGGCCTAGAAGAGCAGAAATTACACTAAGGAGATAGGAGTTACAAAGGTTAACATGTCGATTGGGCAAAGGGCGCAAAAGAGGACGATGCACTGAAGAATCGGATGAAGCGCCGGAAGAACCAATGACATGCCGGACAACACATGATTAGTGCTTGTAATAATTTGCTTATATCGAGTTAGGTTTTAGGTCTAATTGAGTAAGTATTAGGGTGAAACAATGCCAACTCAATTAGGAGACAATTAGGCTTAAATTGAGAGTGATTTGGGCTCATTGGGAGACTCATTCAATGACCCAAATGTTGGGTCAGGCGGTGGCACCACTAGAATAGGTGGTAGAACCACTTGTGAGTTGGAAAACTCAAAAAACTCGATCTCTGAGGCTGTCAGGTGGTGGTACCACTAGTCTCGATGGTGGTACCGCCTAGACATAGTCTCCTAGGTGGTGATACCACCAGATTGGGTGGTGGTACTGACCAGTGTCAGGCTGCAGGCGATGGTACCACCCGTACCCTAAAATCTCAGGGATTTGAATTTTGGGCTCCAAATTTGAATCCATTTGGGGCCTATAAATACTCTAATCTTTCCTGCTTAGGATAGAAAGAATTGGGTAGAAAGGAGGAAAGAATCATTGATGAAAAAAAGTTAAAAATGCTTGAAAAGTGTTGAGTGTTCGCCCTCCACCTCTTGGAGTTTAGAATTCATTCTAAGAGATGTGTGAAACTTGTAGAGGTTCTCTCCTGAGTCTGTCAAAAGGAGAATAGAGTTGTAAAGAGGTGGTTGGTCTTCGCCTATTAAAGGAAGATCGTTAGTGAATATCGGTGGCCTCGACGGAAGAGGAATCGGGAGTGGATGTAGGTTACGACGATTGAACCACTATAAAATCTGGCTTGTATTTCTTTTGAGCAATTTCCTTTAATTGCAAACCACCATACTTCTTGCACACTCTTATGAATGTATTTCAAGTTTAATATCTTTCTAAGATCAATTTTTATTGTACGTACGAAAATTTCAGAACCGACGTAATTTTTACTATTGCATTAATCCACCCTCCCTCATAATGCTGACTCATTCCTAACAATGTGTTGCCTCAAAGGGACCAATAGGAGGAAATTGATTACTCTTAAATATTGGTGTTTCAGGTTCTAGATCAGGTGGAAGGAGATCAGTCCTTCTAGGTAATCTAGCCCATATCTCATTTCTGAATATACACCTTAATCGTCTTAATAGGTTCTTATTTATGACATTAAATCTATCTAGTTTTATAACTTCTTCATCAGGTGGGATAACTATGTTATAAGCATGAATTAGTCTTGTGATCAGGCCATATGGAAGCATCATATCCTTTTTCGATAGTTCAATCATATTTTGTTGTATTAGGTAGCCAAAATAATTTTCATATTCTTTCATAATCCAATACATCGTTCCTATTTCCTTTTGGTTAACTTTATCATGATGATATTGTTTTGAAATTATAATGCTTATTAAAATATGATGAAGTAGTTTAGTGTTGAAAGGTAGTAAATGTTCACAGCTTTTAGGAAGAATAGACAAGTTAGGATTACCGAAGATGGTTCCTAAGGCTTCAAAATAAGTGGTCCCAACTAATTCTTCATCCTATTGGCCTCTAAAATAACAACCTCTTCCTTTCTCTGCAATTCCTATGAGGTTGCAAATTATGTCATCCATAATGGGTATATGATGTCCTAAGAGACACATGGAGACCATATTATTTTCATTCATATGCAAGTTATTATAGAACAATCTAACAAGTCTAGGATAGATATGTTCATATATTTGAAGGATTGGGAGGATATCTAGGTTAACAAACCATTGAATAGGTTCCAAATCACTTAATTTTTCTAAATCAACATATTTACCTTTATGAATATTTCTATACTCTATGATTAGAAATTTAAGGGCCTGTTGATGAGAATCGAAAAGTAGGGAGTCATAGTTTTTATCTAATCTGCTCTTCCCTTTGTCCCTTAAGGATCTTCTAAAAGTCATGAAGACTACAATTATGAAGACAAATAAGAGGCAAAAATAAGTAATACAAAGGACCTTAGTAGTTTTTCCTTCTTATGATCACCAAAATGGTGTTTAAGATTGATCCTTGATTTAGTAGAAAATGAGAATTATTTTAAGTTGCTAGAGGGAGAGCAAGAGGATCAAGAGGTTTGGTGCTCTTTGGAGAAGTGTAGAATGGGTTGGGGTCAGTTCTACCATCAGCCCTAGCTTGTTCTTTATATAAGGCAGGTTGCGGGCGGTACTACCGCCAGTTGGGCGGTGCCACCGCCTACAAGCAGTGAGCACTGCTTGCATTGAGGTGTGGTGCTGATATTATATGGTTCCTTCTTGCAAAATTTTTGTCCTTATAAGGTGCACACACTCATTTACACAAATATCATAAATTCTATTCTTGTAAAAGGAGAAAATTTGATTCATATAAAATTAGCACCATAAGTTCATGCATCATATAAAATTCGAACGTCATATAAAATTTGTATGGTAAGGTTCGCATATTATAAGTTCATGATTCAAGTAAATGATCTTGTAAGATAGAATTCAATAAGAAAATCTGGAGAAAAGTTTAAAGAGGAACTAATGTATCCGAGAAATTTAGCATACCTAATTCTCTTCTTATAAAATCAAATTATTCCTCAATCAAGGGGTTTGTAAAAATATTAGCCAATTGATGTTTTGTGTCAATAAATTCTAAGATTACATTATGATTATTTACATGATCTCGTATAAAGTGATTCCTAATATCAATATATTTAGTTCTAGAGTGCTAAATAGGATTTTTCGTTAAACATATTGCACTTGTGTTATCATACATTATAGGTATATTCTTTAAGTAAATTTCATAATCCTCTAAAGTGTTTTTCATCCATATAACTTGAGCATAGCATACACCTGCTGCAATATACTCAGCTTCGGTTGTGGATAATGCAACCGAGTTTTATTTCTTGGAAGACCAAGAGATAAGTGTGTGTCCTAAAAATTGACATGTTCCGAATGTGTTTTTTCTATCTATTTGGCAACCAGTAAAATCAGCATCGGCATAACTAAGCAATTCAAAATTTTTAGATTTTGGATACCATAATCCTAGTTTATGAATTCCTTTTAGGTATCTAAAAATCCTTTTTATAGCTTTTAAATGAGATTGCTTGGGGTTAGATTGAAACCTAGCACAAAGTCCTACGTTAAACATGAGGTCGGGTCTAGTTGAGGTGAGATATAGTAAACTACCTATCATACCCCTATAAGCTTTTTGATCAAAGCTTTCTCCACCTTCGTCAATGTCTAACTTAGTGGAGGTACTTATAGGAGTATTGACAGCTTTTGAACTATCCATATTAAATCATTTTAGCAAGTCTAATATATATTTTGTTTGACTAATAAAAATACTATCATTAAGTTATTTGATTTGCAAGCCTAAAAAAAAGGTTAGTTCCCCAATTAAGCTCATTTTAAATTCTATGCTCATACTCTTAGCAAATAATTCGTATAAAGATTTATTTGTAAAACTAAAGATAATATCATCAACATATATTTGAACAATAAGAAAATTATTTTCATAATTTTTAATAAATAATGTAGTATCGACCTTATCTTTAGAGAAATTATTTTGAATAAAAAAGGAGCTAAATTTCTCATACCAAGCCTTTGGGGCTTGTTTCAGTCCATAAAGAGCTTTAGTCAATTTAAATACATGATTAGGAAAATTATCATTCTCAATCCGAGAGTTTGTTCAATATAAACTTCTTCGGAAATAAAGCCATTAAGAAAAGCACTTTTAACATCCATTTAAAATAACTTAAAATTATTACTACTAGCATAGGCAAGGAGCATCCTTGTGGCTTCTAATCATGCCACAAGAGCGAAGATTTCTTCATAATCGATACCTTCTTCTTGATTAAAACCATTGACAACTAATCTAGCCTTGTTTTTAATCACGATACCAAATTCATCTTGCTTGTTTCTAAAGACCCATTTAGTACCAATAACTAAATAGTCATTTGGCCTTGAAATAAGCTTCCACACTTCATTTTTCTCAAATTGGTTCAACTCTTCTTGCATTACGATAACCCATAAATCATCTTTCAATGCCTCGTCAATGCACTTAGGTTCAATTTGGAAGAAAAAAGCGGCATTGGCACAAAAATTCTTAAGAGAAGAACGAGTTTGAACCCCTTTTGATGTGTCTCCTATGATTAGCTTTTTAGGATAAGTGAGCATCTACATACTTTCATTCTTTGGGTAAGGATGATTTGGAAAAAGATACATCCAAGTTGCTAGATAAAGAAAGGATTTTATTTAAATTTAAAGCATCAAAATTAAGATCATCATCAAAGTCATTTTTCTTAACTTCAGAAACTTCATTAAAAACAATATGAATAGACTCTTTTATAACTAAATTTCTTTTGTTAAAGATACGAAAAGCCTTAAAAATAGAATAATAACCAAGAAAAATTCCTTCATTGGATTTTGCATCAAACTTTCCTAAGGTATCTTTTTCATTCAAGATAAAACATTTACACCCAAAAACTTTAAAATATGAAATGTTGGGTTTTTTGTTGTTCCACAACTCATAAGGGGTTTTGGAAAGTAATGGTCTTACTAGAACCCTATTCATGATATAGTATGTTGTATTTATGACTTTGACCTAAAAATATTTGGGTAGGCTATGTTCGTTTAACATGGTTCTTACCATATCTTGTAAGTTTCTATTTTTTCTTTCTACTACTCCATTGAGAATTTCTCGGAGTAAAGAAATTATGGTTGTATCCATTAGATTCACAAAAATCTTAGAAATCATAATTTTGAAATTCACCACCATGATCACTTCAAATTGATGAAATCATTAAACCCTTTTTATTTTGAACAAGTTTACAAAATTTAGAGAAATATATAAAGTAATCACTTTTGTTTGTCAAGAAGTAAGTCCAAGTGTATCTACTATAAGCGTCCACGATGACAAAGACGTATTTGCTACCTCCTAGGTTTGATGTAGCAATTGGTCCAAACAAATCAATATGGATTAATTGCAATGGTCTAGATGTGCTTATTTGATTCTTTGGTTTGAAACTACTTTTTATTTATTTTCCTAGTTGACATGCATCACACACATTGTCTTTAACGAACTTAATATGAGGAATTCCTCATACAAGTTTTTTAGATGAGATTTGAGAGATTAGTTTCATGGTAGCATGACCTAATCTTCTATGCCAAAGCCAAGCATCGTTATTCAAAATCAAAAAATATATTTTATTATAAAGATCATCAATGTCGATAGTATATACATTATTTTATTTTAGGGCAATCATAGATGTGTTTTTATGTGATTTTTCAATAATACAAAAATTGTATTCAAATCTAATAATATATCCTTTATCACACAACTGACTAATGCTTAAACGGTTATGCTTTAAGCCATCAACCAACAACACATCTTCAATGAAAAAATTAGATTTGTTACCTATGGTTCCTTTGCTAATAATTTTACCTTTGTTGTTATTTCCGAATGTGACATATCCTTCGTCTAAGCTAGTGAGCTTAAAGAATTGAGATGGATCTCCAATCATATGGCTTGAGCATCCATTATCAAGGTACCATCTCTTGCTCCTAACTTGTGATAGTACATTTTTTCTATAAAAAATGATGATTTTTAAGTACCCATTTGAGCTTGAGTGCCTTAAAAATTGATCTACACAGCTTATCATGTTGTATTGAGTCATTTGAGGTTCTTTTATGAACCCAAATTAATTTATATGGACTATATCTCTTAAGTTGATATTTGTAGGCAATATATCTGAGTTTGCAATAAAAGTTGCATTTGGTGTGAGATGATACATGCAAGGTAGGGCCTTTAACAAAGGTGGTTAGATTTTGGTAAGAGCTACTCACAAATTCGATTCCACCTCTCCTATGGACGTAGCCCTTATTAGCAAGGATCATGTTCAAGGACTTGCTACCAACCTCAAATTTTTCTAAGGTTACTTTGAGTAGCAAGTTTTCCTTTTTAAGTATTTCTAGTTCATCACATTTCGTATAAGGAGTTAAACTATCATTATGCTCAACTTTTAATCTATCCAAATCACTAACAAGAGAAGCATGCTTTTTCTTTAATAATTTATATTTTTACTAACTAATTTACATTTATCAAATAAATCATAAAAAGTACTTAATAGTTCATCAAAAGATAAATTTACATCTAATGAACTACTTACCTCATCTCCGATAGCCATTAACATATAGTGAGCAACTTGCTCGATGTTAGTTGGCTCCTCTTCTTCGGATGTACTTGAGTCGTCCCAAGTTACTTTAAGGGCCTTCTTCTTTTTTGGTTGCTTCTTCTTTACTTAGGGACATTCGTTTTTGAAATGTCCTGGCTTCTTACATTCGTAGCATATCACTTATTCTTTCTTGGGTTTAAATTTATTTTTAGTGTCATTTCTAAATTTATTCATTTTTATGAATTTTTTGAACTTTCTTGTCAAGAGTGCCAAGTCATCATCATAGTCCTCATCACTTGAATTTTCTTTCAAGTGGTCTTCTTGAGTTCTTAGTGTCATATCCTTCCTGTTCTTTGGAAGGTTGTTCTCAAGCTCTTCATGAGCATTACAAGTCATCTCATAGGTCATTAGTGACCTGATTAATTCTTTAAGAGGAAATTTATTTAAATCCTTGACCTCTTGAATGACCGTTATTTTAGGATCCTAACTCTTTGGGAGGGATCTTAAGATTTTATTAAAAAGTTCAAAATCCGAGAAACTTTTACTAAGTCCTTTTAGACTATTAACGACATTCATAAATTGGGCGTACATGTCTCTAATGGTCTCACTTGGTTTCATTCGAAATAACTCATAAGTATGGACTAAAAGATTAATTTTTGACTCATTTACTCTACTAATGCCTTCGTGAGTAACTTCGAGTATGTGCCAAATATCAAAAGTCGTTTCACAGATCGACACTTAATTGAACTCGTTTTTATCTAAAGCACAAAACAAGGCATTCATAGCCTTGGCATTTAGAGCGAAAGTCTTCTTCTTCAACTCATTCCAATCATTCATTGGAAGAGAAGACTTCTGAAAGCCATTTTCTACAATGTTCCATAATTCAAAATCTATATAAATAAGAAAAATCCTCATTCTAGTCTTCCAATAGGTATAATTCATTCCATTGAACATGGGCGGACCTGTGATTGAATGACCCTCTTGGTTGTCGACAAATGTCATCTCTCTTGGTTTTTAAACCAAATGAGTGTGACCTTGCTCTGATACTAATTGTCAGGATCAAGAATAGCACTAAGAGGGGGGGTGAACTAGTGCAGAGGAAAAATTATCGGTTTTAAAAATCTTCGTTTTGATTAAACCCGATTA
The DNA here is from genome assembly GCA_004837865.1 of Musa balbisiana. Taxonomy (NCBI): domain Eukaryota; kingdom Viridiplantae; phylum Streptophyta; class Magnoliopsida; order Zingiberales; family Musaceae; genus Musa; species Musa balbisiana. Next base: position 27,308,208 of record CM017192.1, on the reverse strand, counting down.
TGATAAAAACCATTTCATAAAGATATTAACTTGAAAGCATATGTGAGCGTAGAGAAAGCAATAAGAAGGTAAAACAGTTTGCTATAAAGGTAAATTGCTCAAAACAAAATGCAAACCAGAATTTAGAGCGGTTCGGTCATTGTGACCTACATCTACTTCGGATTCCTCCTCCGTCGAGGTCACTGGCGTCCACTAATGGCCTTTCTTCAATAGGCGAAGACCAACCACCTTTTACAGCTCTTTCTCCTTTTACCGGGTTTAGGAGATAACCTTTACAAGCCTCACTCCTCTTTCTTGAATGGTTACAAAGCAAAGAGAGGGAGGAGGACGACTCTTCTCACTTTTATAATACTTTTAACACCCCAAACACTTAGAATTTTTTACACTTTTGATTGCACTTTGTTATCCTTTCATGCAGAAAAGGGTGGGGTATTTATAGGCCCCAATGGCTTCTGAATTGGAGCCAAAAAGTGTCACTTCCTCAGATTTCAAGGTACTAGCAGTACCACCGTCATTATTGGGTAGTACTATCGCCTGCAAACTGACATTGGACGATACCACCGCTCAGTCTAGGTGGTATAACCACTTGACAAAGCTTAGAGACCAAGCTCTGGTAGTACTGTCACCTGACAGGGGCAAAACCACCGCTTGATATCATTAACTATTGTTGGTACCATCGCCCAGTTTTGGTGGTACCACTACACAGAACACCTGGAGACCGAGTCTTAGGCAATGCCACCGCCGGCCATGATTTCAAGTGCTGAATGGGCTATTCAATCTAACCCAATTCAGCCCTGTTAAGGGCCTAATTGGCCCCTAATTGAGTTCATGGGATCACCTCCCAATCCTAACTCAATTAATGTTCTAACTCCGATTAAGACAAGCAATTAGTCTGGTATGTCGATTTTTCTCTCGGTGATCTTCCGACGAACTTCTCAGCGAGTCTTCTGATGAACTCTCGGTGATCTTCCGATGAGCTTTCGGTGACGAACTCTCAGCGATCTTCCAATGAACTCTCGGCGATCTTCAAACGAGCCCCTAGTATATCGTCTGAATCTTCAACATCGTCCCATCATTTGCTTTACGCCTTACCGCTATCGTAGTTAATCCTGCACACTTATCTCAACACATAGATTAGGTCAAATAATTTACCAATTGATTTCATCATCAAAATCCGAGATTCAACAAAATCAAGAGTACTATGTACCCTATCATTAACTAATCTCTTAATTCTCTCTATAAAGATATGTCCTAATCTTCGATGCTATAACATAGAGGAGTCCTCATTAATATTACACCTTTTAGTACCAGCGTGAACATGCATTGAACTTTAAGTATCATTATTTTGTAATAAAATGTGATAAAGACCATCAGACAAAATACCTTTCCCAACACAATCAAGTTTATATAATAAACGAAATGATGTGTCTTGAAAATTAAAGGAATATCCAACTGGTACGAGTTTGGAAATAGAAATTAAGTTTTGTGAGAAACTTGATACATAAAAGGTCCTTTCCAATTTTAAAACAAAACCACTACTTAAAGTTAAAATGCATATTCCAATTGCCTCCACTTGTGAGCCTATCTTATTTCCTGATAAGATGCTTTGCTCTCTTCACACTGGCTTCCTTAGGTTTTGCATACCCTACAAAGAGTTTGCAAGATAGATTGTTATCCAGAGTCAATCCACTAGGTGTTAATATTAACATTAACCATATTAGATTCATAACACACAAACGAGGTTGGTTTACCTTTCTTTTCAAGCCATTGTTGGAATTTCGTACATTACTTCTTCATGTGTCTCTTTCTTTTACAAAAGAAACACTTTGCTTCTTTCTTGATATCAACTTGAGGTGGTATTTTATCTTTTCCCTACTAATGAGCTTTATGATTAACTTGATTTTTGTCAGTTTTATTTTTCCCACGAGTGATTACCACTAATGTACTCTCATCCAATTCCATCACTAGCCTCTCTTCTTCTTGAATACACATGGTCATTAATTCATTGATTGATCATTTGTTCTTATGTGTATTGTATAAAATCTTAAAAGGCTCATATTGACGTAGAAGGGTGTTCAAAATATAGTACACCAAGAAGGATTCTGACATATTAACTTCGAGTTTCTTAAGTTGAGCTGTAATATCTCACATTTGCATTATATGCTCACGTATGCCCTTTATGTTGGTGAGTCTAAGGGATGAGATTTTCATTATTAGGATACTTGCTAGTGCCTTTTTTGAAATAACGAATTGCTCATCGATAGCTTGTAGCAAGTCTTGGACCTTTTCATGCTGGTCAACAAAACCACATGCCCACAGTTATTATAGTCTTCATAAACATCATACTGAGCCAATTGGATTGCTCCCATCGCTCATATAATGCGACCTCAGTTGAAGTGCTGGTATTAGTAACTGTAACTGGTTCGTCTTTCATAATAGCATAATCAATATTCATCCACCCTAAATGGAGGAGAATCCTCTCCTTTCATATCTTATAGTTATCACCATTAAGTTCGGGAATGTCACATCGAATATCAAAGAAATTAACAGTTTGAGAAACAGCATAAAATCAAACATGTTTATGTCAAAATTTGAGGCATAATAATTTAAATTATTTATTTTACCAATGTGAAACATACCAAAAATATGTATCTCATGACATAAAAATTTCCTGTGGGCTAAATTTTTAATTCAAATATATTCAAATGGTCTTTATGATAAAACTATCAAATTATATTCCAATTCATAATCCTATGGGTAAATTATGAAAATAATTTGATATTTTATCATGATTAATTATATTGAATATAATAAAAGATCTTATAGGATAACAATTATTATATTGAATATAATCATTCACAATATGATATCTAATTACTTATGTGATCCTTATTTTAACTTTATATAATTTTAATTAATTAAGGATATTGTGACTAATTCTTAATTAATTAAGATTATATGAATCACTAGACATTTTGGACATGTAAAATTGACTCATAATCATGAATTAATATAACCAAATATGTATACAAAATATGAGCATTTTACCGACTAAAAGTATTGAAAATGTTATATCCTCATGATTTTCAACATGAAATATATTAAGAAATTTAAAAAAGAAACCAAAATCAAATCATATTTATGTTATAAAAATGAAAAACTCTTTTATATCAAGGTAGAGGTCAAATGCTTTGATACTAACTGTTAGATATTTTGATACCAAAATATATTTCTAAATCATTATAATAGAAACATAAGAAAACTAATCCGGAAACGAAATAATGTACCTCTAGCCATTGTTGTCAAGAATTTCAGTAATGGTTTCTTCTTGAACTTTGGCACTTCTCAGCTCAGAACTCTCGCTTTAGATAGTGTTAGAAATCCTTTAGACTTAAAATAGATGTTAAGCTCAAGGATCAAAATCTTCGTTTATATAGATGTTCTCCCATCAAGAATATTTATTATTACTAACTCATAACGTTCAAGAATTAATTCAAATATATAATGAAATATTTTAATGATATTAAATAAAATATTTAATAATATTAGTTTTTATTTATAATAAATAAAAAATTAAAATATTTAAATCATAATAAATAAAAAAATTTATGATAATAAATTATGAATCTTAATGAGAACGATTACATAAAACATATCTTTTTTACAAAAGAGATTGATAATAATTGATACAAGAGACACATATCTACTCTAAGATCCTCAATCATATGTACTTCAAAATATATACATGACAACCCGTTTGATAATCCTTATGCAAGCTCAAATCGAAAGTTTAACAATGTATGTCATATTTAAACTTTGCTATAATATACTAAAAAAATAAAAATACGTATAAGATGAATCTTCCATGACCTGTTTGGGCCATACTGCTCTGCTGCAATAATCTAGAGCTCTTGATGTCTTTTTGTCATAATGGGCGGTGGTGGTATGATCGCATAACTATACGTTACGTGGTATATTCTGTGTTACTTTAAACAAAACTTCTTCATATGTGATTTAAGAGAGTGAGCATATTAGGGACTCTGTAATATTCTGCATAAGAATTATAAACTGAGAGAAATTTGTTAGAACAAGCAGTAGATGCAATATCGTTGCTATCTAAGTTTGTTAATTTTTGTTTGTGACAATTGCAAATGAACATGGCATTCAATTTATCCTCTAAAGAAAAGCAAATTGGTTGTATCTATAAAATAACACCTCTTAAACTTCCTACTCCAATCTTATATTCTTACTTTTAAACAGAGAAAAAAATTGAATAATTCATGTTGTAAATAATAATACATGATTATTAAGCTAATCGAGCCAAACACATGTATAATTTAATTCTCAAAAGATTTAATAAAGAATTATGTTGTTACAGAGGAATGAGGGAATAGACAAAAGCCTTTAATTTTGAAGAGGCGTGGGAAAAGCTAAATGTTTTGAGAATTCAAGTAGAACAAAAAAATTGTTGAACTTGAATGCTGTGAAGTATAAAAAGATTTGATACTTGAATTTCGTTAAAATGTTTAAATTTGAATTTTGAAGCCACTTAATCTATATATTATAGAGCTAGAGAATTTATGTCAAGAGGTAATTTAGAGACTTTATGGGTTATTGAGTACTACTAATCTATATTATAGGGCTAGGGGTTTGGTTACATTTACAGCCAAGGAACAAAGGAGGAAATATTAGGTAGAATAGAACACAGAAGATAAGCAGAGGGCAACAATCGATGGGTAATCATAATAAGACATCCCATTCAATTTTATTGATAAGATTTTTTTTTGTTTCAAAAGAAAGAATGTATTACAGAATCCGTCTAATATAATCATCTCTCCTACCATCAGAGTCGATCAAAAAATATAGATATGGGAGCCAATGGCCCCACCAAAAAAAATAAATTTCTCCCTATTAATCTTAGTAAATTTTGTGAGAACAATTTGTTTCTCTATAAACATGCAATATTTTGTAGATGAGGGGTTATCTTCCTACCCAACAAATGGACCAAAACTTCACCTTCAGCATCACACTCGGTATGAATTTTCTACACTCCTTCCTTTAGAGCAGCAGCTCTTAAGCCTTATAGAATCGCAACTATTATCCAGGAATCTGTAATAAGCAAGCAAGCAAGCAAACGTGGATAAGCCATTGCTGTCCCTAAGAACGAAGCTAATCCCTTCTGCACGAATAGTGTTAACAAAACCATCTGAATCGAACTACTACCAAAGCACCATTTGACAATCAAGCGAGAAAATTGTTCTTTAACCTATTATGGGAAGGCCACAACTTTTAGAAAAAAATTTGAATCATGATATCAGTTAAAGAATAATAGTACTGACAAATGATATCAGTTAAAGAATAATAGTACTGAACAAATTGAATCATGATATTTGAAATGTATATGAAATTTCTGAGCGACCAAATAGAATATGAGCAATAAAACAAGAGATAGGAGAACATTACCACCTTCCGACTTTACTATTTGTTTTCGGGACTAGATTTGTATAAGTTAATTTTTTTCTCATGTTGTGAAAACCACTGTAAAGAAAGGGGGATCACATATAAGAAATTTGTCAGAAATATATCGTTTTCAAATCTCTTACGTGGCATACTTGATATTAATCACCTCACTTGAAAACTACGTCAAGATGTACCTTACTTTATCCTATAAGTCAGCGGATCAATACAATACTCATACCTTATGCGGCATTTGTTTTTCAGAGTTGATTTTATATTCCTATGTAGATTTGTTATAGTCAATTTTTGCTCTGTTGTGGAAACCTCAGCATGCGTGAGCTCAGATCAATATTTCTTCAGTGATTGCAGCATTAAGTTTGTGCTCTTATATCCATTCCATGGCATCTTACATGTTTTGTATTCAAGAGACTGTTGTAATTGGGGTTGACAGTCTTGGTTTCCATCTTAGAATTTGGTCATATGATTTTTCTTATTTAATGACTACTATTAATTGTTAGTGATACTATATATATTATTAGAGCTTTAGTATGAAGAGGGACTTTGGAGCATGACCAATCAGAGTAAGTTGTCTGATTTCCCTGGAGATAGACGGTCATAAACGGGTGTTCGCATGTCCGCAAACATTGGAGCTCTGATCAGTGATATGATATATAGTTTTCGTTTTCTGAGAAATAATGAAATTTTAATTAATCAGCAGAACAAATACAAAGAGTTCTCCTCAATTACTATTGGCTTTTGCAAAAGAAGTTTGCTATTGACAATCCCCTTTCCATCCATAACCCTCTAAAAAATAAAAAATATAATTTTACTATTTATCATCCCTCAATTACTAAACATATTCTTACTTTTGTAATATTATTTTATCCGATGAAACCTTAGTGATACCGATATCACTCGACACTCCACCATCCGAAATCATCAAAGTTTTTCATTACTTGAAGAGAAAAAACAATAATGAAAGAGAAAGAGAGGAAAAAAAAGAACACATTTATGTTCGAGGCTCATGATTATGAGAAAACAAAAAAAAAACAAGAATGATTATAAAGATATTTATATCTATTTACAGAGGGATATATTATGAATATTAAAGGTTCTTAAAATAGGGTTTTGAATAGCCAAAAGACCGGTAGGAATAGAAATCTCTTTTGCAAAATCAGCTACACAAATTACTGAATTCTCACAACGTTAAAAAAACCCTTGAACTGATAACAAAAATATCTCTATATGCATTCAGTTCCTACGGGGGTCGAACTAGTTCGCTTTCCAGCATTCTCACAAGGTTGAGGTTATCGCTTTCCATAATAATAGATGTGATTCCCTCCATAATACACATTTGTAGGCATTCCTTTCCCCAGTTGGACGGTTACGGTAGGATAATGAGGTCAAGATAATGAAAAGGACGCTTAGTGACAGACATACTAAGCGTATATATAGATATAAGAATACAGGTTGATTGAATTGGAAAGGTGTTGAGCGGAAGAAGGGGTGAAAAGTGAATGGGTCATCCAACCCTTTGAACCTTTGCTTTCATATTACTAAACTATTGACAGGACCTTTTTCTTTGAATCTAACAATCAATTAAATGGGACAATGCTAACCAAGACCTTTAACTAAGAACACTTCCAAAGCCCTGCTAAACCAATGTTTTGATCTTCTGTAATCCAGGTTAGAATTATTAAATGGCCCTGAATTTGTAGCTTGAGAGAATGGCTAAAATTGGATCCAAAACGCATCACCTGCATCGTACTGACAAACAACATCACCATCTGCTATTTCTACCAAACAACTTGAGGAAAACCCAGTAATGATTTAGTATTGCAAACAAAGCATTTTATTTGATCGAACAACAAGCAGGAGCTGAAACAACTCAACCAGTAGGTTTCATTTCTCTAATATTGGTCACTGTAGACAGCAAAGTGAAAGCCTCCTAGGGAGTTCATCTTTATTCCAATCACACAACAACCGTTCTATAAAAGATGGAAGACAGTTCATTCACCTTTCCATGAGGATAAGGGACACAACAACCGTTCTATAAAAGATGGAAGACGTTCATTCACCTTTCCATGAGGATAAGGGAGGAGTATCGGACATTCTCCATGTATTCATTGCAGCACCATACCTATCACCCTTGACAGCATCTGCCAAAGCATATGATTCAAGTTCAGCCATCTCCTCAGGTGTGAGTTTTACTGATAGTGCTCCGATATTCTGGTTAAAGTTTTCGATCTTGGTAGTGCCAGGTATAGGGCACACATCACTTCCTTGATGGTGAACCCAGGCCAAAGCAAGTTGTGAAGGGGTGCATCCCTTCCTCTTGGCCATTTCGTTTACACGTTCAAAGATAAGTGCATTTTGAGCGAGATTCTCAGGCTGGAACCTAGGGATGAGCTGCACACATAATTCATCATTCAGAATATCATTAGACCGAGAAAAAAAAGAACAAGTTTACTTTAAGATAAACATAATGAATTCAAAAGGAAATAAAAGAATGGAGGGGCATATACAATCCTATTGACACCATGGAATACAGGGTTAATTAACATGAAATAAATGTTCCATTCAAGGTGATTGTAGTCATGGATGTTTAGTAGGCATTCACTAATGTGATTATAATCTCTTGTCTGGTTTGATATATAAAACATCTAGAGCCTGAATATGATAAGCCCAACTCTGTCAAAATCATCAACAACTTGAGCATTAAACACAAATATGATAATTTTCAACAGGAGGCTTTGACATAAACTACTGTGTTTCTTTTACTCTATGCATCATTAATCTAACCGATAAGCAAGCATATCACACTCCAATGACATCCTGTTGATTGAATTAACAGTAAAACATAAACTTCAACTTTTGCACGTAATAAAATAATATGTATTTATCAGCTGGTAACAATGGTCACTAGTCGAGATGGTTAGTAGTTTTAATAGTTGTTCATCACTTCTATTCTTGCATTCAAAAAATTTTCAATTTAAAAGAGCATAAAAGGATTTTTTATATCTTTTCCTAACCATCGTATATGATCACCTTACGGAAATCATGTTCAGACAGAGTTTCAACCATCTTTGGTCCAGAAGAAAAGAAGCCCCTTCCCAGTGGACTGTATGAAACAATGCCTATACCGAGTTCTCTGAAAAAAAAAATGAAGTTAAAAATCAATATTGCAATAGAATATTAAAATAGTGGTCTATATAAAAGATAAAGCCAATCAGCAAGCTCTACCTGCAAGTAGGAATTATATCTTCTTCGACATCTCTTGTCCACAAAGACCATTCCAGTTGCACAGCAGTTATTGGGTGAACAGCATGTGCCCGCCTGATTGTCGATGCAGAGGCCTCAGACAATCCAATGTACTTTATTTTTCCTTCTTCCACCAATTTCTTAAGTTCTCCCATCTAAAGAAAATAAAAGTTCAAAGGGGGACTTTACTTACATATGCTTGGAAAACAGGAAACTGACCTTATAAGTAAAACTAAGAGCATTTCCCAATATGAACTTGAGAGCCCATAGAGACATGGCATCTATGGCAAAGAACGTCATAGATGAATACTTATAAGCATAATTGCAAAATCTGAAAAATCAAGGTTTCATACTGTTACTAATTCCATATTTTGGTCATTTTCAGCAAGAGCATGATGCTGGGTAACATTCAACAATTAAAAAAATTCCTACAAGCAATGTACAAGATGAACCTCCAACGAACAGAGAGGTTGTTCCATGACTCACATCACTGGTTTCAACAAAATAAGATCAGGTGGTCTGATTTAATCCATAACATGCTTATAATGCTTAATTGGAAGAGAAACAATTTAAAAATTTTGGAATATAAAGTAGGAGGAATGATTGTGATTTATCTATGACTAGCTATTCTCGAGGCTGAAAAATAGTGGCCGACCTTCTTTAGCATAGTGGACCATCACATCCAAAAGAGAATTACAATACTTCCTTTAGCCATTCACTTCCATAAGAATCTTACTGCATGCTAGATTCTTCGGTGACACACCAGCTGCAGAATGTCACTTTTGATAGCAGTAGCATGAAATTAATGTCATTTAGTAATTGTCTATATAGAAATACCCAAGTGCCATCAATGTGTCTACTTGGGGTCTACAGAAGATGGTTCAATTCCAATCATCATTAACTGATAATCGCTTTAGCTTTAGTTACTAATGTGGTTAGCTTAATGCTTTCAAGTTTTTTGTTTTTGTCTATTTGTAATTCCCACTGAGGCCAAACCTAAACCTATGCTCGAGAGATAGCTGTCCATTCACTGATAAGGGATGTATGGATTCTTGACAAGGAACTGTTGCAAGACAAATAGTTTTCACATGGCAACAACCAAATATACAAGGGGCAAAGAGATAGTGGAGATATTATACACAACAAGATAGGGTCATTCATCCAAAAGAAACAACTTGGGCTGCTATAGGAGGTGATCATGATGATATCAACAGTGAATATAGCAGATGATAGCCGGTGGAGGATTCTTTGGTACAGTGGATATAAGTGGCTCTTATCAGATGTACAAAACCATCTGAAACCAAGGTCTGAGCTGAAATGAATAGTTTCATAGGATGCAGAAGATTTAGTATAATCAGTAATATTTTATTGTAAGAGAAAGGAGGAGGCTCCTTGAGTTTCTCTTTTGCAATTTTTTATTTTCTTTGTTCTGGTTTCTTTTTTTATTTTACTGCTAAGTGGACGAAGTTTGGATATTGATCAGTAAAGTGAATGAGTGAAGAAATCTCCTCGGTATATGATTTCCTATGTCGAGTCCAAGTGCATAACTTTCTCCTAAATTCCTCCTCTTATGCCTTCCATTTTCTCCTTAACGTTCTCAAAGCTACCGAGTCATCAAAAGTCCCCATTAAAGCACAGGGTAGAGACTTCAACCTATCATAAACATTGTTGCATCTTTCTTCTACCACAATATGGTCTTCCACCTATTTGTTGACCTAATGAGATTCTCGTTGATGGAGGATCTGTCAAGGATTGATGTACGAAATCTTGTCCTAAAAGGAGAGTGGTTGTTTTCTGAGTTGAACCTTAATCACGTAGGTTGTAAAGGAACAATTTTACCATGACATCGAGCATCAACTACTTAAAATGACAAGGAATTTTAATTCTGAACAATGTATCGCTTCCAATGAATTCAACCTCAACAAGCCATCAATCTAAGAAGGTGTTCGATGGGATAGATTAACTCACCGTGACCTCGATGGGAACCCGGGTGTCGATGCGGTGCTGATAATAGAGATCGATGCAGTCGATGCCGAGCCTCTGCAAGCTGCTCTCGCAGGCGGCCCTGACGTATGCCGGATCTCCACGAATCTCCCTCTTCTCGTCCTGGAAGCTGATCCCGAACTTTGTGGCCAGCTCCACCTTCTCCCTCACCCCACCTTGCAGTGCCTACACCAGAAACCAATGCTCGATCCATCTGTCAACGCACAATTATTAACGACGAGGAGGAGTACTTTGCCGAGGAGGATCTCGTTAGTGTAGGGACCGTAGATGTCGGAGCTGTCGAAGAAGGTGACACCGGAGCGGATAGCGTAGTGGATGAGGGCGATCATGTCGGTGTCCGGCTTGGGCGGCCCGTAGAAGGCCGACATGCCCATGCAGCCGAGGCCCTGCCTGGAGACCTCCAGGCCCTGTGAGCCCAGCTTCATCCGCCCCACTATCACGCCCCCGTCGTTGCCGCTCCCCGCCTCTCTGGCCATCTTCCACCTCTCCGGTCTCTCTCTCCCTCTACTATCCCTTCCACCACATCCAACTCTGCTCCCTTATATTGTGGAAATGGGGTTTTACTGGTCATCGGGATTCCACCACCGATCATTCAATGGGGCGGCTCGCCGAAAGCTACGGCCGTCATTAACGCCATCGCTTGCGTCAGCTTTAGTCCTTTTGTGTCAATACAAATATTCAATAATGATGTGTGCAATCAATATTTAAAAAATATTATGAGAATAGTAAATTATCTGAAAAATGTGACCCTAAATCATTTTTACCAAATTCTTAATTAGTACTTCCATTTCCAAAAATTCTGCTACAGAGTTTCAATTTTTTAAAATTACAAAAGTGACCCTCAATCATTTCTTTTATTTTTTCTTTGAAAAGCTGTTCTCTCTTTTTTTAATTACATCAAATCATTTAATTAAACCAGTTAAATGAATCCAAAACATTAATCGATTTAGAATAAATAATAATAAATAATTTATTAGTAAGTTCCCCAGAAAAGCCCTGATATTTTAAAATGATAAAAATAACCCCACCCACTTTTTATCTCTTCGTCTTAAAAATTACTATCTTCTTCCTTCCCTTTTTCATATTGAATCAAATCACTCAATTGAACCGGTTGAAGTAACTCAAAACTTGAATCGATTTAAAATAAATTATATTAAATAATTTATCAATATATCAATTTATATTAATTAAAATAATAAAAATATAAATTTTTAAAATTATAAATATTAAAATATACTATAATATAAATAATAAATTTTAAAAAAATACCTATAAAGTAAAAAATTTTAACAATAGTATTTATATATATTTGAAATAATAATTATATATATATGTTAGATAGCAAAAAATTATTTAAAATAAATTTGAGAGGTTTATACGACCATTCTTTTTTTATTTTAGGCTTTTAAAATAGTTTTTAACTAATTTTGACCCTTAAAAATTAAAATTATCTAGAAAATATGAAAAAAAAATTGACACAGTATGATGCTTCCATGAAATATTTTTTAAGAGCTTCAAAATAGGCTTGATACCTATTCTAAATATTTGGTCTAGAAATACCAAGATGTTGACCCACTTTCACTTTTTTTTGAGGTAATCTAACAATAATATAATTGGATCAAATCGTAATAAAAAATATGTTGGAACCTTATTGAAACTTTTGAATTATAGTCAGCTGGACATAAATCCAACCTTTCTATTTTAGGAATTTTATTTCATTTTTTTATTTTTCAGTATCTAAACACTAAATTCTATATTTACTTTAAATTTTGACAAAATATAATACTTCCTTTGAATGTTTTTTAACATGTGAGCTTGTAAATCGGTTTGATAAATATTCTAAAATTTTGGTCAAAAATACCAAGGCCTTGATCCGCTTACATTATTTTTGGTGCAAACACAAAAACAGTGTAATTAGGTTAAGTCCATAGTTTTCTAATTTTTAATTAGATGACATTTTCAAAAAACTTTTGAATTGCACCTATATCGATATAGATCCCATAGTTTTCTAATTTTTAGTGTCTAAGCACACTAATTTTTTTTTTAAAAAAAATCTTATAATTTTGACAAAATATGATACTTCCATGGAATGTTGTTTAGTATTTGAGCTTATAAATATGTAAGAAACCTATTTAAAAAGTTTAGTAAAAAAAAAACAAAGGCCTTGACACACTTAGATGATTTTGTGGACCAACTCCAAAATAGTGTAAAGAGGTTAAATCCTAGTCAAAACAAGGAGGGATCGAATTGCACTCAAATGGACATAGATATCGCCTTTTCAATTTTTAAAATTTTTATATATTTTTAAATTTTTTAGCATTTGAACAGACTAGAATTTTAATAAATTTCTTCAATCTCCTATAATTTTGATAAAATATAATGCTTCCATGGAATATTGTTTCACGTTTGAGCTTATAAATAGCTAAAAAAAATTATTGTAAAAAATTTGGTTTATAAAACTCGCTCGTGGCCTTGATCCACTTATACTGCTATAACTAGGGCAAATCTTGGACAAAACAAGGTGAGGATTTTAGGAAACCTTTGAATTGTCTCAAATGGACACAAATCATTTTTCTAATTTAGGAATTTTTCAATTTTTTTATTTTTCAGTATTTGAACACAATAATTTTTATTTTTAAATTTCTTATAAATTTGATGAAAATATGATATTTCCATATAATATTGTTTAACATTTGAACTTAAATAGATAGTAAACCTATTCTGAAAATTTGGCTCGAATAACCAAGGCCTTGACCCAGTTATATTATTTTTGGTTGAACCCAAAAATAATATAATTAAGTCAAATGCTGATAAAAAAAGGGTGAAGTTTTCAAGAAACCTTTGAATTGCATTCAGATAGACATAGATCCCACTTTTCTATTTTAAAATTTTATTTATTTTTAGCATCCTAACACATTATTTTTTTTTAATTTTATATTTTCTTATAATTTTGATAAAATATGATGCTTTAATGGAATATTACTTACCATTTCAGCTTATAACTAGCTAGGAAATCTATTGTAAAATATTAGTTAAAAAAACCTAAGCCTTGACCCCCTTACAATGTCTTTCAGGCAACTCAAATACAATATAACTAGGTTAAATCATGATGATAAAAAAAGGGTGACATTTTTAGGAAATCTTTGTATTACACCCGAATGGATATAGATCTCACTTTCTTTTTATTAAAAAAGAGAGGATCATATACAAATACAATCTTTTCTCAAATAATAATAATAAGATACTACTAACATAAGATCAAACCAAATAGAAGAAGAGAAAACCAAGTTGAAAAAAAAAAAACTCAAAAAGAAAAACACTTACAGATCTAATCTTATTTGAAATCTTATAAAATATATCTTAAAATAGGAGTTCCTTATATCTAAAACTTTATCTAATTTTATTTAAAATATAAAATATTAATTTTTGATCTTTTCAAATATACTTTAATTTCTTAACACTCTTCCTTAAAATATACTTTTATAGATAAGTCCCGACTTGATCTACGAGGTCATGCCCATAACTGCCACTAAGGATGGGATCATCTATGCGTAACCAAAGTGTTCTCTAAGGTGCATATGAATTTTTGCTAGTCAAAGTATCCTACAAGTCAATCACGTGAGTGATAGCACATGTGACTTGACACATAGTCTTTTTGTTTATTATTATTATTTGATATTTTATCACTTTATATTACCTATTGCATGAATATATTATGATGTTAATGGATCTGTGCAATGGGAATCAAATCATGATGAGATCATGATTATAAGATCAATTCGCCTTTAAACACAGATCCTAAATAATCTCAGTCATAGATTACTCGAGAGGGACATCGAGATAACCGGACAGACTAGTGTGTTGTATACACATCCATATGATGGATGCAGCTAGTCTCATAGTTGCTCGTGTGGGGACACTAGGGATACAATGCAAGTGCTTATTGGAGAATGAGTTCATTGATTGATCCACTCACAGAATGCTGGATGGTTGATGATGCCTCATTATCAAACAATGATTTTATCATCCCAATGGTGTATATGGTCCTTAGACTTGAGACACCAAGGATGTTCTGTATGAGTACTCTACTCTTTGATACCGAACTTATAGATCTGGAGGTTTCAGATCTAGCACAACTAGTTATCGGAAGTGATAGCTAAACTTACGAGAGCTATTGAGTGTCAATAGAGGATCATCCGCTCTCGATGTCATAAGAGGAATATCTCATGTATTCTTGTTCAGACAAATCATTGGCTAGGGTCATTCAGATTAAGTAAGAAAGAGTTCTCCGAGAGAATCCGATTAGAGCGACACTCGAGTAGAAACTATATGTACATGATAATACCATGCCCGGTATACAGTCTTTGAGGTATTAAATGGATGAGAGATTATAGATATATGATAACAGAGGATAGATAGGTCCAAGGGATTGGATTCTCCTGTATCGTTTGGGGACTACAGCGTAGTGGCCTAATACGTCCGTAGTCGATGAGTCAAGTGAATTATTATGGAGATAATAATTCACTAAGATAGAAGGAGTTCTGATAGATATGACTCATGGCCAGCTCAATATTGGGCCTAGAGGGTCACACACATATGGCAAGCATTGCAACGAGTTCGGATATGAGATATCCGTTGGAACCCCTATCTTATTGGATATCCAATAAGCCCCTGAATTATTGGATCCTATGAATGAGATTCAATAAGAGCTAATAAGAGATTATTGGATAGAGACCCATTAATCTAAGAGGTTTGGGTAGTTGGATGGAGATCAAGTACCCAATATAGCATGATTCATTATGGTTAAGTTGACAAGGGGCCTCTATAAATAGGAGGGAACCAAATACTCATAGGCTAGAGGTTTTTTTTAGCTATCTCCTCATATTCTCTTCTCTTCCTTTTCTCCTCATACTTCAGCTCCTATTTAGGGTGTATGCACAACAAAAAGGGGCACTCCCTTCTTGATTGTGTGGTGCATGGGAGAAAGAGTTTTGGGCAACGATTTAAGGAGCATCTTCACAACCCCTGCCATGTGGATCACCACTAGAGAGGAGGACAATTGACCTCCTTCATCCTCTCCCATAGATTTATAGGTTTTAGGGATATACGATCTCCCTAGGAAATTTTTTTATGCTTTCGATTTTGCGGGTTCTTGTGCACCAATTATTGCACGATGATAAAACCTTATTTTCTATGGGAATTCTGTTTTTTTTTTTTCTACTGCACATATGATGTCACCCCAGATTTTCTAATAGTGGTATCAGAGTCAGGTTGCTCATGCAAAAGATTGGCTTTTAAACTATGTGTGTTATATTCAATCGCGTTGAAATTATTTTGCGTAATTGCTGCGGTTTTTTTTGTTGTAGTTTTCAAATCTATGTTGCTCTTTTTCTTGCTGTTAAAAGGTGTTTTAGATAGGGTTTTTGATGTCAAATTTGTTGACACAAAAGGGGATGAAAGGGTAGCAACTGTTGCTGCCCCTTGGATTGGCTAAAGGCTGCTTGCAGCCTTGGTCGAAAGCTCCAATTTACTGCTCTCAGCCTGGCCAAAAGTAATAGGAATGAGAGTAGCACAACTGCCCTCAACCTACTGCATAGAAGCCCCTACAGCCAGGTTTCCTGGCTACAAGGGGGCATCCCTGGCGGCCAGGGTTTCCTGGCCGTAGGGGTTGCCCAAGCAACCAGGAGTTCTGGCCTCATGGGGCACCTACAGCCTATGGTAGCCCTACAGCCATAGTTTCCTAGCTACAAGGGACTCCTTGGTGGCTAGGGTTTCCTAGCCACGCAATGCAGTCCATTGGCCTAAGATTTCCTGATTTTTGGGGAGTCTCTATATGGTAAGATTTCCTTGCTTAAGAAGGAACTACTTATCATGTGGGGCACCCTATGGTAGAGATGCCCAAAATACTGCATATAATTAATTAAAATAATTTAATTAATTTATTATTATCTAGTAGTCCTACTTGGTGATATGTACATATGATATATGATATGGATGGATGATCATAGACCGTATGATGTGTGTACGTGTGATGTGATTATTATTATATATAGATATATATATATAGATATATATATATATCTATATATATATATCTATATATATATATCTATATATATATATAGATATATATATATACTATATATATATATCTATATATATATATAGATATATATATATATATAGATATATATATATAGATATATATATATACTATATATATATATAGATATATATATATAGATATATATATATACTATATATATATATATTATATATATATATATCTATATATATATATCTATATATATATATAGATATATATATATATAGATATATATATATAGATATATATATATATAGATATATATATATAGATATATATATATATACTATATATATATATTATATATATATATCTATATATATATATTATATATATATATCTATATATATATATATAGATATATATATATATCTATATATATATATCTATATATATATATAGATATATATATATATAGATATATATATATATCTATATATATATATACTATATATATATATAGATATATATATATACTATATATATATATAGATATATATATATACTATATATATATATCTATATATATATATACTATATATATATATATCTATATATATATATAGATATATATATATAGATATATATATATACTATATATATATATACTATATATATATATCTATATATATATATATATCTATATATATATATATCTATATATATATATAGATATATATATATATAGATATATATATATATAGATATATATATATACTATATATATATATCTATATATATATATAGATATATATATATAGATATATATATATAGATATATATATATACTATATATATATATAGATATATATATATATCTATATATATATATATAGATATATATATATAGATATATATATATATCTATATATATATATAGATATATATATATAATATATATATATACTATATATATATATAGATATATATATATATAGATATATATATATACTATATATATATATAATATATATATATATTATATATAATATATATATATATCTATATATATATATATAGATATATATATATAGATATATATATATAGATATATATATATAATATATATATATAGATATATATATATAGATATATATATATATACTATATATATATATATATATCTATATATATATATCTATATATATATATATCTATATATATATATAATATATATATATATATAGATATATATATATAGATATATATATATACTATATATATATATATATAGATATATATATATACTATATATATATATAGATATATATATATATCTATATATATATATCTATATATATATATAGATATATATATATACTATATATATATATATATAGATATATATATATAGATATATATATATAGATATATATATATACTATATATATATATAGATATATATATATAGATATATATATATATCTATATATATATATATATAATCTATATATATATATATATCGTTTGTATGCGATGTACATATATATTAAATGTATGTGTATGATATATTACATTAGGAGACCAAATTAAAATCTCTTCGCTCGATATATTAAGTCGGTAAATATGAGGTAATTGGATTGACCCCGCGACCTTCCATCAGTATAGGTACGGATCGATCCTAATGTAGGTTGAGTTGATCGAGTCGTCAAGACTCACATATATTGCAATTCGCTAGCTTGCCTATGACATAAAGATGTCACTAGTGACCTAAGGACATGATATGCTTGGTTGAGTCCCTCAATGGTATATTATCAAATCAGACTCATCTTGTAACGAATGTGTTAACTAAACTGAACATCATAGTTGGTCGAGCCCCTCGAGGCCATGATGGTTTGGAGACTGAATAGGATGGAAATCATAAGGAGTTATGATGGGCAAGAGTTGCCTATATTTTGGGCTTAGTATGATTAGTCAAGTCCCTCGAGGTTACACTGAGATGTTGATTGGATCCCGATCCCTACTAGAAGTTTGCTAGAGACTTCCGTTTCATAGGTTAAGGGTGTCGCGTAACTCTCTAAAAAAATAGTGGGAGTAGATTAAGATAGAAGTTCATATCTTATTTGTTTATTTTTCTATGAAATATGCATGTTATTTATTTCTGCTGCATCATTATTTTTAAATAATATCACTTTCAAATCCCTTATGTAGTATACTTGGTATCAACCGCCTCATTAATCTGAATTATACAGATTAGCTCCGTAACTTGAGAATTATTCTCATGACGGAGAAAATCATGTATATCCTTAATACAGTGATACCTATGCCTGAGAAAGGAGCAAGCGAGGATGAGATCGCTCGCTATATGAAGTACATAGATGACTACTCTTGTTTAGTGTTACATGTTGGGCTCCATGACTCTTAAGTTACAGAGACAGCATGAAAAGATGGATGCTAGATCCATTCTCCTACATGTCCGTAAACTATTTGAGGAATAGGGAAGGACTCAATAATATGCAATATACAAGAGCCTCTTCCACGCTAGGATGACTGAGGGGAAATCGATTTATAACCATGTCCTAAAGATGATTGAGTAGATAGAGAAACTTATAGGTCTAAGATTGGTCCAAGAGGATAACCTGTGTGTGGATCTTGTACTTCAATCCTTAACAGATTGCTTTTTACATTTCATAATGAATTTTAATATGAACAAACTTGAGGTAACTCTTCTTGAGCTCCTTAATATGTTAAGGGAGACAGAGAGCACTATCAAGAAAGAAAAGCCAGTTCTCTATACTGGTGAGACCAGAAAGAAAAAGAAGGTAAAAAAGTCCTTCAAGAAAGGTAAGGGTAAGGGCAGACCGGATAAAACAAAGGTTGCTAAGAAAGACCCAGTAAAGGACAAATGTTAGTACTTCTACTATGGTAAAGATGGGCATTGGAAGAGGAACTGCAAAGAGTACTTTGCAAAAAGGGTGAAACAAAAGCTTTAAGTACATTCATGATCAGTCTCTATTTGTCAGACTCTTATGATAGTACATGGGTATTGGATACCCGTAGTGCTTATCATATTTGTAATTCGTTACAAGTTCTGGCAAGACCTAAGAGATTGGCGAGAGGTGAGATGGATCTCAAGATGGGCAATAGAGCAAAAGTTGCTATAGCAGCTATTGGCGATGTCACCCTACATCTGCATGGTGAAGCTATTATTGCATTGGATGCATATTATTTTGTTCCTTCTATTATCAAAAATATTATTTTCATTTAATATTTGATAGTTAGTAGATATAAATCAGTTTTTGAGAACAATGGTTGTTCAATAATATTAGATGATGAGATCATGAGAAGAACATTGTATAATGGTTTATTTAAACTAGACATTGCTCCACATATTATAAATGTAAGTATGTCCAAGAGGAAACGAGATGAGGTGAACAATGCATACCTATGACATTATAGGCTAGGTTATCTATGAGGAAATGATTCAAAAGTTACTAAAGGATGGATATCTAAATATATTCGACTATGAGTCATATGCAACTTGTGAGACTTGCCTTCATAAAAAACAAACTAACTCTCCTTTTGATGGAACTAGAGAGAGAGCCACTCAACTACTAGAACTCAAACATAGTAATATATGTGGATCCATGTCAACTCATGTCATAGGTAGTTATTCATGCTTTATTACTTTTATTGATAATTTCTTAAGGTATGGACATGTGTAATTGATGAAGTACAAGTCTGAGACCTTTAAGAAATTCAAAGAGTATAAGAATGAAATGGAAAACCAGATTGGAAAAAGTATAAAGACTCTTCGATCAGATCGAGGAGGTGAGTACTTGAGTACAAAATTTATCCAGTTCTTTAAGGACTATGAGATTTTATCTCAATAGACACCTCCTTATACAACTCAACTTAATGGTGTATCTAAAAAGAGGAATCATACATTGTTAGACATGGTACGGTCCATGATGAGCTTCACCGACCTACCCATCTCATTTTGGGGATATGCCCTAGATACCGTAGCTTATCTTCTGAATAGAGTTTTAACTATAAGTCAATAGTGTCTACACCATATGAGATATGAAAAGGGAAGAAGTCTGATCTTAAGGTTGTTAAGATTTGGGGCTACCCTACTCACGTTAGAAGACACAACCCCGATAAGTTAGAATCAAGGACAGAGCGGTGCAAGTTCGTGAGATATCCCAAGGAAACTTGTGGGTATTATCTATATCATCCCGATGACCAAAAGGTCTTTGTAACCAAGAGAGTGGTGTTCCTTGAGAAGGAACACATTCTTGGTAGAGATAATGGGAGCGTGATAGAGTTGAGCGAGGTTGGAGACCTAGCTCCGGTACCACCGAGTTTGTTCAGGTACTTAGCACGTAAGTTCTGACTTTACGTATGACAAATTATCTCAACCTCCTGAGATATATGTGGGACAAATTAGAGGAGAGGATGTTGAGGATGTTGATCCTTAGACCTACGAGGAGGCTATTACGAGTATAAACTCCAAGAATTGGCAAGAAGCCATGAATTCTGAAATGGATTCTATGTATTCTAATAAGGTTTGAAACCTAGTTGATGCATCCAAGGATATTATACCCATCGGTTGTAAGTGGATCTTCAAGAAGAGGATTAAAAAAAAAAATAAAAAAAAAAAAAAAAAAATAAAAAAAAAAAAATAAAAAAAAAAAAAATAAAAAAAAAAAAAATAAAAAAAAAAAAATAAAAAAAAAAAAATAAAAAAAAAAAAATAAAAAAAAAAAAAAAAAATAAAAAAAAAAAAAATAAAAAAAAAAAAATAAAAAAAAAAAAATAAAAAAAAAAAAAAATAAAAAA
Source organism: Musa balbisiana (assembly GCA_004837865.1). Taxonomy (NCBI): domain Eukaryota; kingdom Viridiplantae; phylum Streptophyta; class Magnoliopsida; order Zingiberales; family Musaceae; genus Musa; species Musa balbisiana. Next base: position 27,286,598 of record CM017192.1, on the reverse strand, counting down.
AAAAAAAATAAAAAAAAAAAAAAAAAAATAAAAAAAAAAAAAAAATAAAAAAAAAAAAATAAAAAAAAAAAAAATAAAAAAAAAAAAATAAAAAAAAAAAAAAAAAAAAAAATAAAAAAAAAAAAAAATAAAAAAAAAAAAATAAAAAAAAAAAAAAATAAAAAAAAAAAAAAATAAAAAAAAAAAAATAAAAAAAAAAAAATAAAAAAAAAAAAATAAAAAAAAAAAAAAATAAAAAAAAAAAAAATAAAAAAAAAAAAAAAAATAAAAAAAAAAAAAAAAAAAATAAAAAAAAAAATAGATGGAAAGGTAAAGAGACCTATAAAGCAAGACTAGTGGCTAAGGGGTATCATTAAAGGCAAAGTGTTGACTATGACTAAACCTTCTCACTTGTAGCCATGTTAAAATCTATCCAAATACTATTGGCTATTGCAGCACACTATAATTATGAGATTTGACAAATTAACATGAAAATCACGTTCCTCAATGGCAACCTCGAGGAGGAGGTGTATATGATATAGCCTAAGGGATTTGTGTCCAAGGACTACCCAGATAAGGTGTGTAGATTGTTTAGGTCCATTTATGGACTAAAGCAAGCTTTCCAAAGTTGGACCATAAGATTTAATGAGGCAATCAGATCTTATGACTTTGTTAAGAACGAAGATGAGTCTTGTGTGTACAAGAAGGTAAGTGGGAGCACTCTCACCTTCTTGGTGTTATATGTGGATGACATCCTGATCATTGGGAATAATGTAGGAATGCTATCCACAGTAAATGCTTGGTTATCTAGATACTTTTTCATGGACTTAGAGGAAGCATCCTATATCTTGGGCATTCTATTGGATCTATAGAGTGGCTTGTCTTAATCCAGGTACATAGACAACATTGTCAAAAGGTTTGGCATGAAAAATTTAAGAGAGGTCTCATACCGATAATATATGGGATATCGCTTTCCAAGAGTATACCCCTAAAGACTTCTAAAGAAATGGTGAACATAGATAAGATATCCTATGCCTCAGAGATAAGGTCTATCATGTATGTCATGATATATACCGAGCTTGATATAGCGCATGCTCTAAGTGTCACGAGTAGATATCAAGCGGATCCAAGCTTAGACTTAGGATCTTAGTTGGCTTTTGTGAGCAGCAACACTCAACAAAAGCCAACTACATTTGTAAAAGGACCCACATTACATATTTCCCCTAAAGTTAAATATAATTTTTATGAAAGATGTGTTCATTATTATTTTATATATTTATTTAAAAATATAGCTCTCATAAATTAGTTTGGGTTTCTAAAGGAACCATAAATGATTTAATGCCAAAAGTCAAGAAAGATAAATCTAACTATGAAGGACCCAAAGTTAAATGGATACCTAAAGTAAACCCTTCTTTCTTGTAAGTATGCTTCTAATCGAAAGCTAGAAGCAAAAGATGGTATCTTGATAGTGAATACTCAAAGCACATGACCAGAGATCCAACACATTTCTCAAAGCTCACTAGTGAAGACGGGAGATATGTCACCTTCGAAGACAATAGTAAAGAAAAAATTATCGGCAAAGGAAATATAGGTAATAAATCAAATCTTTTGATTGAAGATGTTCTATTAATAGATAGCTTAAAACACAATTTACTAAGCATTATCAATTGTGATAAGGGATATAATATTAAATTTGAATCTAATGCTTACATTACAGAGACACCACATAAAAATAAATCTATGATTACCTTAAGGAGCGATAATGATATACTATTAATCATGATGATTTTAATGATAAAACTTATTTTTTGATTTTAAACAATGATGCATGGCTTTAGCATAGGAGATTAGGTCATGCAAATATGAAATTGATCTCACAAATTGCAACTAAAGAACTTACAACAGGAATGCCTAGAATTAAATTTGTTAAAGATAAATTTTATGATGCATGCCAATTAAGTAAATAAATAAAGAGTAGCTTTAAACCTAAAAATCAAGTGAGTACCTCTAAACCATTATAATTAATTTATATAGATTTATTTGGAACAATTGATATTACAAGTCTATAAGGTAGTAAATATGCTTTTGTGATTATTGATGATTATAGTAGATACACTTGGACATACTTCTTGACATATAAAAGTGATTGTTTTAAATATTTTACAAAGTATTCTAAACAAGTTCAAAATGAAAAAGATTTTATAATTTCTTTTATTCATAGTGATCATGGTAGTGAATTTAAAATCCATGATTTTTAAGAATTTTGTGATTCAAATAAGTATGACCATAATTACTCTATTCTAAGAAATTTACAATAAAATAAAATTGTTAAAAGAAAAAATAAGAGTTTATAAAAGATGGTAAGAACCATGCTTAATTAACATAGTCTATCCAAATATTTTTGGGCTAAAGTCGTTAACACGACATGCAATATCATGAACAAGGTTATCATAAGAGCACTTCTATCTAAAACTCCTTATGAATTGTAAAATAATAAAAGACCTAACATTTTATATTTTAAAGTTTTTAATTATAAATATTTTATTTTAAATGAAAAGGGTGCCTTAGAAAAATTTGATATAAAATTCGATGAAGAATTTAATAAACAAACTTTAGTTATTGAGGAATCTATCAATGTTGTTTAATGAGTCTCTCAAATTTAAGGAAAATAATTTTGATGAAGATTTTGAATTTGATATATTGAATTTGAATGAAAATTTTCTTCTCTAAAGCAACTTGGATACATCTACTTCCAAAGAATACTTACCCAAGGAATGACAGTATGTAGATACATATCCCAATGAGCTAACTATTGGAGATACATCAAAAGGTGTTCAAATTCATTCTTCATTTAAAATTTTTTATGCAAATACTACTTTTTTTTGTCTCAAATTGAACCTAAATGCATTGACGATGCTCTCAAAGATGACTCATGGGTTTTTGCAATATACGAAGAATTAAATCAATTTGAAAGAAATAAGGTTTAAATCTTTATTCTTAGACCTAGTGATCATCTTATGATTGACACTAAATGGGTTTTTAGGAATAAGCAAAATAAATAAGATATCATAGTTCGAAATAAGGCTAGATTAGTGGTCAAAGGTTTCAACCAAAAAGAAGGTATAGACTATGAAGAAACCTTCACTCCTATAGCAAGACTTGAAGCCATAAGGATACTCCTTGCCTACGCATATTTTAAAATTTTAAATTATTTCAAATGGATATTAAAAGTAATTTTCTTAATGGTTTCATTTCCGAAGAAGTTTATGTTGAGCAACACACAAAGTTGAAAATGTTCTTTTTCTAAACTATGTTTATAAGTTATCTAAGGCTTTCTCTGAGTTGAAGCAAGCCCCTAGGGCTTGGTATGAGAGGTTTACTTCTTTTCTTATTCAAAATAATTTTTTGAAAGACCACATTATTTATTAAATATTTTAAAAATATTTTTTATTATTTAAATTTATATTGATGATATTATTTTTAGTTCTACAAATGAATCTTTATGTGAATCATTTGCTAGTCATAAGTGTCCTACAAGCTAATCACGTGAATGATGACACGTGTGACATAATACGTACTCTTTTCCTTATTATATATTTGGTATTTTTCTCATTTTATATTGCTTGTTACATATATTATGATGTTCATGGATCTATGCAATGAGAATTAGATCATGATGAGATAACAATAATGAGATTGATTCATCTTTAAACACTGACCCTAAATAATTTCGATCGTAGATTACTTGAGAGGGACATCGAGATAACTGGATAGACTGATGTGCTATATACCCGTCTATATGATGGAGGTGGCTAGTCTCATAGTTACTCATGTGGGGCCACTAAGGATACAATGTAGGTGTTCATTAAAGAATGAGTTCACTGATTGATTCACTCACAGAATACTGGATGGTTGATATTTTATTATCAGATAATGATTTCGTCGTCCTAGTAGTGTATTTGGTCCTTAGACTTGAGACACCAAGGTTGTCCTGTATGAGTACTCCACTCTTTGATACCGGACTTATAGATCTGAAGATTCCATATCTAGCATAACCGGTCATCGGGAGTGGTAGCCAACCTTACGAGGGCTATTAAGTGTCGATAGAAGATCAATTACTCTCAACGTCATGAAAGGAATATCACATATGTTTTTGCTCAGTCAAATCCCTGGCTATAGTTATTCGGATTAAGAGAAAATGTTCTCCGGGAGAATCTAATTAGAGTGAGACTCGTGTAAAAATTATATGGGCCTGACAGCATCATGTCCGGTATATGGTCTCTGGGATATTAGATGGATGAGGGACTATAGGTACACGATAACTGAGAATATATATGTCCAAAGGATTGAATTCCCCTATATCGTTTGGGGACTACGACGTAGTGGCCTAGTACATCCGCAATCGATGAATCGAGTAAATTATTATGGAGATAATAATTTATTGAGCCAGAAGGAGTTCTGATAGGTATGACTCACGGCTAACTCGATATTGGGCCTATAGGGTCATATACATATGGTAGATGTTGTGATAAGTAGAGGTTCAGATATGAGATATCTGTCGAAGCCCTCATCTTATTGGATATCCAATAAGCCCCTAAATTATTGGATCCTATAGATAAGATCCAATAAGAGCCAATGAAAGATTATTAGGTAGAGATCCACTAATCTAGAAGGCTTTGGTAGTTAGATGGAGATCCAGTACCCAGTAGGACATGATCCATTAGGGTAATTTTTTAGAGATCTCTATAAATAAGAGAGAACCAAACGACCATAGGCTCCCTCTCCTCCTCAGCCAGTAGCCCTTGTTTGGGGCATGTGGATAGCAAGATAGGTCGGTCCCTTTTTGATCCCATAGTGCACTTGAAGAGTGTTGAATCTTAGATTTTGATGATGAAATCAATTGATGAATTAATAATCTAATCCATGTATTGAGATAAGTGATGTAGGACTAACTACGATCATGAAAAAGGTAAACAATTAAAGAAAAATTGAATATTGGGTTAGAGTCAATGATCAGGCATTAGGCCGGATGAATCGGGGGATACATTGAAGGATCAGACGATATAGTGAAAGCTCACAGAAAGTTCACCAGGAGTTCGCTGAAAGCTCGCTAGAAGATCATTGGGAGTTCGCTAGAAGTTCACCGAGAGTTCAATTGAACAATTAATGTGCCAATTAACTTAGATTGCTTGTATCATAATTATTTTAGCCTTAACTATCATGGTTAGGATTTTAATTTGAGTTAGTTTTAGAAAAATCTATAACTCAATTAGGGGCTAATTAGGTACAAAATTAATCACGTGATGTTTATATACATATGTATATAGGTGCCCTCCAAGCCAATCACGTGAGTGATGGCACGTGTGATACACTACACAACCTTTTTTGTTATTATTATTATGACCTTTTATCACTTTATATTAGATGATATATATATGTATGTATACATACATATACATATATATATGTATATATATATATATATACATACTAATACATACATACATATCTATACATATATATATACATATATATATATATATATATATTATATATATATATATATATATATATATATATATATATATATTATATCTATATATATATATATATAGTGATGTTCTTGAATCTACGTAATAGAAATTAGATCATAGGTTACTCACCTATAAACATATATATAAATATTTTCGGTCATAGGTTACTCAAGAGAGACATCGAGATAATCGGATAGACCAATATTCTATATACTCATCCATATAATGGAGGCAACTAGTCTTATAGCTGCTTGTGTAAGGATACTAGGGATATAACGCAAGTGCTCATTAAAGAATGAGTATATTGAATGATCCACTTGTAGAATGTTGGTTGGTTAATGATACCACATAGTCAAACAATGATTTCATAGTCCCAATTGTGTGTCTGGTCCTTAGACTTGAGATACCAAGGATGAGACTTATATGTCTAGGAATTCTAGATCTAGCATAGCCAGTCATCGAGAGTCGCAGCTAACCTCTTACAATGGCAATTGAGTGTCAATAGAAGATTATTCACTCTCTAGCATATCATGTATGTTCTCACTCGAGCAAATCCTTAGCCAGAGTCAATCAGATCATGATGAATCCGATAAACATGAGATTCAAATTGAGAGAGGAGTTCTTTAGGAAAATCCAATTAGAGTAAAACTCGGATAGATTTCATATGGGTCTAATAGCACCATGCTCGGTATATGATCGCTGGGATATTAGATGGATGAGAGACTATAGATATATAGTAATTGAGGGCAGATAAGTCTAATGGATTAGATCCCCTTATACTATTTAGGGACTATGGAGTAGTGGCCTAGTACGTCCGTAGTCAATGAGTTAAATAAATTATTATGGGGATAATAATTCACTAAGTCAGAAGGAGTTCTAACAAGTGTAATTCACGGCCAACTTGGTATTAGGCTTAGAGGGTCACACACATATGGTGGATAACACGACGAATAAAAGATTGAATATGTGATATCCAATAAACTCTTATTTTATTGGATCCATTGGGTGAAACCCAATAAAAGCTTAAAGTAGATATTTGGATAGAGATTCAATTTCTATTAAGTTAGAGATAATTTAATAGAGATCTAATGTTCAATATATCGTGGTAATTAGATAAAGATTTAATACCCAATATGGTATGAACCAATAGGGTTAAATTGAGAGGGTTCTCTATAAATAGAAGATGGACCAAAGGGTCATAGCCTAGATTTCTTTGGTTGCCCACCTCCTATCATCTCCTCCCCTTTCTTCCCTTGCCACCAACCCCTACTTGGGAATGAGGAAAATAAGAAGGGTCGACCCCTTCTTGTTTTGCTACTGCATGGTGGTTCACGAAGGTGAGAAGAACATGCCATGGGAGGAGGTGCGTCACTACTTTATCCATCATGTAAATCACCGCTAGAGAGGAGTTTGCAAAAGCTCCTTCATCCATAGACCAGGATCTCCATATGAAGGGATATATGATCTCCCCTATGCGAGAACATCTCACATATCTGATGCAATTTTCAGTCTCATGAGTTTTACTCTCCCAATCATCGCACAATTATTCGATATGATTCTTTTGGGAAACTAGTTTTGTTTTTATTTTTTCGTGGTGTATGTGAAGCTCACTGTGGTTTCCTAACACTTGACTTAGAGCTTGATCCAAACATACTAGATGGAAGACCACTAAAATCTCTAGTTGGACTTCGTGCAAAAGGCACAACATCTATACAATGACTGAATTCAAGAATGGCTTGTGTAAAATAAAAATAATATCAAATTCCTCATGAAAACCAATAAATAATAATCTATATCTTTCATCTAGCAAAGTCCTAAATATGTCTTTAGGTAATCCATGGGCAAAAGCAAAATCATGTATGCCATTAACTTAAACTTTTCCTGGAATTTTATTAGCCTTAACACCTTTGGCTTCATCAAAACAAGTAGGCTTAAGATTATCAATTGGTTCAGAAAAGAAACAATGACATATGTTTACATTGTCTCCATCTATGTAACATGTTGGTTTGATAATTGTTCTTTTTTATCTTCTCAATGTTGGAATTTTCTCTTCATAAATATTATTACTCCCCCTATCACTTTGCTTCGTCATTAGTGATGAAGAAATAATAGGAGTAAATATAGATGAGGAAGAAGATGAGTCAAAATCTATAAGAGCATTAGATGATAAAGGAATTTCAACCACAGGTGTTGAACATGTATCACTTTCATTATTGTGATTGATATTTTCAAAAAAAATTACTTGTGAATGATAATAACAAGAAATTTCATCAAACATAATATTTTAAGATACCACGTACCTATGTGTTTGTGGATTCATGCATTTTTAACATTTCTTCTTTTCATCATAGCCAATAAAGATGCATTTTTTAGCTTTAGCATCAAGCTTGCTTTTTTTTTTAATCTGATTTCTCATCAAACATGAGCTTATATCTTATTAATTGATAACATCAATTAACATGCTATACCTTCTGCCCATAAGGCTTTGAATAATTTTTTTTGCATGAAGCCAATATTTACAAGTCTCCACGAGATGTTAAAATTTTCATTTAGCCACACTATTTTATTTTGATGTATTTGCATGTGTAAGTTCCCTTTTGATGTCATACTCTTTGTAAAAAGAGAAGAATGAACTCTTCGCCATTGTTAGTGTGCAATCTTTTTATTTTTTCTTTCAAGAGCACTTTCAATTGTTAACTTGAATTCTTGAAATTATAAAAAAATTAAATTTTCCTCCACAAAATAAACCCAAATGAATCTTGAAAAATCATCAATAAAAAGAAGCACTCAATGAGAACTTAAATAAGATGGTGTTTAAGTATGGCTCATCAAATTGTTATGAATAAGCTCTAAGAGAAATTTACATCTTGAAAGTAATCTATCAAAAGATTACATGTGTATTTTGCCATATTGATACTCTTCATAAACTTCATTACCACTAAACGTAGTAATTGTTAGGATCAATACGGCACTAGGGGGGTGGAGGTTGAATTAGTGCTTATACAAAATTACATTGATTTGGAAAATTTTGTTCTATAAAATCAGTTTGACAAAGCCCGTATTGGAAAGTAATGAAAGTAATGACTTAGAGTAAATGTAAAGTGAAGTGAGTAGCTAAGTAATGAAAATAAGCAGTAAGGAAAGAACACATCGAATTTATAGTGGTTCAGCCGTTGTGATCTACGTCCAATTCCAATTCCTCTTTTGTCGAGGTCACCAACATCCACTAATGGTGTTCCTTCAATAGGCGAAGACCAACCATTTTCTTACAAAGCTTTCTCCTTTTCACGGGTTTAGGAGACAACCCTTACAAGCCTCATACGTCTTCTTGAATGATTACAAAGCTGAAGAAATAGGATGACTCTTAACACTTTTACATCTCAACACTAAAGATTTTTTCACACTTTGTTACTATTTTGTTACCCTTTGATTCAGAATTAGAGTCAAAAAAGGTCTCATCTAGGATTTTAAGGGTACTAGCGGTACCATCACTATTATTGGACAATACTATCGCCTGACATTGGGCGGTACCACTGCCCAGTCTTGTGATACTACCGTCTAACAGAGCCTCAAAGACTAGGCTCTGATGGTCCCATCGCCTAACAAGGTGATACCACTACTTGACAACATTAACTATCGGTGGTACCATCGCCCAGTTTGAGTGGTAGCACCACCCAGACCACCTAGGAGCTGAGCCTCAAGCAGTTTCACCGCCAGCTTCGGTGATGCCACCGCCTGACATAGCTCTAGGTCACTGTTTGAGCCATCAGTCCAACCCATACTAACCCTGAATCGGGCCAATTGGCCCCTAACTGAGTTATTAGAATTTCTTCCAAAATTAACTCAAATTGACACCCTAACTATTACAATTAAAGACATAGACAATTAAAACATAAGCAATCTTCATTGTCCAGCACGTCAATTGTTCATCCGAACTCTCAGTGAGACTTTCGGCAAACTTTCGGCTATCTTCCGACGAACTCCCATCGATCTTCTGACAAGCTCTCGATCTTCCAATAAGCTTTCACTGCATTGTCTGATCCTTTGATATATCTCCCAATTTATTCGGCCTGATGCTCAATCATTAACTCCGCCCCAACTTCGATTCTTCTTTAACTGCTTTGCCTTTTTACATTGTAGTTAGTCCTACATCACTTATCTCAATACATGGATTATATCATTAATTCACCAATTGATGTCATCATCAAAATTCAAGATTCAATAGTAATATTGGGAAGACTATTTATTAAAATTTTTTACATCATAATCTTTAATTTTTAAAAAAATTATATAACCAATTCTAGCATACCAGATTGATGTACCATCATTTGTACTCATCTTATCAACATAAGATATTGATGCTGACAAAATATATAAATCTTTGACCCTTTTACCAGTATATACTATATTTATATTTAATTCTTTTATATTACGAAGAAACTTAACTTCATTAGGATATAAAAAAACATAATTTCCAGTATCAACTGCATTTACAACAAAAAAAAAGATTTTTCTTTATGCTTAAGACATGATACACACTCTTCACTTCAATATAATAAGATCATTGTCTTTATTTGAGATTATGATAGTGCCTTCCTTTTCTACTTAGTGAATAGTATTATCTACTGTGAAAATTACATCATTACCTTTATATTAATGAAGATTAGTGAATTTGATACCATCACTAGTGAGATGATGATCACATCTTAAATCAACAATCTAGTTACTTTCAAAATTGATAGATGTCATAGTCTTAGTAGTTTCAGCCATAAAGCATTTACCCCAATCTTCAATATTAGAACAATTTTTTTTATTTGTAATATTTCCTTCTTTAATCTTCATATGATAGTTTTTCTTGATATGGCCTAACTTGCCACACCTATAACATTTGATCTTTTTTTTAATTTATACCTTTATTTAAAGAAGACTCTTTTTTGCTATTAGCACCATCCGTTTTCTTTTTATTGTTATTATTACTCTTTTTCTTATTTGTAAATAAGGCATCTCCATCTCCTCCAAAGTAGAAATTCTTGTTATTTGATGAGCTAGGGAGTCCTGAGAAGTAAGAAGATTTTTTTTAACTCTACTAAGGATTGTTGTTGAACCTATCATTGAATAGATGCAATATAAGGAATATATTCTTTTTGAATATTATGAATAATATAATATTTTATTCATGTATCAGAAATAGGCTCATTTGGATCTAAGAGTGATATATTTGAATATAAATTTTTAATCTTCAAAAAATATTGAGAAATTGAGAGATCACCTTGGATAGTATTTGTCAAATTATTTTTCAAATACTGAAGCTGAGCCATATTATTTTTGTTGAATAATGTATCAAGAGTGATCCAAATCTCTAAAGTTAATTTGCAATGAATAATATGTTCAAAGAGAATATAAGAAATAGATCTCTTTAATTCAAATTCAATATTTACATTTAAAATCTTCAATATCTTCATAGCATCTCCGTCTATAGCATCTAGTGCTATTGTTGCATTGCCATCAACCACATCCCACCTTCTCCTATAAGATATGACTCCAAACAATTTTTTCGGATCTTGTACTTAGACTAATTGAGAAGTTTAATACCAAATCTACCAACTTGACCATAATATTCTATAATCGAAAAAAGTTGTCTTATTCACCAAAGAGATCTTGAAAACAAATATTACCATCCTTATGGCTTTGATACCATGTAAAAAAAGTGAGGATCACAAATACTACCTTTCTCAAATAGTAGTAACAAGATACTACTAATCTAAAATCAAACCAAATAGTAAAAGAAGAAACCAAGTCGGAAATGAAAAATTTTTATTGAACTTCTCAAAAAGAAAAACATTTACAAATGACTCCTAAACTTAAATTGAATACTCGATACTTGAATTGATCTACATGTAGATATCACATATTTATAAATGTAAAATACAAGGGTCCCTAATCTCTACAACCCTATTTAATCTTATTTGAAGTCTTCTAAAATATATTTTAAATTAAAATTTTCTTATCCCTAAAATTCTATCTAATCTTATTTAAAATATAAAATATTAAATTATGATCTTCTATTTTAGAAATTTTTTATTTTTTTAGTTTTTTAGCATTTGAACACATTGAATTTTTTAATTTCTTTAATTTCTTATAATTTTGAGACGATATGATGATTCTATGGACTGTTGTTTAATGGACTCATAAATAGGTAGAAAATCTATTTAAAATTTAGTTCCAAAAAATCTATTAATGGACTCATAAATAGGTAGAAAATCTACAAGGTCAAGTTTGTAGAAAACCTTTGAATTACACCGAGATAGATATAATCCCTTTTTTTTCTATTTTAAATAATTTATTTCATATTTTAGAGATGGGCATAAATCACCCCATTGAACATAAAATAAGGTCAGATGGTTTTTCACTCAATTACACCATTTTTTAGCAAACTCAAAAACAGTGTAATACGTATGAAACATATGGTAAAAATTTAGTTCAGAAAACTCAAGGTCTTGATCCAATTAGATTGAGTTCAAAAAGCCAAACATAGGACACCATTAAATCGCATCAAAAAAAAAAAAGTTCTAAAAAATAGAAAAGTGTGATCTATGTCCATCTAGGTACAATTCAAAAGTTCCCTAAATCCTCACTTTGCTTTGACCATGATTTGATTTGGTTACATTATTTTTGAGTTAACCTCAAAAATAGTGTAAGTTGGATAATGCTTTCGATTTTTTAATCAAATTTTTACAATAGGTTTCCTACCTATTTATATGCTCAAATGCTAAAACAACATTCCATGGAAGTATCATATTTTGATTAAATTTATAAAAAATTAGAGAAAATTTTTAATTTTTAGTGTGTTCAAATACTAAAAAAATAAAAAATTATGAAAAAAATTCCCCTAAAATAGAAAATGTATGATTTATGTTCATTTAAAAATGAAAAAAATCCCCTAAAATAGAAAAAGCATGATTTATGTCCATTTAAGTGCAAGTTACACTATTTTTGAGTTGGTTCCAAAAATAATGTTGGTGTGTCAAGGCCGTGGATCTTTTGAACCAAATTTTTAGAATAGGTATTCTAATTATTTATAAGATCAAATGTAAAATAACATTCCAAGGAAGCATTATATTTTATCAAAATTGTAACAAAACTTAAGATACTAAAAAATTTTAGCATGTTGAAATTCTAGAAAAATTTAGAAAAATATGAAATAAATTTTGCTAAAATAGAATATGTGGGATTTATATCTATCTCTAAAAATCTCATCTTATTTTGATAGTTACATTGTTTTTGAGTTTTCCCTGAAAACAGTATAAGTGGTTCATGGCTTTGGTATTTTTTACCAAATTTTTAGAATATTTATCAAACCTATTTAGAAGCTCAAATATTGAAAAACATTCAAAGGAAGCATTGTATTTTGTCAAAATCAGAAGAAAATAGAAAATTCATACAAAGTTCAAAGAGTTCACATGTTGAAAAATGATAAAATATAAAATAAATTTTCTAAAATAGAAAAAATGTTAAATTTATGTCCATCTGACTATAAATCAAAGCTTCTCTAAAGAATCCAGCTTGTTTTGATCAGGATTTGATCTAGTTATATTATTTTTGAATTACCCCCAAAAATAGTATCAGTGGGTCAACGCCTCAATTTTGTTAGACTAAAATTTCAAAAGAGGCATCAAACTTATTTACAAGTTCAAATGTTAAAAAAATATTTTATGGGAGCATCATATTTTATTAATTTTTTTTTATATTTTCTAGACAAATTTAACTTTTGAGGGTCAAAATTAATATTGAAAACTATTTTGAAACTTAAAATAAAAAATAATATGGTCATGTAAACAAACCTTTCAAATTTAGTTTGAATATTTTCTAAAATATTTTAATATTTTATTTTTTAAAAAAAATTATTTTAATATATTTTTTAAATATATTATTTTAGATTTTATTAATTTATAATTTAAATAAATATATATATATTTATTTATTATTTTATTGATATAATTAATATATTAATAAATTATTTATTATAATTTATTTTTGATTCAGTCCAAGTTTTGGATTGTTTCAATCAGTTTTGATTCAATTTGACCGCGGGGGGGGAGAGAAATGAAACCTTTATGGGGAAAAAAAAATAAAAAGTAGTTGGAGGATTGTTTTGCCATTTTGAAATATTGGAGTTCTCTGTGAAAATTTTCGAAAAAGGGATGCTAAGGGACTTTATAGGAAATGTATCCTAATTTATTAATTCAAAGTTTTCCATAAAAATTTGACTTATTTTGACCAGGTTTAAACCCAGTTATATTATTTTCTTATATATCCAAAAAAAATAGTGTAACTTGGTCTAAATGTTGGTGTTTTTAGACCAAACTTTTAGAATAACTTTCAAGCTAATTTAAAAGCTCAAATGTTTTGAAATATTACATGGAAGTATCAAATTTTTTTCAAAATTTGAAGAAACTAAAAAATTTAAATTTTTTGTAAGCTAAAAATACTGGATAATTATAAATTAAATTTTAATAATAGAAAAATTATATTTGGTCTTGTTTTGACCATGTTTAGACCTAATTATATTATTTTTTTGAGCTATTCAGAAACAACATAACTATATCTACATCTTAGTGTTTTTGGACTAAACTTTCAGAATAGTTTTCAAATCAATTTAGAAGCTTAAAGATTATAAAATATTATATGTAAGCATCCCATTTTTGTTAAAATTTGAAGGATTTAGAAAAACTCAAAACTATTCACAAGCTGAAAATACCAAAATTAATCATTTAAAATCCTAAAAATGTAAAAGTTTTATATTTCGGTCACTTGGGACCGTTGCCAAGGTTTTCATGAAGTTTGGCCTTGTTTTGACTAGGTTTAGACCTAGTTTTATATATATATATATATATATATATATATATGTATATCCCTTTTCAAAAATAGTTTAACTAAGTTTAAGCCGTGTCAAAATAACACCAAACTTCATAGAAACCTTATCAATGATCGTAGAGAGATAAAAACATAGCGTTTTTTATTTTTATAATTTCTTAGTTAATTCAGCTTGTTAATATGCTGAAATTTTCTAATTTCAGATAAATTTCATAAATTTTGATGCTTCCGTGAAATCTTTTGTAACATTTGGACTTGTTAATTGGTTCGGAAGGTATACTGAAAGTTTGGTTCAAAAGTGGTAAGATTTAGACCCAATTACACTATTTTTAGGTTATTCGAAAACAGTATAATTAGTTCTAAACCTGGTCAGAATGAGTCTAAAATTTAGCAAAACTTTGAATTGATCTTAGATAAAAATATTTTTTATATAAATTTAAAAGATGATTTTTTTAGTATTTTCTTGAAAATTTTAACTTTTTCAAGGGTCAAAATAAGTAAAATCTATTTTACAGGCTTCAAAATAAAAAATAATGGTTATATAAACATTGCAAATTTATTTTTAATATTTAAGAACTTTTATGTCTTTTAAATATATAAATATTATTATTATATTATATTCTTTACTTTATAGTTAATAATATTTTTTTTATTTTATTATTTTATTATTTTTATAATTTAAAATATTTTTAGATATTTTACCTTAAAAAATCCTAATATTGGGCTTTTAACAAATGATGCCACCCTAATTAGGTTTTATTTGGGAGCACCTCTTTTTTTATTGAATTAACAAAAAATATCCCTCCACCAACCACCCACCGTACATAGTACCACCTCTTGCTTCCACCACGAGCGGTATCATCACCATTGTTGCTGCCTCTTCTTGCTACTATCACTAGCATTGTCACTGTCTCCTTCGGCTCTCCTCTTGTCTTTTTTTCAAACATCATTCTCACATTGCCTTTTTTCTTAGTAGTAATAACTCTTTCTTCTTGTCATTATTGAAGGATAAAAAAAAGGGATAAAAAAACTCCTCGTTGGCAATAATATTGCCTCCTTCGACCATAAGGAAGAGGGATCAAAGAGCTCTCACTACGAGGATTGTAGAGTGATAAAGGGAGGAGCTTGGAGGAGGTGATAACATTGCTAGTGATGGTGGCAAGAAGGAAGAGCTCATACCACCAACTAGAATGGGTAGGGCAAGGTGACAATGTTGAAAGGTGAATAGGACAACAATGACACCAAAAGGTGAAGAGAAGATGATGATAAAAGTAAGCAGGGTGGTGCAATCGTAGAAGGAGGAAGCGATGGTGCTTGTGACAATGACAAGGAGGGGGGCAGTAATTGGGGCTATGCTACTCGTGGTGGGAGCAAGAGGTGAAGACAACAAACAACATATTCTAGGTAGATTTGATGGGTAATGCTATTCTGAACGGGTGATTGATAAAGGATGAAAGGATATTTTCATTAATTCAATAAAAAGATAATGCTCCTAGGTAAAAACTATTTAGGGGGTGTCATTTGATCCTTGCTAGTCTTCTTAGTAAAATATCTAATATTTTTTATTTTTTACTAATATATATTAATATATTATTTATTATTATTTATTTTAAATTGATCCATGGTTGAAGGTTACTTTTGTTATTTTAAAAAATTGAAACTCTACAAAAAAAAAAATTAGAATAGAAAAGAATGCTAACTGAGAATTTGATTATAAAAAACTTTTTTAGGAAATTTATCCTATGATAATAAAGTTCGAGAAAAGACCCCTCTTTTTTTTTTCTTATCTTTTCCGACTAGTAATCCATTTTCAAAATTTCTTGATGGTATTTTTTTTCTGATATCCGAAATACCTCAGTCTCTATCTTTTTTTTCTCTCTTTTCCCTACTAGGATGAACCGAACCTATTACAGTATTTTTTATATAATACTGAATAACACAGTATTTTCAGAAATATAGAAAAACACTGTAATGTAATATAAAATATCTTATTATAATATTTTATATTAGGTTGTAATTTTTTATATTGTTGGTTAGAACAATATTAGAAAAGCTTTTTATAAGCTGACTGTCAAATCAAGAATATTTCTATTATTAAGTTAAAAAAATGACAGATAATTTTAGAAATGGTGGAGACTAAAAAAAGCTTTTAATAAGAATTCGACCAATAAAGTCAAACGCGGCAGCTTATCATTTCCTTTTTAATTCTGGACTTGTATTTTGGCTTGGTCGTGATCTGTACTGGAATCGGATCTCAATTCTTCTAACGGATCCGTTTGGGCTCCGCGACTCCGCACCCAAACTCCAACCACCGATCCATCGCCAGCCGCAGCTCGGCCGTCCGTTCCCAAATTGTTGCAGTTATCCTCCGGCGGAGACCAACCCGAAGACAGAAGAAGAAGAGGCAGATGTTGACGATGATGGACTTCGCCCTCGCAAATGGTCTGCTGCCTTCGCCGTTGCGGTCACCTCTGTCGCTTCTCGTGGGCGCCGGCCGCAAGTGCTATAGCCGTGGCGTCGGCGGTGGCAACCAGAGGTTCTTTGGACGAGGAATTTGGGATCTTCAGCACGCTAGGTACTTGTTCGCCCCCTTCTTTCTCTATAGAAGCACCTACATGAGCCCATTCTCCTCGCCAGGACGAAATCGAGAGTCCGTTCTGGGCTAGAGGATGCGGATTCGCTGAGAAGAAACTCGAAGCCACTATACCACCCTTTCGAGGAAATCGAAGAGCTAGTTGCTTCCAGTGACGATGAGGAGAGGCGCCTCACTGATGCCGAGACCGCAAGAACCATAATTGAGGTAACAATTAAGCTATTGAGAGGGTGAGCTCACCAGAATGTTCGCTTATTTATAGATAATGAATCCTGGTTTTAGAAGAAAATTGCTTGCAAACTATATCTAACTGGCTTTATCTCTTCTTTTCTTCCTGAACTCAGCTTATTGGCCTGTATTGGTAGCTGAAAATTCATCCTAATTTTGCTCTGCCACTGATGAATGCCAAGGACTCGTTGGATCCGTAAAATATCTGAAGTGCTGTTTATAGTTTCTATATGTGACTTCATCCATATTATCTTATAAAGGGCTCTTAAATATAGTTTGGAGTTTAATTTGACTACTCTACATGACCTGTAGGCCTATGTGCACAAAAACAACCTACGAACTTGTACATTGTACCAGATGCTTGTTATGATAATTGTAAAGGGATGTAAGAAACATAAGGACCGAGTTTGAGGCTAAAATATTTCTTTTCTTCAGTATGCAAACACTGACGCAGTGAGGTTCTAAATCAACACTCCTGTTGGATCAGCATTAGTACTAGAAATATTGCCATACTCAACTAGAAAAAAACATAAAATGCATTTCAGACTTGCTTTGGAAAAGAAAAATTGCTAACTCAGAAATCACTGTTGGGAAACAAGACAGTGCATATACTGCAAGCTTCAGTAAATATTTGATATTAATATGTAGTAAGTAGTCCCACAAAACACGTAAGGATAAGTCATTTGGCAAACATAATTTGTCAAATTAATAATTTAGCAAACATAGGATAGTTATGTATACCATGGTATCAAAGTCCAACTACGACAAACAACTGATATCAATACTATTGTTGTGAAGGTAAATAGCATAAAAAAGAGTTGTATTTTCTCTTTCTTGCACTATGGTATTCCCTAGTTTTTACTGTTTTGTACAAAACTTTGAGTTATGAAGAGTAATTATACAATAACGAGGGATACTTTAAGATCCCTTCATATTTCTAGTTTTTCTAAATCTATCTAATTCTATAAGAACCAGAAAAACTTACTTTTGAACTGGAAACACATTCACATCCTAAAGCTGGAACTTAGTGTTATATCCCAAAAACTTGGACATCTACAATGAACTTGGTCGTCTATGATATGGTGTTATATGCTTCTACAATGGTAATTTAGAATTTACTTTGTCCTTTGATGGCGTATTACCATGCTATGTGTAGGTCAATAGCAAAGCAGCTGTCATGTTTTCAGGATTTATCGATGATCAAGTCCATGAGAATATTATCTGGCCTGAATTTCCCTATCTAACTGATGAACAAGGAGGTACACTGTTAATATTTTCTTTTATTTTTTTGTTTGTCTTGATAACTTTTCTTAGAGCCAATTATTTTTGTATCCTTTTCTCCCCCACACTCTTGAAATTTCTGTAGCACTTTGAACAGATATCTATTTTG
Organism: Musa balbisiana; assembly: GCA_004837865.1. Classification (NCBI taxonomy): domain Eukaryota; kingdom Viridiplantae; phylum Streptophyta; class Magnoliopsida; order Zingiberales; family Musaceae; genus Musa; species Musa balbisiana. Next base: position 27,268,000 of record CM017192.1, on the reverse strand, counting down.
AGGTGAATAAGGAGAAAGAAGTTCTTCAAAGTTTGGTTACAGATGATAAGTTAGTGGTACTTGAATTCCTTCAATGGTCCTTTCTGTCTTCCCTTTTATTCTTTTTCTTCAGATTTGTGGCTTGCAATGCTTCAACTAATATTAATCTTCAGTGCAGAAAGTTATAATTGGCTTGGACAATATAGAAATGCTAGCTGAGATGGAAGTGTTAGGGCCATCTGATCTTGAATTTGGAGTAGAAGAAATCTCAAGCAGTGAAGATGACATTGATGATGAATCCGAAGAGGTGAGGAGACAAGACAACGTTTATTAAATTAATTTACTTTTTTGATATCAAATTAATGTAGATGTGACATTTCTTAGCAGGATGTGATGGCCATTCTTGACGAAATAGATCAACTTCTCTCGTCTGAGAATACAAGTGATTGGACAAATTTGGAAACAATGCAGTCTTGTCATCCAATATATTTTGCTAAGAAAATGGAGGAGGTATGCAGTTATCTCTAATGCCTGTTCAGTAATTAATGTGAAAACTTTGCACTGTGAAGGTCATACCACTTCACCTAAAGTCCTATTTTATTTGCATGTGCAACATTGTCTTCAGCTGTGTAATACTCTCGGTTGTTTTTCTTGCTTAGTCTATATCAAATGTTAATTTGGACTGGATGGATCAGCCTCCTGCTAGCATTGTCATCCAAGGTCATTTGAGACCTGCCTTTGCTGAAGAGAGCATAAATATCAAAAAGCTTCCTTATGCTGGTACAAAATATATATGCAACTTCCACCTTTTGAGAATTGATTTAAAGCATGATATATAAGCATAAACATTCTTTATCTTTATTTTATGTACTTTTGTTTTCCAATTTTTCAGCAGTATTTTCTTATGTAGGAGAATTTGATATGGATCAAAGTCTGCAGAGTGGAGCTACATTTTACAAACTGGAGATGCTTAATATTCAGATAGTCTCTGCATACGGAAATCAGGCATGCCTTAGCATGTTTTCTCTAAATGATTTGAAAATATTTTTTTAATAGACTGACCGGCTTGTGATAATTATAATTTATCTGTTTGTCCTAACTGTAGAACATGCAACTTCATGATGACATGTTTGCAAGGTTTCAAATCTTGATCATATATTTACTGATGCAATTATGTATCAGTACTGAAACAAATAGCTTGACACTAGTTCAATACTATATTTTTTATCTTATTCAGTGATGCCGAACAGTGTGTGCTGGTATATCACCTGGTATACTGGTACCGTACCAGTCTGATAGATTACAAAAACTAGTATAGGACCAAGAGTTAAATCTTTGTTGCTAGAATGCATCAACTGTGGAGTTTACTTTATTAAGCTGCCTCTATTATGTTGAAATGACTGTGGATTATCACTATCACTGATTTTGTGAGTGCTTCATTAATACCATTTTAATTGTTTCAAACATATTATCAAACCTGTGCCTTGTTTCTTCGAACCTTGACCTATTGCTAGATGGTATTGGTAGTTTATCAATCTCACTGTTGGCATAGACTTTATTCCACTTCTCTTGTCACTATTTTGGGGCTTATGACTTGAGGGATAGATCTGCAATTTATCTTCCTTTGGTTAATGTTCATCGAATTTATTCTCATCATGTTGCTTCACAGTCAACAGTAAAAATCCATAATTTTCGGGAAGCCCAACCAGATGTTCTTGCACATTCTGCTGTGAACATCATATCTCGCTTAAAAGCTGGTGGGGAAAAGATATCTCAAGCTCTTAAATTGCTATGTATTAGGCAAAAGGGTATTCATGTGGAGGTATTGTGGTAATCCATTTGCCTTTTCTTATTGCTGCCTGCATTTCATTCCAAATCAGGTTCTTGATGACTGTTCTAGTTTTCTTATTGACTTTTTAATTTATCTTTCGTTTCTCTGTGGCTTGTAACATGATCATTTAACATAAATTTTAGTGGTGTTTTCATCACTTAGTGTTCATATAGCAAGTTTGTCAAATCTAAAGAAGATTTTCTGACATGATTCATTCTGTGTGTTAGTTTGAACTTAATAATATGAGGGTAGATGGAGTGAGTGTATTGGAACTTTGTATATATACATAAGAATTAAGGAACTGAGAGAAATTTGTTAGAATAAGCAGTAGTGCAACATGCCATTGCATGTTAAAGTTTGTGACTTTTTCCTTATGACCATGGTAGTTGGACATGGTATTAGATTCATCCTTTAAAGCAAGGACTACTGTACCACTCGAAACCAAGGCAGTGATCTCGAAAGGCGCTCGGGCGCTCGCTAGGCGCTCGGGCGAGCAAGGCGAGGCCCAAGCGCCCTCGCCCGAGCGCCTCGCTAATCTCCCAGGCAGTGCGCTTCAAACAGGCACCGCCTGGGCGCTCGCCCGAGCCCAGGCGCTGGGCGCTTCGGGTGAGTGCCTGGGTTAACCAAGGCGACCGAACCAGGATTTTAGGTATGGTTCGGTCTTGGCTCGGTTTATGATGGTTAGTTGGTTCAATTGAACCAATTAAAACTGATATAAGTGACAACCGAACCCTAACCCTCGTCGCTGCCGATCCCGATCCTGTTGCTCGCCGCTGTCGCTACTCGCAAACGCTGCCGCTGTCGCTGCTCGCGCCTCCCGTTGCTCGCCGCTCCCGCTCCCACTCCCGTTACTCGCTGTTGTCGCCGCTCGCTGCTACCGCTACTGTTGTCATCGCTCGCCGCTGCCACTGCCGCTTCCTCTTTTCTCAGTCAGCAAGCTCAGCACCCCTTTACACTTCCTTTTAACAGTATACGTATACTGTATACTGTTAATATTATTAAGTTTATTTGAAATGATTAATTTTCAAAGAAATGATTAATTTTCAATACTGTTAATATTATTAAGTTTATTTGAAATGATTAATTTTCAATACTGTTAATATTATTAAGTTTATTTGAAATGATTAATTTTCAATACTGTTAATATTATTAAGTTTATTTGAAATGATTAATTTTCAATACTGTTAATATTATTAAGTTTATTTGAAATGATTAATTTTCAATACTGTTAATATTATTAAGTTTATTTGAAATGATTAATTTTCAATACTGTTAATATTATTAAGTTTATTTGAAATGATTAATTTTCAATACTGTTAATATTATTAAGTTTATTTGAAATGATTAATTTTCAATACTGTTAATATTATTAAGTTTATTTGAAATGATTAATTTTCAATACTGTTAATATTATTAAGTTTATTTGAAATGATTAATTTTCAATACTGTTAATATTATTAAGTTTATTTGAAATGATTAATTTTCAATACTGTTAATATTATTAAGTTTATTTGAAATGATTAATTTTCAATACTGTTAATATTATTAAGTTTATTTGAAATGATTAATTTTCAATACTGTTAATATTATTAAGTTTATTTGAAATGATTAATTTTCAATACTGTTAATATTATTAAGTTTATTTGAAATGATTAATTTTCAATACTGTTAATATTATTAAGTTTATTTGAAATGATTAATTTTCAATACTGTTAATATTATTAAGTTTATTTGAAATGATTAATTTTCAATACTGTTAATATTATTAAGTTTATTTGAAATGATTAATTTTCAATACTGTTAATATTATTAAGTTTATTTGAAATGATTAATTTTCAATACTGTTAATATTATTAAGTTTATTTGAAATGATTAATTTTCAATACTGTTAATATTATTAAGTTTATTTGAAATGATTAATTTTCAATACTGTTAATATTATTAAGTTTATTTGAAATGATTAATTTTCAATACTGTTAATATTATTAAGTTTATTTGAAATGATTAATTTTCAATACTGTTAATATTAATAGATTAATAATATATTATTTTGATTTTAATACTGTTAATTTTCATTTATTTGAAATTATTGCTAGGTTTCAACTTTCAACATAAATGACAAGTGCACAGAACAACTCAATAGAGTCTCCAATGGCATCAAAAAAGATCCTGCATGAAAGTATAATTATTTGAAGGATCCGAAAGATCCTAATGCAGTGACTTGCATATTCTGCGATAAGACTACTAGAGGTGGTATTTTTTGTGGAAAACAACATCTAGTAGAAAATTTCAAGAATGCAACAGCTTGCAAAAAGTGTCCACCTGAGGTAAAAGAAGAGTTGCTGAGTTATATGAATGAAAAAAAGACACAAAAGAATGAATCTTATGAGAATTTACCAGAAGACAATGTTGAACATCTCAGGGATGAAGAAGAAAATTATTCTATGAGTATTAACCCAAGTGGAAAAAGAGTATACGACAAAAAAGGAAAAGAAGTTAAGTACTAAGAAGGGTAAAAAAGGACCGATGGATCTATATATGTTTCAAGGATCCTAGAAACAACAAGGGCAAGTAGGAGGCTCAAAATTTAGACAAACAAATATAAGTGATGCTTGTGATAAAGAAATAAGAGGAAGAACAATTCAGCACATTGCTCGTTTTTTCTATCAGGCTGGTCTTCCCCTTAGTACAACTCGTTTAGATAGTTTTAAGGATATGATTGAAGCTATTGGAAGATATGGTGCAGGATTAAAACCTCCAAGTTATTATGAGATGCGAGTTTCATTGCTGCAAAAAGAGTTGAATTATACAAATGACTTACTAAAGGGTCATAAAGAATCATGGGCAACACATGGTTGCTTTATTATGTCAGATGTTTGGACTGACAGGAGGAGCAGGAGTATAATTAATTTTATGGTGAATTGTTCGTTAGGGACTATGTTTGTGAAGTCAATAGATGCTTCATCTTTTGTAAAATCTGGAGATAAGATATTTGATTTACTTGACAACTTCGTGAAAGAAATTGGAGAATAAAATGTCGTTCAAATCATAACCGACAATGGAAGCAACTATGTTTTAGCTGGTAATATTCATCTTTTGAATTTGTTAATTATTTTATCTTCAATTAAGTGTATTAAACTCTTAAGTCTTATCATTTTTGTTATCCTTTGTCTCAGGTTAATTACTTGAATAAAAAAGACAACACTTGTATTGGACTCCATGTGCAGCACATTATATTGATTTAATGTTGGAGGATATTGGAAAGATCTTAGAAATCAAAAAAACCTTAGAAAGGGCAATTTTTGTTGTTGGATTTCTTTATAATCACATTGGAGCTTTGAATATGATGAGAGAATTTATAGGGAATAAAGAATTAGTGAGACATGGTGTCACCCGATTTGCTACTTCATTCTTGACATTACAAAGCGTATATCGTCAAAAACATACTCTGAGAAACATATTTACCTCTGAGAAATGGGTGACAAGCAAATGGACAAAAGAAGCAAAAAGCAAGAGGGCTGCTGATATTACCTTAATGTCATCCTTTTGGAATCATGTAGTTTATATATTAAAGGTAATAGACCCTCTTGTTCGAGTCCTTCGGTTGGTGGATAATGAAAATAAGCCTGCAATGGGATATATTTATGAGGCTATGGATAGAGAAAAGGAGACGATTAAAAGATCTTTTAATGAAAATGAAAAAAAATATGAGAAAATTTTTACAATCATTGATGAAAGATGGAATTGTCAACTTCATCGTCCCTTACATGTAGTAGGATATTATTTGAACCCTAAATTCTTTTATAAGATTAAATCAGTTGGATTTGATGCAAAAGTTTTGGATGGGTTATATCAGTGCATTGCAAGATTAGTTCCTAGCCTTGAGGTTCAAAATGAGATTATTCATGAATTATCTTTATATAAAAATGCCAAAGGTCTTTTCTTTTGGAATTCCAATTGCCGTTCGATCCAGGACAACTACGTCTCCAGGTATTAATAATTTGATATAATTAATTTCATATATATTATGTTACTATGTTATTGCTAATAATAACATAAATTTTGCAGTTGAATGGTGGAGTCTATTTGGAAATTCCACCCCGAACTTATAGCAATTTGCTATCAAAGTACATAGTTTGACATGTAGTACTTCGGGTTGTGAGCGAAATTGGAGTGTCTTTGAGCATGTAAGGATCACTAAATATTTTTGTTTTAATTAATTTATTTATTTAGATAGATGTATTAATATATTTTTAAATTATATGACATGACAGATTCACTCGAAGAGAAGAAATCGGTTGGAACATCAACGATTGCACGATCTTGTTTACATAAAGTATAATCAAGCTTTGAAGGCTCGTCATGATTTGCAAAATAGATTTGATTCAATCTCATTGCAAGATATTGATGATTCAAATGAGTGGTTAGTAGGAGAAATGGGTGCTAACTTGCAAGATACTGAAGACGAGCTTGTATTTGAAGATGATAGATTGACATGGGGAGATGTAGCAAGAGCTTCAAGTGTTAGAGAATTACAAACATATACAAGACAGATGTCAAAGAGAAAAATGAGTGCAAAAGCATCAAGCTCGGCTCTTGCTATTGTTGAAAACATAGAGAATGAAATATATCTTGATGAAGAGGAAGGAGTTGAAGGATAAAAGGAAGAAGACGAATTCAATGAAGATGATTTGTATGAAAATGACGATAATATTGATTATGATGAATGACTTTGATGTAAAATTTTATTGTTTTGAATTTTGAAACTTTTTGTTAATGTGACATTGTGATTTTGTATATTAGATTTTCTAAATTTAATAGCATATTTTTATTTAAAATTTTAAATAATTATATTTATTAATTATATTATATATTTTTATATTTTAGCGCCTCGGGCGAGCGCCTCGGGCGTTTTTGGACCTTGGCGCCTAGCGCTTTTTAAATCACTGAACCAAGGATTGAAATATCGTACTGTATCGGAGTTTTGACATTCGCTCGGTACGATACGATTCTGTATACCGAGCAGTATACCGTTATATATATATATATATATATATATATATATATTTGGTCACGTGCGCTAACTGGCGGTATTATTTGAAACTGCATATCTTGCTCGAAACTATACAAAACGAACAGTATGTACAGGCCAGAATGTTGAATGATACACGAATAGCCCATGTTTTGAGTGGTCCGATTCAACTCAGTATGAAAAAAACCTAAAACAGCAATTAGGTTTCACAAATGTGAGCCCTCTTCTTTTGATGTCGATCCCACTGTCGCTGCTATTCGATGTCATTGAGGCTGACACAATTTGTAGGGAAGGTGTTTGATGTAATGTCCATGCTTTTTAGTTTGTTCATACTTTAGAAAACATTCAAGGGGCTTGCAATAGGCTTGATAGTCCAATTTTGGTTGGGTTTTGTAGTTGTTTATAGCTTATAAATGTAGCTTGTGTGTGGTTGCCGTGCGGACTGCGTTGAATTCTTTGTTATGCGACCATTCAGAGATTGCGAAATGTATCTTTGTATTTTGCTTTACCTATCAAATGTTTGTTGAAATCCTAAGTTAACGCCCGTGGGATCTTGAGTTAATGCTTCCACCAACCCATTTTATCTTTTGCAGGTCCTTATGGAACCCTATGAGATTAAAGGGACACTGATCCTTTATGGACGAGTACGTAGGGTGTCGTACGACTTAGGCAAATCAGTTAAGTCAATGACAAATGGCATCAAAGCGGGACAAACACACTAAGAAACACTTGGCATTATTAATTTGAAGGACCTAGCATAATTGCATGGAGGGCAACTAGCATGCACGATCGTTTGGGATACAGAAAAAGGAGTCACTCAAAGGAGTGAGCATTTGAGATTGACATTCAAAGGAATGACTAATCTTTCACACGAGAGACACTACGAGGACAAGTGAGTTGGGAAGAACTTGTAGTGCATAAAGGTTAGGATGGCCGAGTTCAAGCCACAACTCGACCTCATCAGCCTAATTTGATGGTACTCAATGCAAGCAGGGGTGTTTGGCAAAGGATGAGACCTTGCAAGTAGGGGTTGCTCGACGATTGAAAGAGTTTGTACAAGGCTCACGAAGGCAAGGGAAATTGTTGACTCCAAGAATTCGGTACTTGTGCAATGAAACTAGGGGTGTTTGTGGTCATCCCAAGGTTATTGAAATTCAATGCTATGGAGCTTAAGAACCTTTTTTTCGGCTTGAGGGAAAAGGATATGTTCGTGAGACAATAAACTATGCAGTAGGTTTAGCATGTTGATAGCCCTTGAGGGCTACATTGGCAAAGAGTTGCAATCTAACAAGTGTGTTCGTGGTGACGAAACAATGCAGTGTTGTGTCTTGGCAGACAGAGTAGTTCAAGGAGATGATAGTCTTTGAACCTTCAAGACGGAAGCCTACAAAGAGGAAGTTGCTTTAATGGGATAGGTATCTAGGGGACAAGTCCTATTTTTCTAGTAGAGGATTCATGTGTAGTGAACCACACATGCTGAGGGAGGTACTTTAGGATGGAAGCTTCGTAATGCTTAAAGGGCACCATAATCGAGCAAGCGGTAAGGAGTCATTATATGATCTCACTAGAGGTAATGGGTTGGTGAACACATTACAAGATCAAGTAGAGGACCGACCGAAGGCAACACCAAACGAAGGCACACTTGAAGCTCATGAGGAGAGGAGAATATTAGGCTCAATAAAGGGTTAACTCATGGAATGGTGGACACAAACCACCATATTGTTGGGAAAAACGAATAAAAAATATATGCAGATACAGACAATTAATTATCCAAAATTTTCCTCCGCACTTGTATGAATATGTTAGGAGCACTATCTTAAGTATATGAGCAATGAACAATTAAATTACAATCAAGCACACAAGAATATCAACAATTTTTTACGTGAAAAACTCCTTCAATGTGAAGAATAAAAACCATGGGACCTCTCCTAGTCCAAATCAAAATCACCACTATGAAAATTTTGTTCACAGCAGCAAAGATCCACAAACGAATGTGTTCCACAACAAATTCAAAACCCACAACTCAAATACTCGTTAAACAGAGATAGAAATCACAAAGGGTAGTTATTGTTAAGTATGAGAAAGTACTCACCACATCCAAATGCAATCTCCACCATTTAGATTAAAAAACACTAGTCTAGAATATGCTCATCAAAATCAGCCAAATCGAACCACAATGACGGTCCAAATGCTGAATGAGATGAAACTGTTCGAAGCAGAAAACCAACAGCATAGTCTTCATTGAAGCAGCAAAAAGAGATATTTAAACAAACCTCCAAACTTGATCTTCACCGTAGAATGTAACCGAAGCCTTACACCTGCCGAAATATTTAAAAAAACCTCCAACTTGATCTTCACCGTTCAGAATGTACAACCAGAAGCCTTACACCTGCCGACAAAATTTCAGCCAAATCCAACGGTTGAATACTGCATAGCAAGGAGTTGAAGTAAACTGATTAGTGATAGAACATCAGTGAACAGCTGCTATTCAAGAAGCCAAAATCCTATGAAGAAGACCTCCAAACCAGATCTCCACCATTTAGAATGAAGATCACTTAGCCTAGAATATCTTCACCAAAAATCAGCACGATCCGACAAAAATCTCACTGTCCGATCGTCGAAGAAATATGGCTGGACGAATTTTAGGAAAACCCAAAAAATTTTCTCTCTATATTGTCTGCTACGAAATTGAGTTGTGTATCATGAGTGTCACAAAATGTAACCCTAATGGGTTTAAGTACATGGGCCAAAACATATATTGTTGGGCTTTCTCCACATTGGAGTGACCTAACTCAACAATTCTCCCCCTCGCGACTATGTGGAGAAATTTGCCAAACCGGTAACCAATCGACAAGTCTCAAACATTGTTTTTGGTAAAACTTTAGTGAACATATCAGAGCTATTATCATCAGTATGTATTTTCTTAAGTTCAAGTAGCTTAGAATCCAAAACATCTCGTATCCAATGATACCTCACATCAATATGTTTTGATTTACTATGGAAAGTAGGATTCTTACTAAGATGAATTGCACTCTGACTATCACAATATAAGACATACCTCCTTTGTGTGAAATTGTGAATCCAAGCTCATTCATAAATTGTTTCATCCAAAGCAACTCCTTGCAAGCCTTTGTAGCTATAATAAACTCAGCCTCCATAGTGGACAATGCAATGCATTTCTGCAACCTGGATTGTCATGCCATAGCTCCCCCTACAAAGGTAATCGTATAACCAAAAGTAGACTTTCTAGAATCAATGTCTCTTGCAAAATCAGAATCTGTATAGCCCATAAGAATAGGTTTATTAGACCCAAAGTAAAGCTTCAAACTAGAAGTACCCCGGAGATATCTCAAAATTCATTTCACTGCATTCCAATGCTTTTTGCCTGGATTAGATAAAAATCTACTCACCACACCAACTGTATGAGCTATGTCTGGTCTAGTGCAAACCATTGCATACATCAAATTGCCAACTGTAGATGCATAAGGAACTTTTTGTATGTGTTTTGTCTCTTTCTCATTTGAAGGAGACTGCTTGACACTCATTCTAACGGATGGAGAAAGAGGTGTACTCACAGTTTTAGCTTTATCCATGTTGAATCATTGTAGCACCTTTTCAATGTATTTTTCTTGAGATAGCCACAACTTCTTGCATTTTCTGTCACGGATAACTTTGATCCCAAGAATAAGCTTGGCTGGCCCTGAGTCTTTCATAGCAAAAGACTTACTCAACTCTTTCTTCAAACTGTCAATCTTGGAGGAGTTAGGACCTATAATAAGCATGCCATCAACATACAACAAGAATATAACAAAGTCATTATCAGAGAATTTCTGCACAAAAACACAATTGTCAGAAGTAGTCTTCTTTTAGCCCTGTTGAACCATAACAGATTCAAACTTCTTATACCACTGCCTTGCCTAGGTGTTTGTTTCAAACCATACAAGCTCTTTCTCAATTTGCAGACATAATTCTTTTTTCCTTTCACTATAAAACCTTTTTTATATGCTGCTCCATGTAAATTTTCTCCTCTAAGTCATCATGGAGAAAAGCCGTTTTTACATCCATTTGCTCAACTTCCAAATCAAGACTTGCAGTAACTCGAATTGAGGATATTTTCATGACAGGTGAGAAAATCTCTCCAAAATTAATGCCTTCTTTTGACTGTAGCCTTTAACCACCGGTCTATCTTTGTATAGTGGACCAGAGGAATTCTCTTCATGCTTCACCCTGTAAATCCATTGGTTCTTCAAGGCTTTTCTGTCTTTAGAAAGTTTGACCAATTCAAAGGTGTGGTTGTCATACAAAGACTGCATTTCTTCTTTCATTGCAGCAGCCCATTTGTCCTTTTACGCACTCTCAATATCCTCTTCATAGCATTCTGGCACCTCACCATCTGTCAAGAGAACATAATCATTAGGTGAGTACCGAGTGGAAGGCATTTGGTCTCTAGTAGACCTTCTGAGAGCAGCTTCAGGCAGTTCATTTTCAACAATTTCATTAGCAAGAGTATTCACCTGATCTAACTTTATGTTCATCTTGATCATGCTGATCATGATTTTGTACATCACCCCGATTAACTGTAGGAGTAGGATCTAAATCAATCAAACCATCATTCCTTTGAGGCTCTATCTTTTTTGTATTGCCAATATCTTCAATTGTCTAATCCTATGCAAAAACCACATCACAGCTTCTGACAAGCTTCTTTACAACTGGGTCATAACATCTGTAGCCAAACTCATCTCAGCCATACCCAATGAAGATGCACTACCTCATCTTGGAATCTAACTTGGATCTCTCATCTTTAGGGACATGTACAAAACATTTACAACCAAATACACGCAGGTGGTCTTAGGAAACGTCTCTACCATATCACACCTTGTCAAGAACATTATTCTGCAAAGCAACAATAGAGGTTAGATTAATAACATGAGCAACAGTGTACAAGGCCTCACCCCAAAAAGAATTAGGCAATTTTTTTTCTGTAAGCATACATCTGATTCTCTTCATCAATGTTCTGTTAATCTTTTCTGCAAGGCCATTCAATTGAGGAGTCTTAAGAGGTGTCTTCTGATGCCTGATACCTTGCTTCCTACAATATGCATCAAAGGGCCCACAATATTCTCCGCCATTATTAGTGCAGATGCATTTTAATTTCTTCCCTATTTCTCTCTTAACAGAAGCTTGATATTCCTTGAATGCCAATGACTTGATCCTTTGACTTCAAAACATGGACCCAAAGTTTCCTGGAATGATCATCAATAAATGTCACAATGTAAAGTACACCACTAAATGACCTTACTTTCAAAGGGCCACAAACATCTGAGTGTACCAATTCTAAATAGCTCATTTTTCCTGGAAGGAAGATAATGCTTGAAAGAAACTCTTTTCTGTTTCCCAGCCAAACAATGAACACACCTGTCTAGATTTGGATCTTTTAACCCTGAAAGCATATTCTTCTTAGCTAAACAGTCAAGTCTCTTCACACTGATGTGACTCAACCTTCTGTGCCATAAATCTGAAGAGTCAACACTCTCAACTGCATTAACATGATCAGTATTAACTGAAGCCTCCAACCAATACAAGCCACAAGAATTCTTTGCTAGAGCTATAATTATAGAGCCTTTAGTGATTTTCCACTGATTATCACCAAAAGAGCCACAATAACCATCATCATCAAGCCTCCCTGTAGAGATCAAGTGCAGTCAAACATCTGGTTCATGTCTGACATTCTTGAGAACAAGCTTTGTCCCAATGTCAGTCTCTAAACAAACAGTTCCAGTGCTTATAACCTTTGACACTCCATCATTGCCCATTTTCATAACTCCAAAATCACCTGGAGTATAAGAAGTAAAGAAGTGCTTCCTTGATGTAACATGGTAGGCAGCACCACTGTCAAAGACCCAACTGGTTTCATTCTAAGTAAAGTTGATGTCCTCTGCACAATAAACAGTAGTAAGATCATCAGAAGTAGTAGAAACACGATCATTGTCACTTTCATTAGCCTTTTTATCTTGCTTGTTGTTGCTGCCCTTATCTTTATTCTCCTTTTCTACCTGAAACAATATTTCTTGATGTGCCCTGTCTTACCACAGTAATGACATTCAAGAATCTTGTACTTTGACTTTGATTTGCTCCTGCTTCTACTACTGTCTTTTCTGTTCTGATCTTGACCCTTGTTCTTGCTTCTCCTCCTATTCTCAATAACCAAAACCTCTTAGTGTGATTTAGATGTATCCAGAGTTCTTCTCATTTCTTCATTCAAAACACCACTTTTCACGTACTCCATAGTCAAAGTACCACTGGGAGCAGAGTTTATCAAAGATACCCGAAGACTCTCCCAATCATCAAGTAGAGTATTAAGCAACCGAAGTCCAAGTACCTCTTCTTCAAACTTTATCCCCATGCTAGACAACCGATCAAAACAACCTTGAAATTCATTCAAGTGATTAGAAATGGAGTTACCTTCTTCAAACTGCAAGTGTATAGCTTGTTTAAGCAAAAACAGTTTATTATTGCCGGTTCTTGAAGCATACAAAGTCTGAAGTTTATGTCACAACACATTTGCTTTTGTCTCATTAACAATGTGATTCAAGACATTATCTTCTACCCATTGCCGAATAAAGCCACAAACTTGTTGATGCTCAAAATCCCACTCTTCATCATTTTTAGACTCGGATTTTTGAGATAAGAACACAAGTAAATGCAACTTTTTTACAAAGAGAAGATCTCTCATATTTTCTTTCCATTTGTGATAGTTTGTGCCATCTAAACAGACCATTCTACCTAAATTAGCCTTCATAATTCAAACAAGTAAAAAACAACAATAACCAAGTTCTGATACCACTTTGTTGGGAAAAATGGATAAAAAATATATGCGGATATAAACAATTAATTATCAAAATCTTTCCTCCCCACTTGTATGAATATATTAGGAGCACTATCTTGAGTACATGAGCAATGAACAATTAAATCACAATCAAGCACACAAGAATACCGATAATTTTTTACGTAGAAAACACCTTCAATGTGAAGGATAAAAACCACGGGGCCTCTCCTAGTCTAAATCAAAATCTCCACTATGAAAATATTGTTCACAACAGCAAAGATCCATAAACAAATTTGTTTCACAACAAATTCCAAACCCACAACTCAAATACTCGTTAAACAGAGATAGAAATCATAGAGGGTAGCTATTGTTAAGTATCAGAAAGTGTTTACCACATCCAAACACAATCTCCACCATTCAGATTAAGGAAACACTAGTCTAGAACATGCTCACCAAAAATCAGCCAAATCGCACCACAAATGACAGTTCAAATGCTGAATGAGATGAAACTATTCGAAGTAGAAAACCAGCAGCATAGTCTTCGTTGAAGCGGCAAAAAGAGATACTTAAGAAAACCTCCAAACCTGATCTTCACCATTCAGAATGCACAACCAGAAGCCTTATACCTGCCGACAAAATTTCAGCCAAATCCATTGGTTGAATGCTGCCCAGCAAGGAGTCGAAGTAAACTAATCAGTGACAAAACAATCAGTGAACAGCTACTATTCAAGAAGCCAACACCCTATGAAGAAGACCTCCAAACCAGATCTCCACCATTCAGAATGAAGATCACTGAGCCTAGAATATCTCCACCAAATCAGCACAATCCGACAAAAATTTCACTGTCTGATCGCCGGAGAAAGATGGCTGGAAAAATTTTAGGAAAACCCAAAAAATTTTCTCTCTATATTGTCTGCTGCAAAATTGAGTTGTGTATCATGAGTGTCTCAAAATGTAACCCTAATAGGTTTAAGTACATGGGCCAAAATATTTATTGTTGAGCTTTCTCCATATTGGAGTGACTTAACCCAACACATATCTCAATGCAAACTGAGGAGCAGAGCAACTTGGGTGGGACTTGATGAAGTACCCAAGCTATATGAGCGAAGTTGGCTTAGAAGTTAGAACATGAAGCAAACGCACCAACTTCATGGAGCTTTTCTTGGATAGAGATCAAGGACATGAACTCTTGTGGAGGTAAGGGTGAAATCATATCGTTCCTCAATTTTCTTTTTATAATGTAGCAAACTCATCTTGCATGGTGCTAAAGTCAAAGGGGGGCTTTAAGACACATGCACCTTATTTTAGCGAGACGATTAATAGACAAACTAAAGCACAAAGTTGTCTCAACTTGTAGTGTTGGAGTTGAAGGCCTTAGCATAGGGTAAAAGGCAACGAATGCTTTGGAGGAATATGCCAAAGTGCTGCTATTTGAGTTGCCATAGAAGAAGCAAGCGCGAGATTATGCTAGGGTAGAGGTCTAGGATCCAAACAGTGACACACCAATTTTCAGCAATTTTGGGGGACTTAAGGAGTTGTTGGGCGATAAACTAACCCAGAGCTGTGCTTCGTCCGTGAGTGAGCTAAGTGCAAGTGAACGAATAATGATTTCCAAAAGAATAAACACAATTGAAAGTGATAGAGGCCCTATAATGTGTCGACAGAGGCCATACAAGGAGAGATCACAATTCGAGTTCACTATTAACTATACCAAGATCAGAGTGCAATGTAGACATCACCAAGAGGCAATCCGGTGCAGCGGATTGTAGTGGAACAGTTCAAGGCATTGCGACATAGACGAGAAAGTCCTGTTAGAGGCAATCATCCGAAGGGATGATTAGAGCTATTGGGAGCTTCACTTTGATGAATAACATGACAACAAGAAGGACTATGGATTCAGGGAGTGAATTTCATAGTATCGAATTTGCATGTATTGAATTTGCATATGATCTTTCGTGCGTGTACCGAATTTGCATTGGATGAAAGCCTTGGACACAGGTAGATAGTGGCCGAACCACAAAGGTGAATCTTTCGAGTGCAAATACCAAGATCATAGGGAGGTATGATTAGGGTTGTTGGAGGTGGACTGCTCTATATCTCATATTTAACCAACACGTCGGTGTACAATTCTTCTCTTCTTCGTTCTTCGTCCTTCTCCATGAGGATAATGCAGTGTTATATTCTACTCCAGTGTTATATTCTTATTTTTAAACACAGTAGAAAATGAAGTTTAAATACTGTGAATAATGCATAATAATTAAGCTGACAAAGCAAGTATAATTAAATTCTCAAAAGATTTGCTAAATGAACTACATTGTTAAAGACGAATGATGGGGAACTAACTAATTCTGGTAAAGTAATCCTTATTGCTCAGCATTGCCAAGGGTGGCTCCCACAGTCTAGGAAACATGAATACACCCAATCTTACTACTACTCCCCCAGACTGTTGAATGAACATATTGGAACTCTGTTATATCCTGTACCAGAGTTAAAGAACTGAGAAATTAGTTGGAATAAACATTTGATAGAGCAGCTACATGTCAGTTTCTGACATTTTCCTTATGACACTTACAGCTGGATATGTTATTAGATTCGTTCTAAGTGGAACTTGGTTGTATCTATAAAACAATAGATCTTAATTTGTTTCTCCAGTGCTATATTCTTCCATTTAATTACAAGAGATATAGAGTTGTTAAGTTATTTTTAAGAAGAAAAATTAGAAAGTAGGGAAAAACGTGTGTAAAGTGCATACTTCTGAAGCTGACCAAGAAAAACACAAATTTATGTTTTAATTATTAAATGATGATAAATAAATTATGTTGAAGAATTATGGGAAAGTAATTGATTCTGCTGAAGTAGTCCTTATCGCATAGTCCTGCCAAAGGTGACCAAGTGCAGAAGGTTCCTACTAGTGCATGGTCTACGGAATATCAACATAAGCAATCTTACCGCTGCAAGCAAAGAGATTTCATGTTAGATTGGAACCCTTATCACCTAGATCGAAAATCAGCAATTTTGTCGTGACATCAAGATTCATTCTGTCAAGCAGCAACTAAGGGGATTTGAAAATGGGGAGCTAGAGCAAAAGTTTATATGGTAATTGATGATGCAATGGAGTGGAATGGATTGAGTGAAAGGTAAATAAACTCACCACCCACTAAAATACTCATGGGATATATATATCACTACTCAAAGGTTTAACTAGAGATAAAAGGGTTAAGAACTCGCCACTCTAGAAAATCTACCGAAGAGAAGTTGTCCGAGAAGGACGAGTTGTCAATAAATAATACTTGATTTTAGATCACTTTATGCTTCTAAGGCTTACAAGATGTGATATATATATTGGTAGGATTAGGACAACCTTTCAAGCATGAATGATTAATTTTTTACTATTTTCAAGAACCAAATAATGAAGTTTAATTAGCAACTCATAGAATAATTAGAGTCATCTGGGAACTCTAAAATCTCGATAGAATTTTAGTGTACTCATTTGGGTCGAGCTGTTGAATCCTTGAAAGGAGTAATTTATGATTACTGAAGAATATAAAAGTTGCTTTAAATTCTATACTATATTGGTTTTGATGCTCTCTTGTGCAATTGCTAACTGATTACACTAAATTCAATTTGGTACAGTCCTGTGCCTGCATAAAGCAAAATTTTAGGTCTGTGCCACTGAATTCCAAGGAGCAACCTGATCAACCTTGTAAGAAATTAAGTGCATAAGCTAGGACTGCTTTTTTTAGGATAAATGAGCAGTAGTTGTTAGCTATTGAGTTGCATCAGCTCTTGATGCATTCAACAAATCTAGTTTAATAAGATTCATGTAACTTAACATTATTTATTTCAGCAATAAGTAGTATCAAAACTCCATTCCTTATGCTGGATTTGGTTTTCACAGTTGAATTTATATGTCTATGTAGATTTGTTATAGTCAAATTTTCCTCTGTTTGGAAACCTAAGCATGCATGAGCTCCAATCAATACCCATTGCATGGCATTTAAGCTACTTCTGAAGCATCTTGATTCAACCACTAGGAGATATCTCACATGTTCTTTATCAGGAGGCTGTTGTAATTGGGGTGGACAGTCTTGGTTTTGACTTGAGAATTTGCTCAGGAAGGCAAGTCCAAACTCTAAGATTTGCATTTGGCACACAAGTAAGTCTTTGCTCAAATTGTTGATATGATTCTGCAAGTCCAAACTCAATGTTATTAGAGCTTTTGTCTGATGATGAACATAGGAGCAAGATCAATTATAGTAATTTGTCTGATTTCTCTTAGGACAGTTGGTCATAGCCCATACGTAAGAATGAGAGTAGTTCATGTGTCTTCAAACATTGGAATTGTGGTTTGTGATATGATGTATAGTTTGTAAGATGGCTACTGTACTTTATTAGGAATGACACAATTGGATTGGTAGGATAGTCAAAATGAAATTGGTATTCATTGAAAAATAATTAAAATATAAAATATAAAATTTACAAGAAAAATTATACATACATACATACATACATATATTATATATATATATAAACAACATTTAGAAAAAAAATAGAAGTCTATTATATGTTAAAATATAAGTCTACTTTTTTATTTCATATCTATCCAACTATGTAAAAATCCATATGAAATCAAATGTAAAAATAAAAATATATAAGATATAACAATAAAAATAATTTAAATAATAAATCATAAAAATTGTTCGTATTTGTTAAAAAAGTCATACACAACAAAATATTAATGCAATAAATAATTACTATTGTATCTTATAGCAGATTTAAGAAATTTACACTTGTAATTTGAAGATGGTGATATATTCCATTGTGAGGTCCGATGCATTTGATCATCACAGATGTATTAATTTAGGTAAAGTAAATACAAGCAAGGAAATGTAAAAATTCGTTTCTAGATAATGTTTTGGAATTGCAGTACTTTTCTCCAAACATCAATGTCATGGTTGACATACTACCTAAATATTCACATTGAGAAAACTTTTGGGTAAGTTCAGCTTTTTGGGGTTTATCAGAAACCAATGTTTAGTGTAATCAAAATTATAACTATCTGTATGTTTGCATTCGAATTATCTTCTTCACCGTGCTTGATCATCTATTTGTGATAGATTGTTCAGGATTTATGTCAACTATATATATGTTGCCCACGTCAGAGTTTACTGCAGAATGGCAACTCATCATTTCACTCTATATTCTTAGGCCACATCAGAGTTTGGCGCGGAAAGACAGCTCCATGATCTTCTATTTCCGAGGCTTCAGCAGACACGGCAACAAGCTCATCAGGGAGTCGACAGTCGACACATTTGATCCATGCTTTTGTAGTTGAATCTTGCAGTGGGGCTGTGTGGGGATCGGCAGCAGCAGCGAGTTCTGTTATATGTTTTCCTAATCTGTCAGAGCCAATGTTGCTGATGATGCATCGTCTGCTTCTATGTATGAAATTTAGGCCTTTTACTGCATATGTAGTAACTTGGCTGTCTATGCCTCAGTCTCAACTTGCATGTCGACGTTCTAATTTCATCCGGTAGTCAGCAAGAACTGTAGCGAAGGAGGATCCATTTTCTAGGCAAACTGGGACTTCTTTTTTGTTTTTGTTTTTGAGTTGGCCATTATTTGTCATGATGTGTAATGTTGAACAATGGAAACAGTCCCATGCATTTGGGCACGTCTGCATCCTAATTGATCAACAAAATATATTATTTTTCAACTACCACTTGATAAAGATGTTTTTTTTAATGAAACTGTGTGGGTTCATTTGGAATTCCTTGTGATATTAGGTCTACATCCAAATTACACTCTCGTCTCACTAACAATTTAGTATATATATTTTGAGTAATACTTGAATTGAGAGAGACATCCAAGTTGGTTAGCGTATTGTTGCACTAGTGATTGTCATGCAAATTATCTGATGTAATAATTTTTTAAAAATAAATATTTAAATTAAAAAAATATATTTTAGAAAAATAAAATAATCAAAAGTATTTCTTGAAAATATTATACTTTTGTGGATTAATTTTTATCCATAAAATATTATATATTATTTAAAAATATTATATACTATTATACTTTTATAAGATTATAAAGTTAGTTCAAAAACACCGAATAGTGTTTTTGAACTAAATATTGATGTCAATGTTTTTGAAATAAAAATATTATATAATATTTTTAAATAAGAATATTATATAGTATTTTTTTTTAATAAAATACTGTGAACAATTGACAAATTTTATTTTAGATTTGGGTAAAAAGTACATAAGAGCTTTTTGGGATTTTTTTTAGATTTTAAAATAAAGAGTTATTGTGAAAATTATGAAATGAGATGTCATCCCAAAAAAAAAAGGGATATTTTGTAGGACAATCACCCTCTTTTTACTTATTTTATTTACATATAAAAACCCTACAACTGCTAACTCGCCATTCATCGAACTCCGAATGGCGAGTTACAAAATGCCCTCCTCTCTCTCTCTCTCTCTCTTCCTTCGTCTGTCCTCTTCATCGCCTCTCCGCACTGCTCGCTCGCGATCTCTTCCTCTCTGTCCTCCGCTCTTCTCTCGTCCTCCTAATCCCGGTCGCATCGGCTGCTGAAACCGAGCGACAAAGAGGTTCGCCACCCGACCCCCTCTGCTTTCCTTTTCTTTGCTGGAGTCCTCCCTCTGGCTCAGTCTTCTTTCTTATTCTTCTTCCATCTTTTGCCGCAGATTGAGCGAGAGAGGGATTGGGAGATGGCGGCGGTAGCAGCGAGGCTGGATCTCGACGGGAACCCGATCAGGCCGATGACAATCTGCATGATCGGGGCCGGGGGGTTCATCGGATCACACCTTTGCGAGAAGCTGATGGCGGAAACGCCCCACACGGTGCTGGCGGTGGACGTCTACAACGACAAGATAAAGCACTTCCTCGACCTGCCGGCGTCGGCGACGGAGGCTGGGCAGGAGGCCCGCCGCCACCCCTGGCACGGCAGGATCCAGTTCCACCGCCTCAACATCAAGCACGACTCCAGGCTTGAGGGCCTCATCAAGATGTCCAATCTGGTTATTCTCCCCCCTTTCGCAGCAGATTCTGTTTCAGATCCCCTTGCGGTGCGTCTTTCTCCCGCCTTACCTTGTGATCTCTGCCGATCTGCTTTCTCCTTTACTAAACTCTTCTCTTGCTTGACCTGCCGTCTAATTGTTCCAGTGGATCTGCGTTTCTGTCGCTGTTTTATACTTGTTTCACAATGAATCCTGATGTAGTTCTCGTTCACAACTGTATTTGCTCTGCAGACGATCAACCTGGCGGCAATATGCACGCCAGCGGATTACGACACCCGCCCGCTAGACACCATCTACAGAAATTTCATCGACGCGCTCCCAGTTGTAAGTTGTGGGTTTCTTTTGGCCTCTTCTCTTATATTAGGCTTTGGTGAGCTTTAATTGTTTGTGATATCTTGAGGTTTGGTGTTTATGTAGGTGAGGTATTGTTCAGAGAACAACAAGCGCCTTATTCACTTCTGCAGTTGTGAAGTGTATGGGAAAACAATTGGAAGCTTCCTGCCCAAGGATCACCCTCTAAGAACGGTGCACACTACATCCCTTTGAGTAACCTCTTGTGACTGAAGATATATGTGAAAACACATACGGATTAGTCTAACTAGATTTGAGAGATCATGCCATGTATGGCAAATATTTTGAGTCTGCCCATGCTTGGTAATGTTTCCTTTTCTGATGCTTAACTTTCTACTCGACCTGAAACATAGTAATTTAGAGAATGTAGAAATTGCAATTTGTACGTAATAGTGACTAATTGCAATTTCTACATTCTCTTAAGGAAGATGCATCCCCATGCATATTTGGACCTATCGAGAAGCAGAGGTGGTCATATGCATGTGCAAAGCAACTTATAGAGAGGCTGATTTATGGTGTGTTTGCACTTACTTCCTTTTTTTTTTAATTTTTTGGGTGTAAATGCAATAACACTATCCTTGTTCCTTATTCTTATATTTTATTTGAACCATCTAAAGCTGAGGGAGCGGAAAATGGCCTTGAGTTCACCATTGTGAGACCTTTCAATTGGATTGGACCAAGGATGGACTTCATTCCTGGAATTGATGGACCCAGCGAGGGTGTTCCTAGGGTTTTGGCATGCTTCAGTAAATGTATGTATCACAAATGTTGAAGAAGAAAATAATTATACTTGCCTTTATGTCTTTTTTAATAATACCATATACCATACCGACTATTTTACATGATACAGAATCTCCTGCGCCATGAGCCTCTGAAACTTGTTGATGGTGGTCAGTCCCAAAGAACATTTGTCTACATCAAGGATGCCATTGAAGCTGTCCTGCTGATGATCGTGTGTATTATTTTTCTGTGTTCTCTCTCTCTCTCTCTCTCTCTCTCTCTGTCTTTGCGATGGAATAAACAAACAAAAATGTTCTCATCTATCAGGAAAATCCAGCTCGAGCTAATGGCCAGATTTTCAACGTGGGAAATCCCAGCAATGAAGTAACTGTAAAGCAACTTGCTGAGATCGTGACACAGGTACGCCGCACTTTTGCTGTATTCCAAATGCAGATGTCTGCTAATCTTTCTTACGTTACTATCACCTTCTGTGCAGGTTTACTCAAGGGTATCAGGGGAGCCTCCATTAGAGGCGCCTACGATTGATGTGTGTTCGAAGGAATTCTATGGTGAAGGATATGATGACAGTGATAAATGGATTCCTGACATGACGAAAATCAATAAGCAACTTGGTACGTGTCCCTGTTACATTAACCGGTTTGTTCATTTCCTAGATCGGAAGTCAGGAGAGGGTGTAGCTAATGATCACTTTAAATGCAGGTTGGAACCCAAAGACATCTCTGTGGGACTTGCTGGATTCGACGCTAACATATCAGCACAGGACATATATGCAGAAGCCATAAGGAGAGCAATGGCAAAACCGGTTGCATCCAGCTAGATGATTAGATTCCGTCAGATCTAAGTTGGTCTCCACAAAAAAGGTACTACCGAGGCATTGATGTGTTAGTTCGTTTTGATACACCTTTATCTTAGTGAGCAGCATTTTTTTCTCTTTTCGATCAGCTGTTGAGGTCGAGCTTTCATGACCTTGTCAGTAAATTTTGGTAGTGTTAGTATGTGCTATGATATCAGTGTAATATTCATGACCCAATTCTTCTATTCCTTTTCTCGTTTCTCATGACTCTTTGCTTCCATCGGACGAGCATGAACCGTTGGTTGCGGCTTGATGCTAAGACTGCAGCCACAGTGAAGGCGGTATTATATTCACCTCGCTGTTGCAAGACATGTCTGTTCGGCTGTTCCAGGCTTGCATCAAATTTGTTTAACCACAAAGGTTATATAAAGCTGCAGCATCTTGTCGATAGCATTTGCTGATCGGTAAGCTCGTCTTAAAACGGCTTATTCTTTTCAGACGGGTACATGGCAATGCACCATCCCAACGACAAGCCAAGGGGTGATATCAGAAGCAGTTTTAAGAAAATGGTAAAAAGAAAAAGGGAGCGTCTTTATTTTCCTCTCTCCACGGGTGTGGATAGGAATTTTATCCACTCGATCAGAAATTTAATATCACGTAAATAAAAATAAGATTTTATTTTTATTTTTATTTTTATTACGAATGTAGGTGAGGAGGCCGGATTTGTGTTAGACCCTCACTCCATACACTTAGTTGGCATATTAAAAATAATGCCGGATAAAATTTTGTACCCTTCAATAAATAAATGAATCTACTACATATAAAAAACATCAACAAGCTGATATAGGAGACAAGATTTCTAACCCTCAATTTTTGATAAAGGAATCTCAATCTTTTGGTAAAGGAATCTGATACATCAACAAACGCTTCAGGTGCACACCTCCACCACCAAATTGGACCATTACAGTTCATCCAGATTTCATCTTTTTCGATCTCGAACCAACCATACATAAACAGCTGACAGCCACAGAACCAACCAACAATAAGCAACAGACGTTTGTGTAAATTTACTGATAAGGTCCAATTTAGATGATGTGCCTCAACCTATGATACTTACCCAGTTCGATATATGGAGCCCCACTACATCCAGATCTCAACTCCGATATACAACGTAACGTTTTGGGTAAATTATACAAACTATGGGCAACAGTTGTCGGGTGCTTCTCTAGCTTCAATTTTTAAGGTTCGTTTCCATGCATTGATCAGGCAGAAAAACTAACCAACCTGCATTGTTCGTTATCACCAACGTAGAAGTGAAACAAAGAGAGGGTCACCACCGTGGAGCCTCACCATTAATGCCTCAAGGGTAAGAGGGCGGCTATCTCGTATGCATGTTTCGGCACTGCAATACACCAAGCAGCAGACACGACTGGCACAACAATTAGTTCATCCAAACTAACTCCGACATATGTGAGAGTTCAATGAATGTGCAAATGAAAAAACCAAGATATTTGAAGCATTCGATTCAACATCCCATGTCTTCGAAGCACAAATGTCAAGATTTTAATATGCAAATCCAAGGCTGGAGCTTCCTGTATCTTCGACGCAGGTTTTCGCTGCAGCAAATTCCTGGTGTATTAACAACATAAAGAGTATATGAATGCACCAACTCAGAAGATCACTACAACACAAGCCTGAACAACAGTCAGATGCAAAAACTTGTAAGGCATGGCACTAAAAATGGGGAATTGTTGAAGCCTCCAAACTGAATGTCCAATTTTAACTCAAGCTTCCTGCTTCAATGCAATGTCGATTATTCCCACTGGCGATTTAGGTCGATAATGTTCGTCAGTGTCAACTTCTTCAATTTCCTGAGGATGAACATTGGAAACAAAAAACAAGTTTTAGCTTTTCAATGAATCATCCACCCTCTTCTACTTCCTGAGCAGGCATAACAGTGTTACAAAGCATTTGTTTCGATAATTTTTCTTGCAAATCATTTCTTCGACTTAAGCGCAAGAAAGAGTTTGTAAGCTTCATGCTGAACGTGATATTTACTCTGATATAATAGGTAATAGAAAAGGATAATATTAGTAACAATTTAGGAAAAGTAAGAAGGGCTGTAAATGCCTTTCCAACTCCCCAGAGCAATGCACATGTCAGCACAACAAACAATTACTTGCTATTTGGAGTTACCTGCACAGATAAATATGATTAAAATTAATCATAATTATAATAAATCATATTTATCAATTTTATAATTGAGAAATTACAGTTTATATTCTCAATTATAAAATTGATAAATATGATTTATTATAATCATGATTAAAATTAATCATAATTATAATAAATCATATTTATCAAAATTGAGAAATTACAGTTTATATTCTCAATTATAAAATTGATAAATATGATTAATTTTAATCATGATTATAATAAATCATATTTATCAATTTTATAATTGAGAATATAAACTGTAATTTCTCAATTTTGATAAAAACCGTAAATATTTGAAAGGATATAAATCTGAAATATGTGAATGGCAGAACTGTAATTTGGCATAAATTAGACCCGAGGGTAAAACCGTAAATATGTTGACAGAACATAAAACGAAATTACGAAACGAAATTACGAATTTGTAAAGGGTAAAACTGTAATTTTCACCCTAGCCTCAAGGGCAAAACCATAATTATGCCAAAACCCTAATCTGCCTTCGCCGCCGCCTTTCCGTGCAGCGCTACTACCTGCAGCGCGGCTACATGTGCGCGGGCGCCGCCTGTGTGCGGTTGCCTGCGGCAGTTCTAGCTTGTGCACGGCCGCTGTCGCCGCGGGGCTGCCACTGCTCGTGCGCGGCCGTCGCATGGACGGGTTCCACCCACGTGCGGCCGGCCGTCGCATGGGCACTGTGATGCCCGCATACGGGACGAGTTCTGTGATGCCCACGTACGGGACGGGGTTCTATGATGCCCGCGTACGGGACGGGTTCTGTGATGCGCACGCTACCCGGCATAGCCGCAAATTCACAGCGAGGTCGACGGTGACCATTGCTGCTTAATAATTCTTGGAGAATAAAGGTAATTTTATGCATCGTAAATAAATTAACAGATCTAATGCATTTGATCTCAAAAACCTGGCTCTGATACCAATTGTAAGCATAAAATCTGTAATTATGCTATATCAAAAAAAAAATACAAAAATAACTTTTATGTTAGGATTGGAATCAAATGCATAGAACTAATTATGACGATGCGTACCTTTTGATGCCATCTATTCAGAGATTTCTGTTTGATCACTGGAAGCACCGTCTTTAGTCCAAGATCGCTTCTCCTTGCAGATTCCCCAACAACGGTGCTTGCAGCGATCTTGGACTAAAGACGGTGCTTCCAGTGATTAAATAGAAATATTTGAATAGATGGCATCAAAAGATACGCATCGTCATAATTAGATCTATGCATTTGATTCCAATCCTAGCATAAAAGTTATTTCCGTATTTTTTTTTATATAGCATAATTACAGATTTTATGCTTACAATTGGTATCAGAGCCAGGCTTTTGAGATCAAATGCATTAGATCTGTTAATTTATTTACGATGCATAAAATTACCTTTATTCTCCAAGAATTATTAAGCAGCAATGGTCACCGTCGACCTCGCTGCGAATCTGCGACTGGTCGGGTAGCGTGCGCATCACAGAACCCGTCCCGTACGCGGGCATCACAGAACTCGTCCCATACGCGGGCATCACAGTGCTCATGCGACGACCGGCCGCACGCGGGTGGAACCCATCCATGCGTCAGCCGCACGCAGGCAGAGAGCCCCGGCAGCGGCCGTGCGCGCAGGTAGGCCGCACCCATGCGGCGACCGCGCGCGAGCAAAGGCAGCCCCTTGGCGGCAACGCCGTGGTGGCAACGACCGCGTGCAGGCTAGAACTGCCGCAGGCAGCCGCGTACAGGCGGCGCCCACGCACAGGCAGCCGCACCGCAGGCAGCAACGGTAGCACTGCACGCACAGGCGACGGCAACGGGGAAGGCAAATTAGGGTTTTGGCATAATTACGATTTTGCCCTCGAGGCTAGGGTTTTACAAAATTACAGTTTTACCCTTTACAAATTTCGTAATTTCGGTTTATGTTCTGTCAACATATTTATGGTTTTACCCTCAGGTCTAATTTATGCCAAATTACAGTTCTACCATTCGTATATTTCGGATTTATATCCTTTCAAATATTTACGATTTTTATCAAAATTGAGAAATTACAGTTTATATTCTCAATTATAAAATTGATAAATATGATTTATTATAATTATAATTAATTTTAATCATGATTATATTTTTGATTATTTGATTAGATTTAATTTTGATTTTAAAAAAAACTATAAATTATGGTTTACTTTATAGTTTTCTCATATAAATTATTGATTATACATGTGGTAAATAATAAAAAAATCCAATTATTGTTCTTGGAATTTTATTTATTTATTCACATGTATATATTTGAAATTGTGAAATAATGTTTATCTTTCACATGAAGGCATGATTTATATGTTATCATGATTATCATATGAGTTTTCTTTTGTTGATTAAGGTTCAATAATTATTATTATTATTTATTATTGAACTGCTTAGCATTAATGTTCAATAATTATTATTGTTATTTATTATTGAACTACTTAGCTTTAATGTTCAATAATTATTATTATTATTTATTATTGAACTGCTTAGCATTAATGTTCAATAATTATTATTATTATTTATTATTAAACTGCTTATCATTAATATTCAATAATTCTTATGGTTATTTTATTATTGATTTGCTTAGCAAAAATTAAAAAAATTGATGAATATTATTTGTAATTCATCTCCCTAATTTTTATCTGACTAGTAGCTGCCAAAGTGGCCTGGGATGATAAACTTTTGTGATATGAATTACAATAAAAATTTTGTCATTTATAGGACATTTTTATTTTATGTTACTGCATTAGTCTTGTAGCCAGCAAAGTGACATAGACTAATGACTTATAAAATAATATTAAGGAATTAGTCCTGAATGACATTAAGGAAATAATATTCATAATGACACATATAATTAGGAGATTTAGATAATTCCAAAGGAGAATCTAATTCAAATAATTATGTGATGGGGTAGGATGATACTGTTTTTAGATATCCTTACAGTTTAGGGTTGTATACCCAAAGGTAACAATACTATTCCACAAGGATGGTATCAGTCCTCCATAAATATCCTTGAGTGAACACTAAATATGTCAATATTTCACCCAAAGGTATAATATAGATGATATCAATAGTTCATCAATTTTAACAAACTCAAAGCATTAATATTATTCTATATTTTTACGATGGTACTTCCGCATATACATTCTTATGCTTCTAGTGTCCCTGTACTATCTGGATCAAATTATTCAGAATGATTAGAGCATGTGCAATTCACACTGGGTGTATTAGATCTTGATTTAGCATTACTTGTTGAAAAGCCTGCAAACTTGACTGATGAAAATACTATAGAACAAGTTAATGAAATGAAGGCTTGGGAAAGATCTGATAAGCTTAGTTTAATGTTCATAAGAATGACAATTGCAAATAACATAAAGACTTCATTACCGATTGTAACTAGCGCAAAGGAATATTTAAAAGTTATTGAAGACAAATTTAAATCTGCTGATAAGTCATTGGCTGGCACATTAATGAAAGAACTGACTACGGCTCAGTATGATGGTACTCGAGGAATTCAGGATCACATCCTCAATATGGCTGACAAAGCTACAAAACTTAAAACATTAGGCATGAATGTTGATGAGTCTTTCCTCGTGCAGTTTATTCTCAATTCTCTTCCTTCTCAGTTTGGCCCATTCAAGATTCACTACAACACAAATAAGGATAAATGAGACTTGAATGAGTTGACTAGCATGTGTGTTCAGGAAGAATTGAGATTAAGGCAGGAAAGTTCATCATATAATGTTATGGCTACTACTCAAGGAGCTGGTAATAAGAAAAGAAAATTAAAGCATTATTAATCAAAGAAACTTGCTGGGTCTGGAAATGTTAAACGGACTAATGAAAAGAAAGCCTTTATTGTAAAGTGCTTCTTTTGTGGCAAGAAATGACACGTGAAGAAGGATTGCATTAAACGCAAGACTTGGTTCGAAAAGAAAGGTATTAACTCGACCTTTGTATGTTTCGAATCAAACATTACAGAAGTTCCTTCTAACACTTGGTGGATTGATTCTGGTGCTTCAACTCATGTTACAAATAACATGCAGGGATTTCTTTCAATTTGGAAACCAAAAAAACATGAAAGATTCATCATTATGATAAATCGTATTAAAGCGAAAGTGATATCAATGGGAACTTATCGTCTGCGCTTGGAGACGGGTCACTTGATGGATCTTGTTGACACATGTTATGGGCCCTACAATTTCTAAAAATTTGACTGTTTGGCCCATTCAAGAATTCACTACAGACACAAATTAAGTGATAAATGAGACTGAATGATTGAGCTACATGTGTTCAGGAAGAAATTTGAGATTAAGGCAGGAAGTTCATCATATATGTTATGGCTACTACTCAAGGAGCTGGTAATGAAGAAAAGAAAAATTAAAGCATTATTAATCAAAGAAACTTTGCTGGGTCTGGAGAATGTTAAAAAACGTGACTAATGAAACAGAAAGCCTTATATTGTAGTGCTTCGTTTTGTGGGCAAGAAATGACACGTGAAGAAGGATTGCATTAAACGCAAGACTTGGTTCGAAAGAAAGGTATTAACTCGCCTTTGTAGGTTTCGAATCAAACATTACAGAAGTTCCTTCTAACACTTGGTGGATTGATTCTGGTGCTTCAACTCATGTTACAAATAACATGCAGGGATTTCTTTCAATTTGGAAACCAAAAAAACATGAAAGATTCATCATTATGATAAATCGTATTAAAGCGAAAGTGATATCAATGGGAACTTATCGTCTGCGCTTGGAGACGGGTCACTTGATGGATCTTGTTGACACATGTTATGTCCCTACAATTTCTAAAAATTTGACTTCTCTTTTTAGAATTGATGAGTTAGGATATTGTCTTTTTTTGGTAGTGGCAAACTCAATATGTTTTATGATTCAATAAAAGTTAGTTTTAGAATTCTGTGTGATGGTTTGTACAAAATTAATTTGGATCTTGAGTTTGCAAAGACATTAATGACCCTGTAATCAAGTGTTGGATTGAAACGTAATTTCAACAATGAAAGATCTTCTATATTGTGGCATAGACGATTGGGGCATATCTCCAAGGAAAGAATTGAAAGATTAGTGAAGGATAATATTTTGGAACATTTAGACTTCACTGATTTTGATATTTGTATAGATTGCATTAAGGGAAAATAAACTAAACATATAAAGAAAAATGTCACAAGAAGTAAAGAACTCCTTGAGATTATCCATACTGATATCTGCGGACCACTCCATATTCCTTGTTTTAGTGGAAAAAAATATTTCATCACATTTATAGATGATCTGTCCAGATATGGCTATGTTTATCTAATACATGAAAAGTCTCAAGCCGTTGATACTCTTGAAGTGTACATAAATGAGATTGAGAGATAATTAGATAGAAAAGTTAAAATTATCAGATCTGACAGAGGTGGTGAATTTTATGGCAGATATGATGGATCTGGTCAGAATATTGGTCCTTTTACTAAATTTCTAGAACAACGGGGTATTTGTGCTCAATATGCATTACCAGATGTGCCACAGCAGAATGGTGTTGCTGAAAGGTGAAATCGTACTCTAATGGACATGGTTAGGAGCATGATGAGTTATTCTTTTGTACCTGAGTCGATGTAGGGTGAAGCTTTTAGGACAGCTATGTATATCTTGAACAAGGTTCCTAGTAAATCAGTTTCATCGACTCCATTTGAGTTATGGACTGATAGGAAGCCCAATCTAAGACATTTACATATTTGAGGGTATCCTGCAGAGATAAGAGTATTCAATGCCACAGCAGAATGGTGTTGCTGAAAGGTGAAATCGTACTC
The DNA here is from genome assembly GCA_004837865.1 of Musa balbisiana. Taxonomy (NCBI): domain Eukaryota; kingdom Viridiplantae; phylum Streptophyta; class Magnoliopsida; order Zingiberales; family Musaceae; genus Musa; species Musa balbisiana. The sequence goes on along the minus strand of CM017192.1, from coordinate 27,237,375 downwards.
TAATGGACATGATTAGGAGCATGATGAGTTATTCTTTTGTACCTGAGTCGATGTGGGGTGAAGCTCTTAGGACAGCTATGTATATCTTGAACAGGGTTCCTAGTAAATCAGTTTCATCGACTCCATTTGAGTTATGGACTGATAGGAAGCCCAGTCTAAGACATTTACATATTTGGGGGTGTCCTACAGAGATAAGAGTATTCAATCCACATGAAAAGAAATTGGATCCAAGAACTATTTCAGGATATTTTATTGGTTATCCAGAAAAATCTAAGTGATATAGATTTTATTGCCCTAATCATAGTATGAGAATAGTAGAATCTGGTAATGCAAAATCCCTAGAAAATGACGAAATCAATGGGAGTGAAAAATCTCGAAGGATTAATTTTAATATTGAGGAGATTCAGGTTAATTCTCCCATATCATCTCCTATTCGAGAAATTGTTGTTCCTCAAATCAATGATGAGGGTGAACAACAAAATAACATCGAAGAACTCTCACATAATGTTGATGTCGCCGCTGATGATCTTGTAGAACAATCACAATTGGCAGATTTGAGAAGATCTCAAAGGAAAAGGAAACATACCATTTCTGATGATTATATGGTATATCTACAAGAATCATATTATGATATAGGAATAAAAAAAGACCCCTTATCATTTTTACAAGTCATAGAAAGTAACGATTCTGAAAAATGGTATGATGCAATGAAAGAAGAGTTAAAATCAATGATCTAGAATGGTGTCTGGGATCTCGTTGAATTGCCCAATGATTGTAAAAGAGTCGGTTGTAAATGGGTCTTTAAGACAAAACGCGACTCAATGGACAATATCGAACGATATAAAGCCAGACTTGTGGCCAAAGGTTTTTCTCAGAAGGAGGGCATTGACTATAATGAGACTTTTTCTCCAATTTCTAGAAATGACTCATTAAGAATCGACATGGCATTAGTAGCTCATTATGATCTTGAGTTACATCAGATGGATGTGAAAACAACATTTCTGAATGGAGATCTAGATGAAAAAATCTATATGGAACAACCTGAAGGATTCATTGAAAAGGGAAAAGAAAGTTGGGCTTGTAAACTTAAGAAATCCATTTATGGCCGTAAACAAGCTTCCAGACAATGGTATATAAAGTTTCATAATACCATTACTTCCTTCGGATTTAAGAAAAACACTATTGATCAGTGTATATATCTGAAGGTAAGTGGGAGCAAGTTTATTATATTGATCTTATATGTGAATGATATTTTACTTGCCAGTAGTGATCTTGGTTTATTGCACGAAACCAAGATATTTCTCAACAAGAACTTTAAGATGGTTGATATCAATAAGGCAACCTATGTTATTGGCATTGAGATATTCAGAGATAGATCTCAAGGATTATTATGATTGTCTCAGAAAGGATATATTGATCGTATCTTGGAAAGATTTAATATACAGCTTTGCTCAGCCAATGATTTACCTATTACTAGAGGTGAAAAATTCAGTCAAAACCAGTGCCCAAGAAATGACTTAAAAAAAAATCAAATGAAGAATATTCCTTATGGGTGCGCAGTTGGAAGTCTATTATATGCTCAAACCTGTACAAGACCAGATATCAGTTTTGTAGTTGTAATGCTGGGAAGATACCAAAGCAACCCAGGAATGGAACATTGGAAAGCTGCAAAGAAAATAATGATATATCTGCAAGGGACAAAAGATTATATGCTCACATACAGGAAATCAGATCAGCTTGAAGTGATAGGATATTCATATGCTAATTTTGCAAATTGCCTCGACAGTAGGAAGTCCACTTCAGGATTTGTATTTATGTTAGCTGGTGGGGCAATTTTTTAGAAAAGTGCAAAGCAATCGCTTATTGCATCATCAACAATGGAAGCTGAATTTGTAGCATGCTTTACCACAAATCAAGCTTTATGACTGCGAAATTTCATCTCAAGACTTGGTGTGGTCGACTCAATTGCCAGACCGCTGAAGATATTTTATGATAACACCGCAGTAGTTTTCTTCTCTAAGAATGGCAAGTACTCTAGTGGTTCCAAGCACATTGAGATAAAATACTTGGTGGTTAGGGAAAGAGTCCAGAAACAGCAAGTGTCAATTGAGAACTTGAGCACCACTATGATGATTACTAATCCATTGACAAAAGTCTTACAGTGTAAAATATTCAAAGAATATGTTCTTAAAATGGGGCTTGTGAGCAAGTCATAAAGGATATGGTGATGCATGTTTATGTGGATGCTATTATTGACATTCTTCTTGCTTAATTAAAGTTATCTGTTTCTGCTATGCTATTTACATTTATGTTTATGCATATTATAGTTGAATATAATAACAGGATTGTCTTGACAAGACAAATTATAGGGGTCATTATGGACTATATTAGAAGAGACTAACAATGTTATGGTACATAGAAAGGAGTATGACATTGATGAAATACAACCGATATGACTCGCATTGATAGTTGGACTTAATATAGTATTATTGTGTTTATTGGACTTATTGGCTTATTTTAAAATATGACCATGTATAAAATGCTTTTCAAAATTCTTTGGAATCCAATTAGGTAAAAATTATTTTTCAAACAAATTTTGTTTTGTTTATTTTGATTTTGAATATCTCTTTTATATCTTATCAAATTAACGGGCCAAGTGGGAGAATGTTAGATTTTGTGGCCCTTTATAATTGGATAAGATATATAATATAACTAATTGGGTTCCGTTGAAATATTTTAGCCAATAGAATAGAGGTTCACTTACGGAACGATTCCTCGAGAGATAACCTTGATGGAAGGAAATCTTCTGAGATCTTATCTTAACTAGTGAAACCATAGACCCTATGTCGCCGCGCAACCCACCTCTGGTCCGCCATTGACGGACTAGTCCAAAGCTTCCTCTATCATTAATGGACAAGTCTAAAGCTTCCTCTACCACCGCTGCTTTCCTATGCAGCAGCTCCCTTCATCACCGATGGACAAGTCCGAAGCTTCCTTCGCCCTCAAACTTCAGCTTCTTCCATCGCCACCGCCGTGTGAAGCTTCCTACGTCGCCGCTACCTTCATCCGCAGCTCCGTTCGCTGCCGAGGGACAAGTTTAAAGCTTCCTCCACCCTCGACGCCGTAGTCTGCAGGAAGCTGCAAACTTGTCCCTGACGAGCAAGTTGCTTTTATCTTATATTATGAATTTTATAATTTCACTAGTTCAAACAATATCAGCAATGTACCAATTTGATAAAATTTAAATTAGTTGATCTTGCACCAATAGGTCCCTTTAATATATGATAGAATTTAAATTAGCTTTTATAAGAAATATTGGACGAGATTTTATTTTATAATCATATTTATTAATCGTAATATATATTTTTTATATTTTAATATTGTAGAGCATCTCATTTCGCTCGAGTGGGCACTTAGGTGAGCCTCAAGCGTTTTGGGACTTTGGTGTCTTTTAGCACCTAGCGCTTTTAAAAACACTTGATCATTCGTTGAACTCCTAAGGAAGATACACTATAATTTTGATGTATATAATAGATCCTTGTGGAACATTAAATTTTACATTAGTGAGAAAGATATATAAACTTACATCTCTGTGTATAGAAGAAAGAAGTCTCCCCACAACTCATACTAATGGGAGCCTCATGCACTAAATTTACCGTGTCAGTTATGAAGTTATATGTTTTGTATGTACATGTTCTTCACGCATTGTACATGACTAGAAGATTTGGTTGTTTTATTGATTTCAACTTAAACCAAATTGACAGGTATGATTTCCCACTTTTGAACTGAATTGAACTAATCACTACAAAAACCTAGACCATTTGATGATTCCACTGAGTTTGTGTTAATTTGTAAACCACTAGTCCTCTATTGCTATTGCATCAAGCCAATTTCCAGATTTCTTTAAATTATGAGAACAAAGTAATTAAAAATGATAAGACTACAGTAAAATGTGGTCAAACTAGCAAGACAAGACAAATAACAAATATATATGGTGACAAAAATACAGAGGCTGATTTCCTACCTGAACAACATCCTCCCCCTTGATGACTCGTCCAAAGACCATAAGTTTTTCATTTAAATCAGGGATTGGTGCCGTCGTTATGAAGAGCTCAAATTCTTTACTGTCCTTATTAGGCTTTCTTGTTCCAAGCACAAAAGCCTCATGCTTTGGACTGCACATACCCAATTATAAATGGATTATTATAATTGGAAACGAAAAGCAGCATAACATAGAAAACGTGTAGAAAAAAAAAAAAAACTTTTATTACTAGACATGAAAGCTGAATAACCTTATGCCAAGCCGACTATGGGCTTTTCCCTTTGGTATCCAATCTTCTGCAACTCCAGATCTTTGTGAATGTGCCCCTTGAATTACAAAATTTTTAATAACATGATCGAAAAGCATTCCTTTGAAGTATCCTTTCCGACTGCATGAAAATTAGATCTCCATCAGACTGCTATAGTAAACAAGAGACAAGGACATAAAGGATGAAAAAATCAGTAATATGCAACTACCAAACTTCGATAAATTCAAAATATATCAAGTGCTTACCCTAGGAATGAAAGCATAGTGATTAATCTAGATCTTCAGTAGTGATGCCCTTAATCATACCCTGTATTTTCTTTTGGCAAAAGAAAATCCAATTCTAATTTTAAGATCTCTTTTCAAAGAGATGTGGATTCAGATGTGCTTAAACATATCCATAATTGACAACTTCTGGAAAATTATCATTCCAACTCTTAACTCCACTTCAGCAATATGCAACTTATACTATCATGTGTATGTATGTGAAGACAACATAACAAGCCCATAGGTAAACTCTATGATTCAAAGTATTGACCAAGCAACAATTTTTCTTTTTTTTGTCTGTGTGCCATTTCTTTTTCTTTTTTATTTAATGAATAATGCATCACACATTGTGTGATGCAGGAGCAATTTAGTTTGTTTATTATTTTAATAAATTTGATTAATTCAGGGATACTTTTCATCTCATAAGTTGTCACTTGACAACTACTCAAGGTAAAGGAAAAAGAAACAAATGCTGAGGAAAATGAAGAAATATGATTGAAGATTATAAATTTTGACTGAATCTTAGTGATTCATCTCTACAAAGATTGAAATCTATCAGTCAAGAATATTAATAAAAATATTATTCTTCAAGTCAAATAAAAAATATTATAATCTTTAAAGGAAAATTTTAGTTCAATACAATTATAATTTTCCTTATTTTTATATCTTTCTTTTATTATTTTACTAGTCTATAAAAAAGGACTAAAATATTGCAGTGAAGATCATCAGAAACGGATAAATGAATTGAGTTCTTTCCTCATAATGTGCCAGTAGTACGAAACCACAATTATGTTTCTGATGATATGATATGTCTTGCTTGGTTGTCTTGGGAGAGACAGAACCTTCTCTTACAGCAGGAGAATACCCAACTAGCAAACAGTTAACATCTTCAAAAGAGAATTGAGGTAAAGTAATCAAATCATATAAGTCAGAATTGAATAGAATTTCATGCACATATGATAGTGGGGAGTAACCTCATGGAAATTTACTACTAACAGACAAGGGCAAAGGAATATGAGTCTGCTAACTCTAAAGAGGAGAATGGGGGCACCCCTGAAACTCGAATAAGCATTAGTGAGCGGAGGAAAGTAAGCTAACTCCTAACGCACAAAATTTGGCGAAAGAAAAGAATTGAATTGAATTGAATAGAAGTGCACATATAGTATAGGAATAGTAAATAGGAATATCTCATTCTAAAACATTAGATTGAAACTCCCAGCTCGGCACATAGGAGTAGAAAGGGTCTCGTTCATCAAGGCAAAGAAACGATGCTTTAAAGGATTTCCAATGAATTGCATAAGGCACCTTTTTTCAATAAAGAAAAAGAAGCTCGATCATATTGAAACCAAAACAAGATTTCCCTCAAGAAAGTAGAGATGCCAACGACTCCTTAACCGAGTTGAAAGAGATGGATCGGGGTGAAAGCTAAAAAGAGATCTAATACTAATAGAAACAGGGACCGTTATCTACGATATTCTTGACTTATTGCTCCATGGGTAATAGGAACCTATATTGTAGGTTAATTATGGACTTTTCCAACCAATGGTTTCATTGGGCACGCAAGTTCGTTAGGATAGAATAGTAAGTAAGGATCGTTGTCCAGGACGAATATGCTACTGCACTAGATAAGAAAGAATATATGCTATGTAATAGGACAATGGCTCGACTGGGGATGATTCTTTGTATTCAATCTAAATCTCTGCTCCTTGACAAGTTATTGATTCTTAGTCATAACGAGTTCCTAAGAATGGTTAGCTGCTTAAGGGGAAAAGTTTGAACCCCCCATAGAGAAAGAAAAGATTGAACCTTCTGAAAAGAATCCTATGGTCCACGTGTGAGACGTATGGAGGTACAAGACTTTATGCCTACGAGGTGGCTTCTTGAGCCAAAACGAGTCAAATAGTTATCCAAGTTTTTATTTTCTATTTTTTTCAGTTATTATCTTTATTTTCACTCTTTTAATTCCACTATTCAGAAAATAAGAATCCTCTGCTACTCGTCCACATGTTTAATATTAGAGTTTTTGTTTTAGCCAAGATGTTCTATTATCAAGGCCTATCTAAATCTAAAATATATGAACTCGGGGTGAGTTTCTATGGAACAAAAGCATTAAATACAGGAGTCATTTAATTTATTTATTATTTGAATAAATTTGATTAATTTAGGAGTATTTTTGCATACATCATAGTTATCCAAGTTTTTATTTTCTATTATTTTTCAGTTATTATTTTTATTTTCATTCTTTCAATTCTTCTATTCAGAAAATAAAAATCCTCTGCTAATCATCCTCATGATTAATATTAGAGCTTTTCTTTTAGCCAAGATGTTCTGTTATCAAGGCCAATCTAAATCTCAAATATATGAACTCGGGGTGAGTTTCTATGCAATAAAGCATTTAATACAGGAGCAATTTAATTCGTTTATTATTTGAATAAATTTGATTAATTTACAAGTATTTTGCATACATCATAAGTTATCACATGATAACATCTACTTAAGCTGAAGAAAAAAAAAACAAATGTAGAGAAAAAGCAAGAAATATCGATTGAAAATTACAAATCTTGACCAAAGATTTTAAGTATTCATCTCCACAAAGACGAAAGTCTATCAATCAAGAATATCATCAAAAACATTATTTTTCAAATCAAGTTAAGAATACTATGTTCGTCAGAGGAAAGTTTTAATTTGATACAATTGTAATTTTTCTTAATTCTATATTTTCCTTTTCTTTCTTGTACTTGAGCTTATAAAACAGGCTAGAACATTATAACAAAGATCATAAAAAATGGATCAATGAATTGAGTTCTTTTCTCACATTGTGTGAGCGGTGCAAGACTATAATTATGTTTTTGATTGTATAATTCCACTATCCACGTGTAAAGCATGTAGAGGGGTGAGGTTTTCATCCTGGGAGGTTGCTCCTTAAGCTAGAGAGAGTCTCGTAGTTTTCCACGTTTTTATTTTCTATTATTTTTTCAGTTATTATCTTTATTTCTACTCTTTCAATTCCTCTATTCACAAGATAAAAATCCTTTGTTACTTGTCCTAGGTATTAAAGTCTTTGGTTTAGCAAAATGTTCTATGATCAAGGCTGATCTAAATCTTAAATATATGAACTCAAGATGAGTTCCCATGCAGCAAATGCATTTGATGCAAAAGTAATTTAGTTTGTTTATTATTTAAATAAATTTGATTAATTTAGGAGTATCTTGCATGTGTCATGACTTGTCAAATGACAACATCTAGGTGAAGAAAAAGGAAACAAATGTAGAGAAAAAAGAAACGAATATTGATTGAAGATTACAAATCTTTGACCAAAGATCTTAAGTATTTATCTCTATAAAAATGAAAGTCTATTAATTAAGAATATCATAAAAAATATTATTTTTTTAAATCAAGTTAACAATATTATATCTGAAGGAAAATTTTAATTTGATATAATTATAATTTTCTTTATTTCTCTTTTTTGTACCTAACTACCTGGAGCCTATAAAAAGGGCTAGAACATTGTAATGATAATCACTAGAAAGGATGAACAAATTGAGTTCTTTTCTCATATTGTGCATTAGCAGTATAAGGCCACGGTTATGTTTTCAATGGTATGATTCCATTGTCCACAGGCGATACGTGTGGAGTTGCGATACTTTCATCCCAGGAGATAGCTTCTTAGCCAAAACGAGTTTGGTAATCATCCAAGATTTTCTTTTATATTATTATTCAGTTATTATCTTTATTTTCACTCTTATATTCTTCTATTCACAAAAAATATTACTCGTCAAACATTAGATTTAGTATCAAAGTTTTCGATTTAGTCAAGATGTTCTTAATAATATTTTTCCTTTTTTTCTTTTACTTGAGTTTATAAAAAGGACTAGAACATTCTAATAAAAATCATTAGAAATGGATCAATAAATTAAGTTCTTTTCTTCCCACATTGTGTGTGTGTGAGACAAGTCCACCATTATGTTTTTCATGGTATAGTGCAATTGTCCAAGTACGAGATGTGTGAAAGTGCGAGACCTTTTTCCTAGGAGTTCACTCCTTAATCCAATGCGAGTTTGATAGTTATCTTTATTTTTTATTATTTTTCAGTTAATAACTTTATTTTCACTCTTTAAATTCCTGTATTCACAAAAAAGAAACCCACTATTAGTAGTCCTACATCATCGTGCTTCCAAGCATACTTAACAAAGAAATAAATAACCATTACATGAGTCTAGTGAAAAATTTTCTTGCTTCACATACCAACAGTAGGAAGGTCATAATCGTAGAAGCAAGAAAAAACAAAAAAAATATTTTATACATTTTTTCCATGTGAAATTTTTTTTCCTTTACATCTAAAGCATCATTTTGGTCATTTTCAATATCTCAGTTCCACATTATTTGCATTGATATGGATTTCCTACCTCAGAATGTTGTACAATGCAATACTGAAAAAAGATTAATATCTATAACATATTTATATAAATTCAACTTTGGTGGCTTTAATGAAAATATTTTACCAACTTTGAATTAACTAATGCTTAATTAATTTTAAAGCAAAAATCATGGTTCTTGGCCACTTCAAAATGCAACAGAAGAAGGTGACTTGTAGAGGTTGCTTTAGATCATTTTCGCTCATATGCTTGTGCATAAAATTCAATAATTCCCACAATTCTTAAACAAAGGAAAGAACTCCAACACAAACAAACATGGCATGTCTGGGTTTTATCATACAGAAGGTTCATAAATCTTAGTTACTAATTCAATTTTAAAAAAGAAACTGTCATTTTAAATGCTCAAAGTTGCATTAATTAATTTTGAAAAAGTGAATTATTTTAACTTCGAGATATATATTATTTTTTTTACTACATTTTCTTTTATTATAATATCACTTTTTCCTATGGACCAATGCTTTCTTCTCCCAAGTTATATGGTGTTTTTGTCCTTCACGCATCCAGAAGTTCCATGGACTAAAAAAAAGAGTTGCAGAAATATGAAAAAACACTTACCACAAATCAACAAACTTATCCACCACATCACGAGAAGAATCCTTATTGAGTTCAATAGTTATCAGACCCTTTGCAGTACTAAAGATCTATTGAAAACAAAAACAAGAATAAGTTAACTCTAGCAGGTCTATATTCACAAAGAAAAGAACTTATTTGTGTAAATTCATGAATTCTCAAGAGACCAACAGGCTACTAAAGTCAGGGTGGCCATACTGAGCTCCAATTTGCACAGAAATCAAAGATCATATATGTCTAAGATTTCATGGTACACAAACATTGACACCACCAATCGATTCTAAGAAGGCTCCCTACATATCTACCTTGCAGCTAATAAAAAATCAAAACATCAACTAGTTGATGAAATTCTAGCTTGCAAGTAGGAGGTAAGCATAGAAGACTAACTTTTTACGAAAATACCCATGTTCAATTATCCTACCAACAAATTACAAATGAAAAGGCTTAACATTCTGTCAATTATTTTACAAAATAATGTAAAGAGGTCTTGTTTCAAGTTATCTGCTTTGCATTATGCATTTTTTTCCATAACAAAATAATCAAAGATAAGTACAAATGACAGCAACATAGTACCACTTCCAATTAATGATTGGCAGAAGAAGAATATACATTCACAAATTGGCAAAAAGCATAACCATTTCAACCAAAAGTGTTTCGGTGTTACTCTCTTTGTTAAAGATACAATAGTTTTTAGGTGTAAAAATCCTGGATGGCCTGTTCTTTAAGCTCATCAGTCAATTTGCTGAAACTTGGCTCTTCTTAGCTAAATGAAATCCAACTAAGATCTCCACTTGCTATCTACAGTCTCCAAAAGCATAACAACTTTAACAGTCTGACTAATATTTTTTTATGATTTAGTAGACCAGGTTTCTTCATTGGCATGTTCTAGTTTGATATTACATCAACATTTTTATTTCATCCGATGCAAACTCATCACTACTGATTGTTACTTTTATTTTCCTACTCTCACTTTGTTTCTCTTGGCAGTTCAATATCTGAAATGGTCATATGATCGGACATGAGTGGATGAATATATTTTGTGATTTTCAAAAACAACAGATCTACAAAGTTTTAAATGACGTAATTACTCCTGCAAAATTTGACATAATAAGAATATTCAGAAATAACTAAGATTCTTGCATTAGTCCTATTTATGGTTATATAAGCAAGAATCCAGGAGATAAATTTTGCAGATATACCCTTGTAAAAGTAAACACATGCTAGGATTCAACTTATTCAAAATTTCAAATGCAAATCTATTTCAATTGTTGTGTGAAAAAATTGAACACGCCAAGAATTCTACTTAGATACTTATGCAATTTCCAAAACTTTGTTCAGAACATTGTGGGTTTTAAACCACAAGTAACTTTAAAAGAAGTGAAAGGCATGTTTGTTTCAGTGACTGCTTCTTAATTCCTGAATCAAATCCAATTGGTGTCAAAGAAAAAAGAAAAGGAAAATTTGCAAAAAAAAAAGAAAAGAAAAGGAAAACTGAAACGAAGATTCAGTCATAGGTTTGTTAATCATAAAGCAGGGATGCCTGCTTGTTGTAACCTATAAGGCATGACATAATGTTAAAAAAACCTTTGACATCTAAATTCTAAAGTTCAAATAAATAACTTGCTAAGAAAAAAAGGATCTAAAATCTAATACTCAATCTTTAAGGCTAATACTCATTCTTTAAGGCTTAACATGCACTAAAATTTTAGTCAATTTATAGGGTTAAATAAAATGTGCAGGTAGTTGTTACAAAATGCTCTAGTGGCTAAAGTTGTACTGTTCTACAGTTTTCTAATAGTTGTCAATGATTAAAAAATACAGGTAATGCATGTGCCTAAAATGGCAGCACAAAGCAAGACACAAACACATAAAACAAATAATTAAATTCTACAAATTTAAGAACACACTTGATAAAGACATGGCACTAATGGAGAAACTTACAGCATAACTAGGAAGATCAGATCTTGTTGATTCTCCAAATATTTCTGAATCCTTCAACAATCAACACAAAATTCAGAACAAAATGTCAAAATTCATAAACGAATATAAACTAATAATAAACTAAAGCCAACAAAAGGACAGGCAAGAGTACAACTAAATGCAATGAATGTTGCTTTATCATAAACTTATTTTAAGTTTTCAATACTAGTGTAGATTCATCACATCCATCCCACACCACTTTAAACAAATGCTGTTTTTTATTTTCTATAGTTTTTCTCAAATCCTTGTGATGTTCTCATGATTCCTTAATTTTCTATTAGAAAATATTTCATAAAATTTGTGTTTGTTATCGAAATACAACACATTGTTGAATTACTGATAATCATTTACTAAGTGGTTGGACAAAGGTTCACTGGTTCTAAAATCCCAAAAATGATTTACATAGTTAACAAAAATTAGCCACCCTGTGAGCTATACAAATATGGCATCTACTAGCATATTTGAACAAAATAACCTGGATATCATTAGCAAGGTTTTAACAAAATCATGTTAGTGTTAACTAACTTGCAGCAAGTTAAGAGAGTTCAAGGAGCAGTTAAAGAAAGATAACATCATCATGGACAAGTTAAACAAACATCAGATCTCATTAAATTTACCTCAAACTTTTCCAAGCCAGTGCCCAGTTGGTCGTTTGACCTTCAATGAATTTGAACAATGTTCAGCTTCAAAAACAATCACTAAACAACATATTACGCTGCAGACTAACTAAACAATAGACAACTCTTTGTCAAACTACATCATGATGATAAAACAAATAAATTAATGACTGTAGCAATAGAATATATGCATGAGCAAAAAAAAAAAACAGCTAGAGAATCTAACCTGTGATACCAATGTCTGAAAGTAGCATACAGGGACAACACAATCAGAATAACGATGACATTGCAAGAGATGATAGTACTAAGGCTGATTCGAGTTGGTCCTTTCTTCTTCTTACTTTGAAGTAGCAATGCCTGTGGTTTGATTTTAGCCATGAGGTGCTTCTTCTAAAGGAAAATAAACAAAAGTTATCTTTAAGCAAACAAAGACAGATAATTAGTGATTTACAAGATTTAGATAAATTAATGATTGGTCAGAGTTATACAAACAGATATCCACATGAAATGACAATTATAAAACAATTTATGAAGTTGAAAAAATTAGAAAGCATCAGTGTTCTTCAAAGGAAAGACATTATCTGCAACTGGAAGAATTAAGGTCCATCTAGGTACATAATTGCAAAGCATCACATCAACAATAATATGCTGGAATGACTACTTGAGTAACAATACTTATAAAAGATCTCTTGGAAGCACTATGGTTATCTATAGTGAAAAAGCTCACCAGTAACTTCAAAACTTCAAGTTTAGAATAACGATAATATAAGTAGGAAACCTGATCAAACTCCAACCTGTCTACTCATCGTCATTGTATACTTCATTGCTCTACTAGTGAATTAAGATTTAAGAATACAAATTGTGGATGTTTCTGGCAAATTGCAAGTGGCTTCATAAAAATTCAAAATGCGATATTAATTTCATGATTTTTACTGTAAAAATATGTATAAGTATTTCCAGCGTCAATCACATGTTTTAATATTGTGGAACATCAGCATGCCACATGATTTTCTTCTTTCTTTTCATTCTCCTTTACTTCCTTCTCAGAGCTCATGTAAAAAACTCAAACTCCGGCTAAATGCTTTATCCTCTGTAAGAAGCCAACATGGCATAATTATTTAGATCATCATAGCTTCAATGGACCTAGACACAAGTAGAATACGAAATGACTTTTGGATGTGTTACTTTCTTGCTTTCCTTAAAGCACAAAATGACTTTGTCTTCTCTGCAATATCATGGATTAATATTTCTTTATATTACTCGATTAGCATGAGAAAGTGGTCTTAATGATAAGTGATATATCTATAGCAGACTTGAAATAAGTTTCAGTATTAACTTTGCTCAAAAATATGGATAGACAATCACCATGAAGTTTTTTTTTTTTTTAATCTTATGTTGATATAATAGGCACGAAATAGTCTCAAATATTCAAAGCTCATAAAAGCAACCACCTGAAACCCCCGTATAAACAAGACCTTGAAAGACATGCTCATTGACGCTCCAACCTGAGTTAATCGATATAGATTGATCTAAAATGCTCGACATACAAGCTGATACGTGACTTCATACAAATATCAGAAAAGCAACGATTTCAGGTACAAGCTCCACGAACCTCGGCAGCTTTTCTTTTTCGCCCATTTCTTTAACTGAGAATTCTTGATTGGGAATTATCATCATCCTCTTCCACATGGTTCTTTATTTAAATACTAATAGCTTCTACATCCAATAAATACAGCAACCCTAGAGGAGCCAATCGGCAGCAATACCCCGATCCCGCTGCCGCATAATACAAACAAAATCTCGACTACAATCATCTCCAAGGACATTAAGCACAAGAATAAATAGACAGTGGGAAATCAGATGGTAAAAGTATACACGATGGTCGACCTTCAAAATCTTCCAACAAGAAGAATTAAAATTGGTTGGCCGATCTGTGAACAAAGGCAGGTTTCACCAAGCAGATCTAAAGAATATTATGCATCAAACACGCTGTGATTACAGCGGAACGGCTTTGGGGATCAAAAGATTTAGAACCGGGATCTACACCGAGAAGGGTTGAACGGAAAAGGAGCGAGAGGGAGAGCAGCACCTACGATTTAGCGCCGCCACCGCTGCTGCTAGCTACTGGTCCTGTGTCCCTCGTTTGCCCTCTTAACGCCGCATCTGCTGTTGTTTGGATCGGAGGAGGAGGAGGAGAGGAAGAAGACTGCTTGCTTCCGGGGACCTTCGAGTCTCCAATGTGTTGGGTGAAAGGAGGTGAGATTGACCGATCTCCGTTCCGATTTAATGGAAACGCGAGTGTTCGGCATGGCAGTCGGTGGCCGCCATGGGCTGAGCCCAAATATATATTTGAGCCCAAATCATTTTATGGATATTATATACACAATATTTTTTAACAAAATCTCTCATGTGATGATAATAATATTAAAAATAATTATCATGTATTACTCACAATATTTAGATTTTGGAATATAAACCCTTTTTTATTTTTATTTTGGGAAAACTTATGTTTTATTCTTTGCCTCATCTTTTGTTACTAACTAGTGGATAGGATAGGTGGTGTTGTGAAACTAGTAAAGTATGACTTACTTCTATTTATGAATCTTGGAGCCATGCATTCTTTGGTTCTTCTTTGGCAATTATTGGACTTAGGTCAAAATTTATTTACAGGCCAAAGAAATCGACTTGTCAGCATGATGAGACATAAATAATCGAAGACAATATATTTCTCAACATCGTCATCCTCCAAAAAGTTGATTCTGTCATGATCTTATAATTCTACCGAGCCTTTCTTAAAATTGGGGTGAAACAATAATCTATTTCTATCAAAGCAAAGCATTCATAATAAGATTCTTATCGGTTAGGAGGAAATGGCTCACTCTACTCATTATTCTGAAGGTAGAAATCCCTACTTGATGGTTTAGAATGATTATTGATCTTGAGAAGTTAGGTCCTTCCCCTATATAATTTTCTTAACAAAGTCATGAGTTGATCAATGATTCTCTATTGATTAATATGATTAGAGTTAATTTGAAAGAGAAATATGATTAGTGTATTTAATCAATTAGAATGTACAAATTAATAAATTAAAAAAAAATCAATTTCTCTAATTTAAAATTTTCTTCCCTAACCCACTTGTCCAGAAACTAAAAGATATATTTGTTCCTTTTTCGATATGAAAAAAGAAGAAAAATTTTCATCTATATGGACTCCTAGAAAAACTCTTTCCTTTTCCCAATGACAACAATTGCAAGGCTCTCTCTCTCATGTTAGGCTGCTCATTTGGTCCTTCGTTACACTTATTGTTTACACTCTTAGTATTATTTGGACGCTCAATAGTGTTTCACATAAAATTGAGCAACACATTAGAAAATTTTTCGGAAAAGGAATACGAATGAGAAGGACATGCATTTGATTGCTCGGAACACAATCCAATTACTTGGTCCTTTTATCACATTTTTCCTTTCTTTTTTCTAGAATAAAACATCGCAAAGAGAGTGTTGGGCAAATTCAATGACCATAATTCATCTAAAGGTGTTTGCTTCCACACATTCATCTTCAAGCTAAATCCACCCCCACCTACAGTAACAGCTGCTGGGGGGGGTGGAGGGGGGGGAGAGGAGACTCAACCCTGCCCTACTATCTATTAGGTTTCTGTAAACCATAACACTCAACTTGGTATTCACACAAGGATCCTATCAGGCATCTTTCTGTCTCCGTAGTCGATCAACAATGAAATGCTTCTTTCCCTCACTGGCTTCCATGGCTGCTTAAGCTTTATGCACGCGATCCAGCCAAAAGATTCAGCACCGCCACAATGTATCCAAGCAAAAAACTGCTACTAAGTTTGTGGAACAAAGGTGCCAACAAAACCAAAGCCGACGACGAAAAAGGTGATTGCTTGGAGGAAGAGGTAGAGGTAGTAATGGTTCTTCCCGAAGGACAGGTCGTAGCAGCCACAGAAGAAGAGATAGGCTCCTGTGAAGAGCTCCAGTAGATGCAGCCTGATCTCCAAAACAACACAAAGAGCACCTTACTATGATAAAGATGCAGGTTGTCGAATAAAGATGGAACTTGACATGGAAAAGATGCGCATATGGGATGGCTTACCTATCGCCAATTCTAATTCTTGGCTTCCTCGCTGCCTTGGCAGCCACTTTTGTCTTCGTGACATCCCCTAGCTTCTCAGTGACCACCCATTCATTCACTCTCCCTGCTTCCAAGAGGCCAATGAAGGTTGCTTTGGTTCTGTGCAAGGACATGACGTTCTCGAAAAGGATCCAGAACACCAGCAAGTGAAGAGACCTGCGAAGATGAATCGAGTAAGCTATCTTAAAGTTTTGATCAAAGAGATGAAGTCGGTTTGGGACCTCGGTGTTCCGACAGCGTTCAGAAGTGTGATGGTGGAAGGAATATAGACTAAACCCCAGTTGGGCACTTCCACCTCAGGGACCAAGACAGTCGCAGGGATCACCACGCAGTAGAATATGAAGGTCACGATGTGAGCTACGATCTTACGAACGAAGAAGAAGCTGTAGATCACATGAACTTTCGTCCAGAGAGTTACATTCTGTATTTTACAGAGAGACAGAAACAACTTGATCAGATAATATAGAATGTTAATTGGATTGTGTTCGATCTTTTGATGTTGCAAGCTAACTTTTACCTTGTTCCTAGCGATATCCATGGCCATTTTCCTGAACAAGTTCGCTGGACCGCAGGACCATCGATGTTGCTGATAGCGGTAGGCCTTCAGAGTACTTGGTAGTTCACTTTTAACCTGGAAACAGAGATTCCATTGAAATCATGAACTGGATTAAGAAGTCATGGAAGAACTCGATTCAACTAGATTTCCCTTTTTGAATTGCTTCAACATCCATCAAGTCAGAGCCAGTAAACGCACACTTCGAGTTGCGGTAGATAATGCGTGAGCTACAAGGAAGGATAATGATGAGGCAATTCTCCGAATACCTTGAGGTCTCCAAGGAATATGAATTTCCATCCCCTGAGGCTTGCTCGAACAGCCAAATCCATGTCCTCAACTGTGGTCCTGTCCTTCCAGCCACCAGCTTCATTGAGAGCTGCGATCCTCCAAACCCCAGCAGTCCCTGTGAACAGAATCCAGTCACTAACGAGAACAGACTGAAGCCCTTCCCTATCTCCTGGTTCTGAGGTGCATAAGGAACTCACCATTGAACCCGAAGAAGGCATAGGTGGAGGATCCCACTTCTTGCTCCACAGTGAAATGGTAATCCAACGACATCTCCTGCATCCTTGTCATCAAACATTCATTCGAATTCACTGCAATGCATGCATAGCAAAGGCTGGTCAGGAAATCCAGCATCCGACTCTCAAGACGGGATGGATGAGAAGAGGCGGTGACGACCCCCGCAAGCAGGTGCCACCAAGCTACGCGTCGCTAGGTAGGCAAGGCGGGTGGCAACAGGATGGACGTTGCTGTTTTTACTTCTGTAATGTTCCGGTGTTCGGAAAACCTACCCTCCGCGAACCATCACCGAAGAAAAGGCAATGCACACGATTAACAATTGGCTGGATTCGGTGGGTCCCCGGGTACGGCCTCGTGGGTTAGTTGCAAGGTCATTTGGTATAGTGTGCTATCATAATTTAGATTTTGACTCGACTACGCTGTAGACGGACCCCACCCGATATTTAAGATAGGTTGGAACTGTAGGAAAATAACTTCTTGGATTAGACAAATAATATATTTATTTTCGATTGAATATATATACATATACATATATATATATATACATGTGTATACATGTATATATATATATACATATATATATATATTTATACACACATATAGATATATGAGCTATTGGATTCGAAAATATCCCGCTGGCCACTGAAATCTGAAAGCATATGCAACAGCATCTGTGCTTTGAGAAGCGTGCAAGGATACTTGGCACACTACCAAGACATGCCTGAATGATCACCAAGGAGCAATAGAAATAGCAATAATGAAATTGGTAAACATAGTAGAGCTCACCAGATAATGCCGGTCAGCATTTTCCTTGCAGGAAATGGTGCTGTTAAAACACATGAAAATATGGCTTAAAAATATTGAGAGCATATAAGCTCAGCTAGGCCTTGCGCTCTCATATCACCATAATAAGTCCAATAACGAAAGGATCAAAGTTAATGTTCTCGGTCCAAAAGCTGATGTTCTTAAAGAATGTAGGACCAGATGCCCTGTCAATATTGTTTCTATTACGTCGATGTTAATTATAAGCAATTGTGTTTGACTTTTGACGTGAAAAATTACGCCATCACCAACAGGAGCCAAATGGAGTGCGGCTCCGATCCAGCCGTAATCATTGGCGCCGTGGTCTAATTCATGCGCCAAAGACGATGTCAAGGTGTAGCTGGTTCGTCTGAATCAACATGGGACTCGTAAAGCAAGGCTTCACCGGCCACCGGTGTGGGGCTCTCCTGGTCTAAGGTAAACCCAAACTCCTGTATCGTACGGATGGCATAACCTATACGTATAGAACGATGACCGACACTCTTCCTCGTTCCAATTTGCTCCCCGTGACTGAATCGAGGTCAGTAGGGAGACTGTCATAGTCGCACCAAACATGGCGATTGATGCAGAGGGACCATTTCCGAGCTCCTAAGTCTCGGTGTGAAGCAGAGCAGATGCGCAGGTAAAACAAGCACGAAGCAGAGGGAGGATGGTGAGGATGAGCTTGGAGTGTCGGCAAGGGGGAGGAGGGTGTTACCGAACTTCCAGCGGCCCTGGACGAGGCCAATCTGGGTGTTGTGGACGAGGAAGGGGATGGTGCGCCACAGGAAGTCAGGTTCCGGCTGGAAGTCGGCGTCGAAGACGGCAACGTAGTCGCACTGCTTGACGTAGCTGTGCTTCATCCCCTCCTTGAGCGCTCCGGCCTTGTAGCCGTTCCTGTTGTCCCTGATCTCGTACTTGATGTTCACCCCTTTGCTCGCCCACCTGCGGCACTCTATCTGTACCAGCTCCTGCCACAGGATGCAGTTAGCTGTGAGTGTTTGAAGCAGAGTATAGAATGTGGAGTTCCTGCTGGAGAAAGAGAGAGAGAGAGAGAGAGAGAGAGAGAGAGAGAGAGAGAGTCTTTTGGTGATTAATGCAGGCAATGAATGATGCAATCAATGAGCACTCTGAGCATTGTAATCGGTGAGTACGGATGCTTTATTCTTCCCTCGCAAAGTTTCGAGCATTGATTTGATGCATTGGAAGTCTTTTACCTTGATCGCGGGATCTGTGGAATCGTCGAGCACTTGGATTATGATACGGTCTGATGGCCATGAGAGCCCGCACGCAGCTCCAATGGAGAGCTGGTACACCTGTTGGGATGCAGGCGTGACATGAGGTTACGATTCAAGGAAATTCAGGGCAAGTGGAAGGAGTGAGGTGAGACCTCCTTTTCGTTGTACATGGGGATTTGGACGAGGACCATGGGGTAGGCGGCATTGCCAAGCTCGGCGTCGTCCCCCATCGGCTCCCACTTGTAGCGCGTCTCGGGCCGGCGGCGGAAAAGCTTGATGAGGACGATGACGACGGCCATGTACACTTTCTCGACGAAGAGCATGACGGACATGGCCAGGCAGAGGAGAACGGAGAGCCGCAGCAGGGGGACGATCACTGGCGCCTTCATCTGCTGCCATACGACCCCCAGCTGCTCCGTGATGTCGTCCCTCGCCCCCTGGAACGCCTCCGGAAGAATGACCGTCGAAGATACCCTGTCCATCTTCTCTTCTCTGCTTCCTCGCTTGATCTCCGGAGCAAAGCAACTAGCGGAATGCACAAAGCTCAAATTGCAAAAGCTACCGTGGTGGTGCAGGACTGCCTTCCTATTCACCTACGGATCTAGCAACAAGAGAGAAAGAGAAACGACGAAGAGAAGAGCCCTTTCTCTGACAAGATTCACCTAAACCAGCATAGCAGCAGAGGATGATAGGAAGGAAACAAGAGGGTAGCAAGCGAAAGGTAGAACGCCGTGCTCGTCTTTGAATTGTGCTTCCTCCACAGAACTCTCAACCTTGGTCCTGTCTCTTCTCCCCCAAGGCGAGAGGGAGGGAGGGAGAGAGAGGAAGACACAACGTAGAGGGAAGGAGGGAGAGAAAACCCGGCCGGGACATGAGTGTGCGCGCACACCCTTTAAATAAACAATAGCCCATCAAATAAAATGAAAAAGAAAAAAAGATTTATTTATTTTTTTTAGCAATTTCGCCTTAGCATCATTTTCTATATCAAACTTAAAAATTTACCCCTCATTTCTACTGATTGGGTTTGCAAGTCTTGATTTAAGCCACTAAATAGCCAAAATGTGTGGAATAATATTATTTTCACATTAATTGTTTTGTAGATATGATAGATTAAAAATATTGGATTTCTCAGATATTCATGTTCTACGCATATTAATAATCGATAATAATAATATTATTATTTGTTGTAGTTTAATATGTATAACCAAGTCGGTCTAAGAAAGGGAGCAGAAATGAAAACCACCGACAAAGCCCAAATGAAACGTGGCAGTGCCGACGCGGCGGCAGCGACAGCGCCACCACCGTTTACCATCAAGAACTAGTACTTGCCGGCACAAATCATGAGGCGGCGCCGCCCCCAGGGTTACTTTCCGGTTACCTGACGCCTCCCACTCCTAGAAGCACGGGGTTCGGCTTGCTTGTTACTGCTTCCCCTGTTTGGTCCTCGGCAACTGCAGCTGTGACATCCTTTTTGCGCCAGCACGATTAGAATCTGCACCTACTGCTGTGTGCTAATATGACATCCGGCCACCTACCTCAACAGATGCGGAAGGGATCTCAAGCTGCTGCTGAGTGCTAATATGGCGTTCTGCTAGCTCATCTCTTATCACTCAAGGTTAGCAACGAAAAGGATGATGGCTTTCGTTGCATGCCAATGAGAATTTTCAGCCACTGCTTGCTGACTGCTAACGTGACATCCTCTGCTAATTCATCACAAGCAGAAAGAAGTTGCTGCTGCTGCTGCTGAGTGATGACATGATATCCTGCTACCTTGTCATTGGATCTTGATGGAGACAAGGTCAGCAGAGCAACTGAGAGACAGAATTATGTTGATGAATCTCCCTATGTATGTTCGGTAAAATGAAAATATTGCGGTAAAAAATCTCTTCATATAGGTGGTGCCATAAAAAAAAGAGAGCAAGAGAGCAAGAAAGAAGAAGAATGGGATCATGAAACGATGATAGATGTCTTTGTGTTTATCCCGTCACTTAGTCTGATAGTGTGTATTTGGATCCCTTTCTCAGAATTCTATTCTTCATTCATCCTTCGTCATCATCTACCGCTCCTATATGCGTAAGTGACTCGAACGCTGTTCTCCTAAAAAAAGAACAACCTTACCATTACACTATTATATGCTGTTCTCCCAATCATATGCTGTTCTTCTTCTTCCGCAGTCAGGAAGAAGACTTGCTCCGAATGCGGTGCATGGTTGAACGAACAGCCCGAGCAGCACATCCCAGGAGTTGCCGACAGTGCGCAGTGGTAGGTAGGAGAAGCTGTTACGGACAATTAGCATCCACGTTCATGGCGTCAAATCAGATTTCTTAGGCTTCCTGTTGCGCACGCAGGACTCAACGAGATCCACCCACCTTCGTCGATCACTTTGCTTCAAAGCAGCAGAATAAATCACTTAGATCTCTATGACTAGAGAAGCCAAAGCAATCTTGTGATTACCCACAACTGTTTGCATCTCCACGAAGAACATGACACACTTGTTTTTGGTCCAAGGAAACATGGCATTTCTCTACGGTCCCTTCACTTACCTGAAGGCACCTGAGCCAGCTTAGATTATGAAGGTAAGAGGAGACACATCAACAATCATTCATGTACTGCCACTAACATGGCTATGATGTTTGCCTGTACTGCCAGTAACATCACTTTGACGATGTGTTGCCATGGTCTACTCCCAACCATGAAGAATCAGCGTGCATTTGATACAATGAATCTCCCAACACCTTTCCTCAGATCTAAAACCAAAGTCAGAAGGCATTGGTAATTGTCCTTTATTCTTGCCGAGCAGCAAGTCAGAGATGCCCGTGCTGCCTTGCCCTTTCTCATCACAGCAGTCCTCCTGTAGAATGATAGATCATGGATGGAGAACAAAACAAATGATGCTGCTGCCACAGCTTTGTGGTTTTGTCAAGAGATGAATCTCCTACCAAATCAGTTCGTCCTTGCAGACAAATCAGCACAAACCAATCAATCATTGGCCCAAAAAACCAAATGAGTATGGTAGGAAGGAATATATCCTGCAGATTTGCTGTCACTTGTATATCAGAGTTGTATAAGCCTGCTACATATAATATTTTATGCAAGAGAACTGCTTGCTGATCTCATTTAATCAGGTGCATCACTAACAACCTCATCAATGAACAATAAAAAAAGCAGCAAGGCATCAGAGCAAGCTTCTTAAATTCAACAACTTGCTATATCTTCAACCCACCAAATTGTTGTTAGTAGGATAACATAATCCTTCTAACAACATGGCCATTTGACATGTTAGAGAAAGACAAGCATCAAACAATAAGCTTTCAAATGGCAGCTGTAAAGAACCGAGTTGTCTGCAAGTCCACTGTTCCCAGCACATAACAAAAGAGGCCAACCTCCCTCCCCAGTCTTGTTTTGGTTGTGATGTCAATTTAGTTGGTATGCCATCCATTCCTTCAGGGAATAGGAATAGCATCACAAAGTAGAAGCTTCACTACATGCATCGTCTCTCATGGTAGAAAGAAGATCAGTGGATTGGAGATGTCCGTGGCTTTCATCCTTTTTTATGGTCTGCATGAATCGGTCAAAGAAATTTCTTCACCATTTACTCTATATACATTTTTGAGCATGGAGAGGTGGTGCTGTCGATATTGTCGTATCGACAAGTGGTAAAGGAGACACTCAAGCCATCAACTTGAATTGTTTATTCCTAACATTTTCAAAATAGTTTATGGAACGTCCAAAATGAGTTCATGTTGCTATTTTGTATGTCATATGAGTGGGGTCGAAGTATCCATTTGGACGTTGAGAATTGTGATAGGAGAGCAGTAACCCAATCAAGTGGAGCAATTAATTAGGTGTTCACATATTTTGTTTTCCCAATGATTTCACGACGTCACACACAAATCATGGACTCATCAACCACTAATATCGCCTCTGATACCCAAACTAGATGGTATTATGTCTCTGTCATTGACATATATATATCTCATGGTTGAAATTGAGCTATCGTTTGATTGGAAATATCTATCATCCCAAGCCATTTCAGAAGAAATAAATAAATAAATATTTATACTATAGTATAAATCATATATTATTAATTGTGACACTTTATCCTCTTAGGTCATTTGTCACTCAGGAAAAATTTTCAAGACAGGTGTCTAATAGGAGTGGTTGACTTTTTCATGCATTTGCATCCATCTTTCACGGCAAGCCGTTCTAAGGATCAGACCAGTCTTACATGAGTCAACGGTCCATGTGCCTAAATTGGGGAAAGAAGTCACATTAGATGGCACAAATTAAGGGTATGGCATGAGATTTTGTCGAGTTTTGTTATCCTCTTAGTTTACATGAGTCAATCAAACATAGTTTTCTCATATGTTGTATGTCAACTATTCTTTATTATTATTATTATTATTATTATTATTATTTAACATATCGGGCACATGGTATCTCAAATACTAGCATGTATTTGGGCTACACCTTACCAAGATTTTATTGGGTCAGGCCAGAGTGGATTGTATCGGCAAAGCAACTTCCTAGAATACATGTGCAGAATGACACATTAATGCATTCCCCATTTTGATTTGGAATTGCTTTACACCAAGAAATTGATGCCTAATCTGAAAGAAGTGGTGAAGAATGAGACATTTGGACAGCATCAGTGTCCACTACAGAGTAATCCAAGACATTAAAATGACTATACCTTTCACATATAACCTACAACACAGGTGTGTCATGAGGAATGACACAAGTAATAATTTTATTACCCATCATTTTAAGACGCATCAATAAAATTGTTATATGTTATCCTTTCTTTTAGAACCCATTCATAGGAGTCTAAGATGGTAGCTGCACAAAATGATGATTTAGGTGAAAACCTGGGAACATACCAGGGGACCCCTTCTTGTAACTATCTAATAGTTTGCAGCAATCTGTTTGCAATAGGGGCTCAAAGTATGATATCACATTGTGCTTAGATCTCAAAGATACAATAAGTTGCAGTCCTATTAGCTATTATGATTAGAACTGTGCTCCTAATATAACAACTTACCACAAAACTGCTAGCAGAGTCATTACTCATCGACCTAGTTATATAGTGACTTCTTCATATGATTAGGAGACAGTTCTTCAATTGTCTAACATTTCAGAACAAAATAGAAAGGAAGATTCTGAAAACTTTGATGCATCCACCAAAGAATGCCTATATAGGGTAGAAGCTATCGGCATTGGTTTAGATAAGTTTCAAAGCAAACAGCTGGTCATCGAGAAGGGAAAGCAAACAAGAATATCAACTGAGATTCAATTAACTGAAGATTTTGTTAGCAAATACCAAGCAACAGATGTAGCAGAAAGAGATGAAACAAATAGGCAGAAAGAGGTGAAAAGATAAGGAGTGAGTTAACAGTGTCGATCAGCCAAAAATAATTTACAAGACAGTTTTCAGTTAAATTGTAGAACTTACATGCGATGCACATCAGAATAGAGAGGAAGACTCGTTCCCCAATCCCTAATAACAAAACAGATGAGGGATGGAATCTATAGGCATTGGTTTCGAACTTTAGATAAGTTCATAAGTAAACAGATACTCGTCAAGAAGGAAAAGAAAATAAAATTCTGCGATTAATCATTCATATATGCGACAAATAATTTATAAGAGAAATGAGAAATGAAATAAATGGCCAATAAGAAAACTGAAGTTCCAGACAGAACATGAACCTAAGCCTTCCTTTTCTTTCTTTTTTCTTTTTCCCCTTTCTCTTGGAAATTGGTGTACAATACTAGTTTTTTCAAGATCCATATTAAAAACAATCTATTCCAACCTAGTTTTTCCAACTATTCCAAAAAAAAAAAAACAACTATACTCTTTCTTCTTATCATTCTTAAATAGGCAGATTGAGGTAACGAAAAAGCAGACAGCCATGATATTTCTTTGTTTTGTCTCCATCGAAAGCCCAATCTTAAGGCACTCTATATCCATCCAGGATTTATAAGGTAAACTAATTTTAATACATAGGCTCCTAATTCTTTTCATGTTAAACTTACCATACAATTATCTCAGACAAACTTCAAATCTCAAACTCCTAACACCCTTGAGGCTTTAACTGCATCAATATTGCACAGAAATCAGCATACCACACAACCAGAAGAATTAGAACAATGACAAACAAGAAAAAATATACAAAAGAAATAAAATGTATTCGCTACACAAGTGCAATTGCTAGTTCTTGGAATGAATGAGGTCCAATAAATAAGGTTGCGTGCACATGCTTTGTTAGGAAATGTCCCAAACATTTCCACGAGAACATGCCTCTTAAAAATTGACCTATTTTTCAAGTTTTTTGTGATACTCTGCTTATGTTACCCAACAACTTCCATGTTGATCTCTCAGTTTCTTTACTCTGGCATTTCAACAAACACGTCTTCCACCCACATTATGATACCAAAACACAACCATCACGTGATCTCCAAAAAGCCAGGAGCTAAAACAATATAATAAAAAAGGCGTTAATGATCATAAGGTTCCTATTATTTCATGATCTGAAACCATAATAAACTGCAACCGTAGCAAGATGCGATTTCTCCGAATCCAACATTATGGAAGAAACGAACAGTAGACCACCAACCTGAAGACGAAAGAGGAGGAGCAGAGAGAAGGAAGGATTGGGATTAGAGGGCTTTCAGCATGTCGTCCGCGCCGCTGAAGGTAAAGGCGCCGCCCTCTTCCAAGTTGAGGACTTTGACGACGCCGTCCTCCACCAGCATCGCGTAGCGCCGGGACCGGACGCCCAACCCCGCGGGTTTGTCCCGCAGGTCGAGCTCAACGCCGAGGGCCCTGGTGAAGTCCCCGTTGCCGTCGGAGAGCAGCAGCACCTCGTCCCCGATCTTGAGGTCCTCCTTCCACGCCCGCATCACGAAGACGTCGTTGACGGAGACGCAAGCGATGGTGTCCACGCCCCTGGCGCGCAGCTCCCCGGCCTTCTCCACGAAGCCGGGGAGGTGCTTCTGGGTGCACGTCGGGGTGAAGGCCCCCGGGACGGCGACGAGCACGGCTCTCTTGCCCTTGGTGAGCTCCGAGACGGTGACGGTCTTGATCTCCTCGTCGGGGCCGAAGTAGGAGAGGGTGGCGTCGGGGAGCTTGTCGCCGACGGAAATGGCGGTCGAGGAGGCAACGGCGGCGGGTGCCGAAGCGAAGCACCGAGGGAAGGCGGCGGGCCGGAGCCGGAGGGTGGAAGTCGCCTCGGGTAGGATGCGGGGCACGCGGATGGCGACGAAGGGGCGGAGGCGGACGACGGCGGAGGAGCGGGAGGCGGGGGCGACGAACTTGGCGCCGGCTGTGGTGAGAGAAGCTGCCATTTCCGTGAGCGGTGGAATCACCCGAGCGCGACGCATGCGATGAGAATAGTTATCGACCAGCTGTCCTGTCAATCGAAGCATATCATGTCTACCCACTCGACACGTATTCGCCTCACTTACCTCGACGGTGATCAAGGAAGTAACGTCGAGAGCTGGTGGGACGCACCGGTGTAGGCGAAGTGAGTCACCAGTCCCGGTGGGTAGGTGAGCGTGCCAACGAACCCCATCGATTCAGTCAGGAATCGATCGGGTCGGTTCGGTTCGGTTCGGTTCGCTGAAATCATTTCCGGTTCGATTCCCCAAAATACAAAATAATACAATGAAAACATAGGATAAGAATAATACTCCTAATGACTTTTATCCCTGCGAACGTGAAAATTTTGACGGCAAATTTTACCGAACATGAACACGTAACACCTTAAAATACAATATATTCTTGAAGCAAAAAAATCAAATCAAACAAAGTAACTTATGCTTGTTTTTAATTCGGATAAACGAAATTTAAATTATGATGAATTTCTATTTGATTTTTTATACAATATAGATTTACTAAAATTTTGTTTATTCCACATGTTATGAGTTCAAATCCAACTTGGGTGCTGCAAAAAGGAGTTTGGAATGTGTTAGCGAACAAGCAAGCAAGCAAGCGACGGTGACACCCAGGGATGATCTTTGTCTTCCTTTGGAGATCATGCTCGATAGAGGAAAGAGGGTATCTATTATTCCTCACTTTTATTTAGTTGATAAGCTGATCTGATCTTTGTACAAATCTATGCTAAAACATTTTAGATCGAAACTTCATTAATTTCAGAAGTTCGACACGGTTCGAATTCATTTCGGCCGTCCGCCTACGGATTCTTTTATATCAGCCAGTGAGTCAACTGATCCGACGGCTAAGGTTGGTCAGATCCGAGTATGTTTACCCAATAGCCGGCGGTAGCAGCTCAATTCCCAAACTGCGTGGTGGTTCACGTAATAGTATCAAAGAACATTACATTCATTACAGCACGGTTTGAAAAATCCTAAAGTTTCTATTATTTCCATCCTCTCACTTTCTATCTCCTGGATTAAGAAAAGATACTACCATTTGGTTTTTAACTCAAATCTTAACTCGATTAATTATTTAGATATTCGAGTTCATTCTTCCTGATCCAACTCGGATTTATTTTTCTACTTGCTACTTCATCTCAAACTTGATTAATGAATCCTATAATTTAGCTTAAGTGGGTCAAATAAAATGATGATTTTGAAGAGAGAGAAGAAAGTAACGGATCTCAGCTAATAATCTAATGGATGAACATTTGACAGTTAATTGCAAGATCCTAAGACTCAATCCCCTTCATCATTTATCCTAAGATCATTAATTGTCCACACCAAATACTGAGATCCAGTTAACGCATAACAACAATAGTTCAATCAAGTTGTTGAGACTCAAAATTAACTGCAAAGCCAAAGAAAGAAAAAAGAAAAAACTAAACACAACATAAATTAGGCCATTGAATGAGGTAGCAATTGGAACATCAACACACCTTTCTTTTTCCTCATCCAGAAATAGATTGAAATGCATAGTTAAGGGGTGCAAACTCAAGGCTGGCATGTAGGAAATAGATTCCAGAAACTCAAGTTCACAGGACACATTTCACATATTCCTTATGAAAACCCTACTAGGGATTAATTACTGCCCAGCCTTCCACCCTCGTTCCAATGAAGGCCATAGAATAGCTATTGTTGGTTCTATCAGCAAAAGAAATGGTAAATTGTATATTCCGAGTATAAGGATGCCACACATTTTGATACAAAAAGAATACTAACACAAAATAATCAATTACATAAATGAATGAATCAAGGATTGCTGCTATAACATCAACAATGACAGTTGAAATTAGTCCTTACAATCTTCAAGTTAATAGAGTCCTAAAATAAGTCTACGTAGTATGGGACTTCCAAGGGTCCCAAAGGGCAGGAAATCCTATTGTTGCATGTTTTCAGGATTATCGTTCTTCAAGGATGCAGATTGATCTCCAGACTCCTGTAAACACAAGCCAGCAGTGTCCCAATTATCAAACTCCAAGTTTCCATCCAAAACATGCAAAACAGGATCCCATGGCACATCAAGTCCAGCAGCAAAACCCAGCACACTGGGATCATGAACAAAGTCCTCCCAGACATTTCCTTCACAACCAAAAGATTGTTGTCCAGTCTCAGTGACTGCTTCCCATACTTCTTCCTGGTCGATGATAATATCCCTTGCTGGTGCTTTGTCCCTCATTTTCTCCTCGGAAGCATCTTCAGGGAATGATATGAGATCCTCGGAAGCACCGTAGGTGGCATCCGAAGTGTAACTAATGGTGTTCTTTCCCCTTAAGACAAGACTAACCAGATCTTGTGTCATACTCTCGCTTGGAGGGACGGTAGCACTGAAAGAAGTTTTCTCTGTTTCAACACCCTGAGAGAGAGATGAAGAACATTCAGCAGGAGTGATGCTGAGTTGAATCTGACTCTGATGGCTCTCAGGGTTCTTGGCCATTGATGAAACAGTGGTAGCATCCAGAAACAGTGGGGCCAATGCATCAACTTCAGCTTCATCTAAGCCTTCAATAAGTTCTTCACCACTTGCATGAAGTCCGAGTTTCTCAACAAAATCTGGCAAAATATCTGGAATTTCTTTGTTCACAACATGTTCAGGGTCTTGCAATGTAGAAGCAGCAGCAACTTCAAAACCAAGCATATTCTTCGCACCTTGGTCGATGGATCCAATTGCATCAGTGTTGCTTGATGGTTTTTGTTTAAGAAACTTTCTTATCACCCTTGGAGAAGCAATGCCACTCTGCTCCTGCTGCTGTCTAAGATGAACCAAGAAGACTGGGTTTCGAATTACCTTTGCCAAGAAAGAAACCATTTGCTTCTGCCTCTGTTCTGCTGATTGCATCTGCAGTTTGAGCATATCCATCTGTTGGACTGTTATGAGGTGTTCCTGCTGCAATCTCATGATCTCCTGCATCAGAGCACTCCTATCACTTTTAAGCATGTGGATTTCACCTTCCAATCCAGAGTTCTCCGGTTCGGCTGACAAGCTTACTTGCATGGCCATTTGGTGGACCTGAGATGACCTGCGCCTGTTAATGTTTTTCAACAAAACTCTATTTCCTCGTAAAAAATCTTCATTCGCAAATTCCCATCTATCAGCATCAATCTTGTGAAAACCCTGAAGAGAATCACTAAAAAATCAGTTTTATATATATATATATCTCTAAAAATCAGTTATATATATATATATATATATATATATATATATATATATATATATATTACATTGTTGGGAGAAATACTTTGTGAATCAGCTTCAATTAACCTGCTTCCAGTCAAGGTATTATAACTTAACAAAAATATATTGTAAATACAAGGACACAAATATTTTGTATCTTCATTGCATAGAGTTTATTAACTGAGGGATGACAATTCACTTTTACATGGACAATAAACATGCTGAAGAACAAACTTGCTTGAACGGACCTAGTCCCGGGAAGAACTCCACGCTATAGGAATCAAATTATAAGCATAAAGTACTAAATTCTCAATCCAAGTAATTCAAAAATCATTTGAAGAGTGTTGAATGCATAACATTTCTCAAGAGTACCGACCAAAAGAAGTACAAAACAGAATCTGGTTTTCACCTTTCGATCAATGAAAATTTGTTTTAGACATCAAAGATTTCCAGCATGTATCAGACTATTAAAAAATATATAAAGTAATATTTATGAGAATAACACAAGAAAGCTTAGCAGCCTCAAAGATGAATATAAACCCAGCTAATGCACATTGTTTATGTAAGTTTTTGTATTAGGAACTGTGGAAGTTCATGAGAAGTATGCCACGCTAAGTGCTTGACCTCAGAAACATAAAAATCCCTAATTATAACAATCAACAAATATTGCAAGTGTTATCTGGAAGAAGAGCATATAGCCTGACATACAATCTCCTTAATCTAACAAGTAACACTTATTGCAAGTGTTATCTGGAAATAAAGCTGACAGCCATCTTCTAATAAGCTGAATAAAAAAACCCATAATTTACTATTCTCCTTCATACTTCATCAGGTGAAACAATATCATGGAACTTTTGGGACTTGATAAATACCACCCCTCTACTTGTAAGGTTAAGGCCATATACGTTTACCATCCCTAGACCCTGTATTGATAGGAGACCCATGGCAAGCTCTAACATTATTTTCCAGCAGGTTATCTGAACAACTTAAAAGGCCTACAGATCCTAGTAAGCAAGTTTTCATGAAACATTAGTCGCCAGAGCTTTTGGACATGTAATTGTTAAGAACTATTCCAATAGTCTATCTAAGCATCTAGTTTGCTAATTTCTAATGGCTCTGTAGAGTGCATTGCATCCTATTCCTTCAATCAAATTGCTAAAGATTCAAGTTTATATCAGAAATTTGGTTGTCTTCAAATAAACGAGAGCTTTCCTTTCAATGATTTTAGTCAGCAGAATGATTTTACACTGAAGTTTCTAAGAAGAACAAATATAGAGCATCTCCTACAATTATTCTGATGCCTCATGTCCTTGCCTCGATTTCAGATATCATGGTTTATTCTCAACATTTTGGTGAAGCACATTGAATTTACTTACCACTTCTATGCTCAAATCAGCCACTACCTTAGATCTAGCAATCAACTTATATACTCTCTCATAAGACAATGTCACAGAACTGTGGTTCTCATAGCAAGTGATACAAACATGAACTCTATCAATCATATAATTAGTCCCTCCACACTAAACCTGCACCTAAAGTGCTCCCAATACATCTAAGCCAACAAGTAATTCGCTTCCAAATTCTAGACGCTTGCTTTTCTCAGAAAGACCACTCCGGCTCCTGCATGCATCTGTGACTACCACAACAAGAGCTTACCCCACTTAAGATGCAAGGAACCTATACGTGCCATAATCCAGTGGACCATGCAGGTAATAGAAAAAGTATAGGATCACGACTCTTGATGTGAAAAAGGCCACATCAAAGATAGGAAATAGGCAAACGGAAGTTTACAGAAGTACAACTTCTAGTCTAACAGAAGCACAAGTATGGAACACAAACATGCTTGATGACAGTGCCATCTACAAGCAAACAGTTCATCCAATTTAATATGACTTCTATTGTAAGTTTGAAGCTCACCTTTTGAGAAGATAAGCCATACTTCAAAAATTCATCCCCAATGTGGCACGTCTCATCAACAGGGCAGTCTTGATGGCTTTGTGGCAGTTGTGGATTCCGGTTGTTAACTATTCTTGTCAAGTCTCCCTTTTCATATAATTGTTACAGAACACCAATTCTTTGTACAATTTACATAAGCAAATGCAATACTTCCACCATAAAACACATGGTCTAGGCACTAAAAGGACTAGTTTTCATGTGCAAATTCAAGAGTATGTACAACAGTAAAGAAGAATGAATATACATAACGAGTTTATGCGAATGAAGGATACAACGTGATTTTAGAAGCCCTCAGCAGCAATCTACATAGGAATTAACACCGTTCAAAACTCAGCACCAATTAACATGGAAAAACAAGTAAAGAATACACCTTTGGGGGAACAGAATTAGAAAGGGAAAGCACATAAAGACGGGAAAAGGGATTAACGAACAACAAAATGGTACCCACATAAGTATTGAGTTGGCGGACGAAGCTCGCGAAGTTGTTATGCTTGAAGTGCCGGGGGAGGACCGCACGGGCGAACTCCACGGGATCCCACACCACGAAGCTTCGGCCGGCGGGGGCCCACGAGAGGACCGCGTCGAGGGCGGGGTCATCAACGAGCTCGAAGGTCTTGGAGAGGAAGGGCGGGATGGGGGCAGACTGAAGCGCTTCGAGCGGCCTGGGGACCCCCTCCCCGCCGCCACCTCCGCCATCTGGCTGCAAGGCGGAAGGAGCTGCAGCGGCGGAGTCGGGCAAGGGGGAAACCGAAGGGGATGGCTGCGAGAGGCGCGAAGGTTCACCCGGTGGTTCCATCTTCGGCCGCAATCGCGGGGATTGGGAGGGGTTGGAAGCGGAGCGGCCCCCGAAATCCATCAGTGGAGAACGGAGAAAGGTAATCGCGCGAGGCGAGGAGCAAATGGCGGTGAGCGGGATCCGCTTGCATCCTTACTACCCCTCCTCCACATATAGATATATAGTTATGCCCCTGGTGCAGTCATCGTATGGACCACTAGGTTCACGGCACGTAATTACAACCAATCGCCAATCGACACGACACCCTGTGACCGTGTGGGACCCACTTTTTCTGACGGAGGAGGGCAGATATTTTCTGGAACCGCAGAAATTACTTCGCGGAGAAGGAAGCGATCCGCCGGCGATGCGACCGGAGGCGGCAGTTTGTGGTCCCGTAATATAACAGATGTAACGGACAGCATCCTGTAATTTACCTGACCGTTATATCCTATCGGCCAATTCATCGGAACGGTGGCTCAAGAATTGACACGATTTCCATCGAACAAGTCGTCATGCTGACGAAAATTCAATGGAGCTGCTTTTGTGTTTATTCTTAATCGTCTATTCGTCTAACACGAAATATTTTCGATTATGTATATATTTTTATATTTACCCTACTTTTATTGCACTTAATATTCTTATCATCATAACTATTATAAAGGCACCATACAATTCCGCCTCTACACAATAATGCATGTCATTTAATATTTTTATTAAAATATTTTATGAGACTGTTGTTATATAATAGCTCAAAACCTATATATGTTGCTACTTTCAGTTTTACTCCTAATCCTATAATAGAGGGGCCCACTCCCACGCAAATTTTATTCGAATTGGGGATCTCTTGCCGAGCGGTGTGAGATGCTATTGTACAGCAACTTTTTAATGTTTTTTATTATATTTTGTTTTAACTAATTAGGAAATAAAATTTTCTTAAAAGAATAATGCATATCAATGGCAAACTTGTTGAGAGCACAATCGTCATGTGCAAGTTTTTCCTCTTAATCCGCTTTCTCTTCTCATTTTGTCATCTCCTCTATGTGTGCTCTTCCACCTCTCTCAACCCTTTCTCCTCCCTTTTCCCTTTTTTTTTATCTTTCTGTGCTACTTCCTCCCTCCTATCCTCCTTCTAACAGTTTATCTATATTAGCTACTGCACTCCAGTTATACTCATTCACATACTATATTAAAAAAATATTAATTTTATATAAAATATTTTAAATTTATAATAAAACTTAAAAACTTAAGTTATCTTTAAAAAATATATTAATTTCTATATAAAATTACTTTAAATCACTTAGAAAAAGTATTACACTTGAGGTATGTTAGGATCAACAGCGCCACTAAGAGGGGAGTGAATTAGTGCAGTGAAAAAATAATTGATTTCGAAAAATATTCGATTCGATTCAATCCGTTTCGGAAAGATATTGAATTTGAAAGCTTTCGTAAGAGAAAAAGAAAGTTAAGGAGATTTACAGTAATGTAAAATGTATAAATAGAAAAGCAAACCAGAATTTAGAGTAAATCGATCGTTTTGACTTACATCCACTTCTGATTCCTCCTTCGTCGAGGTCACCAGCGTCCACTAATAGTTTTCCTTCAATAGGCGAAGACCAACCACCTCTTTACAGTGCTTTCTCCTTTTCACAGGTTTAGGAGATAACCCTTACAAGTCTCACACCCCTCTTGAATGATCTCAACACTTAGAAATGGAGGAGGAGAACTCTCCCACTTTAACAATACTTTAACACCTTAAAAGTTCAAGATTATGTTAACACTTTTCATATCCTTTCATACAGAAAAGGATTGGGCATTTATAGGCCCAAATGACTTCAGAAATGGAGCCAAAAAGTGTCACTTCCCCGGATTTCAAGGTACTGGCGGTACCACCGTCATTATTGGGCTGTACTATCACTTACAGACTGACACTGGACGGTACTACCACTCAGTATGGGTGGTACGACCGCTTGATAGGGGTGGTACTACCACCCAGAACACTTGGGAGACCGAGTCCCAAGCGGTGCCACTGTCGACCGTGACTTCAAGTGCTTAATGAGCTTATTCAATCAGCCCAAATCAGCCCTGTTAAGGGCCCAATTGGCCCCCTAATTGAGTTAGTAGGATTATCTCCCGATTTTAACTTAACTAATGTGCTAACTACAATTTAAAGCAAGAGAACATAGTCCGGTATGTCAACTTTTCTATTGGCGAACCTCTAGCGATTTTTTCGGTGAGTCTTCCGACGAATTCCCGATGAACTCTCGATGATCTTCCGATGAATTCTTAGCGATTTTTCGATGAACTCTCGGTGATCTTCCAATGAACTCTTAGCGATTTTGACACACACACACATATATTGTTAGGATCAAGAACGATACTAAGTGATTTAAGTGAATTAGTGCAGCGAAAGATATTTGACTTAGAATAAGTTTGTAAGTGAGTAGAGAAGAGGGGATTGGATAATTTGTAATGAAGTAAAATAGAATGCAGCAGAGTAAAGAAAATAAGTAGTAAGGAAAGAACACCTTCGAATTTATAGTGATTCGTTCGTTGTGACCTACATCCACTTCCGATTCTTCCTCCGTTGAGGTCATCAACGTCCACTAATGGTCTTCCTTCAATAGGTGAAGTACAACCACCTCTTTACTATGCTTTTTTCTTTTCATGAGTTTAGGAGATAACCCTTACAAGCCTCACACCTCTTCTTGGATGATTACAAAGATAAAGAGAGGGAGGAGGAGGACTCTTTACACTTTTACAACACTTTGACACCCCAATACTAAAATATATTTTCACACTTTGATTGTACTTTGTTGCTCTTTCATGCAGAAAATGATGGGGTATTTATGGGACCCAATGACTTCAAAATTGGAGCAAAAAAATATATCATCTCGGGTTTTTGAGATACTGGTGGTACCATTGCCAGTATTGGGCAGTACCATTGCTTGACACTCTGATATTGGGTGGAACCACCACCCAGTTTGGTGATACTACCGCTTGACAGAGCTGACACTAGGCGGTACCACCGCCTAGTCTAGTGATACTATTGCCTAATAGAGCCTCGGAGATTGGGCTCTAGTGGTACCACTGCTTGATAGCATTAACTATCGATGGTACTATCGTCCAGTCTGGGTGGTACCACTGCCCAAATCACTTGGAAGGTTGAGCCTCAGGCGGTTCCATCGCCCACCTTGGGTGGTGCCACTGCTTGACAAGGTTCAACAACCTATTTGGGCCTTGTATCCGGCCCAAACTAGTCCAATTACGGGCCCAGTTGGCCCTTAACAAGGTTAATAGGATTACCTCCTAAGCATAACCCTAATTGTGTGCTAACTTCAATTTTCAAGGCATACACTAAACAAAACAAGTCCGGTAAGTCTAGGTTTCTTCCAACGAGCTTCTAGCGATCTTCTAATGGGCTTCCGATGATCTCTCGGTAATCTTCTAGTGGACTCCCAGCAAGCTCCTGGACTTCACGACGATCTTCTTGGCAAGTTCCGATGAGCTTCTTCTCAGTCAATTCTGATAGCATTTCCGATGAACCTTCGGACTCCCGATGAACTCTCAAACTCACAACGAAATCTCGATCTTGACTTCGGTATTTCATTTTGCTTTATGCCATGATCGCTATCGCAGTTAATCCTACACAGTTTTCTCAACATATAGATTGGATCAAATAATTTATTAATTAATTTCATCATCAAAATCCGAGATCCACAATCTCCTCCTTTTTGATGATGACAATCAATTGATGATGGAGTTAACCTTAACTCTCCCTATCTATATGCCATCCTTAAGAAAAGACACTCTTGAATTCAAAGCTTTTAAATTCAAGCATCAAACCGATAAGTTATATAAATTTAAACTTATTGACATGCACATCATGATACCAATCATGATTTACCATATCGAAATACGATACCACATATTTATCATAATACAAATGATGTCAAAACATAATATCTATTTTTAAGTCCAATATAGAATGATAATAGACAATCATCATTTTCAAGTATGATATGAATTTTAAATATGAAATTTAGCAAGATTCAAATTTTGATAAAAGATGACAATCAATCCGAGGCATGATATCAATTATAAGTAGGAAATTAAGCGTGATAATCATAATGATAGACATTTATCATTTTGATACGAAATCAAGCATTATTTTAAGAATGAAACATTTTCAAGTATTCATACCACATTACGATACGTTTCAAGCATTCATAATACATTTCAAGTATCTATGATACATATGATGCATATTTTAAGCAATCATAAAACATTCAAGCATTTACGATAAGATACATTTGACACATTATTTCAAACATTTATAATGTCAATTTATCATTAATTTACCATATTTCTCCTCCTTTGTCATCAACAAAAAGGAAATGGGCAATTGTCTTAAGCAAAGAGAAGGAAAGATTCATAAATAGTGCATTTATAAAAAAGAATCAAAATATTAAAAGTTCATGAATATTTTATGAGAGAAAATCCGTTAATAAAATCTGTTTCTTAAAAAATTCACAAGAGTGAAATCCATGAGAGATGTATTCGTCAATGAAATCCATGAGTGAAAAAACTAAGTGTATCAAAAATCATTAAGTGATGGAGCAAGAGTATGAAGTAAATTTGATACCAAGTTAAGAGTAAGATAGAAATTCCGGATTTCATAAAAGCTTTATTTATAAAAAAAAAAAAGTCTAGAAAAGATATATAATAAACTCATGTATTCGGACAATTTAACATCCCTAACTCTCTTTTAATAAAATCAAATTATTCTTTATTTAAAGGTTTTATAAAGATATCGGCTAATTAATGTTTCGTATCAATAAACTCTAAAGATATGCCATGATAATTAATATGATCTCTTATGAAATAATGCATGATGTCAATATGTTTAGATCTAGAGTGTTGAATAAATTTTTTTGTTAAACATATTACACTTGAATTATCACATTTTATGATAATATTCTTAAGGTGAATTTTATAATCTTCTAATATATTTTTTATCTATACAACTTATGCACAACATGCACCAGCTGCTATATACTCAGCTTCGGTTGTAGATAATGCAACCGAGTTTTGTTTCTTAGAAGACTAAGAAACAAGTGCATGATCTAAGAATTGACATGTTCTGTATATGCTTTTTCTATCTTCTCTACATCTAGCAAAATCTGCATCAACATAAGTAATTAATTCAAAGTTTTCAGATTTTGGATACCATAATTCTAGATTAGGGGTTCCTTTAAGATATATAAGAATTCTTTTAATGGCTTTAAGATGAGATAGCTTAGGATTAGATTGAAATCTAGCATAAAGTCCTACACTAAATATGATGTCTAGTTTAGTTGCGGTAAGGTATAGTAAACTATCTATCATACCCCTATAAGTTTTTTGATCAAAGCTTTCTTTACATTTATCTATGTCTAACTTAGTGGAGGTACTCATAGGAGTATTGATAGCTTTTGAACCATTCATATTAAACTATTTTAGCAATTCTAATGCATATTTGGTTTGGCTAAGAAAAATACCATCACTAAGTTGTTTGATTTGTAAGCCTAAAAAGAAAGTTAGTTCACCCATTAAACTCATTTCAAACTCTTAGCTTATACTCTTGGTAAACGATTCACATAAGGATTCATTTGTAGAACAAAAAATAATATCATTAATATTAATTTGAATAATAAGAAAGTTATTTTTAAAATTTTTAATAAATAATGTAGTATCGACCTTGCCTTTGGAGAAATTGTTTTGGATAAAAAAGAAGCTAAGTCTCTCATACTAAGCCCTTGGGGCTTGTTTTAATCCATATAGAGTTTTAGTTAACTTAAACATATGATTAGGAAAAAGAGAGTTCTCAAATCTGGGTGATTATTTAACATATACTTCTTTGGAAATAAAGTCATTTAAGAAAGCACTTTTAACATCTATTTAAAATAACTTAAAATTATTACTACTAGCATAGGCAAGGAGCATCCTTAT
Source organism: Musa balbisiana (assembly GCA_004837865.1). NCBI lineage: Eukaryota > Viridiplantae > Streptophyta > Magnoliopsida > Zingiberales > Musaceae > Musa > Musa balbisiana. Next base: position 27,198,605 of record CM017192.1, on the reverse strand, counting down.
GACTTTTAATCTTACCACAGGAGCGAAGGTTTCTTCATAATCGATACATTCTTCTTAGTTGAAACCCTTGGCCACTAATCTAGCATTGTTTCTAATCACGATACCAAATTCATTTTGCTTGTTTCTAAAGCCTCATTTAGTACCAATAACTAAATGGTCACTAAGTCTCGGAACAAACTTTCACACCTCATTTCTCTCAAATTAGTTCACTCTTCTTGCATTGTGATAACCCATGAATCATCTTTTAAGGCTTCATCAATGCATTTTGGTTCAATTTGAGAAAGAAAAGTGGCATTGACACAAAAAATTTTAAAAGAAGAATGAGTTTGAATACCCTTTGATGTGTCTCATATAATTAGCTCTTTAGGATGAGTATCTACATACTTCCATTTCCTAGGTAAGGATATTTTGGAAGAAGATGTATCCATGTTGCTAGTTGGAGGAGAGGTTTCATTCAAATTCAAAGCATCAAAATTAAGATCATCATTAAAATCGTTTTTCTTAAATCTGAAAACTTTATTAAAGACAACATGAATAGATTCTTCTATAACCAAAGTTCTTTTATTAAAGATACAAAAGACTTTAGAAATAGAAGAATAACTAAGAAAAATGCATTCATCAGATTTTGCATCAAACTTTCCTAAGACATCTTTTTCATTCAAAATAAAACACTTACAACTGAAAACTTTAAAATATGAAATGCTGAGTTTTTTATTATTCCATAATTCATAAGGAGTTTTAGAAAGTAATGGTCTTAATAGAATCTTATTCATGGCATAGCATGCCGTGTTAACGGCTTCGACCCAAAAATATTTGGGTAGGCTATGTTCATTCAACATGGTTCTTGTCATTTTTTGTAAACTTCTATTGTTTCTTTCTACTACTCCATTTTGCTAAAGATTTCTCAGAGTAGAGAAATTATGGTTATATCCATTATATTCATAAAAGTTTTAAAAATTATGGTTTTGAAATTCACCACCATGATCACTCCAAATTGATGAAATCATAAAGCCTTTTTCATTTTGAACAAGTTTACAAAACTTAGAAAAGCACTTAAAGCAATTACTTTTGTGTTCCAAGAATTATGTCCAAGTATATCTATTATAATCGTCTATAATTATAAAGGCATATTTGCTATCTCCTAAGCTTGTTGTATCAATTGGTCTAAATAAATCCATACGTATCAATTGCAATGGTCTAGAGGTGCTTATTAGATTCTTTGATTTGAAACTACTTTTTATTTATTTTCCCAATTGACTTGTATCACATGCATTATCTGTAACAAACTTAATATTAAGAATACCTCTTACAAGTTCTCTAGATGAGATTTAAGAGATTAGTTTCATGCTAGCATGACCTAATCTCCCATGCCAAAGCCAAGCATTGTTATTCAAAACTTAAAAATATATTTCATTACAAAGATCATTAATATCAATAGTGTATACATTATTTTATTTTAAGGCAATCATAGATGTGTTTTTGTGTGGTTGTTCAATAATGTAAGCATTGGATTTAAATCTAATAATATCTCTTTTATCACATAATTGACTAATGCTCAAAAGATTATGCTTTAAGCCATCAACCAACAACATATCTTTAATTAAAAAGTCAGATTTATTACCTATGGTTCCTTTGCAAATGATTTTACCCTTGTTGTTGTCTCCAAAGGTGACATACCCTTTGTCTAGACTAGTAAGATTAGAGAATTTAGATGGATCTCTGTTAGAACCCTTGCAGATTCTAAGCTTGGAGTTGATCTCTTTAGGGGATCGGCCTCATTGGAACTCTATAGGGATTCCTTCCTCCAAGTTGCTATACAAAGGCTGCAGAAAAGATTCATCTATTGCTTATCAAACGAGGATGAATACATGACTATTTATAGGGTTTCTAAACCTTAACTCCTAATAGGACTCCTACTCAAGACTCTTATTCCTTTACAACTCCTAATTCTTCTTTAAGAAATAAACTCCAAACCCTAGCCGATCTCTTCACCTCTTTAATAAGGGTCAGCTTAGGTAGGTTTTACATGAATGCTCCTATCAATTAGGACTCTCCTAGCTAGAGTCCTAACAGACTCGCCCTCTTCAAATCAGCTTTGTCCTCGAGGCTGACAATCCATGAATTTTGGGAATTTGATCTTCAAGTCGTCATAGTTCTCCCAAGTGGCACATTCTATTGGTAAGTTCGCCCATTGTATTAGCACTTTAGTAATGGGTCGTCATCGTTGAGTCATGATCCATCGATCAATAATGGCACTCAACTGGGTTTGGAGTTCTCCTTGGGTAGTCATATTTAGTGGGTGGCTTTAGGCTGTCTCCAAGCACCTATTTATCACTTCCATCTGGCCGTCGGTTTGTGGGTGATACGTTATACTCCTTTTCAATTTAGCACCCTGCATATGGAATAACTCTGTCCAAAATCTGCTCGTGAAGATGCAAGTAGAATTTGGCACAAGCACAATGCGTCCCTTATAGCGTAATTCTTTTGAGTCCCAATTGTAATGAGCCATGGAGTTTAGTGCTTCCTCCAATTTTTTTATAATCTTACTAGTCTCTGGATCTTCCTGCCATTCCTTCTTAATATCCTTAAGGAAGTCATAAGTCGAAAGTGAAATGGTCAAAAATTTAGCTTGCTTGGGTAGTCGTGAAAGCGCATCTGCAACAACATTCTCTTTCTCCTTTTTGTAAGTTATTTTATAATCATATCCAAGAAGCTTTGTTATCCATTTTTGCTACTCAGGGGAAGATATCTTCTGCTCCAAGAAATATTTTAGGCTTTTATGGTCGGTTTTGATTTGAAAGCGTCGCCCGATCAAGTACGATTTCCATTTGGCCACCGCATGCACAATCGCAAGCATCTCATTGTCATAAATAGTCATTTTGAGATTGGAAGGAGATAATGCCTTACTAGTATAAGTGAGGGGGTGGCCATCTTGTATTAGTACAACACCAATTTCGACTCCGAAGGTAACGACTTCAATAACAAAAGTCTTGCCGATGTGGAGCGTTATCATCACTATGGCTTTATGTTCGTTGAAGACAGTGGTGGCTTTGTTTGACCATTGGAAAGCATCTTTTTTCAGCAAGAAAGTAAGTGGTGTACTAATCTTTGCATAATTTTTCATGAACTTACGATTGTAGCCTATTAAATCGAGAAAGCCACATAGCAATTTTATTTTCCTCGAGGTTGACCAATTCTACATTGCTCCAATTTTGGAGGGGTCCACTACCACATCTTCCTCTGATATGATATACCAAAGATATTCTACCTTCTAGTGAAAAAAGCAAAAATTCGTAGTGGCCGTTGTGTGTTCGAAAGGCGGTTTTCGGTATATCTTCTTTGCACACTCATATTTGATGATACCCAGATCGAAGGTCCAGCTTTGTGAAGATTTGTGCTCCCTTTCATCTAGCAATTCATCTGCTATTGGAATAGGGTATTTGTCCTTGACGGTTATGCCGTTGAGGGTTCGGTAATCAATGCACATTCACCATGTTTCGTCCTTCTTTCGTACGAAGAGCATCGGTGAAGAGTAGGGGCTGCAACTTGGCCGAATAACTCATGTTTCGGGCATCTCTTTTACAATCCTTTCTATTTCATCCTTCTACAGATATGAATGTTGATATAGCCAAGTATTTACAGGAGGTTTGCCAAGAAGAATCGGTATACAATGATCATACCGACGGGCAAGAGGTAGGTTGCGTGGTTCGTCAAATATATCTAAAAATTCAGCAAGCAAAGGAAGTAGGTTTGGATCTTCAAATTCTATTGGCTCTCCCTTAGTATGCTGCTCAAGTTATATTAAAAAGCTGCTGCATGCTTTATGCAAAACCTTCTCTATTTGTTGTGTGCAAATCGTCATTACGTTGCCCCCACGTTTCCCGTGTAGAATCACTTGTTTCCCTTTACTGTAAAATCTCAAAATTAGTTTCATAAAATTCCAGGAAACATCACCTAATGTCATCAACCATTTAATTCTGAGCATGGCCTCATGATCATCAAGAGGGAGGAGGAAGAAATCTGTAATTATCTCTTGTTCCTACAGTAATAGTTTCTCCCGCAAGCACCTACGATTACACTTCAAAATCCGTCCGTCGGTGAACTTGACGTCCAACCTACTATAATACTCGATAGATAAGGCCATCCAGACAGCAACTTTACTATCTAGGAAGTTATTAGTGCTGCCCGTGTCGATGAGAATAGTGATCGATTGTTGTTTGAGAAGGCCTTCAACTTTCATCGTTTGCGGGTTTGAGTAGCCGGTTAGTGCATGTACCATAACTTCAGTCGGTTGTGCCTCTTCTTCTGCTTCTTCTTCTTCATTATCAAGGCTCTCTTCTAGATGTTCAATAACCTCTTCTTCTATTGGTTTAATCATAAGAAGTCTCCTTTTTCTACAGTGATGCTCGCGGCTCCACGGCTCGTCGTGGTGCCAACATAACTCCTTCGTAGATCGCTCCCGAATCTCTTCTCTTGTCATCATTTTTGGTGCAGGGACTCGGTTGATAGTAGGGGGGGCTGAGAGCTTCTGCATTGTAGGTCGAGAAGTGATCTTAGTCCTTCGGGCTTCATGGTTCAATCGCTCCTCTTGATGTCGTGCGAAAGAGATGGCTGCCATAAGCGTGTATGGTTGTCGTGCTTTAACTTCTCCCCGGATCTCTGGCTTCAAGCCCTCAATGAAGGTCCCCAATAGCTGTTTTTGAGACCAATCATGAGTTTGATTAGATAACCTTTCAAACCTGGTTTGGTACTCCTGAATGGTGGAGGTTTGTCGGATCTTTGCTAGTTGTTCGTCAATATTCTCGTAATCGGTTGGTCCGAAGCGGATCAATAGTCCTTCGTTGAATTATTGCCATGAGAGGACTCCATGAGTATATTTAAACCAGTCAAACCACTATATAACATCCCCTTCAAGATGTATAGCTGCAATTTCCACCATAGATACATCCGCGGTTTTGTGATACCGAAAATATCGCTCCGCGCGCGAGATCCAACCAATCAGGTCTCCTTCTTCCCATCTAGGGAAGTCCACCCTCATGTGTGGATAGTTGAGGTCAGTCATAGAACATCCCCTCTCTTGGAAGTCATCTCTTTGGGCTTGGTGCAATTGGTTAGAGCTCTCTCCTTGATATGATTTCTTCGGGTTTAGTGGTCGGCCCAAACTGAGTTCGGTAAAGAGAGTCCAAATCTTATCCTCCATTCGTGCCTCGAAGGCTTCAAATTTAGCATGAATTGCCTCTTCAGATGCCATAGTATATGCCTCCAAATCTGCGATATTAAGATCTCTATTTTGTTGTCGGGTTAAAGGCATGTATAGGTTGAGAGAAGTGATGATCGTAAGGGTTGGTGGATTGGTGGATGTAGGCTGTGATTTAAGCTTGTTTTGTGGCTGTTTTGGGTGCAGTTTGAGGGTGTGATTTGGTGGAGTTTTAGGGCTGTGGATGAAAGTTTTAAATCTGTGGTAGATGGCCGCAAAGGTTTGATAGAAATCAGAGGAAGTTTGCTGCAGAATTGTGTTGTCTTGTAATAGCAGAATTATCGTCGAAGAAACAATGGTTTCTTGATGAAATTTCCACCAAAAACTTGAGAGATTTGAGGAGGGAATTGTCAGTAAAATCTCAGTTTATATGGCAGCAAGGATGTCCAATTTAATCAAGAAAATTTTGACAGTATAATAGCAAGGAAATTGGTGCAAGTTGCGATAGCAGAATTCTTGTCGAAAGATTTCAACGGTTTGCGATGAAAATTTGCAGCAACACAAAATCATTTTTAGAGATGAATTCCTCAATAGATAATCTTAAATGGAAGCTAAGATAATCTATGAAGTGTAAAAGAAATTTTGTTCAAAAAAGATTGCAAATAGATTGGTTAAGGTAACAATATACGGCTGAAATTTTCTATAGCACAGATTTTCAATTGTAGCAGATTGGACGTAAAGGATCAGTGGTTTATATTGAGAATTTTTCAACAAAACATAAGAAAAATCTACTATTAGGAAGTGTCTGTTAGGACTCTAGCTAGGAGAGTCCTAATTGATAGGGGCATTCATGTAAAACCTACCTAAGCCGACCCTTATTAAAGAGGTGAAGAGGCCGGCTAGGGTTTGGAGGTTATTTCTTAAAGAAGAATTAGGAGTTGTAAAGGAATAGGAGTCTTGAGTAGGAGTCCTATTAGGAGTCTTGAGTAGAAGTCTTAATTGAGTAGGAGTCTTGAGTAAGAGTCCTATTAGGAGTTAGGGTTTAGAAACCCTATAAATAGTCATGTATTCCTACTCTTTTGATAGGCAATAGATGAATCTTTTCTGCAGCCTTTGAGTAGCAACTTGGAGGAAGGAACCCCTATAGAGTTCCAGGAGGTCGATCCCCTAAAGAGATCAACCCCAAGCTTAGAATCTGCAAGGGTTCTAACACTTGGTATCAGAGCAGCGTTCTTGGCGTCTTGCTACCCTTTCCACAGTCATCCATCATCCCTCCACAGCCGCCCAAAGCAATTCCCATAATTGCTTAAAAGATCGTCACCAAATTCCGTTGTCATCTACACCATCGCAGATCATCTTTTGATCTCCCCGTGAATTGCAACAGGTTCTGGTTTTCTACCTTACTGCTGCTGCAATTTAGTTATCCTTATTCAAAATCCAAAAAAAAAAATTGTTCCTATATTGCTGCATAAACTTTTCGTCGCAAAGTTTTCATCTCTACGACGAAAGATACATTGCAGAATTCTAACCGCATAACACAGTCTATTTGATCTTGCTACTGCATTTTTTCTATCCAAATCTCTACGAAATTTTTATGACAGCTTTGACACATCCTAATAGCAGATTTCCCCTTGGTTTTGTCAAAAAATTCTTAATATAAACCGTTGATCTTTTACGTCTAATCTGCTATACTTAAAAATCTGCACTATAAAATTTCAGCCGCATAGCATAGTTTGTTTGATCTTGCTACTACATTTTTTCTGTCCAAATCTCTATGAAATTTTTATGATAGATTTGATACTTCCTAATAGAGGTTTTCCTTTTGGTTTTATCAAAAAATTCTCAATATAAACCACTAGTCTTTTACGTCCAATCTGCTATACTTGAAAATCTGTGCTGCAGAAAATTTCAGCCGCATATTGTTGCCTTAACCGATCTATTTGTAATCTTTTTTGAACGAAATTTCTTCTACACTTTATAGATCATCTTGGCTTCCATCTAAGATTGATCTATTGAGGAATTCATCTCTAAAAACAATTTTGTGTTGCTGCAAATTTTCATCGCAACCCGCTGAAATTTTTCGACGAGAATTCTGCTATCGCAACTTGCACCAATTTCTTTGCTCTTATACTGCCGAAATTTTCTTGATTAAATTGGACATACTTACTGTCACATACGCTGAAATTTTGCTATCAATTCCCTCCTCAAATCTCTCAAGTTTTTTGTGGAAATTTTGTTGAGAAACCGTTGTTTCTTCGACGACAATTCTGCTCTTACAAGACAACACAATTCTGCAGCAAACTTCCACTGATTTCTATCAAACCTTTGCTGCCATCTACCACAAATCTAAAACTTTCATCCACAGCCCTAAAACTCCACCAAACTACACCCTCAAACTACACCCAAAATTGCCACAAAACAAGCCTAAACCGCAGCCTACATCCACCAATCCACCAACCCTTTCGACCATCACTTCTCTCAACCTATACTTGCCTTTAACCCGACAACAAAAGAGAGATCTAAACATCATAGATTTAGAGGCATATTCTATGGCATCTAGGGAGGCAATCAATGCTAAATTCGAAGCCTTGGAGGCGCGAATAGAGGATAAGATTCGGACTCTCTTTACCGAACTCAGTTTGGGCCGACCACTAAGCTCGAAGAAATCACATCAAGGAGAGAGCTCTAACCAATCACACCAAGCCCGAAGAGATGACTTCCAAGAGAGGAGAGGTTCAATGACTGATCTCAACTATCCACGAATGAGGGTGGACTTCCCTAGATGGGAAGAAGGAGACCTGATTGGTTGGATCTCGCGCGCGGAGTGATATTTTCGGTATCATAAAACTGCGGATGCATCTATGGTAGAAATTGCAGCTATACATCTTGAAGGGGATGCCATACAATGGTTTTACTGGTTTAAATATACTCATGGAGTTCTCTTATGGTGACAGTTCAAAGAAGGACTATTGATCCGCTTTAGACAAACCGATTACAAGAACATTGACGAACAACTAGCAAAGATCCGACAAACCTCTACTATTCAGGAGTACCAAACAAGGTTTGAAAGGTTATCTAATCAAACTCGTGATTGGTCTCAAAAACAGCTATTGGGGACCTTTATTGAGGGCTTGAAGCCGGAGATCCGGGGAGAAGTTCAAGCACGACAACCGTACACGCTTATGGCAGCCATCTCTTTCGCACGACATCAAGAGGAGTGTTTGAACCATGAAGCTCAGAGGACTAGGATCGCTTCTCAACCTACAATGCAGAAGCCCTCAACCCCCCCTACTATCAACCGAGTCCCTGCACCAAAAATGATGACAAGAGAAGAGCTTCAGGAGCGATCTACGGAGGAGTTATGTTGGCACCGCGATGAGCCGTGGAGCCGCGAGCATCACTGTAGAAAAGGGAGACTTCTTATGATTAAACTAGTAGAAGAAGAGGTCATTGAACATCAAGAAGAGAGCCTTGATAATAAAGAAGAAAATGCAGAAGAAGAGCCACAACCGACCGAAGTTATGGTGCATGCACTAGCTGGCTACTCAAACCCGCAAACGATGAAAGTTGAAAGCCTTCTCAAACAACAATCGATCACTGTTCTCATCGACATGGGCATCACTAATAACTTTCTAGATAGTAAAGTTGCTATCCGGATGGCCTTACCTATTGAGTATTACAGCAGGTTTGACGTCAAGTTCACGGACGGACGAATTTTGAAGTGTGATCGTAGGCGCTCGCAAGAGAAACTATTACTGCAGGAACAAGAGATAATTGGAGATTTCTTCCTCCTCCCTCTTGATGATCATGAGGCTATGATCAAAATTGAATGGTTGACAATATTAGGTAATGTTTTCTGGAATTTTATGAAACTAATTTTGAGATTTTACAGTAAAGGGAAACAGGTGATTCTACACGGGAAACATGGGGGCGACGTAATGACGATTTGCACACAAGAAATGGAGAAGGGGTTTTGCATAAAGTATGCAGCGGCTTTTTGGTACAACTTGAGCAGCAAACTAAGGGAGAGCCAATAGAATTTGAAGATCCAAACCTACTTCCTTTGCTTGCTGAATTTTCAGATATATTTGACGAACCGCGCAACCTACCTCTTGCCCGTCGGCATAATCATTGTATACCGACTCTTCTGGGCAAACCTCCTGCAAATACTTGGCTATATCAACATTCATATCTGCAGAAGGATGAAATAGAAAGGATTATAAAAGAGATGCCCAAAACAAGAGTTATTCGGCCAAGTTGCAGCCCCTACTTTTCACCGATGCTCTTCGTACGAAAGAAGGACGAAACATGGCGAATGTGCATTGATTACCAAACCCTCAATGGCATAACCATCAAGGACAAATACCCTATTCCAATAGTAGATGAATTGCTAGATGAAAGGGAGCACAAATCTTCACAAAGCTGGACCTTCGATCCGGGTATCATCAAATATGAGTGTGCAAAGAAGACATACCGAAAATCGCCTTTTGAACACACAACGGCCACTATGAATTTTTGTCAGAAGGTAGAATATCATGGGCATATCATATCAGAGGAAGGTGTGGCAGTAGACCCCTCCAAAATTGGAGCAATGCAGAATCGGCTGACCTCGAGGAATATAAAATTGCTACGTGGCTTTCTCGGTTTAATAGGCTACAATCGCAAGTTCATGAAAAACTATGGAAAGATCAGTGCACCACTTATTTCCTTACTGAAAAAAGATTTATTCCAATGGTTGGACAAAGCCTCCGCTGCCTTCGACAAACTTAAGGCAGCCATGACGACGACGCCAGTGCTAGCACTACTAGATTTCAGCCGACCCTTCATTATTGAGGTTAATGCATCTGGAGTCAGAATTGGAACCATTCTCATTCAAGTTGGTCGACCACTCGCATACACTAGCAAGGCATTATCTCCCTCCTATCAAAATATGTCAACATATGATAAGGAGATGCTCGCCATTATGCGCGCAGCAACGAGGTGGAGACTCTACTTGATCGGTCGACGATTTCAAATTAAAACTAACCATAAAAGCCTCAAGTACTTTTTGGAGCAAAAGATATTATCCCCTGAGCAGCAAAAATGGGTAACAAAACTTCTTAGATTTGATTATGAAATAACTTACAAAAAGGGGAAAGAGAATGTTGTTGCAGATGCGCTTTCACAACTACCCGAGCAAGCTGAATTTTTGGTCGTTTTACTTCCAACCAGTGACTTCCTTGAGGATATTAAGATGGAATGGCAGGATGATCTAGAGACCAGTAAGATCATAAAAAAATTGGAAGAAGCATCAAGCTCCGTGGCTCATTACAATTGGGACTCAAAAGAATTACACTACAAAGGACGCATTGTGCTTATGACAAATTCTACTTGCATCTTCACGAGCAGATTTTGGACAAAGTTATTCCATATGCAGGGTACTAAATTGAAAAGGAGTATGCAATATCACCCACAAATTGACAGCCAGACGAAAGTTATAAATAGGTGCTTGGAGACAGCCCAAAGCCACCCACCAAATATGACTACTCAAGGAGAACTCCAGACCCAGCCAAGTGTCATTATTGATCAACGGATCGTGACTCAACGACGACGACCCACTACTGAAGTGCTAAAACAGTGGGTGAACCTACCAACAAAAGATGCCACTTGGGAGAACTATGACAACTTGAAGATCAAATTCCCAAAATTCATGAATCGTCAGCCTCGAGGACAAGGCTGATTTGAAGAGGGCGGGTTTGTTAGGACTCTAGCTAGGAGAGTCCTAATTGATAGGGGCATTCATGTAAAACCTACCTAAGCCGACCCTTATTAAAGAGGTGAAGAGGCCGGCTAGGGTTTGGAGGTTATTTCTTAAAGAAGAATTAGGAGTTGTAAAGGAATAGGAGTCTTGAGTAGGAGTCCTATTAGGAGTCTTGAGTAGAAGTCTTAATTGAGTAGGAGTCTTGAGTAAGAGTCCTATTAGGAGTTAGGGTTTAGAAACCCTATAAATAGTCATGTATTCCTACTCTTTTGATAGGCAATAGATGAATCTTTTCTGCAGCCTTTGAGCAGCAACTTGGAGGAAGGAACCCCTATAGAGTTCCAGGAGGTCGATCCCCTAAAGAGATCAACCCCAAGCTTAGAATCTGCAAGGGTTCTAACAGTGTCAAAGCTATCATAAAAATTTCAAAGAGATTTGGACAGAAAAAATGTAGTAGCAAGATCAAACAAACTGTGCTATGCGGTTGGAATTTTACAGTGCAGATTTTCAAGTATAGCAGATTAGACGTAAAAGATCAGTGGTTTATATTAAGAATTGTTTTACAAAACTAAAGGGAAATATGCTGTTAGGAAGTTTCAAAATTGTCATAAAAATTTCGTAGAGATTTGGATAGAAAAAATACAGTTACAAGATCAAACAGATTATGCTATGCGGTTGGAATTCTGCAATATATCTTTCGTCGTAGAGATGAAAACTTTACGACGAAAAGTTTATGTAGCAATATAGGAACAATTTTTTTTTTGGATTTTCAAATAAGGATAACTAAATTGCAGCAGCAGTAAGGTAGGAAACCAGAACCTGTTGCAATTCATGGGGAGATCAAATGATGATCCGTAGTGGTGGAGATGACGGCGGAATTTGGCGAAGATTTTTTAAGCAATTGTGAAAATTACTTTGGGCGGCTGTGGAGAGATGATGGATGGCTATGGAAGGGCAGCGAGATGCCAAGAATACTGCTCTGATACCAAGTGTTAGAACCTTTGCAGATTCTAAGCTTGGGGTTGATCTCTTTAGGGGATCGACCTCATTGGAACTCGATAGGGGTTCCTTCCTCCAAGTTGCTGCACAAAGGCTGCAGAAAAGATTCATCTATTGCTTATCAAAAGAGGATGAATATATGACTATTTATAGGGTTTCTAAACCCTAACTCATAATAGGACTCCTACTCAAGACTCCTGTTCCTTTACAACTCCTAATTCTTCTTTAAGAAATAACCACCAAACCCTAGCCGGCCCCTTCACCTCTTTAATAAAGGTCGGCTTAGGTAGGTTTTACATTAATACCCCTATCAATTAGAACTCTCCTAGCTAGAGTCCTAACAATCTCGGATCATGTGCCTTGAGCATCCACTATCAAGGTACCATCTCTTGCTCTTAGCTTATGATGGTAAACATTTATATAAAAAAGGATGATTTTTAGGTAACCATTTGACCTTGGGTATCTCAAAAGTTGGTTTACTCAACTTATCATTTTATATAGAGTTCTTTAAGGTTCCTTTAGGAACCTAAATCAATTTGTGTGGACTATAACTCTTAAACGGATATTTATAAGTAATATGTTTGCGTTTGTAACGAAAGTTGTATTTAGTGGGGGGTGATACATGCAAGGTAGGGCCTTTAACAAAGGTGATTGAATTTTGGTGAGAGCTACTCACAAATCCGATTCCGCCTCTTCTATGAACATGACCCTTATTAACAAGGATTATGTTCAAAGACTTGCAACCAATATTATACTTTTCTAGAGTTTCTTTGAGTAGTAAGTTTTCCTTCTCAAATGTCTCTAAGTGTTCACACTTAGTACATGGAGGCAATGAAGGACTATCATGCTTAAGTTTTTTAAATTCAGTATTTAAAAGGGCATGCTCCTTTTTTAAATAATTAAACTTTTTGCTCATTATTCTACATTCATTGAACAAATCATGAAAAGCACTTAAAAGCTTATTGAAAGATAAATTTGTTAGGATCAAAAGTGGCACTAAGAGGGGGGGAGGGTGGGTGGGGGTGAATTAGTGTAGTGGAAAAATCGTCAATTTTAAAAAAAATTTGTTCGTTGAAAATCGATCTCGGAAAGTGCTTGACTTTAAAGTAAATGAACTATCAATTAACTTAGAAAGTAATGTCGGTAATGAAAAGTAGAATAGAAATGAGCACATCAGAATTTATAATGGTTCGGTTGTTATGACCTACATCCATTTTCGATTCCTCCTCCGTCGAGGTCACTGGCGTCCACTAATAGTCTTCCTTCAACAAGTGAAGACCAACCATATCTTTACAACACTTTCTCCTTTTCACGGGTTTAAGAGATAACCCTTACAAGCCTCACACCTCTTTTGAATGATCACAACACTTAGAAAGGGAGGAGGAGGACTTTTTTCACTTTTACAACACTTTTAACACCCTAAGATTTCAAGATATTGTTCACACTTTCATGCTCTTTCATGCAGAAAAAGGTGGGGTATTTATAGACCCAAATGACTTCAAAATTAGAGCAAAAAAGTGTCACATCCTTGGATTTTGGGGTACTGGTGGTGTTACTGCTATTATTGGGTAGTACTATCGCATGCAGACTAATACTGGGCGTTACCACCACTTAGTTTGGGCAGTACCATTGCTTGACAGAGCTTCAGAGACCGAGCTCTAGCGGTACCACTGCTTGACAAGGTCGTATCACTGCTTGACAACATTAACTACCAGCGGTACCACCGCCTAGTCTGGGTGATACCATCGCCCAGACCACCTAGGAGACTGCGTCCCAAGTAGTGCCACCGCAGGCCCTAGCGGTGCAATCGTTGGTCGTGACTTCAGGTGCTGAATGAGCTTGTTCAACTAACCCAATTCAGCCCTGTTAAGGGCCTAGTTGGTCCCTAATTGAGTTAGTGGGATTACCTCCCAATCCTAACTCAACTTAAGGTCTATCTATGATAATTAAGACTTTAACAAAGCATTCTTGGTCCGGTATGTCAATTGTTCTTCCGGTGAGCTTCCGGCGATCTTCTAGCGAACTTCCAATGATCTCTCGACAATGTTCCAGTGGACTTCAGACAAGCTCCTGGACTTCACGACGATCTTCTGGGCGAGTTCCGATGAGCCTCTTTGGCAAGCTCTTGGACTTCTCGATTAATTTCGGCTGAACTTCTAATGAATGTCCGGACTTCCGATGAACTCTCGAACTCCCAACGAAATCTTGATCTTGACTCCAACACAAAATTTGTTTTATGTGTTACCACTATTGTAGGTAATCCTGTACACTTTTCTCAATATATAGATTATATTAAACAATTTACCAATTGACTTCATCATCAAAATATGAGATTCAATAGTCTCCCCCTTTTTGATGATGATAATCAATTGATGACAGAGTTAACCTTAACTCCCCTTATTTATATGACACTTCTTGAATTCAAGGGTTTTGAATTCAAGTATTAACTCAATAAGTTATATTCATTTAAACTTATCAACATGAACATCATGATACCAAATACGAAACCACGTATTTATCAATAATGATGTCAAGGCATGACATCTATTTTCAAGTCCAACGATGATAGACAGTCATCATTTTCAAATATGATGCAAATTTCAAATATGAAATTTAACAAGATTCAAGTTTCAATAAAAATAACGATTCATAAATCTATGACATAATTCCATTTGTAAAAACGAAGTAAAGCATGGTAATTTTGATACTTGATTATAATGATAGACATTTAACATTTTGATATGAAATCAAGTAATCATGCCACATTCCGATACATTTCAAGCAAACATCTTGATATTTTTTCATGTATTTGACGATACCAATCATATTTACTCATATTTCAAGCATTCGTAAGACATTCAAGCATTTACAATACATTTTATGCATTTATCTAAGACATTTGTTTTGTCATCAATTTGCCAAGTTTCTCTCCCTTTGTCATCAACAAAAAAGGAGAACTATTCAACAATGCAAGTGTCGTAAAAATTCAAGCAAGTTTCACACTAATTTATCAAATGCATAAAGGAATGTAAGCAAAAACTTTCCATGATAACTTTTTGGATAAGCTAACATTTATACTAAAGGGCTTTTTGGTTCTTCTTTAGACATGCAAGTTTCTTTCTTCCTTTGTTATGAGAATAAGAAAAAGAGGAAGAAAGATAAGGAAAGTATCCATTCATGAAAGGATTTGAACCAAGTCAAATTCAAAACAATGAGCTTCATTAAATCACGCTTCAATTTTAACAAAGAGAAGAAATTCATGAAAATGATCAAGATATCCATACGAAATTAAATCGCCATTCTTGCAAGTGATCATCACACACTAAAAATTTATAAAATTCTTCTTTCATGAGAAGAGTAAAGAAGAATTCATGGTAAAGGATAACGAGAAATCCATGAATAAAACTTTATAAATTAAATCTGTTTCTCATTAAAAATTCACAAGAGTGAAATTTGTGAGAGATGTATTTGTCGATAAAATCCATGAGTGAAGTGATTAAGTGTATCAAAAATTATTAAGTGATGGAGCAAGGGTATGAAGTAAATTTAATACTAAGTAGATTGATATTCCATATTTCATGAAAGCCTTATAAAAAAATTCCATAAAAGGTTAAAAAAAATTCCATACATCAAATTCATGCATTTTGACAATTTAACATCCCTAACTCCCTTCTAATAAAATTAAATTGTTCTTCATTTAAAGATTTTGAAAGATATCGGCTAATTGATATTTAGTATCAATAAACTCTAAAGATATGCCATAGTTATTAACATGATCTCTTATGAAATGATGCTTAATATCAATATGTTTAGTTCTAAAGTGTTGAATAGGATTTTTTGTTAAACATATTGCACTTGTGTTATCACATTTTATGGGAATATTCTTAAGATAAATTCTATAATCTTCCAATGTATTTTTCATCCATACAACATGCACTAGCCACTATGTATTCGGCTTCGGTCGTAGATAGTGCAATCGAGTTTTGTTTCTTGGAAGATCAAAAGACAAGTGCATGACATAAGATTTGATATGTTTCGAATGTACTTTTCTATCTATTCTACATCCACCAAAATCCACATCAGCATAAGTAATTAATTCAAAGTTTTCGGATTTTGGATACCATAATCCTATATTAGTGGTTCCTTTAAGATATCTAAGAATTCTTTTAACTGCTTTAAAGTGAGATAGCATAGGATTAGATTGAAACCTAGCACAAAGTCCTATTCTAAACATGATGTCCGGTCTAGTTGCGGTGAGGTATAGTAAACTACCTATCATACCCCTATTAGCTTTTTGATCAAAGCTTTCTTCACTTTCGTCAATGTCTAACTTAGTGGAGGTACTCATAGAAGTTTTGGTAGCCTTTGAACTATCCATATTAGATTATTTTAGCAAGTCTAATACATATTTTGTTTGACTAAGAAAAATATCATCATTAATTTGAAAGCCTAAAAAGAAAGTTAGTTCACCATTAAGCTCATTTCAAACTCTTGGCTTATACACTTGGCAAACGATTTGCATAAGAATTTATTTGTAGAACCAAAAATAATATCATCAACATAAATTTGAACAACAAGAAAATTATCTTCAAAATTTTTAATAAATAATGTAGTATCGACCTTACCTTTAGAGAAATTATTTTGGATAAGAAAGGAGCTAAGTCTCTCATACTAAGCCCTTGGGGCTTATTTTAATCTATAAAGAGCTTTAGTTAATTTCAACACATAATTTAGAAAATTATCATTCTTAAATCCAGGAGGTTGTTCAATATAAACTTCTTTGGAAATAAAGCTATTAAGAAAAGTGATGGCATATAAAAAGAAATAAACTTTTGTATATAAACAAATACTAGCAAGCTCTAATATATAACGAAATTAAATGGAATCATAATTAAATAGAATACCAAGATTTATATGAAAAACCCCTCCAATATGAAGGGTAAAAATCATGGGATAAACTAGAGATAATCTACTATAAGAATAATGAATATACAAATCTCAATCTCTTGCCCAAAACCCTAGCAACAATCATAAGAGAATAACTAGGATATAAGGATCACGTCACTATACACAATATCTAAATTCTCCCCAAGTAATCACAGCAAGAATCTACTATAGATCTGATCTAACCTGAGATGATAACACTGCTAGATGATTGAGAATAGTCTCTCTGCATTGTCCTTATTTTCTTCTCTTTATTTCTGTTATTTTCTGCCTTTTTCTCCTCCTTGTTGAATCAAATTGCTACTGCAATTTTTCTCCTTTCCCCCCTCATTGTTGCCTTTTTTTTTGCTCTAAAATTGCAGTCGCTACACCCTCAAAATTTTGATCTAAGTTTAGGTCAAAGGGGGGTGGGCTGTGGGCTATAAAGCCCACCATGGGCTAAATATGTGGGCTATCAGCCCAACAATCTCCCTCTTCAGCCCATTCAGCTCATAAGGGAGGATATCCTATGACTTCTCAATGTGAGGTCATGCTGACCTGTTGTCGATATATCTTCTATCTTTCTTTTGGTAAAGTCTTTGTCAACATGTCTACTTTATTGTCATTTGTGTGAATTTTCTGAAGCTGCAACTGTTTCTCTTCAAGTATATTTCGAATTTAGTGGTATTTGACATTTATATGCTTTAACTTAGAATGAAAAGTTAGATTCTTACATAAATAAATGGCACTTTGGCTGTCATAATGTACCACATAAATTTTCTATTTCAACCCCAATTCTTGTAATAATTTTTTCATCCATAATATTTCTTTGTAAACCTCTATAGTAACAATATATTCTGCCTCTGTGGTGGAGAGAGTAATACACCTTTGCAACATGGATTGCCATAACACATCTCCCATTGTAAAAGTAAGTACATAACTTGATGTGGACTTCCTCATATCTATATCTCTTGCCATATCTGCATCTGCATCTGTGTAATCTATCAAAATAAGTGGTCCATCTCCAAAGCTTAAACAAACCTTAGAGCTCCTTCTGAGATATCTAAAAATCCACTTCACTACTACCTAGTGCTCTTTGATTAGATTTGCAAGAAATCTGCTAGTAACACCCATTGCATATGTAATGTTCGACCTCATATATACTATTACATACATTAAACTTCCAACTACTAAAGCATAAGGAATCTTTTGCATTTTCTCCTTCTTCTCATTACTTGATAGACTCTGTTCTGAGCACAACTTAAAATGACCTACAAGAGGAGAACCAATTAGCTTTGCATTGCTCATACTAAGCCTTTCTAATACTTTCTCTATGTATTTCTCTTGTGACAACCAAATTTTCTTGGTTTTTCTGTCACGAGAAATCTGCATGCCCAGTATTTGCTTTGTTGGCCCCATGTCCTTCATTGCAAAAGACTCACTCAGTTCCTTCTTCAACCTATCAATTGTAGACATATCTTTCCCAAGAATAAGCATATCATTAACATAAAGTAAGAGAATAGTAAAATTCTCACCAAACCATTTGATGTACATACAATGATCTGAAGCCATTCTTTTGTATCCATTTTCTGTCATAAATGAATCAAACTTTCTGTACCATTGTATTGGAGCTTGCTTCAGCCCATACGAGCTCTTCTTCAACTTGCAAACAAAGTTCTCTTTACCTTTGACTTTGAAGCCTTCAGGTTGCTCCATATAAATTTTCTCCTCCAAATCACTATGAAGGAAAGCTGTCTTCACATCTAATTGCTCAACGTCCAAGTCTTGGATCGCAGCAATACCAAGAGCAACACAGATAGAAGACATTTTAACAACAGGAGAAAAAATCTCTTCAAAGTCAATACCTTTCTTTTGACCAAAGCCTTTCACAACCAATCTAGTTTTGTATTTTGGTTAAGAACAATATTATTGAATCTTTAATCTAAAAACCTACTTGTTCTTCAAGGCTTTCATTCCCTTTGGTAGTAGCACCAAATCATAAGTGTGGTTCTTCTGAAGAGCATTCATCTCTTCCTGCATAGTAACTAACCACTTCTTTTTCTGTTCACTTTCAACTGTTTCCTAGTAACTCTCTAGTTCACCTACATTAGTAAGCATCATATACTCATCTATAAAGTATCTTCTGGAAGGTTGACATTGTCTAGAAGATCTTCTCAACTGAGGTTCTACGACAAGGTTCTCTCCTACTTCTTCTTGTTCAATATATCCTGTAGGTAGATCAACATTAGGCTTTACACCATCTTCCTGCACATCTCCCCCATCACCCTGATGTATTAGAGGAGTAATTGGGTCACAATCTGCTAATCCTTCTGTAGAAGTCTTGGCTGGTGCCTTCTTCTTCAAATCCTCAAAGGTCTGATCCTCAAAGAAGACCACATCTCTGCTTCTAAACACCTTCTACTTTTCTGGATCCCAAAGCCTATAACCAAACTGATCATGTGAGTAGCCAAGAAAAATATATTTTTTAGTCTTACCATCCAACTTTGACATCTCATTGTCTGGAATATGTGGAAATGCATGACAACCAAACACTTTCAAATGCCTATAGGAAACATCTTTCCCTAACCATACATGCTCTGCAACATCACCATCTAGGGCTATACATGGTGACAACTTGATAACGTCAACTGTAATCCTCAAAGCCTCATCTCAAAACCTTTTAGGTAGCTTGGCCTGTGAAAGCATGCATTTGATGTTTTCTATAATGGTGCGATTTATCCTCTCTGCAATTGCACTATGTTGAGGTGTACCAGAAACTATCATCTTATGTTGGATACCATGTGACTTACAATAATCATTAAATAATCCTGTATACTCATTACCATTATATGATCTTATGCATTTCAATTATCTTTCTGTCTCCATTTTAACTCTAACATAAAACTCGTTGAAGACATTAATAACTTGATCTTTGGTCTTCATAGGCCCAAATTTTTCCGAAAAAATCATATATAAAAGTGATAAAATAAAGTGCACCACTGATGTTAGGAATATTAATAGATCCACTAAGAGTTTTTGTCCTCAAAGGACCACATACATCTGTATAAACACAATCTAAGGCATGCATTTTTCTAGACATAGCAAGACTAGTAAATGAAACTCTATGTTGTTTACCAGCCAAATAATCAATACAAGGGTTCAAATGTGTACCTTTGAGGTCTGGCAATACCTCTCTCTTGGAAAGAGCTTGCAGTCCCTTCTCGCTAATGTGTCCCAATCGCCTATGCCACAACTCTATGCTGAAGTCTTTCTCTGTAGCATTTAACAGCTCACCATAAGTTTTGGCCTACAACCTGTATAAAGTGTGACATTTCTTTTCACTAGCCACAATAAGAGAATCCTCACTGAGCTTCCATTGTCCTTTGTGAAATCTGTTATCATAGCCTTCATAATATAGTCTTCCAATTGAAATTAAATTCAACCTCAAGTTAACCACATGTCTCATATCCTTAAGCACCAACTTGCAATCAAGGTTGGTCTTTATATGGATATCACTTATGCCAATGATGTTTTCCATGCCATGGTTGCCCATCTAGACAACACCAAAATTTCTAGACCTGTAGGTAGCAAAAAATCCCTCCGTAGTATAGCATGATAAGAAGCACCTGTATCAATTACCCACTCAAGATCCTAATACACATAAAAAAAATATCATCAAAAAGAGACAAAATCAAATAATTATCACCTTGCACTATAGTTTTGATATTATCTTTTGACTCTATAGTCTCCACTTATTTTCTCTTTTTCTTGCTCTTCTTAGGTTGCTTACATTGATTCTTGTAATGTCCTTTCTCACCACAGTTATAGCAAAAAATATCTTTTCTTAATCTTGACTTGCTTCTACCCATGCGTGAATTACTTCTATCCTTGGATTTTGACTTTCCTCTATTCTTTGAGATAAGTGCCCGTGAATCATTTTGAGATGTTGCTGAATTCTTTCTTATCAACTTCTCATTCAATAAACTGCTTGTTACTTGACTCATGGTAACAATACCATATGACATAGAATTACTGAGGGAAACTACTAATGTCTCCCAATTTTCTAGCAATGAACTGAGACGTAACAATGCTTGCAACTCATTATCAAGAGATATTTTCATAGAGGATAACTAGTTAGTGATACTCTGCATTTCATTCAAATGCTCAGCAATAGAAGCACCCTCTTTATACTTCAGGTTTATAAGTATTCTAATCAAGAAAGCTTTGTTGCCAACAGTTTTTCTTTCATAGAGACTTTCTAACTTTTTCTAAAGAGAATATGAAGAACTTTATGTAGAAATATGGTGAAAGACATTATCATTAACAAGGTTCGCCGTACCGTACCGTATCGTACCGGTGTTTCGACCTAGGCTCGGTACGGTACGGTATCGGTGTACCGAGCGATACACCTTGGTGTACCAAATAATTTTATATTTTTATATCACTGTAGCACTGTAGTAGTGCTATAGTATTATACTATAGCACTATAGCGGTACCGGGCGGTCCGCGTACCGGTAACCTGTCGGACCGGTACGTACCGCTCGGTACAGGCGGTATGCTTTGGTATAGTCTACCCTGGTCATTAAGCCACAGTCGAATAAACCCAACTATTTTTTGATCTAACCTCTTCCACTCATCATCTATCATTGTTGTGGGTTTTGCACTATCCCCCTACAAAGATCCATATAAGTCTTTGCAATACAAGAGATCTTCCATTCTTAATTTTCATATCATCCAATTATTTCCATTCAAGCTAATGATGTGAGAAACACTATCGGCCTCCATGTTCAAATGCAAAAATTAAATTACCAAAACCCTACTCTGATACCAATTTATGTGATATAAAGAGAAATAAGCTTTTGTATATAAATAAATACTAGCAAGTCATAACACGCAGCGGAATTAAATGGAATCACAATAAAATAAAACACCAAGATTTATGTGGAAAATCCCTCTAATGTGCAGGCTAAAAACCACAGGGCAAACTAGAGATAATCCACTATAAGAATAATGAATATACAAATCTTAATCTCTTGCCTAAAATCTTAACAATAACCATAAGAGAATAATTAGAATACAAGGCTCATGTCATTGTGCATAATATCTAAATTCTCCCCAATTAATCACAGCAAGAATCTACTATAGATCTGATTTAACTTGAGATGATAACACTACTAGATGATTGAGAATAGTCTCTCTGTACTGTTTTTGTTTTCTTCCTTTTCTTTCTCTTATTTTTCTGCCTTTTTCTCCTCCTTGTTGAATCAAATTGCTGTTGTAATTTTTCTCCTTTTTCCCCTCATTGTTGCCTTTTTTTGGCTCCAAAATCGCAGCCGCCACACCCTCCTAATTTTGATCTAGGGTTAGGTTAAAGGGGGGTGGGCTATGAGCTATAAAACCTACCATGAGCTGAATATGTGGGCTATCAGCCCAACAAAAAGCACTTTTAATATCTATTTGAAATAACTTAAAGTTATTATAACTAGCATAGGCAAGGAGCATCCTTATGACTTCTAATATTGCCACAGGACTTAAGGTTTCTTCATAATTGATATATTATTCTTGGTTGAAACCCTTGGCCACTAATGTAGCCTTGTTTCTCACCACGATACCAAATTCATCTTACTTATTTCTAAAGACCCATTTAGTACCAATAACTAAATGGTCACTAGGTCTCGGAACAAGCTCCCACACCTCATTTCTCTCATATTGGTTCAACTCTTCTTGTATTGCGATAACCCATGAATTATCTTTCAAAGGCATCGTCAATGCATTTAGGTTCAATTTGAGAAAGAAAAGTGGCATTGGCACAAAAAGTTTTAAGAGAAGAATAAGTTTAAACCTCTTTTGATATATCTCTTATGATTAGCTCCTTAGGATGAGCATCTGCATACTTTCATTCCTTGGATAAGGATGTTTTGAAAGAAGATGCATCCAGGTTGCCAATTGGAGGAAGGGTTTCATTTAAATTCAAGGCATCAAAATGAAGATCATCATCAAAATCATTTTTTTTAAATTCAAAAACTTCATTAAAGACAACATGAATAGACTCTTCTATAACCAAAGTTCTTTTGTTAAAGATACGAAAGACTTTATAAATAGAAGAATAACCAAGAAAAATGCCTTTATCAGATTTTACATCAAACTTTCCTAAGGTATCTTTTTCATCCAAGATAAAATATTTACAACCAAAAAATTTAAAATATGAAATGTTGGGTTTTTTGTTATTCCACAATTTATAAGAAGTTTTGGAAAGTAATGGTCCAACTAGAATTCTATTCATGACATAGCATGCTGTATTAATGGCTTTGGCCCAAAAATATTTGGGTAGGCTATATTCATTTAACATAGTTCTTGTCATTTTTTGTAAATTTCTATTTTTTCTTTCTACTACTCCATTTTGTTGAGGATTTCTCAGAGTAGAGAAATTATAGTTGTATCCATTTGATTCATAAAATTTTTGGAAATCATAGTTTTAAAATTTGCTACCATGATCACTCCAAATTGATGAAATCATTAAGCCTTTTTTGTTTTGAATAAGTTTACAAAACATAAAAAAATATTTAAAGTAATCATTTTTTGTGTGCTAAAAAGTATGTTCAAGTGTATCTACTATAATCATCTATAATTAGAAAAGCGTATTTGCTACCTCCTAGGCTTGATGTATCAATTGGTCCAAACAAATCCATATGGATCAATTATAATAGTCTAGATGTGCTTATTTGATTCTTTGGTTTGAAACTACCTTTTATTTATTTTCTTAGTTGACATGCATCACACACATTATCTTTAACAAACTTAATATTATGAATACTTCTTACAAGTTCTTTGGATGAGATTTGAGATATTAGTTTTATGCTAGCATGACATAATCTCCCATGCCAAAGCCAAGCATCATCATTCAAAATCAAAAAATATATTTTATCACAAAGATCATCAATGTCAATGGTATATACATTATTTTGTTTTAGGGCAATCATAGAAATATTTTTGTGTAGTTGTTCAATAATGCAAGCATTAGATTTAAATCTAATGACGTATCTTTTATCACATAATTGACTAATGCTCAAAAGATTATGCTTTAACCTATTAACCAACAACCCATCTTTAATTAAAAAGTTGGATTTGTTACCTATTATCTCTTTGCCAATGATTTTACTCTTGTTGTTATCTCCGAAGGTGACATACCTTTCGTCTAGTCTAGTGAGCTTAGAGAATTTAGATGGATCTCTGGTCATGTGCCTTAAGCATCCACTATCAAGGTACCATCTTTTGCTCCTAGCTTGTTATGATAAATATTTCTACAAAAGAGGGTGATTTTTAGGTTACCATTTGACATTGGGTACCTTAAAAATCGATCTACTCAACTTATCATTTTGCATAGAGTTTTTTATGATTTATTTAGGAACCCAAATCAATTTGTATGGACTATATCTCTTAAGTGGACATTTACAGGTAATATGTCCAAGTTTGCAACAAAAGTTACATTTGGTGTAGGGTGATACAAGCAAGGTAGGACATTTTAACAAAGGTGATTGGATTTTGGTGAGAGCTACTCATAAATCCGATTCCGCCTTTTCTATGAACATGACTCTTATTGGCAAGAATCATATTCAAGTACTTGCTACCAACCTCAAATTTTTCTAAGGTTTCTTTGAGTAGCAAGTTTTCCTACTTAAGTGCCTCTAAGTGTTCACACTTAGTACATGGCGGCAAAGAAGGATTATTATGCTTAAGTTTTTCAAATTCAATATTTAAAATGACTTGCTCCTTTTTCAAAGAGTTATACTTTTTACTTAAAGTTCTACATTCATCAAACAATTCATGAAAAACACTTAAAAGCTCATCGAAAGATAAATGTGTATCTAATGAACTACTTACCTCATCTCCGATAGCCATTAGTGCATAGTTGGTGATCTCCTTGTTGCTTTATTCTTCGCTTACGGAATCGCTTGAGTCATCCCATGTTGCTTTGAACACATTCTTCTTCTTTGGTTTCTTCTTCTTTACTTGGGGATATTCGCTTTTGAAATGTCCCGGTTTCTTGCATTCGTAGCATATGACTTGTTCTTTCTTAAGTTCAATTTTATTTTTAATGTCATATTTAAATTTATTTCTTTTTGTGAATTTTTTGAACTTTCTTGTCAAGAGTGCCAAGTTATTATTATAGTGCCAAGTCTCTTCATGAGCATTGCAAGTCATCTCATAGGTTATTAGTGACCCGATAAGTTCTTCGAGAGGAAAGTTATTCAAATCCTTAGCCTCTTGAATGACTGTTATTTTAGGGTTCTAACTCTTTGAAAGGGATCTCAAAATTTTATTAACAAGTTCAAAGTTCAAAAACATTTGTAAGAGCTTTTAAACTATTAACGACATCCGTAAAACGGGTGTACATGTCAACAATAGTTTCGCTTGGCTTCATCCAAAATAATTCATAAGTATGAACTAAATGATTTATCTTTGACTCCTTTACTCTACTAGTGCCTTCGTGAGTAGTTTCGAGTGTGTGCCAAATATGAAAAGCCATTTCACAAATAGACACTCGATTGAACTCATTTTTATCTAAACTGCAAAACAAGGCATTCATAGCCTTGACATTTAAAGTGAAAGTCTTCTTCTACAACTCATTCAAATCATTCATTGGAAGAGAAGACTTTTGAAAACCATTTTCTACAATGTTCCATAGCTCAAAATCTATAGAAATTAGAAAGACCCTCATTCCAGACTTTCAATAGGTGTAATCCGTTCCATTGAACATATGTGAACGTGTAATTGAGTGACCATCTTGGTTGCCAACAAATGTCATCTCTCTTGGGTTTCAAACCAAAAGAGAGTGACCTTGCTCTGATACCAATTGTTAGGATCAAGAGCGGCACTAAGAGGGAGGGGGGAGGGGTGAATTAATGTAGCAGAAAAATCGTTGGTTTTGAAAAATTTTTATTTGTTGAAAACCGATCTCAGAAAGTACTTGACTTTAAAGTAAATGAACTAGCAATTAACTTAGAAAGTAATGGCAGTAATGAAAAGCAGAATGGAAATGAGCATACTAGAATTTATAGTGGTTCGGTATTTGTGACCTACATCTACTTTTGATTCCTCCTCCGTCGTGGTCACCAGCGTCCACTAATGGTGTTTCTTCAATAGGTGAAGACCAACCACCTCTTTATAACGCTTTCTCATTTTCACAGGTTTAGGAGATAACCCTTCCTCTCTTAGAAAGGGAAGAGGAGGACTCTTTTCACTTTTACAATACTTTTAACACTGCAACATTTCAAAATATTGTTCATACCTTCATGCCCTTTCATGTGGAAAAGGGTGGGGTATTTATAGGCCCTAATGGCTTCAGAATTAGAGCAAAAAAGTATCACATCCCTAGATTTCGGGGTACTGACGGTACCACCACCATTATTGGGTGGTACTATCGTATGCAGACTGACATTGGGCGGTACCACTACATGATAGAGCTTCGAAGACTGAGCTCTAGCGATACCACTACTACATCCGCAATCGATGAGTCAAGTGAATTATTATGGAGATAATATTTCACTGAGCCAGAAAAAGTTCTGACAAGTATGACTCACGACCAACTTGATATTGGGCTTAAAGGGTCACACACATATGGTAGGTGTTGCGATGAGTAGAGGTTCGGATATGAAATATCCGCCGGAGCCCCTATCTTATTGGATATCCAATAAGCCTCTAAATTATTAGATCCTATGGATGAGATCCAATAAGAGCCCATGAGAGATTATTGGGTAGAGATTCACTAATCTAAGAGGCTTGGGTAGTTGGATGGAGATCCAATACCCAATAGGGCAGGATCCATTAGGGTTAGGTTGATAAGGGACCTCTATAAATAGGAGGGAACTAGTGGAATGCTATCCATAGTAAAATCTTGGTTATCTAGATAGTTCTCCATAAAGGACTTAGGGGAAGCATCCTATATCTTAAGGATTCAGATCTATAGAGATAGATCCAAGAGGATGCTTGGATTATCCTAATCCAGGTATATATGCATCATTGTCAAAAGATTTGGTATGAAAAATTCTAAGAGAGGTCTCATACCGATGAGATATGAGATATCACTTTCTAGGAGTATGTCCTCAAAGACTCATGAAGAAAGAGCAAACATGGATAGGATACCCTATGCCTTAGTGATAGGGTTTATCATGTATGTCATGCTATGTATCAGGCTTGATATAATGCATGCTCTAAGTGTCACGGGTAGGTATCAGGCGGATCCAACTTAGAGCACTAAAAAATAGTAAAGTATATCCTTAAGTACTTAAGAAGGACTAAAGATCTCTTACTGGTATATGGATGTAGTAGCCTCAGAGTTGAAGACTACACGAACTCGAGTTTCAAATTTGATGTCGATGATAGCAAGTCTAATTTGAGGTATATATTCACCCTTAATGGAGGAGTAATATGCTAGAAGAGTTCCAAGCAAAATAATACTACTGACTCGATTGTTAGGATCAAGAGCGCACTAAGAGAGGGGGGTAAATTAGTGCAGCGGAAAACTTTTGCTATTTAAAAAAAAATTATTTTGATTAAATCTGATTCAATGAGAATAGTTTCAACTCAATCCATTTCGGAAGGAATTTGAACTTGAAACCTTTCGTGAAAGTGGAAGAGAAGACTAAGGTGATTTGCAGCAATGTAAGTTGCACAAATGAAAAGTGTCAGCTTCGTAAAGTCTTTGTATGATTAAAGCCGACCTTAGAAGATGTTTACGTCAAAGCGTATGTAGACATAGTTAAAACACAGTAAGGAGGAGAGGCAGTTTGCTATAAAAGAAAGTTGCTCAAAGTAAATGCAAACTGAATTTTAGAGTGGTTCGATCAACGTGATCTACATCTACTTTCGACTTCCTCCTCCGACGAGGTCACCGGTGTCCACTAGAGACCTTCCTTCAATAGGTGAAGGCCAACTACCTTTTACAGCTTTTCTCCTTTTGTCAGGCTTAGGAGACAACCCTTACAAGTTTCACTCCTCTCTTGAATGATCTCAACACTCAGAAAGGAAGGAGGAGAACTCTAGCACTTTTCAACTCTTTAACACTTCAAAGACTCAAGAATATATCAAGATTTCATTTCTCTTTCATGCAGAAAAGGGTGGGGTATTTACAGACCCCAATGACATTCAAAAATGGAGCCAAGAAGTGTCTCATCCCGGATTTTCGGGGTTCTGGCGATACCATCGCTTGACAGGAGCAGTACCACCACTGGCAGCAATAACTGCCAGTAGTACCACCGCCTAGAATTCCTAGGAGGGCACTGCTTTTCAAGTGGTGCCATCGCTGGCCCAAAATTCAGGGGCCAAATGGGTTGCTCCATTCGGCCCAATTAAGGCCTGTTAAGGGCCCAATTGGCCCCTAATTAAGTTAATGGGATTACCTCCCAATCATAACTTAATCTACACTCTAACTACGACAATTAAGACATAATTACTGCACTTCGTGTTCCGGTGTGTCAATCGCTCTTCTGGCGTACTTCCGGCGAACATCCGACGAACTCTCGGTGATGCTCCAGCGGACTCCCGCCAAGCTACTGGACTTTGCGATGATCTTCTTGGCAAGTTCTGATGAGCTTCTATGGCAAGCTCTGGGATTTCTCGATTAGTTCCCGCAGAACTTCCGATAAATGTCTGGACTTCCGACGAACTTTCGAACTCCCAACGTGATCTTGATCTTGACTCCGGCACAACACCTACTTTATGTCTTACTGCCATCGTAGTTAATCCTGCACACTTTTCTCAACATACAGATTAGATCAAACAAATTATAATTGACTTCATAATCAAAATCCGAGATCATAGAGATAGAATACATTATTGCAGTAGAGGGTGCAAAGGAGGGAGTTTGGATGAAAAAGTTCATCATAGATCTGGAAGTCGTGCCAAGCAATAAGGAGCTAATTCCCTTATATTGTGATAACAACAGGGTAATTGCTCAAGTGAAGAAACCTATGTCTCATAAGAAGTCTAAGCACATTTTGAGGAGGTTCCACCTGATCAGAGAAATCATGACCCGAGGAGATATAGCAGTGGAAAGAATTCCATTTAAAGATAACATCGCAAATCCACTGATAAAGTAATTGTCTCAAATTGTCCTTGAGCATCATAGGGGTATAATGGGGATTAGACACATAGGTGATTGACTTTAGATCAAGTGGGAGATTGCTAGTCATAGGTGCCCTACAAGTCAATCACGTGAGTGATGACACATATGATATTATACGTATTCTTTTTTCTTATTATATTATTTGATTATATATATATATATATATATATATATATATAGTTATGTCCATAGATATGTGCAATGGGAATCAGATCGTGATGAGATCATGATAATTGTTAGGAAAAGAGTCGACACTAAGAGGGGGGGTGAATTAGTGCAGTAGTAAAAACATCGATTCAAAACCTTTCATTTCGATTAAAATGGATTCTGACGAAAATCATTTCGTAAAGATCTTAACTTAAAAGTGTATGCGAGAGTAGTAGTAAAAGCACAGTAAGGAGGAAAGGCAGTTTGCTATAAAAGTAAATTGCTCAAATATAAATACAAATCGAGTTTTATAGTGGTTCGGTCGTCGTGACCTACATCCACTCCTGATTCCTCCTCCATCGAGGCCACCGGCATCTACTATCGATCTTCTTTCAATGGGTGAAGATCAACTATCCTTTTACACCCCTCTTCTCTTTTTCATAGGTTTAGGAGACAACCTTTATAAGCATACACTACTCTCTAAACATAATTCTAAGTTTATACTAGAAGAGGGGATTTCTCAAGAGATTTCTACAGCATTTTCTCACTTTTAAACTCTCTGTGCTTGTGTATGTTAACCAGGGATGAGAGGGGTATTTATAGGCCTCAAGTTGATTCAAACTTGGAGCCTAAAAATTTTTCATCCCGGGTTTCTTGGGTACGGGCGGTACCACTGCTTGTGCTGGGTGGTACCACCGCTAGTGTCAGTCTGACACTGACACTACACTGGATGGTACCACCGCTTGACACAGTCTCAGAGACTATGCCACGATGGTGTCACCTCTTGGGTCACTGTTTGGGCCTTTCATTGGGTCCAACACAGTCCTTACATGGGCCTAACTGGCTTCTAATTGGGTTGGCCCAAATCCAATCCCAATTATGTGCTAACTACGAAATCTAAGACATTTACTAAGCTAAACAAGTCTGTAAGTCTAGTTTCTTCTGGCAAGCTTCCAGCAATCTTCTGACGATCTCTCGGCAATGTTCCAGCGGACTCCTGGTAAGCTCTTGGACTTTATGACGATCTTCTTAGCGAGTTCCGACGAGCTTCTTTGGCAAGCTCTAAGACTTCTTGGTTGGTTCCAGCAGAACTTTTGACGAATGTCTGGACTTCCGACGAACTCTCGAACTCCTAACAAAATCACGTTCTTGACTCCGAGACTTCATTTTGCTTTATGCCTTGCTATCGTAGTTAATCTTGCACATGTAAAACACACTTCGATCTAGACAATTATTACTAAGCATAAATCATGTTGTCCGGCATGTCATTGGTCCATCGACGCTTCATCTGATTTTTCAACGCATCGTCCTCTCTTGTGGCCTATTGCCCAATCGGCCAATTAACCTCCGCAACTCCGAATTCCTTGGTGCAATATCCGCTCTTCTTGGCCCGATGCCCGAATTCATGGCTCGAAGCCTTCTGTCGATACGTCGATCGTTCCTCTGGCTCGACGTCCAATCTTCTGACATGTTTTCCTCCGGCCCAACATGATTCTTCCTGCTTTAATTGTCTCATCCTGATCGAAGCATCCTACGTCACTCAAAACGTATATCAAATCATAAACACTTATTAATTGGTTTCATCATCAAAATATGAGATTAAAAAATCTCTCCTTTTTTTGATGATGACAACCAATTGATGACAGAGTTAATCTTAACTCCCGGAGTTTAAATAAACTCCCCCCATTAATATACCATATTGATAGAACTTTGAGCTCAAGCTGAATTCAAATCATTGCAAATTTCATCAAGAATATTTGCAACACGTCTTCATACATAACATGATCATACTTCTCCCCCTTTGTCATTAACAAAAAGGAGAAGTGCAACTTTCAAGTGTTTGAGAAATAATTTCAACTCATTGCATAATAAACATTAATCTACAATTTTATCATCATGTAAGCTAGCAAAATTAGAAATGTGCAAGTTTAGCATGTTTGCTTTTCTTGAGATAGGTAAGATAGCACTTCTTGGTGATGTTTAAGAAAGCAAGTTCTACATTATGCAAGCTAGTGAATCTTACAATATTTTAGAACATGCAAGCTAGTACTTTTGCTTGAGATCGCAAGATAGCATTTCTTGCTTTTGAGATGAGCAAACTTTTTGCTTCTTCTTCCATATATTATCAAGCAAGCTAGCATGTTTTTACATCTTCTTGACTTATACAAGCTAACAAGTTTGCCTCTTTTTATGATGTGCACGCTAGAAATTCTTTCTCCCCCTTTGTCATTGTCAAAAAGAGGGGAATAACAAAACAATGGTGCAATTTATCAATTTTCAAATTATGACAAAAATAAAGTGTCATTCTTATTTCAATATGTCATAATTGAGATAAACCTTGAATTTAAATTTAATTCAAGTCAATGCAATTTTAATCATGATTCTCATACATGATATGCAATACATCAAAAACATCATCATAATAAAATAATAAGTATTGCATGCATCATTTTAGAGTAAGCTAGCAATTTTGCTTCCTAGCAAGTTTTTCTCCTTGCAATTTGTGAGCTAGCAAATTTTACACATATGAAAGTTGGCAAGATTTTTGCATCTTTTGAGATGAGCAAGCTTTTTGCTTCTTCTTGAAGTATGCAAGCTAGCTAGCAAGTTAGCAAAATTTGCTCCCCCTATGTTATTGTCAAATAGAAGGGAAGAATACAATGTTGTAATTCTTTTCCCTTTTTATCAATCTTCACATCATGACAAAGGTAAAGTATCAACCTTATTTCAATATATTTGTGCATCATTATAATTTCAATTTACAACATGCAAAATTTTAAAACTTTACATATCATCCTTACTCTATGCATGACACAAAAATAAATTAATCATTATATCATACATGATACTCATAAGCTAACAAATTCTATATCATTTCAGAGCATCAAAACAATATCATGAGTATTTCATGCATTCATATCATCACATGAAGAATATCAAGAAGAACTTGGTGATAAAATATACTTCATGAATACAAGAAATTTTAAATAATAAAATTCAAGTCATAAACTTTAAAAGATGTCACATAGCATATCATGGTTTATTGGAATATGTCTTCTTTTTAGTGAATAGTAAAAAGAATAGTAGGAGAACAAAATCACAATTCATGCATATCAATAGATATGATTCCCTTTGACAAATCTCATTTTTAGTAAATAAACAAAAGAGACATTGGAGTTTAAAAACAAGATCTTAATTCATAGAAAAATTTCAAGTATCAATATCAAGAATTCAAGATCATGATTTGAATAAAACCCATTAAATTCAAATCATTTTCATAATCCATGAGATTCACAAAAGCATAATAAACATGGATTTATTAATCTTTTTATCAAAAAATCAATAAGATAGAGATGTTTCATTTTAAGTTATTGGTTTCATACAAGTATGCATTTATCTTTTTATTGCAAATAGAAACATGGATTAACTTTTAGAATTGAAAAATAAATTTCATCATGAAAACCAAAAAAAATATAACACATTAAACATAAAGTTTCTTCAAACAAGAGATTTGATTCATCATTTTAATTCCAATAATAATTCAATTTTCTTTTTATGTGTTTCATTTTATATGATTGATTTCATATAAACATGCTCAAGTTTTTTATATGAAAGCCATCCATCTTGTTTAAAACCGTAAAAGTAACTTTCATTGCGATAAAGATCAATAAGCCATGAATCACAAAAATCAACATGCATTATTTCTAAATCATCAAGCATAATACTTACATTATAAGCATTCCTTTGTCATTTATGCCAAATCAAAACATGCATCAATTTTAAAACCAAAAAAGTAACTTTTATTACGATACAAACCGATAAGCCATGAATCAAAAAAATCATTATGCATAATTTTGAAATATAAATTTATTAAGCATGATCATTATGCATAAAATAAAATCATCAATTATGGTATCAAAACATTTAATATTTTCATTACATTATTAAACATGCAATTTTCATAATCATTTTCAAAATTACTAGTATGATCCTAATTTTTTACATTTTCATTATATTATTAAACATGCAATTTTCAAGAAAAATAAATTTTCTAAACTAAATTAACAATAACTCATGAAAAGCGTTATGTAATTTCAAAGTAAACTAAGGGCATTTTGATTACCTCATCATCGAAAGTCGCTAAGGCATAGTTTGCCACCTCGCCTTTGTTGATTTTTTCCTCGTCGGAGCTCGATTCATCCCAAAGTGCTTCCCTCTTCTTGCATTCATAGCAAGTAGTTGCGTTCTTTTTGTTCTTTAATTTTTGTTTCATGAACTTTTTAAATTTCATAGTGAGGAGTTCAAGTTCAAAACCCGAAAAACTTTTACCAAGTGCTTTTAAACCATTGATGAAATCCGTAAAATTGGTGTACATATCTCCAATGGTTTCGTTTGGTTTCATATGAAAAAGTTCAAAATCATGTATCAAAAAGTTGCTTTTTGAATTTTTAACTTTGTTAGTGCCTTAATGTGTAATTTCAAGAGTATGCCAAATGTCAAAAGTCGTTTCACAAGTAGAAACTTGATTAAATTCAGTTTTATCCAAAGCGCAAAATAGAGCGTTCATAGCTCTAGCATTTAAGGAAAAAGTCTTCTTCTCCAAATCATTCCAATGGTTCATTGGAAGAGAAGACCTTTGAAAATCACTTTCAATAATATTCCATAAATTCAAATCCAACGAAAGCAAGAAAACTCTCGTTCAAGTTTTCCAATATGTATAGTCCGTCCCATTAAACAAGGAAGGACGAATGAGAGAGTGACCCTCTTGAAAGCCGAAAAGAGTCATTTCTCTTGGGTGTTAAACTAAATGAGAAACAAACCTGGCTCTGATACTAATTGTTAGGAAAAGAGTCGGTGCTAAGAGGGGGGGGGGGGGGGGAGGGTGTGTGAATTAGTGTAGCGGTAAAACCATCGGTTCAAAACCTTTCATTTCAATTAAAACTGATTCCGACGAAAATCATTTTGTAAAGATTTTAACTTGAAAGCGTATGCGAGCGTAGGAGTAGTAAAAGCACAGTAAGGAGGAAAGGCAGTTTGCTATAAAAGTAAATTGCTTAAATATAAATGTAAATCGAGTTTTATAGTGGTTCGGTCGTCGTGACCTACATCTACTCTCGATTCCTCCTCTGTCGAGGCTACCGGCATCCACTATCGATCTTCTTTCAATGGGCAAAGATCAACTACCCTTTTACATCCCTCTTCTCATTTTCAGAGATTTAGGAGACAACCTTTACAAGCACACACTCCTCTCTAAACAGAATTCTAAGTTTATGCTAAAGGAGGGGATTTCTCAAGAGATTTCTATAGCGTTTTCTCACATTTAAACTCTCTATGCTTGTGTCTGTTAACCAGGGATGAGAGGGGTATTTATAGACCTCAAGTTGATTCAAACTTGGAGCCTAAAAATTTTCTATCTTGCGTTTCCTGGGTATGGGTGGTACCACCGCTTGTGCTAGGCGATACTACCGCTTGTGTCAGTCTGACACTGACACTACACTGGGCGGTACCACCACCCAGTCTGGCGGTACTATCGCCTAGCACCCTACCAATGGGCGGTACCACCACTTGGGAGGTTGTGCTAGGCGGTACCACCGCTTGACACAGTCTCGGAGACTGTGTCACGACGGTGTCACCTCTTAGGTCACTGTTTGGGCCTTTCATTGGGCCCAACACAATCCTTACATGGGCCCAACTGACCCCTAATTGGGTTGGCCCAAATCCAATCCCAATTATGTGCTAACTACGAAATCTAAGACATTTACTAAGCTAAATAAGTTCGTAAGTCTAGTTTCTTCCGGCGAGCTTCCGACAAACTTCCGACAATCTCTTGGCAATATTCTAGCGGACTCTCAGCAAGCTCCTGGACTTCACGATGATCTTCTTGGCAAGTTCTGATGTGCTTCTTTGGCAAGCTCCAAGACTTCTCGGTTGGTTCCGGTAGAACTTTCGATGAACGTTCGGACTTCCGATGAACTCTCGAACTCCCAACGAAATCGCATTCTTAACTCTGAGACTTCATTTGGCTTTATGTCTTGCTATCATAGTTAATCCTACACATGTAAAACACACTTTGATCTAGACAATTATTACTAAACATGAATCATGTTGTCCGACATGTCATTGGTCCATCGATGCTTCGTCCGATTCTTCGGCGCATCGTCCTCTCTTGCGGCCTATTGCCCAATCAGCCAGTTGACCTCCACAACTTTGATTTCCTTGGCATAGTATTTTCTCTTCTTGGTCCGATGCCTAAATCCATGGCCCGAAGCCTTCTATTGATATGTCGACCGTTCCTCCGGCTCGACGTCCAATCTTCTGACATGTTTTCCTCTGGCCCAACATGATTCTTCCTGCTTTAATTGTCTCATCCTAATCGAAGTATCCTGCATCACTCAAAACACATATCAAATCATAAATACTTATCAATTGGTTTCATCATCAAAATATGAGATTCAACAATAATGAGACCGATTCACCTTTAAACATAGATCCTGAATAATCCTTGTCATAGGTTACTCGAAAGGGACATCAAGATCACCGAACAGACTTTTGTGCTGTATACCAATCCATATGATGGAGGCAACTGGTCTTATAGCTGGTTGTGTGAGGACACTAGGGCTACAGTGCAGGTGCTCATTGGAGAATGAGTTCACTGATTAATCTGCTCACAGAATGCTGGATGGTTAATGATATCTCATTGTTAGACTGCGATTCTGTTGACCCAATAGTGTACCTAGTCCTTAGACTTGAGACACCAAGGATATCCTGCATGAGTACTCCATTCTTTGATACAGACTTATAGGCTTGAAAGTTTCAGATCTAGTACAACCGATCATTGGGAGTAGCACCTAATCTTACGGTGACTATTGAGTGTTGATAGAGGATCATCCATTCTTGGTGTCATGAGAGGAATATCCCATGTGTTCTTGCTTAGACAAATCCCTATCCAAGGTTATTCGGATTGAGAGAGAGTTTTTTGGGAGAATCTGATTAGAGCAAGACTCAAATACAAACTATATGAGTTTGATAGCATCATGCTCGGTATATAGTTTCTGGGATATTAGATGGATGAGGGACCATAAATAGATGGTAACTAAGGACAGACATGTCTAATAGATTGGATTCCCCTGTATCATTTGAGGATTGCGGTGTTGTGGCCTAGTACGTCTATAGTCGATGAGTCGAGTGAATTATTATGGAGATAATAATTCATTAAGCTAAAAGGAGTTCTGATAGGTATGACTCACGGCCAGCTCGATATTGGGCCTAGAGGGTCACACATATATGGTAGGTATTACGACGAGTAGAGGTTCAGATATGAGATATCCATTGGAGCCCCTATCTTATTGGATATCCAATAAGCTCTTGAATTATTAGATTCTATGGATGAGATCCAATAAGAGCCATAAGAGATTATTGGATAGAGATCCACTAATCTAAGAGGCTTGGGTAGTTGGATGGAGATCAAATACCCAATAGGGCAAGATCCATTAGGGTTAAGTTGATAGGGGCTTTTGTAAATAGGAGGGAACCAAACACTCATTGGCCAAAGTCTTCTTGGTTGTCACATCCTATTCTTCTTTCTCCTTCTCCTTCTCAGATAGTAGGTGTGGAGATTTGGGTAGTGATTCGAGGAGCATCATCGTAGTCCTACTGTATGGATCACTGCTTGAGAGGAGGATGCTTGACCTCCTTCATCCTCTCCTATAGATTTGTAGGGAGTCAGTGATATACGATCTCCCTACGTAATACAACTATCTCACATGTGGTTTTCAGTTTCATGAATTTGCTCACCAATCTTCGCATGACGACGAACACTTATTTGGAAAATTTGGAGATTTTTATCTTCTATTCTTCTGCTACTCATGTGATGTCGGCCCCTAGATTTCCCTACAATATTTATATTTGCATGCAATGTAGATATATATTAAATATGTATGTGTGTGACACGTCATAGGAGATTGAATCAAAATCTATTATTTTAATAATATTAAGTTAGTAAATGTGAGGTAATTAGATTGACCCATGTGGCCTTCTATTATTATAGGGAGAAATTGATTTTCGACGTAGATTGAGTTGGTCGAGTCCCTCGAGGCTCACCTATATCGCGATTCGATATCTTGCCTATGACATAGAGATGTTACTCATGACCTGAGGACGTGATATGCTTGGTCGAGTCCCTCGAGGGCATATCATTGAATCAGACTCATATTATAGTGATGGTGATGACTTAACTGAATATTATGATTGGTCGAGTCCCTCAAGACCATGGTGGTTCGTAGGTCGAATAGGATGGGAATCACAAAGAGTTATGATCAATAATAGCTGCTTGCCTTTTCGGGCTTAGCGTGATTAGTCGAGTCCCTCAAGGTTACGTTAAGACATTGATTGAATCCTGATCCATACTAGAGATCCACCAAGGGTCTTCGAATCACATACCGAAGGGAGTTGTGTGTTTCACAAGAAAATAACGGGGGTAAGTTAAGATAAAAGTCCTTATCTTGATTGTTTACTTTTTACAAAATCTGCATGTTGTTTATTTCGGCTACATATTTATTTTAAAAAAATATCGCTTTTAAATCCCTTACGTGACATACTTGATATTAATCACCTCACTGGTCCAAATTATACAGATTGACTCTGCAACTTAAGAACCATTCTTACAGTGGAGAAGATCGTGTATGTCATTGATATAGTGATGCCTACACCCAAGGAAGGGGTAAGCTAGGATGAGATTACTCATCACGTGAAGTGCATTGATAACACCACTTTGCTCAGTGTTATATGTTGGGTTCCATGACTCTCGAGTTACAGAGACAACATGAAAAGATAGATAACATATCTATTCTCTTACATCTCCGTAAATTGTTTAATGAATAGGGAAGGACTCAGCGATATGAGATATCTAAAAGTCTCTTTAGTGCTAGGATGATTGAGGGGATATCGATTCAGAACCATATCTTTAAGATGATTGAGTGCATAGAGAAACTCATGGGTCTAGGAATGGTCCTAGAGAATAACCTGTGTGCGGATCTTATGCTTCAGTCCATACCAGATTCCTTTTCACAATTCATCATGAATTTTAAAATAAACAAGCTTGAGGTGACTCTCCCTAAGCTCCTCAATATTTTGAGGGAGGCTAAGAGTATCATCAAGAAAGAGAAGCTAGTTCCTTATACTAGTGAGACCAGAAAGAAAAGGAAGGTAGAGAAGTCCCTTAAGAAGAGTAAGGGCAAATGAGGTAAAGCAAAGGTTGCCAAGAAGGGCTCAACAAAGGACAGAGGCAAGTACTTCTACAATGACAAAGACAAGCACTAGAAGAGGAACTACAAAGAGTACATTATAGAGAAGACAAAACAAAAGCTTGGAGAAACTTCAGGTACATTCATGATTAGTCTCCATTTATCAAATTCTTATAATAACACATGGGTATTAGATACCAACAGTGCTTATCACATCTACAATTCATTACAAGTTCTGGTAAAACATAGGAAATTGGCAAAAGGCAAGATGGACTTCAAGATGGGTAATGGAATAAAAGTTGCTATAGTGGCTATTGAAGATGTCACTATACATTTGCTTGATGGAACTACTATTGCATTAGATGCATGTTATTTTGTTTCTTCTATTATCAAAAATATTATTTTCATTTCATGATAATTAATTGATATAAATTAGTTTTAGAAAACAATGGTTGTTCAGTAATATTGGATAATAAGATTATCATTAGAGGAACATTATATAATGATTTATTTATACTAGACACTACTCCACATATCATGAATGTAAGTGTGTCCAAGAGGAAACAAGATAAAGTGAATAGTACATACCTATGGCATTGTAGGATAGGTCATATCCATGAGAGAAGGCTTCAAAAGTTGCTAAAGGATTGATACTTAGATCCATTTGACTATGAGTCATATGTAACTTGTAAATCTTGCCTTTATGGAAAACTAACTCTCAATTTAGTGGAATTGGAGAGAGAGCCACTGAGTTATTGGAACTCATACATAGCGTTGTATGCGGTCCCATATCAACCCAGGCTATAGGTGATTATTCCTACTTCATTACTTTCAATGACAATTTCTCTAGGTACGGACATGTATACTTGATGAAGTACAAGTCTGAAGCCTTCGAAAAATTTAGGAAGTATAAGAATAAAGTAGAGAACCAGATTGGAAATAGTATCAAAACTCTTCAATTAGATCGAGGAGGTAAATACTTGAGTATAGAGTTTACCTAGTTCCTCAAGGGCTATAGGATTCTATCACAATGGACACATCCTTATATACCTTAGCTCAATGGTGTATTTAAAAGGAGGAATCACACACTATTAGACATGGAGCGGTCCTTGATGAGCTTCACCGACCTACTCATCTCATTCTGGGGATATGCCCTAGAGTCCATAGATTATCTTTTGAATAGAGTTTCAACTAAGCCGGTAGTGTCTACACCATATAAGATATGAAAAGGGAAGAAGTTTGATCTTAAGGTTGTTAAGATTTAGGACTGTCATGCCCACATTAAGAGACACAATCTCGATAAGTTGGAATCTAGGATGGAACAATGTAAGTTCGTGAGATACCCCAAGGAAACTTGTGAATATTATTTCTATCATCCCGAGGACCAAAAGGTCTTTATAGCCAAGAGGACAGTATTCCTTGAGAAAGAATGCATTCTTGGTGGAGACAGTAAGAGCATGATAGAATTAAGTAAGGTTGGAGAACCTAGCTCAAGCATCATTCCACAGTCCAAGTCTGTTTATGTACATAGCACACAAGTTCTGACTTTACATAAGTCCGGTTGAGTACCTCATTCTCCTAAGAGATATGTGGGATATATCAAAGGAGAGGATGTCAAAGATATTAATCCTCAGACCTACGAGAAAGTATTATGAGTATAGACTCCGAAAATGATAAAAAGCCATGAATTTTGATATGGATTCCATATACTCCAATGAGGTTTGGAACCTAGTTGATGCACCTGAGTATATCATACCCATTGGTTGCAAATGAATCTTCAAGAAGAAGATCGAAATAGATGGAAAGGTAGAGACCTATAAAGCAAGGCTAGTGGTTAAGGGGTATCGTCAAAGACAAGGTGTTGACTATGACGAAACCTTCTCACCCCTAGTCATGCTAAAATCCATTCGAATTCTATTGACTATTGCAGCACACTATGATTATGAGATCTAGTAGATGGATGTAAAAGTCGTGTTCCTCAATAGCAACCTCGAGGAGGAGGTGTGAAATATAGCCTGAGGGATTTATGTTTAAAGAAAGTCTAGATAAGGTGTATAGATTGCTTAGGTCCATCTATGGACTAAAGCAAGCTTTCAGATGTTGTAACAAAAGATTTAATGAGGTGATCAGATTTTATGATTTCGTTAAGAACAAAGATGAGTCTTGTATGTACAGGAAGGTAAATGAGAGTGCTATCACTTTCTTGGTGTTATATGTGGATGATATCTTGATCATTGGGAATGATGTAAGAATACTCTCCATAGTAAAGACTTGATTATCTAGATATTTCTCTATAAAGGACTTAGGAGAAGTATCCTATATCATAGGGATTCAGATTTATATAGATAGATCCAAGAGGATGCTTAGATTATCTAAGTCTAGGTACATAGATACTATTGTCAAAAGGTTTGGCATGAAAAATTTCAAGAAAGATCATATCGATGAGACATATGATATCGCTTTGTAGGAGGATATCCCTAAAGACTCATGTAAAAAGGGCAGACATGGATAGGATACCTTATACCTTAGCGATAAGGTATATCATGTATGCTATGCTATGTACCAGGCATGATATATATAGTATATGCTCTAAGTATCATAAGTAGGTATTAGGTAGATCCTGGCCAAATACTGGTCATATGTTACTTGAGAAAGACATCGAGATAACTGGACAGACTGGTGTGCTGTATATCCGTTCATATGATAGAGGCAGTTGGTCTCATAGCTGCTCGTGTGGGGACACTAAGGATACAGTGCAGGTGCTCATTGGAGAATAGTTTACTGATTGATTCACTCACGGAATACTGATTGATGATGCCTTATTGTCATATAACGATTTCGTAGTCTTAGTAGTGTATCTGATCCTAAGACTTGAGACACCAAGGATGCCTTGTATGAGTACTCCACTCTTTGATACCAGAATAATAGGATTGGAAGTTTCAAATCTAGTATAGCCGATTATTGGGAGTGACAACTAATCTTAGGAGGGCTATTGAGTGTCGATAGAGGATCATCCGCTCTCAGTATCATGAGAGAAATATCCTATATATTCTTGCTCAAACAAATCCTTGGCCAATGTCATTTGGATTGAAAGAGAACTCTGGGAGAATTTGATTAGAGCAAGACTCAAAAAGAAACCGTATATGGTCTCTAGGATATTAGATGGATGAGGGACTATAGGTACATGGTAATTGAAGACAGATAGGTCCAAATTATTATGGAGATAGTAATTCATTGAGCTAGAAGAAGTTCTGATAGATATGACTCATGACCAGCTCGATATTGGGCCTAGAGAGTCACATAGATATGGTAGGTATTGCGACGAGTAGAGGTTCAGATATAAGATATTCGCTAGAGCCCCTATCTTATTGGATATTCAATAAGCTCTTGAATTATTGGATCCTATGAATGAGATCAAATAAGAGCTAATAAGAGATAATTGGGTAGAGACCCACTAATCTAAGAGGCTTGGGTAATTGGATGGAGATCAAATACCCAATAGGGCAGGATCCATCAGGGTTAACTAGGGGCCTCTATAAATAGGAGGGAACTAAAGGCCCATAGGTAGGGGCTTCTTAGTAGCCACCTTCTATTCTCCTCTCCCCTTCTCCTCCTTAGATAGCAGACATGGAGATCTGAGAAGCGTTGTTGTAACCCTGCTATGTGGATCACCACTAGAGAGGAGGACGCTTGACCTCCTTCATCCACTCCTATAGATCTATAGGGATTTAGGGTATACGATCTCCCTAGATAACATAACTATCTCATATATGGTTTTCTATTTCATGAGTTTTGCACACAAATCTATGCACAATGATGAACATATATTGGGAAATTTAGATTTTTTGTTTTATGTTCTTCCGTTGCGCATGTGATGTCACCCCTAGATTTCCCAACAGGAACTACCATTAACTTGGAAAAGTCAAGAGCATACTTTTCCAAGCAGTTAGGCGGTGATACCGCTAGGTCAAGCAATAGTACCGCCTAGACACAATCTCTCAAACTGTGTTAGGTGGTAGTACCGCTCAGTATTAAGTAATGGTACTATTGAATCTTAGATTTTGATGATGAAATCAATTGATAAATTATTGATCTAATTCATATGTTGAGAAGAGTGTTGCAAGATTAACTATAATAATAAATAAGGTCTAAAGTAAATATTGGGCCTAGAGAGTCACATAGATATGGTAGGTATTGCGACGAGTAGAGGTTCAGATATAAGATATTCGCTAGAGCCCCTATCTTATTGGATATTCAATAAGCTCTTGAATTATTGGATCCTATGAATGAGATCAAATAAGAGCTAATAAGAGATAATTGGGTAGAGACCCACTAATCTAAGAGGCTTGGGTAATTGGATGGAGATCAAATACCCAATAGGGCAGGATCCATCA
This sequence comes from Musa balbisiana, assembly GCA_004837865.1. NCBI lineage: Eukaryota > Viridiplantae > Streptophyta > Magnoliopsida > Zingiberales > Musaceae > Musa > Musa balbisiana. The sequence goes on along the minus strand of CM017192.1, from coordinate 27,155,839 downwards.
GGGTTAACTAGGGGCCTCTATAAATAGGAGGGAACTAAAGGCCCATAGGTAGGGGCTTCTTAGTAGCCACCTTCTATTCTCCTCTCCCCTTCTCCTCCTTAGATAGCAGACATGGAGATCTGAGAAGCGTTGTTGTAACCCTGCTATGTGGATCACCACTAGAGAGGAGGACGCTTGACCTCCTTCATCCACTCCTATAGATCTATAGGGATTTAGGGTATACGATCTCCCTAGATAACATAACTATCTCATATATGGTTTTCTATTTCATGAGTTTTGCACACAAATCTATGCACAATGATGAACATATATTGGGAAATTTAGATTTTTTGTTTTATGTTCTTCCGTTGCGCATGTGATGTCACCCCTAGATTTCCCAACAGGAACTACCATTAACTTGGAAAAGTCAAGAGCATACTTTTCCAAGCAGTTAGGCGGTGATACCGCTAGGTCAAGCAATAGTACCGCCTAGACACAATCTCTCAAACTGTGTTAGGTGGTAGTACCGCTCAGTATTAAGTAATGGTACTATTGAATCTTAGATTTTGATGATGAAATCAATTGATAAATTATTGATCTAATTCATATGTTGAGAAGAGTGTTGCAAGATTAACTATAATAATAAATAAGGTCTAAAGTAAATATTGGGCTAGAGTAAAAGATCAGGAGCTCATCAAGAGTTCGTCGGGAGCTCGCTAAGAGTTCGTCGGGAGTTCGCTGAGAGTTCGTCAGGAGTTCACCAAGAATTCATTGGGGGTTCACCAAAAGCTTGTCGAGAGTTCATTGGAAGTTCGTCGAGACATCGTCGAAAGAACAATTAATATACCGAATAAAGATTGCTTAGTTAATGCCTTAATTGTTGTAGTTAGAACTTAGATTGAGTTAGGATTGAGAGGTAATCCCACTAACTCACTTAGGGGCCAACTGGGCCGAAAATAGGGCAGAATTGGGCTAGATGGATGGCCCACTTGGCTAGTTGGAGCCATGCCAGGCGGTGGCACGGCCTAAGGTGGTATTGTTGGCAATTAATGCTATTAGGTGGTGGTACCACCCTGTCAAGCAATGGTACAGCCAAAGCCTAGTCTCCAAGGCTCTGTCAAGTGGTAGTACCACCAGACTGGGCGATGGTACCGCCCAGTTTCATAGCGTCAGGCGATGGTACTGCCCAATACTAACGATGGTACTACCAGTGCATCGGAAACCCGGGATGAGACACTTTTTGTATCCAATTTTGAAGCCATTGGGACCTATAAATACCTCACTCTTTTCTACATGAGGTAGCAACAAAAGTATAAACAAAATCTTGAAGTGTTGGGGTGTGAAAGTGTTGTAAAAGTGCTAAGTGTCATCCTCCTCCTTTTCTAAGTCTTGTGATCATTCAATTGAGGTGTGAGATTTGTAAGGGTTGCCTCCTAAACCCGAAAAAGGAGAAAGTGTTGTAAGAAGGTGGTTACAACAATTGTACCATTAGTGGACACCGGTGACCTCGATGGAGGAGGAATCAGAAGTAGACGTAGGTTACAACAACTATACCACTATAAATTTGGTGTGTTCTTTCTTTACTACTTACTTTCATTACTTAGCTACACTCTGCATTATCCATTTACTTTAAGTTGACATCTTCTTGATACAATTTCTTCATTATGTCATATTGATCCTAACAATTAATATCAGAGCAATGTTACTCTCAATTTGGTTTAAAACCCAAGAGGGATAGCTTTTGTTGGCAATCATGAGGGTCATTCTATCACATGTTCTCCCATGTTCAATGGAACGCATTACACATATTAGAAAACTAGAATGAGGATTTTCTTGATTTATATGAATTTTAAGTTATAGAATATCGTTAAAAACGGATTTCAAAAGTGTTCTCTTCTAATGACCGATTGGAATGATTTGGAGAAGAAGACTTTCTCTTTGAACGACAAAGAATGCTTTATTTTGTACTTTAGATAAAAATGAATTCAATTAAGTTTCTATTTACGAAATGTTTATGATATTTGTCATACACTTGAAATCACACACGAAGGCATGGGTTAAGGAGTTAAAAATCAATCTTTTGGTTCATAATTATGAATTGTTTCATATGAAACCAAGCGAGACCATTGGAGACATGTACACCCGGTTTACGGATATATTCAATCGTCTAAACGCACTTGGTAAAAGTTTTCTTAATTTTAAACTTGTTAATAAGACATTAAGATCTCTTCCAAGGAGTTGAGATCCTAAAGTAGTTGTAATTCAAGAAGCTAAGGACTTGAACAACTTTCCGCTCAAAGAACTTATCAAGTCTTTGATGACCTACAAAATGACATGCAATGCACATGAAGAACTTGAGAACAACTTTCCAAAAAACAATAAGGATTTGACACTTAGAACTCAAGAAGACCAATTGAGAGAAAACTCAAGTGATGATGATGATGATGACGACGACTTGGCACTTCTAACAAGAAAATTTAAAAAATTCATAAAAAGGAACAAAACTAAACATGACATTAAAAATAAAAATAAACTTAAAAAAGATCAAATAATTTACTATGAATGCAAGAAGCTAGGGCACTTCAAAAGTAAATGTCCCCAAGTGAAGAAGAAGCAACCGAATAAAAAGAAATCGTTAAAAGCTACTTGGGACGATTCAAGCGCATCTAAAAACAAGAGGCCAACTAACAAAGAAATTGCTAACTACGCTTTAATGGTGCTTGGCGACGAGGTAAGTAACTCAATCGAAGCCCATTTATCCTTTGATGAATTATTGAATGCTTTTCATGATTTATTTGTTTAATGTAAATTAGTCAGTAAAAAGTATAATTATTAAAAAAGGAACATGCCTCTCTTATTAGTGAATTCAATAGATTAAATATTAAGTATAATAATGAGATATTGCCTCATTGTACAAAATGTGAAGAATTAGAGACGCTTAACAAGGAAAATTTACTACTACATGAAACCTTAGAAAAATTTGAAATAGGAAGCAAATCCTTAATCATGATCCTTGCAAAAAGGGATCATGTTAGAAGAGATGGAATTGGCTTTGTAAGTAACACTCACCATAAGCCAACCATCTTTGTTAAAGGCCCAACTTTGCATATTTCACCCCGAAACAAATACAACTTTTGTTGTAAATTTGGATATTATGCTCATAAATGTCTATTTAAGAGATATAGTCCACATAAGCTAATTTGGATCCCCAAAGAAATCATAAATAACTCAATGCAAAATGATAAATTAGGTATATCGATTAATGAGGCACCCAAAATCAGATGGGTACCTAAAAGAAAACCCCCTTTCTTATAGATATATTTACAATCACAAGCTAGGTGCAAGAGATGGTACCTTGATAATGGATACTCAAGGCACGTGACTAAAGATCCAACTCAATTCTTTAAGCTCACTAGCCAACACGAAGGGTTTGTTATCTTCGGAGACAACAACAGAGGTAAAATCATTGGTAAAGGAACCATAGGTAACAAATTGAACCTCTTGATAAAGATGTGTTATTACTATATGGTTTAAAGCATAATCTTCTATGCATTAGTCAATTATATGATAGAGGATATATTATAAAATTTGAATCTAATGCTTGCATTGTTGAAAGACCACACAAAAATGCAACTATAATTGCTTTAAAATATAATAACGTGTATACTATTGACATTGACGATTTTTGTAATGAAATATGATTTTCGGCTTTAAGCAATAATGCTTGGCTTGCATAGGAGGTTAGGTCATGCTAGCATGAAACTAATCTCCCATATCTCATCTAGAGAACTTGTAAGAGGAATCCCTAGCATCAAGTTTGTCTTTAGTGTATGATGCATGTCAACTAGAAAAATAAATAAAAGGTAGTTTCAAGTCAAAGAATCAAATAAGCACCTCTAGACCGTTGTAATTGATTCATATGGATTTATTTGGACCAATTGATACAACAAGCCTAGGAGGTAGCAAATACGCCTTTGTAATTGTTGATAATTATAGTAGATACACTTGGACATACTTCTTGACACACAAAAGTAATTGTTTTAAGTATTTTTTTAAAGTTTATAAACTTGTTCAAAATGAAAAGGTTTTATGATTGCATCTATACGTAGTGATCATGATGGTGAGTTTCAAAACTATAATTTCCAAAACTTTTGTGAATCAAATGTGTACAATCATAATTTTTCTACTTTAAGAAACCCACAACAAAATTGAGTAGTTAAAAGAAAAAATAAGAGCTTACAAGAAATGATAAGAACCATGTTAAACGAACATAGCTTACCCAAATATTTTTGAGTCGAAGCCATTAACATGACATACTATGTTATGAATAGGGTTCTAGTAAGACCATTACTTTCCAAAACTCCTTATGAATTATGGAATAACAAAAAACCTAATGTTTTATATTTTAAATTTTTTTGTTATAAATGTTTTATTTTAAACGAAAAAGATGCCTTAAAAAAATTTGATGTAAAATCTGATGAAGGCATTTTTCTTAGGTATTCTTCTACCTCTAAAGCATTTCATGTGTTTAATAAAAGAACTTTAATCATGGAAGAATCTATTTATATTATTTTCAATGAGATTTCTGAATTTAAGAAAAATTATTTGAATAATAATTTTGATTTTAATGCTTTAAATTTGAATGAAACCTCTCCTCCTACTAGCAACTTGGATTCTTCTAAAAAATCCTTACTCATCCTAAAGAGTTAATCATTGAAGACACATCAAAATGTGTTCAAACTCATTCTTCTTTTAAATTTTTTTATGTGAATGTAGCATTTTTATCTCAAATTAAACATAAATGTATTGACTAGGCCCTAAAAAATGATTCATGGGTTATTGTAATGCATAAGAAATTAAATTAATTTGAGAGAAATAAGATATGGAAGCATATTCCTAGACCTAGTGATCAATTGGTAATTAGTACTAAATGGGTTTTTAGAAACAAGCAAGATGAACTTGATATCGTGGTTAGAAATAAGGCTAGATTAGTGGCTAAAGATTTTAACTAAGAAAAAGGTATTGATTATGAAGAAACCTTTGCTCTTGTGACTAGATTTGGAGCAATAAGGATTCTTCTTGCCTATGCTAGTTGTAATAATTTTAAATTATTTCAAATGGATATTAAAAGTGATTTTCTTAATGGTTTTATTTCCAAAGAAGTTTATGTTAAACAACCTCTTGGATTTGAGAATACTAACTTTCCAAATCATGTGTTTAAGTTGACTAAGGCTCTCTATGGATTAAAACAAGTGCCTAGGGCTTAGTATGAGATGCTTATTTCTTTCCTTATTTAAAATAATTTTATGAAAGGCAATGTCAATACTACATTGTTTATTAAATATTTTAAAAATAATTTTTTCATTATCCAAATTTATGTTGATGATATCATTTTTGGTTCTTCAAGTGAATCTTTGTATGAATCATTTGTCAAAAGTATGAGTCAAGAGTTTGAAATGAGCTTAATGAGCGAATTAAATTTTTTCTTATGATTACAAATTAAATAACTAAGTGATAGAATTTTTATTAGTCAAACTAAGTATGGTTTAGATCTATTGAAATGATTTAATAGGGATAGTACTAAAGCTATTAATACACCAATGAGCACTTCTACAAAATTAGATATGGACACTAATAGAGAATGTTTTGATCAAAAGACTTATAGGGGTATGATATGTAGTTTATTATACCTCATAGCAACTAGACCCGATATCATGTTAGTGTTGGACTATATAGATTTCAATCTAATCCCAAGCAATCTCACTTAAAAGTTGTTAAAAGAAATTTTAGATATCTAAAAGGAATTTCTAATATAGGACTATGGTATTCAAATTCTAAAAATTTTGAGTTACTTGCTTATGCCGATGCTGATTTTGCTAGTTGTCAAATAGATAGAAAAAACATATCAAGAACATGTCAACTCTCAAGTCATGCACTTGTCTCTTGGTCTTCCAAGAAACAAAACTCGGTTGCATTATCTACAATCGAAGCTGAGTATATAACAATAGGTGTATGTTGTGCACAAGTTATCTGGATGAAAAACACTTTAGAAGATCATGGAATTCACTTGAAAAACATACCTATAAAATGTGATAACACTAGTGCAATATATTTAATAAAAAATCTCATTCAGCTCTCTAGAACTAAACATATTGATATTAGACATCATTTTATAAAAGATCATATTAACAACCATGACATATCTCTAGAATTTATTGATACAAAACATCAATTAGTTGACATTTTTATAAAACCATTGATTGAGGAATAATTTGATTTTATTAGAAGGGAATTAGGTATGTTAAATCTGTTCCTCTTTTATATTTTTCGTATTTCTCAACTTTTGAAAATTGAGTCTTCTGTTTTGATATCGTTTACTATTATTTCTTCTCTTTGCAAAAGAAGAGATATGATTCATGGATCATTGGTATATTTGATCTTTTATGAGCCAATCATTTCCATCCTTCTTCTTTCTATTTATGGAAGTAGAACTTCGTTGATATGATATTTACGCAAATGAGTGTTGGCACCACATAATGATTGTGATCTTGCTTGTCTTAAAAGAAAAGAAGGTAAAAGTATTTGCTTGCTACATATCAAAAGAAAAATGCTAGACAAAGAAAACCAACACCAAAACAGAACACCAACGGTGGCACCGCTACACTGGTGGTAGCACCACCAGTACTCACTGCTTGTAGGCAGTAGCATCGCCTAGCTGGCGGTACCACCACCCGCAACCTTGCCCTATAAAAACCCAAGTCATGGTCGGTGGTAGAACCACCCCCAACCCTCTCTACACCCCTCTAAACCTCTCCACACCCCTCATTCCTCTTACTATCCCTCTAGAAACTCAAAAAAACCCTCATCCTCTACAAAACTAAGAATCAATCTCTAGAAACTCAAGAAAACCTTTATCCTTTGCAAAACTAAGGATCAATATCAAACCCTCCTTTGGTGATCACAAGAATGTTAAACTGCAAAGGTAATTCCTAAACCCAATTGGTTCTCTCATTCTCCATTCATTACTTGTTCTTATTCTTTGTGATATATGTAGTCTCTATGACATTTAGAAGATCATCAAGGGACAAAGGAAAGAGGAGATTAGATGAAACCTATGATACCATACTCTTTGATTACTCTCAACATGCCCTTAAATTCCCCAACCTTTGAGTCTAGAAGTGTACATAAAGGAAAATATATAGATCTAGAAGAATTGAGTAATTTGGAACCAATTCAATGATTTGCTAACTTAAATGTCCTCATAATTCTTCAAATAAGTAAACTCATTAATCCTAGACTTGTTCGGTTATTTTACAACAACTTGCATGTATATGAAAATGATAGGGTGTTCATTTATCTCTTAGGGCATTAGATACTCATTATGAATAGTGTAATTTGTAACTTTATAGGAATTTCAGAGAAAATGAGAAGTTGCTATTTTAGAGGAGAATGGGACACAGAATCGGTTGGGATCATATATTCTGACACTTTAGGTGCCTTTTTGGTAACCCAAATTTGTCTATATTTCTAAAAAAGTTATGAATATTTGCTACCTTTCAGTACAAAATTGCTTCATTATATCATGATAGGTATTGTACTTCTAAAACAACACCTTTATGATAAAGTTAGTCAAATGGAATTAGGAACTATGTATTGGATTATGGTAGGAAATTATAACTGTTTTGGATATCTTATATGACAAAACATGATTGAACTATCAACAAATGATATGATTCTTCCATATGGTGGCTTAATTACTAGACTAATCTATGCATATGACTTAGTCATTCCACCAAACGAAGAAACCTTGAAACTAGATAGATTTAATATTATAAATAGAAACCTGTTAAGAAGATTAAGATGTATAATAAAAAATGGGGTTTGGACTAGATTACCTAGAAGGACTAAACCCCCCCCACCTAAACTAGAACCAGAAATACCCATATATAAAGAAAGTCAATCTCCTCCCACTAGTCCTTTTGAGGTAGTACCTCCAACTAAGCCAGCAACCTCCTCATCTACCGATACCATAATGACTCAATTAGATCGAATTGAACTACGTCAAGATCAAAACTTAACTGAGTTACAGTAAATTCATCGATAACTTAATACTCTATTCAGGTATTTCGATTTATCACCATCTAAATAGCTTGTGTATGTCTTTTTGTTGATGACAAAGGGGGAGACATCGACAAATTCTTCCATGTACTTTTTAATGGGATTCTTCCATGTACTCTTTAATGTGATTCTTCCATGCACTCTTTAATGCTATCATGCAATGAAGTATGCTTTATTATGATGTATGAAATGATGAAATTATGCAAGTTATACTTGGATGACTATAATCTATGCTGATACACAATGTATGAAACTTTGATATATTGCATTTGATCGTAGTGATCAAAATTGTTTCACTTAAATTCAAAGGTCATGATTTCGTTTTAAAATTCAAGTTTGGTTTATCTCAATTTGGCATATAGATAGGGGGAGTTAAGGTTAACTCCGTTATTAATTAGTTGTCATCATCAAAAAGGGGAAGATTATTGAATCTCTAATTTTGATGATGAAATCAATTGATAAATAATTAATCTAATCCATATGTTGAGAAGAGTGTTGCAGGATTAACTATGATAAAAAATAAGGCATAAAGCAAATATTGGGCTGGAGTCAAAAATCGGATGATACGTCGAAGATTCGGACGATATGCCGGAAGCTCGCTGAGAGTTCATTGGGAGCTCGCCGAGAGTTCATTGGGATTGGAGCTCGCCGAGAGTTCATTGGGAGTTCGCTAAGAGTTCATCGGGAGTTCGCCAAGAATTCATTGGGGGTTCGCCAAAAGCTTGCCAAGAGTTCACCGGAAGTTCGTCGAGACTTCGTTGGAAGAACAATTGGCATACCAGACAAAGATTGCTTAGTTAATGCTTTAATTATCATAGTTAGAACTTCGATTGAGTTAGGATTACGAGGTAATCCCACTAACTCAGTTAGGGGCCAACCAGGCCTAAAATAGGGCTAAGTTGGGTCGGATGGATGACACACTCAACTACTTAGAGCCATGCCAAGTAGTGGTACTATTGAATCTTGGATTTTAATAATGAAACCAATTGATAGTGTTTATCTTATTTGCGTTTTGAGTAATGTAGGAAGCTTTGATTAGGGAGAGACAATTAAGGCGGGAAGAATCATGTTGAGCCGGAGTGGAATATGTTAGAAGATTGGACATCGAGCCGGAGGATCGGTCGACGTATCGACAGAAGGCCTCAGGCCATAGGATCGGGCATCGAGCCAAGAAGAGCAAAATTACGCTAAAGAAATCGGAGTTGCGGAGGTCAACTGACCGATTGGGTAATAGGCCATAAGAGAGGACAATACATCGAAGAATCAGATGATGCGTCGATGAACCAATGAAATGCCAGACAACATTTGATTCAAGCTTTGTAATAATTATCTAGATCGAAGTAGGTTTTAGGCATAATTGGGTTGGAATTGGGCCAACTCAATTAGGGGCCAATTGGGCCCAAGTATGGGCTATGTTGGGCCAAGTGAAAAGCCCAAATAATGACCCAATAGGTGGAACCGTTGGTGGCATAGTCTCTAAGACTATATCAAGCGATGTTATCGCTAGTCTGAGTGGTACAGTCTGGGTGGTGGTACTACTCAGACTCGGTCTTTGAGACTGTTAGGCAATGGTACCGCTCAAACACAGTCTCTTAGGCGGTGGTACCGTTAGACTGGGTAGTGGTACTGCTCAGTATCAGTGCTGCAGGTGGTGATACTGCCCAGAATAGGCGATGGTATTGCCAGTATCCCGAAAATCGGGGATGAGACACTTTTAGGCTCCAAGTTTGAATCCACTTGAGGCCTATAAATACCCTTCTCATCCCTGGTTAACATACACAAGCACAGAGAGCTTAAAAGTGGAAAAACGCTATAGCAATCACTTGAGAGATCCCCTCCTCTAGTTCGAAGTTTAGAATTTTGTTTAAGGATGAGTGAGTGCTTATAAAAGGTTGTCTCCTAAAACTGTGAAAATGAGAAGAGGGGTGTAAAAGGGTAGTTGATCTTCGCTCGTTGGAAGAAGATCGGTAGTAGAAGCCGGTAGCCTCAAGTGAATAGGAATCAGGAGTGGACGTAGGTTACGACGATCGAACCACTATAAAAATCTGATTTACATTTCCTTTATGCTTTTTCCTTATATTGCAAACTAAATTCTTACTTTCAATATGCTTCCATACGCTTCAAGTTAAACTCATTTTATCAAACCGATTTTATCAAACGAGATTTCTGACTCAACGTAATTTTACTGTTGCACTAATTCACACCCCCCCCCCCCCCTCCTCCTCTTAGCGCTGACTCGATCCTAACAGGCATTGCTTAGGGTGGGCGGTGGTACCACCAGCAGTTAATGCTGCCAAGCAGTGGTACCGCCTTAACAAGTGGTGGTACCACCAAAGCTCAGTCTCCAAGGTTCTGTCAGGTGATAGTACCACAAGACTGGGTGGTGGTACCGCCTAGTGTTAGAGTGTCAAAAGGTGGTATCGCCAGCACCCTAAAAACTCAAGATGAGACACTTTTTGGCTCTAATCTTGAAGTCATTGGGGCCTATAAATACCCAAGTCTTTTCTACATGAGGTAGTAACAAAATTGTGAATAAAATCTTGAAGTGTTGGGGTATGAAAGTGCTAGTCATAGGTACCCAACAAGCCAATCACGTGAGTGATGGCACGTGTGACTTGACACGAAATCTTTTTGCTTATTATATTTTGGCATTTATCACTTTATATTGTCTATTGCATATATATATATATATATATATATATATTGTGATGTCCTTGAATCTGTGCAATGGGAATTAGATCGTGATGAGATCACAATAATGAGACCGATTCACCTTTAAACATAGATCCTAAATAATCCCAATCATAGGTTACTCGAGAGGGACATCGAAATAACCGGACAGACTGGTGTGCTGTATACCCGTCCATATGATGGATGCAACTAGTCTCATAGTTGCTCGTGTAAGGACACTAGGGATACAATATAGGTGCTCAATGGAGAATGAGTTCACTGATTAATCCGCTTACGAAATGCTGGATGGTTGATGATGCCTTATTATCATATAAGGATTTCGTAGTCCTAGTGATGTATCTGGTCTTTAGACTTGAGACACCAAGGATGTCCTGTATGAGTGCTCCACTCTTTGATACCAGACTTATAGGTTTGGATATCTCAAATCTAGTATAACTGGTCATTGGGAGTAGTAGTCGACCTTACAAGGGCTATTGAGTGTCGATAGATGATAATCCACTCTCAGCGTCATAAGAGGAATATCTCATATATTCTTGCTCAGACAAATCCCTGGCCAGGGTCATTCGGATTGAGAGAGAAAGAGTTCTCCGGGAGAATCCGATTAGAGCGAGACTCGAGTAGAAACAATATGAGTTTGACAGCACCATACCCGATATACGGTTTCTGGGATATTAGATGGATGAGGGACTATAGATACATTGTAACTAAGGACAGACAGGTCTAATGGATTGGATTCCCCTGTATCATCTAGGAACTACGGCATAGTGGCCTAGTACGTCCGTAGTCGATAAGTCGAGTAAATTATTATGGAGATAATAATTCATTGAGCCAGAATGAGTTCTGATAGGTATGACTCACAGCCAGCTCGATATTGGGCCTATAGGGTCACACACATATAGTAGACATTACAATGAGTAGAGGTTCAGATATGAGATATCCGCCAGAGCCCTTATCTTATTGGGTATCCAAAAAGCCCTTGAATTATTGGATCCTATGGATGAGATCAAATAAAAGCCCATGAGAGATTATTGGATAGAGATTCACTAATCTAAGAGGCTTGGGTAATTGGATGCAGATCCAATACCAATAGGGGAGGATCCATTAGGGTTTTGATAGAGGACCTCTATAAATTGGAGGGATTCAGTGGTTCATAGGCTAGAGCCTTTGTTTGTCTCTCCTATTCTCCTCCCCCTCTCCACCTTAAAGCAGGCCTGAAGTTTTGAGGAGCATCATCGCAGCCCTGTTGTGTGGATCACCACTAGAGAGGAGGACGCTTGACCTCCTTCACCCTCTCCTAGAGATCTGGAAGGAAACAGGGATATACGATCTCTCTATGTAACATAATATATTCTATACACAGTTTGTTTTGCGAATTTTTTTATGCACCAATCTTCACATGATGATGAACATCTCTTTAGGAATAGGGGATTTTGTTTTTGTTCTTCGGTTGTGTATGTGATTTCGCCCCCAAGATTTCCTAACATAAAGTGTTGTAAAAGTGCTAAGTATCCTCCTCCTCCCTTTCTAAGTCTTGTGATCATTCAAGTAAAGTGTGAGGTTTATAAAGGTTGCCTCCTAAACCCAAAAAAGGAGAAAGTGTTATAAGAAGGTGGTTGGTATTCACTTATTGAAGGAAGACCATTAGTGGACACCGATGACCTCGACAGAGGAGAAATCGAAAGTGGACGTAAGTCACAATAATTGAACCACTATAAATCTGATGTGTTATTTTCTAACTTCTTGCCTTCATTACTTAGCTACACTCTGCATTGTTCATTTACTTCAAGTCGACATCTTCTCGATACGATTAATTCGTTATGTTTTTATCAACTCGAAAAGATTTAGAATCATAACCGTAATTTTTATCGCTACACTAATTCACCCCCCCCCCCCCCCCCCAGGGCCCTATTGATCCTAATAAGTACCACCAAACTAGGCAGTGGTACCGCCAGCATAAGCGATGGTACTGCTAGGACCTAGGAAACCCAAGATGAGAACTTGTTTTGCTCTATTTTTGAAGTCATTTGAGGTCTATAAATACACCAGTTATTTCTACTTAAAAGAGCATGAAAAAAAGTATACTTGAAAAAAAGGTATTACAATCTCTCTAAAGTTAGTGAGTCTCTTTCTCCTAGAGTTAGAATGTTTCTAAGGGATGAGTGAGGTCTAAAAGAGAGAGGCTTGTAAAAGTTATCTCATAAACCTAGAAATGGAGAAAGAGTGTAAGGATAGTTGATTTCGTAAAAAGGTATACAATCTCTCTAAAGTTAGTGAGTCTCTTCTCCTAGAGTTAGAATGTTTCTAAGGATGAGTGAGGTCTAAAAGAGAGAGGCTTGTAAAAGTTATCTCATAACCTAGGAAATGGAGAAAGAGTTGTAAGGATAGTTGATTTTCTTCGCCCATTGGAAAATAGATCAGTAGTGAAAGCTAGTGGCCTCGAGTGAAGAGAAATCGGGAGTGCACGTAGGTCACGACGATCGAACCACTATAAAATCGATTTGTATTTCCTTCATGTTTTTCATTTATATTGTTAATTGATTTACTTGTTTACTTACACATTATGTTTACGAATGTTTTCAAGTTAAATATCCTTCCAATACAGCTTTATCGAATGGAAGTTTTTCAAACCAATAATTTTATTAAAAGCACTAATTCACCCCCTCTCTTACTATCGATTTTGGTCCTAACAAAATATAACTATGGATATCAAATATTCGTCAAGCCCTTGTCTTATTGGATATTCAATAAGCACATATATTATTGAATCTTTTGGGTGAGACCCAATAAGACCAAATAGTGATTATTGGATAGAGATCCATTAATCTAAGAGGCTTCGATAGTTGGATAGAAATCTAATACTCAATAGGGTAGGATCCATTATGGTTAAATTGATAGGAACCTTTATCAATAGGAGGGAACTAAAAGGGCATAGGCCAGTCTTCTTTTGACTACCACCTCCTATTCTCCTCTCTCCCTCTCCTCCTCAGCTAACAGTCTTATTTGGGGCATGTGGACAACAAGAAGGGTCGGACCCTTCTTAATATTGACACAGTCTTGTTGTGCACAAATGAGAGGAAAGATCATGCTGTGAAAGAGGAGCATCATCACGTCATTTACTTTGTGAATCACCACTAAAGAGGAGGATATCTGACCTCCTTCATCTAGAGATTTGGATTTGTGATTTTGGAGATATACGATCTCCTCTATGTAAATCATCTTGCACGTGTTACGCGATTTTCAGTTTTATGATTTTTTACGCATCAATCTTTGCATGATAATCTGATATTAAATTTTAGGAACCTATTTTATTTTTTATTCTTCTATTATGCATGTGATGTTGCCTAAGGTTTCCCAACACATACTCACCTGACAATATAAAGGGATCTAATTCATTGGATATGTCTGCCCTTGTTACCATATATTTATAGTCATTCATCTATCTAATATTCTAGAGACCATATATTGAGTATAATGTTTTGATGTCCATACATAATCTACTCGAGCCTCGCTCTAATCGGATTCTCTTGGAGAACTTCTTTTTCTCTTAATCCGAATAATCCTAGCTAGAGATTTGCTTGAATGAGAACACATAAGACATTCCTCTCATGACATCGAGAGTAGATGATCCTCTATCAATGTTTAATTACCCTTATAAGATTGGCTACCACTCCTGATAATCGGCTATGCTAAATCTAAAACTTCTAGACCTATAAATATGATATCAAAGAATAGACTAACCGCCTAATTTGATATTAAAGAATAGAGCACTCATCACTTCAGCATAGCTTGCTTCGGTAGAATTCTAGGATGTTTCGTCCTGATCAGGTTGGAGTTCAAATTTGAGTCTGTCTTGCAGACAAATTTGTGCTTTCCCTCGAGGAATTCCTGAAGGGTTTGATCGTCTCCTTCGTTAGGCGGTAGGTGTTCTTCCAATTGCATCACTTGCAGGAGGGGCTGCGTCTTCTCAGCGGGCTTCGCAAGGCCTTTGAGTTCTCTGATCGAAGGCCTGAGTCCTCCAAAGACGAGTTCTCGCTGCTTCCGCTTCGTGGTTTCTCATCTGGCCAAGGTTATCAAAGACCGTCCGACTGAATCCCATCGTTTGTTGCTTCATCTGAACCATCCGGTTCATTGGACCATGAGCTCCTCCTCACCTAGTGGCGTGTAGAAGCCGGCATGCGGTTCATCGACCGGTCCAAGAGGCTCGTTGACTGGTTCAGTGGGTCCATTGCTTCGGCTTGAGCCTTTTTCTCCACTGCACATCTGTTGCAGCAGCAGCAGGAGGAGGAGGTTGTCGTCTAGCAGTTGAGGCATCAGCTTTGCTAGCGGCCATTAATGCTGACGCAAAAACCTTAGCATCCAGTGGAACAGTAAACTCACGTGTCTCCGTTCTTCCCATGCCTTCCATCCTATTCCATTTGGGCTCGGTGGCGCCATCGGAGGCGGTTTCCTCCGGCGAACAGATCCACGGCCATACAAGTTCTCATCGGTGTCCCGGGTAGCCTCAGGGATTGCCATCGTGACAGTTGCTCCCATGCCGTTAGATGGTCGTGACGCAGAGATATCCCTCCCCTCATAAACCTTATCTGAAGAGCCTTCCTTCCATCTTCCGTCCACGAACATTGATATTCCGAGGGCCGACGACCTGGACAAGGTAATTCATATTCCCAATTTCCAGTATTCGAATGGTAACCATGATATTTCGACCTAACCTAGACAAGAGCAATCTGCAATCTGAAATCGTTCCAAGAGAGGCCGAAAGTCTGATTTCTACGGGAAGGAGATGAAGCCGATCACTACGGAAAGGAGATGTAGCCGATCACCACGGAAAGAAAGATCATGGTTCCTCCATTAAAGACTCTCACTACATCCTCTTCAGAAGTGAAACGAAACAAAGAGCCTCGTTCCTTATTACAAGTGCCAAAGGGGGGTTGGGGGCGTGCTTTATAGTTCCATAACCGAGCCCCATAATATAAATATTTGACCAATACAATTATATCCAAATATAGCGAAATTGCTATCATTATCAACATTTGTTCGAATATCAAAGTCTATTACAACAACAAACACCTAATCTCAATTATTTGGGATCAGTTTCCAGCTATCTCTAAATAATATTAATATTATCTTATCTAAATTCTAAAGTTATTTTTTTATATAAAAAATTCCTTATATTTTTAAAGATTTCATCATCTAGTTCTAATACCTTTTTTTATTATCCTTTTCTTCAATCATTTTCTATATCTAATACTATTGATTCATTAAGTTTTGACCACATATAACTTTACAATTCTTACATATAATTTTATCTAACTTCGTCATGTCAGCCCTCATCATTATACTTAACTATTCAAATATCCTCTAGTTATATATTTTTATCAATTATAGGTATTACTTGAATCACATAATTTGACTTTTTCCGAAATTCTTTTTTGATTTGTTCATCTTTCAAGTTACACTTACAACATTTAAAATCTCTTTACCTATAACAAATTTTAGCACTAAAATTTTCTTACCAAACCTCTTCACATCTACCATATTATTCTTAAGATATTTTATGTATGATAGATATTATTTACACATTTTTATCTTAAACTTTTATAGTATATCAAATTTTAGATTTAGTATGACCAATCTCTTTGCACCAGATGAACTACGAAATTCAGTATTAGTTAGATTTCACACAGGCCCAAACTCCAATTCCAACCAAGTATCGTTGCCACTCAAAATTCTTAAAGCAAATGGTGAGTTTACTATACTTATGAACGCTATATACATTAATATGCTATATGCTATGCGCATTAGATGAAAAGAGAAGTATTAGTTGACTTCACACTGTCCCTATCGTTCGGTCCAGCTTCTCCCGTAACCCATCGGGTCCGCAACTGCCTTGCTATAGCCTATCTCGCATCGACCCTCTCAATTAGTTCCAAGAAAGCGTCCATTCCACCTCAGGACGAGAAAACAATGCATCACAAACCTCATTACCATCCATCACTTCCTCCTCTGCTTTATTATTATTATTATTATTATTATTTTTTCCACCCATTTAGTCTTTTATGAACAAATAATATTAATTACTCTTCCACTCGCTATATTTATTTCTAGGCTCTTTTACTCACATGGATCCCAAACAAATAGGACCGACTCTGGGGACCGCTGCCGGGAGACCTCCGCATGCATAGAAGAAAGCCTCAGAGATCTATCAGCAGGGAGTTTCTTAAGTTAGTACAAAATCCCAGCCCTTTTCTTTCTGAATAAAGTTATCTTTCTTACTGGACCTCCTGTGGTCATTCTTGAATAACTTCAAGTAGAAACCCACGTAGGCAACGGTTTTCATTAATTCAAACGAAAAAGGAGAAAGGAGGATGCCATATTCATGCTGCCGAGGTGACATCAGCAGCCGGTTAATTCCCGCCGCTAAGAGGCACAATGAGCAATCGAGAATATAATTGTTGTTCCAGCCCAACTTCGCTACCCATGAAGTTTATAGGAGCAATCTATCCTGGAACGTTGGTTTCTCGATCATCGTGATTAAGTATGCCATTTAAACTCCAATTTGGGATGCAGGAAACGACCAAACACATCACCAGCAATTGCATTTTTCACTGCAGCAGTTTGCTTAACTAATAGATAAAAATGGCTTTGTTTGGCATTTCACTGCAGCAGCTTGTCTTCCTTCAGTCCTCAGAAAGAGCATAAACCACCGCAGTTCGACTTGGCGCATACACCAAGAAAGAGCGAGGCCTGTTGTCGTATAACCCTTCCTGCATGTCCAAAAAAGATGCTGAAGGCCATTCTTGAAAAATCCTCAAGAGATCACGAAAAAACAGCCTATAAGCGAAAGTCTTACAGTGCTGAAGTACTCTGCTGTGTGATCAATTCGATTGAATCCACCAAACAGTTTATCATCGGAATCCAAAACCACCTGAAGGTCACTCAATCAATTCATTACTACATGCACCAATTGCATTAATGAACCAAAATTGAGACTTGGGAAGGCCATCGTCATTATCAGAACTTCCAGAGAGATCATAAACAAATGCACTCACCAAAAATTGACAATGAATCCAAAATCAAATAAGTATAGAATTCATAAAGCAGATAAAATATGTTCCAATAGCAAGTTCATAACAAGAAAAGAGGTTCACAGTGAAACATTAACAAGCCATATAATTATATGGTTCAAAGATCCAATTTCGGGTGCCGGACCCATGGCCAGATCGGCATGGGTCCACAATCCATTCCAGCTACCTACATAACATATCCCGGATCACAGTACCAAATATGCTGGGAGGGGGAGGGGGACGGGGAGGGGAGAGGAAGAAAGAAAAGAAGGCAGCAGGAAGAGCAGAAGGAGAGGAGAAAATACAGGGCAGCAGGTCGACCGTGGAAGACGATGTTTGCGTGACCAGGGGACCAGAGGGGGCTCCTGATTCAGGCTCTTCTTAAACTAAAAGATCCTTTTTTTTTTTTAATTAACTGAAAGGACTGGACTGTCCCAAATGGGACTTTTCCGTGGTAAATATATCGGTTGACACGAACTGTACCAGGCGAAACAAAGTTCCTTAATATGGTTATAGCTCTGCATCAAGGATTGCATGTCACAACTGTGCCAAACCATGCTAGCGCATAGCTCCCTGTTGACAAGACCGAAGGGTGTATGCCAACATATCTATGCCACGTACATGGCTTGTGCCAATCAACCTAAGTCTCCTGCTGCATCATGCCAGCTGGAATATAATTGGCACACTAGATGCTAGGAAGGGAATTACATTTGTTCATATAACAAGAGAATCAGCCTTTAATCAACATGGAGATAATGAAGTTTGATCATATTATCATAATTAATAATGCAGGCAAATCAAAAGGTACATATAAGTAAATAAATTAAATTTTAGTTACACCTTCTTTTATGACAGCATTTATATTTAGAGCCAGACCAAGGATCAGCACATTGTCCTAAGATTATGCAGCAATAACTGCAACAGAACTAGAAAGCACAATGAATTTCAAATAATATCCGGCTATATATAATGGACGATGAAATTGATAATTTCATCTTTCGTCAATGATTATAAATTATTATTTTTATTATTTTTATTATTTCATCAAAAGACATTGGAATCGTCTTTTTTGTTCTATCCATAACCTCATAAATATATCACAGCACAAGCTTCTTTTTATTATCGGTCAATCGAAGGACTCAAACAAGAAGACCCATTATCTTTAATGTATAAACTATAAAATTTCAAAAGGACGACATTAAAATGATACCATTGGCTCTCTTGCCTTTTGCTTCTTTTGTCCATTTGCTTATCACTCATTTCTCCGAGGTAAACATGTTTCTCAAGATATGTTTTTGATGATGCATGCTCTATAATGTCGAAAAGGAAGTAGCAACACTATATCTTACCAATTCCTTATTGCCTATGAATTCTCTCATCATATTTAAAGTCTCAATATAATTATAAAGAAATCTAACGATAAAGATTGCCCTTTCTAAAGTCTTCTTGATAATAGAAATATTTCCAATATCCTCCAACATTAAATCAATGCAATGTGCCGCACATGGAATCTAATATAGATGATGTCTTTTTACTTCAAGTAATTTACTTAAGACAAAGGATAACAAAATTGATAAGACTTAAGAGTTCTTTTATTCAAATTGAAGGCAGAGTAATTAAAAGATTAAGAAATTCGAAAGATAAATCTTACCAACTAGCACATAATTGCTTCTATTGTCGGTTATAACTTGGATGATATTTTATTCACTAATTTTTTCACAAACTTGTCAAACAACTCCTATGTCTCTTGTCGATCCAAGCATCTAACATAATAAAGCAACCATGCTTTACCCATAATTCTTTGTGGCCCTTTAATAAGCCATTTGTATAATCCAACTGTTCTTTTAGTAATATATCTCGTAGCTCACAATAACTTGGAGGTTTTAATCAAGGTCTGCCGTACCGAAGCGTGTACCGGTCCGATAGGTTATTGGTACGCGGACCGCCCGCTACCGGGCGGTACGCCCCAAAAACCCTCGTATCGAGCGATATGAGGCAAAATTTCGACCGTTACCGCCCGGCACCACTCAGTACCACTCAGTACCGCTCGGTACCACTCGGTAACGGTCGATTTCGACCGTTACCGCACTGTAGCATTGCTACAGTGTTCCAACGGTCAATTTGACCGTTGGAGCTTTTTCTCCTCCTATTTAAACCATTCTTCTCTCCCCTATTTCACTATACTCTCTTAAACTCTCTCTCAAACTTTCTTTTTCTCTCCTAAACTCTATAAAACAACGATTTATGAATTCAATCGAGGCTAATTTGGGAAGATTAAGAGGAAGAACTTTCTAATCAAGAGGTATGTATTCG
Organism: Musa balbisiana; assembly: GCA_004837865.1. Lineage (NCBI taxonomy): Eukaryota > Viridiplantae > Streptophyta > Magnoliopsida > Zingiberales > Musaceae > Musa > Musa balbisiana. The sequence continues at coordinate 27,135,674 of CM017192.1, read as the reverse complement.
TTTTCTTTAATTAGAGAGTAATTAAGATATTTAAGATTATGATTAGTGTGTTTCATCATGAATAATATTTATGATAGTAAAATAGTTTAATTTTGCATTGATTCATACGAAGGTCCGCAACAAACTCTCCTACAGACGGCTAGAGAAACTAGTATATGTCCATTATAACATGCGGCTAAAATTACGATGTGCTGAGTTGGATAAGGAGCCAGAGGAATCAGATATTGATCCCATTGACCTCCAATTCTACAACGAAGATTCAGAACCAATGTTAGATTGGATTGAAGCAGCAGAGAACTAAGAGGATCCTCTACTTGATGAGGCGGGAGATCCTCAGCGTCCTTCACGTTTTATCACCGAGGCAATAGAAGAGAAGAAGCACAACCCCAACAGGTGGAAAATCCCCCTCGATTACACATGGTAGGAGTCACCTTCTTTCTTGCTCGGTCCAGAGATATGACAGCAACACGGACAGCAGTGCCTCGACAGATGATGGTGGTGATGCCGGGCATTCGTTGGTTTTGTCTACACAACTTGAGAGTAGTGAATGGACTGAGGAATAATATTTATGATAGTAAAATAAGTTTAATTTTGCATTGATTCATACGAAGGTCCGCAACAAACTCTCCTACAGACGGCTAGAGAAACTAGTATATGTCCATTATAACATGCGGCTAAAATTACGATGTGCTGAGTTGGATAAGGAGCCAGAGGAATCAGATATTGATCCCATTGACCTCCAATTCTACAACGAAGATTCAGAACCAATGTTAGATTGGATTGAAGCAGCAGAGAACTAAGAGGATCCTCTACTTGATGAGGCGGGAGATCCTCAGCGTCCTTCACGTTTTATCACCGAGGCAATAGAAGAGAAGAAGCACAACCCCAACAGGTGGAAAATCCCCCTCGATTACAACATGGTAGGAGTCAAACTGCTCGAGGAACTACCAACACCCAACGGTCACACTCGTCTGCTCAACGTGCAAAGGCAAAGGGGAAGGCAGTAGCATCAGTTGCATCGTTGGAAAGAATCGGGTTAGACGACGAGACACCTTCACAATCACATTCTCTTTCTTGCTCGGTCCAGAGATATGACAGCAACACGGACAGCAGTGCCTCGACAGATGATGGTGGTGATGCCGGGCATTCGTTGGTTTTGTCTACACAACTTGAGAGTAGTGAATGGACTGAGGAATAATATTTTACACATGCCACTCAAGATTCAGATCATGGAACTCGACAAGGTACTGGTTAAGTTTATACGCGGAAGGGGAAGGGGAAGGGGAAGGCAATGGATGAATATGAACAAATACGACAGAGCATACATGATATAGACACAGAAAGAGGCTCATCGTATTATGGAGAATCATACGGGCAACAAAAATATGGTGATAGTTGGTCATCCTTCTCTAAGCAACAACATGATATAGAACAGCACCAATATATGCCTCAAGAGTTGCCTCGGACAAATATGATTCATGACGATCAGTCTATGATCAGCACTACATTGATGCATCAATGGCACACGGTGTATCAATACACTATGTCATGGGATCAATTTCATGATTGGGTCCAACAAACGTATCATATTGATATGTATCGGATCGAGGACCCCGATCCACCACCCGTGGAAGCCCGTCGTTCGTTTTGGTGGTAGAATCAATAATCAAGTATATCTAGATATGTGATAATTTAATTCATTTGAATTTTAGAGTTTATATCGTAACAAAATAGTCTAACAATTCAACTGATTTTTCTGTAGATATTTCAATTTATAACGGGCTGAAATAAGAACTTCGAACAAGACTACCTCACAGCCCGAAAAAAATATGTGATACTATTTTTACCTAATTTACATTGATTTTGCTAAACTTATACTATTACTATATTTATTTGTAACTTGAAAACCCTATCCTAACTTTTTTTCTAATTTTCAGGTATTTTTGGAGGGTTAAATCAGTAAAATCAGGTGTACCGCTCGGTACACCTCGGTATACCGCTCGGTACACCGTACTGTACCGTACTAAGCCCAGGTCGAAACTTCGGTACAGTACGGTACGGCGAACCTTGGTTTTAATCCCCCACCATCTCTTTCAATAACTTTAATCATCTCTTTAAAATTTTTCAAACAATAAGTACTAAGAGAAAGGCCAGCCTGATAGAAGAAGTGAGCAATATGCTAAATCATTCTTTCCCTTATTTCCTTATCACAAGCATCACTTATATTTGTTTATCTAAGTTTTGCTCCTGCTTGACCTTATTGTTTTTGTGATCCTTGATACATATATAAGTTCATCAGTCTCTTTTTACCTTTCTTAACAATCATGACTTCTTTTTCTTTTTTGTTACATACTCTTTTCCTTACTTGTATTGACACTTTCTATATAATCTTCTTCATCATCTCTAATATGTTCAGCATTATCTTTGGGTAAAATCCCATAAGATTCATTCCTTTGCATCTTTTTTTCAATCATATAAGTCAATAACTCTTTTTCTACATCAAGTGGACACTTCTTGTATGCTTATGCATTCTTGAAATTCCTTACTTGATGCTGCTTTATATAGAAAATACCACCTCTAGTGGTCTTATCATAGAAGATGCAAGTAACTACATTAGGATCTTTAGGATCCTTTAGATAATTATATTTTCAAGCATGATCATTTCTTGAATTTTCTAATGAATCTTCTGAATTGCTGTGTACACTTACCATTAATCCCGAAACCCTAATAACAGTTCTAAATAATTCAAAACTAATAGTGCTAAAATCTAAATAAGGACTATTATATGATAATAGTAGTTAACAATCTACTACTAACAGTAGTAGAGGGGAAAAAGAGTCACCAATAGTGGAAAGTGGGGAAGGAGAAGGTGGCAGTGATGGAGGAACTTTTGAACGACGATGGCGAAGGAAGCTATAAACGACAACAGCAGCGACGACAGAGGAAGTTGTGGATGATAGCAGCAATGATGGATAAAACTTTAGATGATGACAACAGTGATGATGGAAGCTGCGAATGATGACATCGTGGGCAGAGGAAGCTTCAGATATGTCCGTCGATGATGGAGGAAGCTACGGTCCTCTCCCTCGATAGTGGAAGGAGCTGCACATCGAAGCAACGATGACGGAGGGAACTACACACGAAAACTAGACCTTCGGACCCGTTCGTCAACGATAAAGGAATGGTCAATCCTGTGCATTAGTGATGGAGGCAGCGGCAAAGGAAGCGATGATGGTGGAGGCAATGGCTGCACATAAAGTAGGGTTTATGGCTAGGGGTCGCAAGGAGGGGGGGTTGTATACACAAGTTTAGTAATGTTATGTAGCTTAGTTGGTTCAATCGAACCAACTAAGCTGATTAAACTAAGTAAGATACTGTTCAGTTGAACCAGACCTGATAGTCTGGTTTGAGTGCTTTGTTTCAACCGGGTGCTCGCCCGATGTGACTAATGCCTGTAGGTTCAAGTGAGCGACCAGGTGATGCTTCATTGAACCGCATTCCTTGGTCGGGCTTTGAGGGGCTCAGGCCTCACCTCACTTCACCCAAGCGCCTAGGTGAGCACCCAAGCGCTTATTTAAACCCCTGATGTGAAATAAATTTAGAACATTTTTTTAGGTTCTAATTACAACTAATCTTCCTTTTCTAATGATGAATCTTAATATGGAGCTACATTCTATTTTATGATTAGGATGACATTATATTTTAGGCTCTAACTGTTGAGGCTCAAGTTTATGATGAACTCTTTAATCATTAGGTTGTAGTATCGGTAGCCATAGAGTTGTTAGATTAGTACTTCAGTGTAGAGGAACATCTGAGAATTATATGGATCAGTAATGCTAGGACAAGAACCACTAATAACATGTTCATGAACTGTGTCATTGAAATTGGCCTAACTATCAATTGTGATGGCACACACACCACGCCAACATCTTGTAGCCAGCAAAAGATACTAAAAAATTAAAACCCTCACCTTTGTATTGCTTCTTTAAACTTCAATCATTTTATGAATTCTTTGAATTTTCTGAAAATTTCCAACCTTTTTCTGAAGAAGCCAGATGAGTTCTGAACTGTGTAATCAGTTTTGGCAACCATGGGCAACCCTAGCAGTTTTATATGGGTAATATGGGTTTAAATAGCCTGATGAGCAATGAATCACAAACAACTCTATCTTTACAACCGAAGTTACACTGCAGTTGCAATATTTACACCAGAGGGAGAAGACTCATGGGACCTCATACTTAGCAGACATAATTAGTTGCAAAGCAACAAGTAAATGATTTGTTATATATGAGGTAAAAACTAGTAATCAGCATCCAAGAATTCACATGTAAAATATGAGGGCAGCATGGGGTGTCACCAATGTGCAGTCTTATCCTTTGCATGTAGAGACTGCTTCCTAAAAGGAAGCCATAAATACCAAGTAGGATCTAACAAGCCCGTGCAACTTGATGCTAAAAGAGCCTTGTCAAAATAAAATATGAAGTCCAAACAATAGACATATCTTTTCAGAGGAAGGCTTTTTGTGAAGGTTGACATACCTTGTATTTTCCAGCCTTTAAGCAACCAACTTGGTAGTTGAAATAGCTATTACTCCAATGAAAATTGAAAACAAATACCAAATTCCCTCGTTCAAAAATAATCATCTTATCCCCCTCATCTTTCCGCGAAATATATTGGTGCTCTGATGTCATGAACTGCAATACACATCCACTTTAAACAACATCCACATGTAAAAATATCCTTCCAATGACAAAAAAAGGACTTATGCATATTTTGTGGCGAATAATTTTGAAACAAAATGCCCATGGATCTACATTGGAGAAAAAGCAACAGTCACAATTTCAATACTGCAATCAAAGTCTAAAATGTTCATATGGAAATTTTTTCTCTGATGAACAACTCTGTTGTTCGTTTCATGCTATGTAATTATTCAGTCCAAATTTTTGCTCAACTAAAATACATCATCTGTGACATTTTCTAATGTCTCAGAATTCAGATTATAATATGATATTCTACCCCAATTTAGTAAATTCATATATCATTAAAATCATTGTGAAACTTGAAAAGGAAAGTGATAACAGATTAAATTTGAATAAGTTTGCAAAATAAGAATTTTTTTTGGTTAATATCTAAATAATGTTTTATAGTTAACAATATGGATGTTCCTTAACCAGCTAATCACTGCCACAGGATTGTAAAGATTCTACCCACAAAAAAAAAAAGAAAAAAAAAGAAGGAAACATACGCCATATTGCTCCTCAAGATGTTGCATTGCTTGATCAAATTCTTGCATTCCTTGATACCTGAGATAATCTGCATCTCCCTAGAATTAAAAAGGATGATAAGTGATCATATACTATAACAGGGCAATCTGACAAAATTTGTGTACAGAACACGAGTATTAAAAATAATGAATTTAAATAAATTTAAAAAATGCTCTAAATTTTTTTTGAACATATGGAGATGCTATAGGAAACTAATTTTCAAGGTAAATTCACTAGATGGTGAAACAGTATAAAGAGCTGCCTGCATTAACCAACAATACCTGCTCACTACCAACAAAAAAAAAAATGTAAATCGATATGATCTGCTAACTTCCTCCAAGTGAAACATTTTAGAGTTTACATGACATCTCACATATTTAACATAACTTATAGAGAAACCATCATATGCATCCATCAAATTGATATCTACAGTAAAACTTTAAGAGCATATATCTAGGATCTTATGTTAAAGGTAACATCAGATTCAGCTATATATTTAAGTATGAGAAAGCAAATAGATGTACCAGGACAAAATTGGGTTTTTTCCTGATAGATCAAAAGTAACAAACTATAAGATTCGACATTTCGCAATCAGTGGAATCAAGACTCAAGAGAATCCAGTTAGCACCAGATTGGCAGATGAGAAATTTTCAAAGCATAGCTTCATGCATATATGTGAAAACAAACTAGTATTTTCATTTATGATTGAAATTACAGTCATAACAGACCACACAATTTGTGGCCAATGATTGTTGCCTCCAACTAGAACATATTGACATGACATGGTCTGTCTCCCCTTGTTAAGTTTGTCAGTTTTACCAAATCTTGATCCACTTTCTTGTGTCAAACTAGTCACAATAAACTACCATGAATAGAAATAAAAATAAATAACATCATCTTCCTAACTTACTAAATCAAACATACGACGACATTTATCATAACTATAATTGTTCCCTGGTATCACTGCCCCATTTGGAAGATGTTGATCACCTCTTGGAAAATCTATCCATTCTAGCAAAAGAAAAAAATTGAAATTAACAAGAAAAATAATGTCAATAGTCTGTGTGCCTACAATTTAATTAATAAATAAAATAATGCCAATGAAGGTCAAATTTTAGAATAATTTAAGCATAACATGACATATTCTACCTGGATGCCCAAATTCATTTCCCATAAAGTTTAGATATCCTTCACCACCCAAACCCATTGTGACTAGTCTAATCATTTTGTGCAGAGCAATTCCACGATCGATCCTGGGAGTTGATGGTCTATCCAGTGCCATAAAGTCATACATATCCTACATAAGCAATGACATGGCAACTCAGTCAAAAAAAATTCCACCGCAGCTTTGTATTGCCGATAAAGATAATTTCAGACTTTTGTTTCTGCTGTTCAATTAACAGAGTGTAGTGAAAGATAATGCACCCACTAACAAGAACAAGAAGAAGAATAAAAGATTTACAATATGAGCAGCTCACAATTATCAAGTACAGAAAAAAGAATAAAGATATATAAAATTGTTGCCAGAACAACATTTTTTGGATTTTGTACTTCAAAATAAGTATTGAATATTCTCTTGTTCTTTTTTGACTTTAGGACAATATTGCATGATCATAATCAACAAAAGTAAATTACTTTATTCAGAAAGAAAGGAACTAACCTTGAACATATAAATAGCCATGGCAGTGTTGTTCTGCATGTTGGCTTCTCTTGAACAGTTTGTATAGCACACATAGGTTTCTTTTGATGGTTGTTTGATAACAATATATTCTACTTGTTAGTTGATTGTTTATAATTGTATATATAATGTAACAACCTTTTTTTTTTTTTTGCTGATAAAGATTAAGGTAGAGTCTTGTGTAGAGATGATAATACCCCTGCTTTTCTTGTTTTTGTTAGGGGCATGGTTTAAAATACTGCCTGTACCAGTAGGTATGTAGCCAATTGGATGCAGACTGGATGATTTTGTCCAATTCAGCCTGGTATATGCTGTATCACTCATTAAGCTCACTATACGAAGTTTACCAGGTGATAAAGAGATCAGTACTGAAGGGCACGAGGTGTTCGGGTCCAATTTTGTTTTCTTTTTAAATATGATAGCAGTCACAACTGTCAATTCTTTTTTCCTTTTTCTTTTCTTCTCTCTTTCTCTCTCTCTCCATCTCTTTCTTTGCTTCTCTCTTCTTCCTTCTCTATGTCCTCCCCTACCTCCATCAACTTCCTCCTCTCTTCTCTATCTCTTTCTCTATTCTTTAATTTACCCGTCATCCCTTAACTGGACTCGTACTTTCAAATAAGTGTGTAGTGATACATGGTAACCATACACCAACAATCCAAGGACCAGTAACGATTCAGTACCAAGATTTGAAGCCTTGACTTGGGGACATGATTGTATCATTTTATGTGTGGCAATATAATGTTTTATTTAATTGCCAAAAATAAAATAAAATGCATCTAGAGTATGTAGAGTTTGTCTCAAGTGATGAATGAAATTAGATATTATCAAGAAGAAAGTTTGCCATACAAGTCACCTAGTCTTAGAAATGCTTCATGGATTAATAACACAATTTGGAAAGAAGAACGCCATGTCAGAGATTATTACTCGAAGATAAGATATGAACACATATGAAATGAAGAGTTTAACTAATATAAATAATCAAAGTTAAGAGCAACCTTCAACTACAAATAATCACTGTAAAAACCAGAAGCAGTTTAGTTGTTAAATTACAAATAATTTTGAAATCAACTTTATAAAGTAACAAGAAAAGTTACGAATAATCATGGACTATCTTCAACTGTTAACAACTGAAATAAGAAATCTTTCAAGATACTATAAAGAACTTGAGCATCAAATCATGATGTGTATGATTTGACATACAGAAAATTATAACAAAAAACAATACGGTAATTGCATCACATAGTGACAGATTAACACGACATAATGTTCATCACAAGAATGATGTTCAAATAAATTTCATGCGGATAAGGAAAACAAATAATTTCTCAACCTTAAAAAAGGATGAAGTTAGCCAATTTTTGGTCAGGTTACTTTCAGTTTAGTGTCACAAAATGTCCAGTACTTACCACCAACGACATCATGACATCAAAAATGCAGAAATCAGAATAAAATAACATTTAAAGTATTGGGAAGAATTTATACCCTTGCATGTTAATGAAACATTGGCAAGTGCACTAACTACTATTTTTGTCACTTCCAATGTTTTGCAGCTTTGAAAATTACTAAAAGCTCAAGAGACATCTTAACTAAGCCTATACAGTCATTTATTAGTGACCAAGGGGCAATTGGACCATTTCCCTATTTAAAGTTTTTAATAAACTAAAGTTGGTTCAATGTGTCTGCATGCAACCCTAATATAACCAGACAAAACAAGCTAATATCAGGGAAATTTTTTTGTCCCTGTTATGCCCATGGGTTCGCCTTACCGGTCTATACTAATGTACCAACCAGCTGTCGATACGATACATACCGATCTGTACAAACATACCAACACATAGTACGTTGGGGTGCACCAATGTACCACCCGTACTGATCCCTGTTGGACCAGTACGTACCAAACGGTATATCACAGTATAATGAACCTTGGTTATGCATTATGTTCAAATTTTCAAAATACACATGATACAATATTGCTGAAAAAGACTTTTAAGAACCTTGTCCATTAACCAAAATGCGATGGTCTTGTCACCAACAAGAGCTTGGTCATGGCTTTCAGCATAAGCCACACATTTCTCTAGCCATCTCCTATTAGTGAGATTGTGAACAATTTCACCCATCTTCCAATCTTCATCCTTTAACCTGAAAAATCACCAACAGAAGTCCCTTTTGGTCCACAAATACATATGTTGAACTTGTCAAAATATTAGTCATCAGAAAAATAAGACTAGTTGGTATAAATTTGAGTCGCTAGATTTTATATGGTATATAGCATATTGGAATGACTTTGAGAATTACAGATTGCTGAATAGTTAACACTAGTAGCTAGTGAATGTAAGTACATTATAATTGTGTTAACATTAAATACAATGCCTTTGTCAAACATTATTGCATTCTGTGGTGTGAACTTTTCTTAAGATAAATTAGTCAGCTTCATTCTCAGATTTGTGTATAACATGTGTTGGAAAGCTATTCGGGTACAAGAAAGATTGATCCATAATGTTAAAAATATTATTCAACTAAAGAAGACAAAGAAAGTTTTATTCCTCCCATGAAGAGAAACTGTTTCGCTGAACAAGTGTATGTGGTTGGTAGACCTTGCCTAGTTTTTATTTCAAATTTATGTATACATCTTCATGTGAAGTCTTTTAATATAACCCATCATTTGTCTTTTAAACTGATTCATGAATCAAATTACTTGATTGGAAGTAAGCTATTATTGAAGCCCAACAATGTCCAGTATCAACTAACAAATTAACAGGGTAGAGAAATTGAGCATGAAGTAACAATGCTAAGAATTATTTTTCTTATACTCAACTATAGGTAAACACTTGAACCTCAAACTTAATAAACAAAAGTCTTTAAATAGAGAATTCCACAACCAACTTACTTCATCATTTCAATCCATTTATCTGGAATAGCCATATGAAGGCGATACTCAAATCCAACACCACCATCTTGAACAGGGATGCAGAAAGTTGGCATTCCACTAACCTATTTAAGTAAATTGTTACAATGAATGCAAATACTATGCAATTCTAAATAAAAATAGTACATGTGTTCACTAAATTATGAATAAAAGCATGATTAGCAATATCGTATCATACCGCTTATTACAGGTAGTACATACCAATCTGATAGAGGACCGGTATGGGTGGTACATCAGTACACTTTAGTATACCATGTACAGTATTTAGAACCTTAAATAAAAGTATATAAATCACCAAATATATCATGAATGGTCTTAAATCAGAATTGCATATGATTTAGCATATCCACAAGATTGCCCAAGTAACATGAAAAACACAATAAATATAAGAAAATAATAGTGTATATGTTTCTCAATAACTAGATGAAGAACCATGACTTGGACAGACAAGTCCAGTCAGTCTAGCTAATGCATCTAGAGCATGATAAATGGAATAGATTCAAGTTTGGACCAATCGATATGGACCAGTATTTATCAGTCCAATGGTTAATCAGTATGTCCTGAGACCAGTATGCGAAACATGTGATTTCACCTAGCCAAATTCGAAATATTACTTGCTGCCCAGTAAGCTTACCATTCCAAACTTATAGAATGGTAGCATCATTGGTACCAAACTACAGCAGGTGGTAAGCCTATTGTCTGACACTGGTACTTATTTTTTTAGCAATTACACAGCTGTCAACACTTCTTTTTTCTTCCCTTCTCTCTCTTTCCCTCTGCTATCAACAAATTTCTCCATCTTGCCGCATCCACCTCCCCCTCTCATTAGCATTGCCGCAGCATCCTCCCCTCCTGTCTCTCTCTCTAGCCCACGTGGCACGAACCAATACCAGCCATATCAATACCAGTATATCAATCAATACCGTTCCAGTCTGGCCAACCACCAAGAAATATTAGTACTAGTGAGAGATTTTATTCGTCATTAGCTAAAAATAAAAAACTGCTGCAACCACCTCAGTATTTAGCACAACATAGGTATGGTATGGTGTAAAAGCAGCATAAAGCCATTTGCTGCTTAAAAATAAATGGCAAGAGATGGGTAAGAATAACAAATAATCTAAAGCAGGTACAAGGTTCTATAGAAAAGCAGCAAAGCAAAGCTCCCAGGATGAGAGGAAGTGAAAGTAGAGATAAAAAACATATGCTAAAGAGAGAATATAGAGAAAGACATAAGGCCAAAAGGACAAATAGAAAAGAGAAATAGTTGAGAAATTCCCTGTGAAGATATGTGTTTCTCAAATTGTTTCAACTTTCAACTACAAAATTGTGATGAGAGTCCATTAAAGGGTTCCTTGGGTTGATACTCCAGTGTATGCATCAGATTTCTTGAATTTTAACTTAATATACCTTTATGAGTGATAGTAAGTGTTGGATATTGCTGACTAAAGAATCTGTAAAATTGATCCACAAATCATGTGAACTTCATTAACGATATACATTGATGATGAACCCTTGCACTGACTTGATCTTTTGAACTCCAATTTCTTCATTTGTCACAAAATCTTCCCGTTTGATCAATTCCTAAACCTTCACCTATGTCAGCATCTATTCCTCTTCAGAATCCTCTTCATCCAGAGCTTCTACATCTTCAGCAACATACCATGAGATTCAGACACATCACTCTAAAATGGAAAATAATCTGTGATTTAAGAGCAGTCCTGCATCCATCTTTCACAATTTATCAGCCTGAGTTTTAAATTTCAGATTTAAGTTCCTTCAATCTAAAGAGGCATCATATTATGCCTCTGTGAATGATGTGGGATCAATGAGCTCCAAAGAATGACCTTTTGCAACAATATAGGGCTTCTCATGCGAGAATGGCATAAAGCTGATTATCTAAATATTAAGATAATGGACTTCCACTGGGATTCCAGAACAGATGTATACAGCATGTAAGATCTTTTAGCTAAAAAACAAAAATATAGTATGACTCTATGAGGATTCTTGAAAAGTAGGAAACTGTTAAAGAATGGAAGAATTCTAATGAAACTGAGGCCTGATTAATCTTGGATGACCATAACAACTCCTTAGATGCATTAGAATTAATCTGTGATATTCCATTATTACAGAAGTACCAAAATTTTTTTCTTCCAACCATTGCCATGTAAGGTCAAAGTTTCTTTTTCTTCCAACCATTGCTGCATTATAAGAGTAAGCTCAAATTCCTCAATACCCATAAGGCCATAACATCCTAAAACAGCTTAAGTTTCCAAATAAAAATAGATATTATTATTAACAGGACCTTTTCTACAAAAAATAATAATGTTTCAAGAACTCAAATTTACAGTCAAGCTTTACAAATGGAAAACAGTACACTAAATACTATTTTACTTGATTGACAAAAGGTACTGGCATTCACCTTTCCATGATCCTGTTGCTATAAGGGTATTTAGTGAATAGAATTTGGATGGATATAATGAAAATAGCCTCTTGAGTATGTGAGCTAAGGTATGTACTTCCAACCTTCTGAAGCCACACTGGTCACAGCCTCATGTACTGGCCTGCCCTTTTGAAAGAAATGAACTGCTTATGTAACCACAAAAGGACCTACATACCTATATACACTCGTCTCCACCTGATACTGCAATGGATTTCAAGATGTCATATCTATCTACTTTGATCTAACATTAGAATTAACTTATACAGAGGTTTTTAATGACTTAAATCTCACACCAGAGGGATTGTGAAAACTCAGTAGTAAAAGCCCATCAACTGGTTTCCACTTCTTCCTACTTCATAACAGTAAAATACATGTCTAGTTCAAGTATCTTGAATGTACCAACAACCTTATTCAATTAAACTATCTAATGAAAATACTTGCAAATTACTTTCATCCACCATCTAAATATCCCATTCTTAAACTAGGAAACTATAGAACATCTCCTATTTCCAAAGGACAAATACAAGAAAATTCTCCTCATGCACTAGGATACTCTTTTTTATTTACAAGTCGGGTCAAATTTAAGGACTCTGTGTCACTTTTCATATTTCAAAGATAACCAATGGAATTTAAGCTTCATATTTCAAAGATATCACTGTTCAATTTTCATATAACTTTTTCATGTCCGTACAAGTACCAAATAAACAGAAGTTCCACTTACATCTTCACCAATAGTAACAGCCTCTGGGTAAAGCCCATGTATCATGTCATTTACCAGCATCAAGAACGCTACTGCATCCACGTCAGTAGCATACCCAAAGTATTCACTGTAATTCCCAGTAAAGCCTACCTGTAATAAGCAGGGAATACAAGAGCAACAATACAAGAGAAATAAATGTTAAAAGAATTCATATATCAGAGCACTCCTGGCTAGAACTTTTCCTAATTATACAGACATAGATACAAAAATTTAGTTCCTAAGAAACTTAGTGACGTTTAGTAGGCTGTAAAACCATATTTCCTGAATTATGCATATATGTAAAATGTTAACTTTAAACATCAACATTATCTCAAAATGTACAGAATCATAACATAAAGAAAATGAAACATAATCATCTTGTATGGAAAGCAGTATTTTCCACAATTGACAAAGAATAACTAACCGCAAGTCCATGATGAGTGTACATCATTGAGGTCACACCATCAAATCTAAAGCCATCGAACTTATACTCCTCCAGCCACCATCTCGCATTGGATAATAAAAATCTTAAAACCTAGAGAAAGGAAGATAATACGGTGAAATTTTTTCAATTTAAAGAAGTAACAGAGGTGTCTAGAATTGAAACATTTCCATACTTCCCAACTCCCATAGTTGAAAAGGCGAGAATCCCACATCCAGTGATGGCCCCGTGGGCCAGAATGGAAATAATGTGAGTCAGTGCCATCAAATTGATTCAGTCCATCAAGTACATTGTTTGATGCATGACTGGAAATAAGACAGAACAAGTTAAGAAGGTACAGTTTATTTCCTAAACTGAATCACAAACAAGGATTTAAAATATAAAGTTGTGCTTATGCCATACATTCTATGTTGGTACATGCATGCATACTTACAAAGATAGACAAATGAAAGAAATTTGCAAATACATGTACATGTATATGGGTTCACTTTGTACTCAAATAATAGATCCCAAAGTTCTTTTAGATTGATAAATAAGTCATATCGGCATACCATGCATGATCATGTCTGGGCACGAAAACAACAAACAGAAAGGTTCAAGCACCAAGCAAATAGAATGCAGTCAACACTCTCGTTCACCAACCATAATCCAAGTATAAGGATTGGATAAAAGATCTGGGACAGCCTTTTGTAATATAGGAAAATAACTCCAGTGGAACAAAAAACAGGTAGCAGTTATCTCAATCAACAAAGTTGAGAATCTTTTCCAATGTGATGGTAGGTTATATTCTCAATCGTAGCCTGAAAGCATATTCTAGGAAAGTCAAATTTAAGTAAACAGAAATTACACAGAATCGTAGGAGTAAAATCCAAATAACCAGCTAAAACATAAGAAGTCCATGAAAGTTACTTATCCATGGAAATCTTGTGCACGGATGGATTGAATTTCCAGCTAAAACTCCATAGAAAACAAGAAAAAGGAACATATCTATTACCTTGGGCCCTTTATTTCTTATAAGTCAGATAATCTTCTAGAGTTGGCAAAACAGGTTCTTTAAATAACCAAGGAAATGTTGAGCTCAAAATCCACAGATAAATTGATGATCATGATACAAAATATTAACCAATGCATTTCACTTATCATGCATTTTCAAACTTATTCAAAATGTAAAAATATAATCAGTGTTACATTCTAGGTAATATTACAGAAGGATTATTGTCTTGTGTCGACCGTTGTTGCCAATCCTAACTTGGGCCAGTACATGGTAATATTACACAAGGATTGTCATCCGATGCCAACGTGTGGTACCAGTCCTGACCTGGATTGGTACATACTGTTCAATACTAATGTACCATATATAGGTATGTTAGTACATATCAGTTTTTGAGAATTTGCCAGAAAATGGCCAAAAAATTACCTGAAAAATAAAAAAAAAACCTATTTTAACCCTTTTAATCAAAATTTAATGCAATTTAAATTAAAAAAAAGTGCAAACAAGGATGAGAAAGAGAATTTATGTTTTTTGGATTGTTGAGGAGCAACTTGCACATTCTTTTGTTTCTTCCATTGATTTTGAATCATCTACAAAGATATGAGTTGAGATGTGAGATTGTGTCAAAAATTTACTATTTCAACAAATTAAGTAATAAACGGAAGCAACTTCTGTACGTTCCTTCATTCTTCTATTGATTTTGAATCATCTACAAAGATATGAGCTGAGATGTTAGATTATTTGTCAAAACTTTATGATTTCAGAAAATTAAGTAATAAACAAAAGCAACTTGTTTGTACCTGCTTCAACCACCAAAATAAATAACGGTACTCCATAGTCGATGGATCGGGATCCTTAATAATATATGAATTTGCATATATGTGTGTGTGTGTGTGTGTGTGTATACATGTATGTATGTATACACACATACATGTATGTATACACATACCATATATAGGTATGTTAGTACATATCAGTTTTTGAGAAATTTGCCAGAAAATGGCCAAAAATTACCTGAAAAATAAAAAAAAACCTATTTTAACCCTTTTAATCAAAATTTAATGCAATTTAAATTAAAAAAAGTGCAAACAAGGATGAGAAAGAGAATTTATGTTTTTTGGATTGTTGAGGAGCAACTTGCACATTCTTTTGTTTCTTCCATTGATTTTGAATCATCTACAAAGATATGAGTTGAGATGTGAGATTGTGTCAAAAATTTACTATTTCAACAAACATATACATATATATATACATATATATATGGTATGGCTGTGGATCCAATCTTGAAGCTTGAAACCACTCCCATGACATGGTGTGTTGGTAAACCGTATGTCATTTGTCTCCTCATATGAACAGCAAGTGCTCGAGGAGCCTCCTAAGGCAAGTATGACTATTGCAAGTAAGGGTGAGGAGGTCGAGTAACATAAGATCAGTCTAAAAAAAAATGACCAACTATCACTACATATTTGTTGGTTGGCTATAGGATCCTCTATAATATAAAGGCTTTGAATACGACGGACTCCTATTTGTGTTTACATTATATAGACTTTTGCATATGCTCAAAGTCATCGATTCCCTTTCCCATTTCTCTATCGTTGTGACCAAGGTTTGCAATACCGAATGTTATCGCCCATACCAGACAGTACGTACCGGTTCATCAGTAGATCGATACACAGATCACCCGCTACCTAGAGGTACTGTCGATTGAGGCGTTATCGTCGACGGAGACTGAGGGAGAAGAAAGAAGAGGGAGAAGGGGAAGAAAGAAATTGGAAAAAAAAGGGAGAACCTGGAGATCGCCGCTCTCCTCCTCGTCTGTCGGCAACTTCTCATCCGTGCGCTGGAGAAGAGTCATCGGCGTCACAGGGCAAAGAGAGGCGAAGATTTTTTTTTTCTTCTCTTCTCGGACGACGTTGCTTGCAAATTTTTTTTTTTATCCGCAACGTCGCCTGCGAAGGGAGGCGACGTCACAATTTTTTTTTACATGCGACGTCGCCCGAGAAGAGAGGCAATGTCGCGCGCATAGAGGTAAACCAAGAGGTTTACCGAAATATATATATAATTTATAATTATATATATATATAATTTATAATTTTATATATATATATATATATATATATATATATATATATATATATATATATATATATATATATATATATATCGAGCAGTATACCAAAATATACCACTCAGTATACAGTATCGTACCACACCAAATAAGTTTCAAAATTTCGATACGGTACGAAATTTCAATCCTTGGTTGTGACTATAAATATTATGCATGGTTCCTTGAGCTTCGTGATATGTACCTTAGGTAGCATATGTAGAATGTTTCTCCATCTATACCCCACCTTGAGGTTGAGTAGATAGGACAATCATTGGTTAAGGCACTATCGTTAACATTGCTACTATCTCTATGGACCTCGCAGAGCAATGATTGTGATTAAGGTGTTTGGTCACTAGACTACAATTTTTGCTCATCAATCCTTTTCAAAGGATTGGTCAATGCTATTGCCTTCTCTTTCGCCTTCGCACGTTGGGCAGACGACTATGATTGTTGGGTGCCATGACCTCAATTAGACTGGCTCGAGGTTGTCCAACCAATACATTCTGACCAAGAAGATCTTCCTCCTGTTAAGATATTGTTCCTCTTCCTTTATAACCTTAAGGATAAAACAAGATAGACATGATAATTCCTACCTCATCAAGCAAAGGATCTCCTAGGTTCTCTTCTGCTTCGACTCACTCCAATATCGGTTGAGAATCTTCGTTGTAGAACTAGAAATCAAAGGAATCAGTCTCTAACTCCTTGTTGAGCATGACACACCATCTATATAATAGATATATATTGTAGTATACATATACAAGCTTCTTCAACTGTTTATATGATAACCTATTGCAAACCATAGTGTGAATCAAGGAAAACATTGACAAGTTCACATCCACTCACTATCATCGTTTGTAAAAGCACACTGACCACAACCTATTTTAGATTGGGTGCAGACCATCTAAATTGTAGCCACCACTCGGCTGCAAAAAATAATTATTCAGATTATTAGCATAGCAAATCTTTAATTATCATTTGAGTTCACATTCAAATAAGTTTGTGTATTACCAAGATCCATTGTATAACAAAATGATACGGCTACCCTATCATGGTTTACGTAATATGTTGCAAACAAATGTTAAAATTACAAATACTGATTATTCATATTCAAAACAAAGTCGAAATTAAATATACCCATATTATGAATATATTGGTCCATATCGACTGTTATCATGCGATTGATCAACCTTTAAACCCCCTTTGTGTGCACCTACTTTCACCTTCAGAACCCCCCTTGTGTGGAACCATTCAGCCCCCTTTGTGTACTACACCTACCTTCAATCCCCTTTGTGTGCAACCATTTAGTCCGTTTTGGAATCTTTTGGGCCCAATAAAAGCTGGTTGCTCTATGCTACTCGTGATCTCAATTTCAATTATCTTACCTTTTTTGTGTGCGTTTGGCGACATATCATCCACACGTTCACCTTTTTAACCTTTTCTTCTCTATGTCAGTCCTTTGTGGACTACACAAGGTTAAGGTCTAAGCTGACCTTTACGGACGAATATAGCTTGCACGCACACCATAGGCAATCCTAGCTAAGGATGTGACGAACTGGTATCAGACCGGGTTAAAACAAATATCGAATTGTCATGGCACGTCAGCATGCAAAACTAACACTTTTGTACAAGAGGGGCAGCAACAATGTGTGACCATTTCGAAGAAGCAGATGAGGACTCTCACGAAAAAGAGCAAAGCCACTCAAGAGGAATGTGACATTTGTAGCAATATTTCCACAGAGCAAGAGTTCTCTCACGCGAAAGAGGCACAACCAAAAGGGCAACCTGAATGACATTGAAGCACCAAAGAAAGATTGGCTGAGTTGGCGCTGCACTCTAACATTGTCAATCAAAAGTTGTTAGAGCTCTATGAAAGCAGGGAACGATTCCTAGGGGTAGTCCACACAAGCAGGGTTAGAATCCCAATTGGATCAACTGGAGATCTGAGTCGAAAGATTAACGAATGATAGAAAGTCCATAAATAAGGAATTGACGGCTCGTGTCATGTGAGTACTCATGCAAGCTATGCATCCAAGTGGATGTTCGTGAGAAGAGCAACAGGAATTAGTAGAAGAGGCATTATGGCATAGGAATAGGTATGAAAGGGAGAAGGAATTAAACACCAATCATGGGACTCATCAGTTCATAAAAGAGTTCCAAATAAAAAAGTTACCAATAGAAGTTCAGAATTAAATCTACTAAATTGTTAGGACTAAAGATATGAAAGAGATTATACAAAATCAAAACCATGTGCCTAAGACATCCTCAAGGGGACTTGTAGTACCATGGACCAGAATAGTCACCTCTCAAGTTCATTTCTTTGGACTTCATATCAAGCTTATCAAAGTAGAGGGACTAGGATTGGTACATGTGGTGGTCGATCGATTCTTAAAGTATAAAACATTCATTGTTGTTCCCCTACATTAGTTAGTGGAGGGCATGACCAAGCTGATGAAGAAGAATGTGATGAAGTATTAGGGAGTTTTGTACAATATATTCAGTAATCGATATGCATGGAATAGTTTTAGACCAAACCGTTCAAGTTGTTAGGATCCAAGTTATACTTCTCCACAAGTCTCCATCTCTAAACGGATGACCAAACTAAATGAATAAACTAGCTCTTGGAGTAATATCACCGACACTACATGAGTGCCAACCAACGAGATTGGGTGAAACTCGTAGTTCTACATCACACAAGAGCCCCTTCGAAATCATTATCAAACAACAACCATCAACTCCTTACACTTTAGCAATCGATTATACCAGTAGTCCATCAGCATATCATTATACAAAGGAATGACATAAAAACACAAAACATAGATATTACATGGACATACTTGGAGAAACGACCAAAAAGATCAAGTGAAAAATTTTGGGAAGGTGACCACTGGAGTTCAAAGTCAATGAATTACTAGTGAAGCTCCAACCAGTATCTCTCTGGTTCTTTAGGCAGAAAGTGAACAAGGACTGGTGCGTAAATACGAAGGGCTCTTCCTAATCATCGACAGAGTAGGCAATGTTTCCTACAAGTTGAAGCTTTCGACTTGTTCAAAATTTATAATGTATTCTCTACAAGTAACTTAAAAGTCTACTACTCAAATCATAAGATGCTTCCAAAATGAAATATATGTTCTGACAAACCATGGATGCAGAAGGAACGTCCTATCCAGCAAATGTCTTGTGTGGTGGACAACATCCAATAATGAAATGCCCGCAATGAAAAGAGGCACTCAATGCCCTTAGAGCTTCTTTTTAGTCGGAGAAGGGCTAAGCGGAGGAAAAATCTTCTGACTTGAACAGGTCGCATTCGAGTAGCAATGACTCATTACTAAGACGTCGAATGAGAGTTGTGCATTTACTAAATGCATTACGAGGTGAATTCTAAGAAAAGCCTAAGTGGAGGCCAAAGAAGGATCACCACAATGATACCGCATTGGCAAGTGCAATTGTTGAATGCCCTATAAGGTCAAGTGGGAGAGAAGTCAAAGGCAACACTAAAGGAGGTGAAGGCGAATAAGAACCTATTGATGTTTGTGTACATAAAACTGAATGGGAAAGCAGTGTGCATTGGTGGGCACAAGAGCCACACACAATTTCATAATAAACCAAGAAGCAAAGCAACTGGGATTAAAGTCGGCAAAGAGTTTGAGCTGCATAAAGGCAATCAATTTGTAGGCAGAGCCTATTTCTGGATTGGCAAAGGGAGTCGACATCTAGATTAGAAATTGGAGCTTGAGCACTAACTTCATTGCGCTTCCCTTGGACGATTTCTGTTAATGTTGAATTATCCGCAAAAAATTTATTTGAATTATTAGATTATTTTGTATACAATATAAACTTTAAGATTCAAATGAATTAAGTAATCACATGTGTAGATATACCTGATTCTACCACCAAAACGAACGACGGGCCTCCACAAGTGATGGATCGGGGTCTTCAATCTTATGCATTTGTATATCAATATGATATGTTAGTCAGACCCAATCCTGAAATTGATCCCATGACATAGAGTATTGATACACCATATGCCATTGGTGCAACAATGTGGTGATGGTCGTAGGTTGATCGTCGTGAATCCGATATGTCCGAGGTGGCTCTTAAGGCATGTATTGGTGAATGTCAGAACTTCTACTTCTGCTACTGATTTGCTGCTCTGTATCATACTATTGTTCAGAGAAGTATGACCAACTATCACCGTACTACTGTTGGCCATAAGATTCTCTCCATAATATGATGGTTGTGAATATACACCTCTTAATTAAAAAGTTTTTCCTCTTAATCCTCCCAAATTCGCCCCTTAAATTTGATTTAATCCATAAATCATTGCTTTATTGAGTTTAAGAGAGTGAAAATGTGAGAATAAAAGAGAGATTATGAGTAAAAATGAATTTGAGAAAGTTTAAGAGAGAGAGAGAGTGAAATGAATTGAAAAAGGGGGGAAGAAAGGGTTTAAAAACCCTTTAGGATACACAGTCAAATTGACCGTTGAAAAACCGTTATCAATTGATAATGATCGGTTTCGACCGTTATTGCTCGATACAACCTCGTATCGCCCAATACAGTGCCAAAAATCTTATACCGCCTGGTAGCGGGTGGCTCGTATGCCAATCTATTAAGGACCGATACGTACCACCCATACTAGGTTATAGAGTACAAAATCAAAAACCTTGCTTCCAAGTGCTAACTAAACTTGTGTTATGGCGGAAAGAGCACAATTATGGCTGCAAATAGGGCATAAACAATCCTAGAGGCATATCCAAATCCTTTATATAAGCACTATACAAGGGAGGAAACCAACTTAGGTTCGAGCAACACTTGTAGTTTTCCACGTGTGATGATAAAGATTGGGCGAAGTCAAGTAACTAACTCAAAGCAAGGAGTACAACCCGAGGAATTTGGGTAGAGCCAATTGAAGTAACCCACCTATACATTGGAGCTTCGCATCAATTAATTAGAAGTCAACAACTATCATCTCCTTACCTTTGGGTGATTGGCTACATCCATGGTCGTACGTCCCCGTAATATCCTCTCATCAAGTTATCTCAAGAACAAGGGGATAGCGTAGACCTACTTAGAGGAGATGGTGAATGATCAGAAGATGTAAACTTTGCAGGTGAACGCCACAAACTCTTCAAGTTCTAAGATATGGCGTTAGAGAAGCTCAAATCACTTCTATGAAAACATAAAGTTCTTCTCTTGCTGACCAATATATTTAAAGGATTCAATGAGAAGTGTTCCAACTCAGCTAACTTCCCCAATTAAACTAGCTCAACGACGAGTTGCAACAAAGTAGCAAGATCAAAGTTGATGACTTAAGAGGAGAAGCTAAGTGCATTGTGACTATAGATAATCAATTCACAACAAACAAGGCTTCAACGAGTTCAACGACGGCATTGAAGGAATAAGTGGGCAAAAATGTCATGGAGCAATGTAATCAAGGTGTCTGATGTATGTCCATGATGTTTTCGAGTGTTTTATCATAGTCAACATGTACGAGGTATAAAGTACTATCACCAGTCCTATTTTGATTTATTGTCAATTTTTTGTTTCATGTTTTTGTCATAAACCTCGAAAATATTTCTGGCTGTGTAATGCCGCATAGAGGGTAAATTAGCCAAAACAACCCTATTCTCATGTGTCATGGGCTGATTTCTGCATAACAGTCTTAATATGTGAAACATCTACTATCTCAACACCCTATAACCCTCGGATAGCACCAGGCCTTCTGGTTGATGACCTTATGGTGCGAAACATCAATTGTCTCAGTACCTTGGTACCCTTGGGATGGATGGAGCCTTGGTTATATGTTCAAGGGGTGGTGCAACATCTTTAGTGTGCCTACTTTCTATACAACAAAAGTACTAACATTGGGCTTTCACCGTTGTATGCAACCATTTAATCTAGTTTTGAGAGCATTTTGTGCCCAATAAAAGCTAGTTTCTTGATGTTACTTGCGATCCCAGTTATCTTGCCCTTTTATATATGACAATAGTATATTACCCGTATGATAGAACCCTTGCAGATTCTAAGCTTGGGGTTGATCTCTTTAGGGGATCGGCCTCCTGGAACTCTATAGGGGTTCCTTCCTCCAGGTTGTTGCTCAAAGGCTGCAGAAAATATTCATCTATTGCTTGTGAAAAGAGGAGGAATACATGGCTATTTATAGGGTTTCTAAACCCTAACTCCTAATAGGACTCCTACTCAAGACTCCTACTTCTAACTAACTCCTAATAGGACTCCTACTCAAGACTCCTACTTCTAACCAACTCCTAGTTCTTCTCTAAGAATTAACCACCATACCTTAGCTGGCCTCTTTACCTCTTTATTAGGGGTCGACTTAGGTAGGTTTTACATGAATGTCCCTCTCAATTAGGACTCTCCTAGCTAGAGTCCTAACAGACCCGCCCTCTTCAAATCAGTCTTGCCCTTAAAGCTGAGATTCCATGAACTCAGGAAACCGGGTCTTCAGCTCATCATATGGTTCCCATGTGGCATCTTCAAGCGGTAAATTATTCCAATGCACTAGTACTTCAGTAGAGGGACGTCGGCGACGCATCACAATCCTGCGATCGAGGATGACTTGTGGTTGGGCTTGAATAACTCCATCCTCAGTGGTGTTGGGCAGTTGGATTTGGGGTGACTCGTGTTCTCCCAACTTGGGCTTCAGGCATGACACGTGGAAGATAGGGTGAATTTTGGCATCCTCAGGCAATTTAAGTCTGTACGCCACGGCTCCAATACGCTCTGTGATCTGATAGAGCCCATAAAAATGTAGGGATAGCTTCATGGAGGCTCGAGTTTTGATGGAGAGTTGCTTGTATGGCTGTAGGCGAAGATAAACCCAATCTCCTACTGAAAATTCTCTTTCGCTTCGTTGTGTGTCAGCTTGCTGCTTCATTCTGGCTTGAGCGGTAGAGAGATTATCCTTTAATAGTTGTAGGAGTTTGTCTCTGTCAATCAATTCTTGGTCAACCTGATCTACCTTGGCCGAGCCAATTACATACTTTGGAATCACAGGGGCTGGCCGACCATACAATGCTTTATAAGGGGTACATTTTGTAGATGAATGATATATAGTATTATACCACCATTCGGCCCAGGGAAGCCATTTCGCCCACTCTTTTGGTCGATCACTAGTGTAACACCGAAGGTATGTCTCTAAACACCTGTTTACCACCTCTGTTTGGCCGTCAGTTTGTGGATGATATGCTGTGCTCATAGAAATAACTCGATCCAAAATTTACTGGTGAAGATCTTGTCACGATCACTTACAATGGACCTTGGCATCCTATGCAGTTTAACAATATTTTCTATGAAAATCTGGGTAATACTAGCAGCAGTGTAGGGATTTCTCACAGCACAAAAATGAGCATATTTCGTAAGTCGATCAACCACCACGAGAATTGTGCTTTTACCTTTGGAAGGTGGCAGCCCTTCGATGAAGTCCATGGATATGTCAGTCCATACTGAGTCCGATATGGGTAATGGTTGTAGCTTCCCTGGATTTGCCACTGTTTCACCCTTGTGTTGTTGACATACATCACATTGTGCCACATATTCAGCAATAATATTTTTCATCCCTCTCCAATAAAAATTTTGCTTCACTCTTTTGTAGGTTCTTAGAAATCCGGAGTGCCCTGCTAAAGGTGTGGAGTGCATTTCATGCAGGATAATTGTGATGCAAGGGGAGTCAGGTATAAGCACAATGCGACCTTTGTAACGTAGATCCCTCGAATCCCAAGTGTAGTGGGCTATTGCATTTGGATCCTCCTCCAATTTTTTTATGGTGTTGCTAATCTCTGGATCCTTCTTCCATTCTTCCCTAATGTCTTCAAGGAGGCTGGTGGTAGGAAGGGAGATGGCTGAAACCTTAGCTTGCTCAGGTAGTCATGAGAGTGCATCTGCAACAACGTTTTCTTTCCCCTTTTTATAAATAATTTCATAATCGAATCCAAGAAGTTTGGTTACCCATTTTTGCTGCTCAGGGGATGATATCTTTTGCTCCAAAAAGTATTTGAGACTTCTATGGTTGGTTTTAATTTGAAATCGCCGGTCAATCAGGTAGGGTCTCCACCTCGTTACTGCGTGCACAATGGCTAGCATCTCCTTATCATATACTGACATATTTTGATGGGAGGGAGACAATGTCTTGCTAGTGTATGCGAGTGGTCGACCATCTTGCATGAGAATAGCTCCAATTCCGACTCCAGATGCGTCGGCCTCAATGATGAAGGGTCGGCTGAAATCTGGTAGTGCTAGCACCGGCGTCATTGTCATGGCTGCCTTAAGTTTGTCGAAGGCAGCGGAGGCTTTGTCCGACCATTGGAAGGCATCTTTTTTCAGTAGAGATGTGAGGGGTGCACTGATCTTCCCATAGTCCTTAACAAATTTTCGGTAGTAGCCCGTTAGTCCAAGGAACCCACGCAGTAATTTCACGTTTGTAGGTTTCGGCCAGCCTTGCATTGCCTCAATTTTTGTTGGGTCTACCACCACCCCTTCTTCTGATATTATGTGCCCAAGGTACTCTACTTTTTGCTGGAGAAAGTTGCACTTTGGTTGCTTAACAAAAAGAGTATTCTCCCGAAGGATCGTCAAAACAATCCGTAAATGCTGAAAGTGACTCTCAAGAGACGGGCTATAAATGAGAATATCATCGAAAAATACCAACACAAATTTGCGAAGAAAGCTCCGAAAAATATCGTTCATGAGACTTTGAAAGGTTGAAGGAGCATTAGTGAGTCCAAAAGGCATTACCAAGAATTCATAATGGTCATCATGTGTGCGGAATGCAGTTTTTGGAATGTCGTCTTCACATACTCGAATTTGGTGGTAACTGGATCGGAGGTCTAACTCCATGAAGACTCGAGCTCCTTTTAATTCATCAAGAAGTTCATCTACCACTGGTATTGGGTACTTGTCCTTGACAGTGATGCCATTTAAAGCTCGATAGTCGATGCACATCCGCCAAGTTCCGTCCTTCTTGCGTACAAGTAGCACCGGTGAGGAATAGGGGCTATAACTTGGCCGAATCACTCCTGTTTCAAGCATCTTCTTTACGATCTTTTCAATTTCATCCTTCTGGAGGTGAGGAAATCGGTACGGTCGAGTGTTCGCTGGTGGCTTGCCCGGAAGGATTGGAATCCGATGGTCATGTTGCCGAGAAGGAGGAAGACCGCGTGGTTCAGCAAAAATGTCAGCAAATTCAGTAAGCAATTGGGCAAGATTTTGATCTTCAATCTCTATTTTCTTCCCCTCTGGTTGCTGTTGGAGATGCATCAAAAAGCCACCATTTACCTTGTGCAAAACTTTCTCCATTCGTTTCCCCTACGGGCATCTTTGGTCGCACTTTAGGATTCTGCCGTCAGCAACCTTTACATCGAACTTGCTGCAACCGTCTATATGTAGTGTCATCCGAGCAACAACCTTACTGTTTAGGAAGTTATTAGTGCTGCCCGTGTCGATGAGAACAGTGATCGGTTGTTGTTTGAGAAGGCCTCCAACTTTCATTGTTTGCGGGTTGGAGTAGCCGGCTAATGCGTGTACCGTAACGTCGGTTGGTTGTGGCTCTTCTTCCACATCTTCTTCATTATGTTCAAAGCCCTCTTCTGGATGTTCAATGACCTCTTCTTCTACTGGTTCAATCATAAGAAGCCTCCCTTTTCTACAGCGATGCTCGCGGCTCCACGGCTCGTCGCAATGCCAACATAACCCCTTCGCAGATCGCTCCCGAAGCTCTTCTCTTGTCAACCTTTTTGGTGCAGGTGCTCGATTAATAGTAGGGGGGGCTGAGGGCTTTAGTATTACAGGTCGAGGAGCGATCCTAGTCCTCCGGGCTTCATGGTTCAATCGCTCCTCTTGAAGTCGTGCGAAAGAGATGGCTGCTATAAGCGTGTATGGTTATCGCGCTTTAACTTCTCCCCGGATCTCCGGTTTCAAGCCCTTAATGAAGGTCCCCAATAGCTGTTTTTCGGACCAATCACGAGTTTGATTAGATAATCTTTCAAACCTGGTTTGGTATTCCTGAATGGTGGAGGTTTGTCGGATTTTTGCTAGTTGTCCGTCAATGTTCTCGTAATCGGTTGGTCTGAAGCGGATTAGCAGTCCTTCTTTGAATTGTCGCCATGAGAGTACTCCATGAGTGTGTTCAAACCAGTCAAACCACTATATAGCATCCCCTTCAAGATGTATAGCTGCAATTTCCACCATAGATGCGTCCACGATTTTGTGGTACCGAAAATATCGCTCCGTACGCGAGATCCAACCAATCAGGTCTCCTTCCCATCTAGGGAAGTCCACCCTCATGCGTGGATAGTTGAGGTCAGTCATAGAACCTCCCCTCTCTTGGAAGTCATTTCTTCGGGCTTGGTGCGATTGGTTAGAGCTCTCTCCTTGATGTGATTTCTTCGGGCTTAGTGGTCGGCCCAAACTGAGTTCGATAAAGAGAGTCCGAATCTTATCCTCTATTCGCGCCTCGAAGGCTTTAAATTTAGCATTGATTGCCTCTTCAGATGCCATACTATATGCCTCCAAACCTGTGATATTAATATCTCTCTTTTGTTGTCGGATTAAAGGCATGTATAGGTTGAGAGAAGTGATGGTCGTAAGGGTTGGTGGATTGGTGGATGTAGGCTGCGATTTAGGCTTATTTTGTGGCTGTTTTGGGTGCAGTTTGAGGGTGTGGTTTGTTGGAGTTTTAGGGCTGTGGATAAAAGTTTTAAATCTGTGGTAGATGGTAGCAAAGGTTTGATAGAAATCAGTGGAAGTTTGCTGCAAAACTGTGTTGTCTTGTAAGAGCAGAATTGTCGTCGAAAAAAAAGCGGTTTCTCGACGAAATTTCCACCAAAAACTTGAGAGATTTGAGGAGGGAATTTACAGCAAAATCTCAGTTTATATGATAGCAAAGATGTCCAATTTAATCAAGAAAATTTCGGCAGTATAATAGTAGGGAAATTGGTGCAATTTGCGATAGCAAGAATTCTCGTCGAAAAATTTCAGCGGTTTGCGACGAAACTTTGCAGCAACACAAAATCGTTTTTAGAGATGAATTCCTCAATCGATCAATCTTAGATGGAAGCCAAGATGATTTATGAAGTGTATAAGAAATTTTGTTCAAAAAATATTGCAAATAGATCGGTTAAGGCAACAATATGCGGCTGAAATTTTCTACAGCATAGATTTTCAATTGTAGCAGATTGGATGTTAAAGATCAGCAGTTTATATTGAGAATTTTTCGATGAAACAAAAGGGAAATCTACTATTAGGAAGTGTCAAAGCTATCATAAAAATTTCGTAGAAATTTGGACAGAAAAAATATAGTAGGAAGATCAAACAAACTGTGCTATGCGGTTGGAATTCTGCAATGTATCTTTCGTCGTAGAGATGAAAACTTTGTGACGAAAAGTTTATGCAACAATATAGGAACAATTTTGCTAGTGGAAGTTTGCTGCAAAACTGTGTTGTCTTGTAAGAGCAGAATTGTCGTCGAAAAAAAAGCGGTTTCTCGACGAAATTTCCACCAAAAACTTGAGAGATTTGAGGAGGGAATTTACAGCAAAATCTCAGTTTATATGATAGCAAAGATGTCCAATTTAATCAAGAAAATTTCGGCAGTATAATAGTAGGGAAATTGGTGCAATTTGCGATAGCAGAATTCTCGTCGAAAAATTTCAGCGGTTTGCGACGAAACTTTGCAGCAACACAAAATCGTTTTTAGAGATGAATTCCTCAATCGATCAATCTTAGATGGAAGCCAAGATGATTTATGAAGTGTATAAGAAATTTTGTTCAAAAAATATTGCAAATAGATCGGTTAAGGCAACAATATGCGGCTGAAATTTTCTACAGCATAGATTTTCAATTGTAGCAGATTGGATGTTAAAGATCAGCAGTTTATATTGAGAATTTTTCGATGAAACAAAAGGGAAATCTACTTCTTAATTTTCGAATAAGGATAACTAAATTGCAGCAGCAGTAAGGTACAAAACCAGAACCTGTTGCAATTCGCGGGGAGATCAAAGAATGATCCGCGGTGGTGGAGATGACGGTGGAATTTAGCGATGATCTTTTAAGCAATTGTGGGAATTGCTTTGGGCGGCTGTGGAGAGATGATTGATGGCTGTGGAAGGGCAGCGAGATGCCAAGAACGCTGCTCTGATACCAAGTGATAGAACCCTTGCAGATTCTAAGCTTGGGGTTGATCTCTTTAGGGGATCGACCTCCTGGAACTCTATAGGGGTTCCTTCCTCCAGGTTGCTACTCAAAGGCTGCAGAAAATATTCATCTATTGCTTGTGAAAAGAGGAGGAATACATGACTATTTATAGGGTTTCTAAACCCTAACTCCTAATAGGACTCCTACTCAAGACTCCTACTTCTAATTAACTCCTAATAGGACTCCTATTCAAGACTCCTACTTCTAACCAACTCCTAGTTCTTCTCTAAGAATTAACCACCATACCTTAGCTGGCCTCTTTACCTCTTTATTAGGGGTCGGCTTAGGTAGGTTTTACATGAATGTCCCTCTCAATTAGGACTCTCCTAGCTAGAGTCCTAACACCGTACATTTGCTTTTCTGACCTTTTTTCTCTATATAAGTCCTTTGTAAACTACACGAGGTTAAGGTATAGGCTGACCCTTACAAATGAATATCACTTGGGTGTCACACGCGTTAGGCAATTCTAACTAAGGATGTGACAGAGTGGTGGCTACCATTTGGAGGGTCCACACTTGATCTAAGAAAGCCTACAGCCTGTGCTTTCACAAACTACAGCATTAAGAGTAATTGGTCCTTGATTCACACTAAGGTCCAAAATAGGCTATTACATACACAATTGGAGAAGCTTGTGTATATGCACCGCATCTAAGGCTATGGTGTGCAATGTGCCAAGCTTGATGAGGAATCAAGGAAGCTAGAGATTGATCTCTTTAACCTCTAGTTCCACAACAAAGATTCTCAATCAATGTTGGAATGGATCAAAGCAATAGAGAACCTAGGGGATCCTATACTTGACGAGGCAAAATACCCCACATTCATCTCATTTTATCACCAAGGTTATAAAAGAAGAAAAATATCCCAATAGGAGAAAGATCTCCCTTGGTCAGAACTTGGTGATTGGGCAATCTCAAGTCAGTCTAGTCGAGGTTAAGATACCCAACAATCACAGTCATCCGTGTAGCATACAAAAGCGAAGGGGGAGGCAATAGCATCTAGCGATCTAAATCAACGAGCAATTATTTTAGTCTAATGATGAGACACCTTCACACGACACTTCCTGAGGTTTGTAAAGATAATAGTGATGTCAACAATAGTGCCTCGATCAACAATGGTCAATCAATGGTTCTGTCTACTTAATCTCAGGCATTTTACATATGTCACGCAAGATACAAATCATAAAGCCTGAGGATCCACACATAATGTTTATAGTCACAAAGGTAAAGGAAAGGAGAGGGCAGTCATCGACTTCAAACAGATGTGACAAAGTCTCTACGATCCAGACACAAATAAGAGCTCATTGAATTGGCAACCTTCATATAATAGAGGATCCTATGACTAATATATATACAATGATAGTTGATCTTATTTGTATTTGACCAATCATTCTTACGATAAAAAGCAATAGATCAATAATGTTAGTAGAAGTTTTGATATACTCCAACCTCCCCATCACTGCAGAAGTTCCGATGTTCAAGGAGGCTCCTTAGACATATGTCATTCATGATAATCAGGCAACAATTATTACCACACTGATACATTGATGGCATATAATTTACCAATACACTATGTCACAAGGTTCGCCGTATCGTACCGTATCGACGTTTCGATCAAGGCTCGGTACGGTATGGTACCGGTGTACCGAGCGGTACATCAGGGCGTACCGAGCGGTACACCCTGGTGTACCGAACAATTTTATATTTTTTTCATATTTGTGTACATCGGGGCGGTCCGTGTACCGGTAATCTGTCGGACGGTACGTACCGCCCGTACCGGGCGGTACGCTTCGGTACGGCAGACCTTGCTATGTCATATAAGTAGTTTCAAGATTGGATCCAATAGACACAACATATCAATACACAAATTCATAAAATTGAGGAATTCAACCCATCAGTTGTAGAGTACTGCCATTCATTTTGGTGGTAGAAGCAAGTATAAGCTGCTTCTGTTTATTACTTAATTTATTGAAATTAGAAAATTTTGACACATGATATAGCATATGAACTCATATATGATTTCAAGATGAAGGAAACGAAGGAACATTTGGCAAAATTGTTCCTCAACGATCCATAAAAGATAAATTCGTTATCTTATCCTTATATGCACTTTATTCTTATTGAAATTGAATCAAAATTGACTAAATTAGGATTAAGGTCAAAATAAGTTTTTAAATTTTTAGATTTCGACTATTTTCTAGTGAATTTCACAAAAATGATACAAATCGGTACATATCGATCAGGGCCAAGACTGACACTGTCGATTGGCATGAGATGACAATCCTTGGTATAATATGCTCAAAAGTTGGCTAAGCTTAAAATTGGGCATACTTTCTACTTTATTTACTTTCATAGTTAACTGAATTTCTTATTTTCTCTCTGTGCACAATGGAAGAATATAGGTTCAAATAACCACCAGAGTAGGTCAAAAACCAATAACGACAATTATTTTTTACAAGAAACAAAACAAAACCTTTAGAATTACAACAACAATGGTAGCATATATTATACCTTTAAATCACAATCCCATCACAAGAAAAAAAGAATGAAACCTCAACTTGTATATAAAGAGAGAGAGAGAGAGAGAGAGAGAGAGAGAGAGAGAGAAGAAAAAAGAACAAGGTAGTGAACCAATTTAAGCATCCCTTATTTTGTATTAATTCAATGCAATTCATAAATCTCTGCCAAATTGATATTTGTATAGCTATTCAGTATATAAATTCATGTATTACTCTGCATGTGCCTACCAGCCAAGCCATAGAACTTTACTAACTAAGCTCTTTGTGAAACTGCTCCAGTAAGTATTCTGCCATCAGCAACAAATTGCCCGACAAGGACTTCTCCAATAAAGTTAATCATCACCTTGTTTGAGGACTTTTACACCTTTCATTTAGTCAATCCTTTCAGAATCTTTTAAGAATTTCTCTTAACTAGTGGTCAAATGCAGTTAATCTTCATGAGTATCATATCATCATTCTACCACCAATAATGATATGAGAATCTAATTCAAATCAATAAGCAAAAACTGTGATGCCAAAAAACATATTAAGCTTCTAGAATTTGAATAATATAAAATACTATTGGAAAAAAACCTAAAGGAAGGTAAGACAAGCAAATGTGCATATGCATATCGAGTACTTACTGAGAATTAACATCATCCACAAGTGTAAGTCTCAACAAGTTATATATGAGTAAAGAACAAAAACGAATGGCATTCCATTTATTTTGTTCACAGAATATTTCAAATTGTACTAAAAAAACTTCATGAGTCACCTGTGAACAATATCCATGAGAACAAGAAGACCTAGCTCATGAGCTCTGTCAATCAAGGACTTGAGTTCATCTGGTGTTCCGAAACGGCTGCTGGGTGCAAAAAAGTTGGTAACATGATACCTGCAACAAGTATTAATGCGAATGTGGTGCGAATGTGGTTGTTAGAAACCAATGGAAGAAAAAAACTCTGCATTAGGATGGGCCAATGAACAGGCATTAAATGTTTCCAGAAAGATCCCCCATAATGAAATATATTTCAGTATCTTTAGTGGTAAATCAGACAACTGGTGTTAACCAATAAACAAATCTGTACTCAAGCTTGAAGTAATCAGTATTGCATGAACAGGTTTCTAGTCATCTCACCAAAAAGTAGCAATCTTTCTTGGTATTTCCTCTTACTTATATAAGCATAATGAAAAGATCTCTTTTTCAAGCCTGGGTGAAAAGGGAATTCTCAGCAACTACTATACTGCAGAACTAAAATTCTAGCTGATAAATAATTCCAAGTATTGTTGGTCAGCCACAGACATGATATGCATAGGACACCATACTCCATATGGCACTGTCCCACATTTGAAGATGGCAAAACAGAAGTGTGAGGGATGTTCAAATTTTATTTCATTCCTATAAAAGTATCAACAAGAAATATATTGATTTCTGGCATACAACACTCACTCGTGCCAAATTGAACTGAAAAGAATGTATACTTTTCTAGTTTTCTTTCATGTCATAAAACACTCTCTCATGCCAAAATCTGATTAACAGCAATTTGTGTATCATAAGGTACATCACAACAAGCTAGTATTAGCATAATATTCAATCAACAATACCAAAAGTTGGACCAGCAAAGGGCTCATCTCCAATGCAAATAGAATTCCAGTTCAATTCATAACCTCTTTAATGTTGCACATTATACCATCCTTTATGATGATCTGTGGCGATCCCATGCTTTACCATCCCCTTTCATATAAGAAATCTCCATAATACTCAGATTATTCTATAAACTTCAATGGGAAAAGTTCTTTTCTTTAACAGAAAACTAACATTAAAAGGGATCTGGTTGCTTTCTGCATGCTAAATCACGGTTTGAAATTTGGTGTCACGTACCGAGTTTCGGAAAAATCCTAAAAGAGGTCTAGTATTAGCAAAATATTCAATCAACAATACCAAAAGTTGGACCAGCAAAGGGCTCATCTCCAATGCAAATAGAATTCCAGTTTAATTCATAACCTCTTTAAAGTTGCACATTATACCATCCTTTATGATGGTCTGTGGTGATCCCATACTTTACCATCCCCTTTCATATAAGTCATATCCATAATACTCGGATTAATCTATAAACTTCAATGGGAAAAGTTCTTTTCTTTAACAGAAAACTAACATTAAAGGGGATCTGGTTGCTCTCTGCATGCAAAATCAAGGTTTGAAATTTGGTGTAGCGTACCGAGTTTTGGAAAAAGCCTAAAAAAGGCTGAAAAACAAAAAAAATGCTCGCTTGTGCCGAGCCTGTACCGGACGTAGTACGCAATACAAGACCTCTACCGCTAGGTACTGGTTCCATACCGAGTGTGCCATTTGGTTTACCTGGTCCATGTACCAAAAACCTATTGGACTGGTAAATATTGTCATACCAAACAGTATTGCAAACTTGTACTAGATATAAGAATGCAGCTTAGATGTCTAGATATAGAATATCCATAACGTTTATATGACAATATCTACTCATCATTGAAATGACCAACCAAGATTGATGTCTCCCACAATCATAGCCAGTGACAAAAGGACCATCTTGAGTGTCAGAATTATACAAGAACAACAACAAAAAGCCATAATATCATATTGATTTGGGGTCAGCTATATAGATATTTTTCTGCCATTGGACACTATATAGAAAATTATCCTTAATTAAATCAAGAACACTGAAATTTTTATTCATAGTTTCTAATAAATTCTTTTTATGTGTCTCTCCATGCTATTACATCACTAATACTAATACAGACATCTTTCCTATATTTTATTATATTCCTAATTGTTCACAAAAGACAATATTTGTTTTTCTATCTTTACTAGTAACTCCATATATCCATTAATACAAGTTTTACATATATTGCTTCTTAATTATCTCCAAAACTCAGATCCATGGCTGACCTAACAAATGTCTTATAATTTTTTTAATCTAAAGATACCCCTCTCAACTGTAATTAATCAGATTTTACTCAATGAATAATATCTTCACTAATAGAGGGCAAGCCTTAGTATAGTGGAAATTTACTCCTTTGTAACCTGGGAACCAGGATTTGCATCACAAAAATAACCTATATTTCTACATCTAGAGACAAGACATATATTGACCTCCCACCTCGTAGACTCAGATACAACACTGTCTTCATTAACCTCTCTATCATGTTAAATAATGAAGATAAGATACCTAAAATTTTTATTAGAAATAGTGTTCCCTCTATCTTAACTACATCCTCAATTCTTCTCTTGGTATTACTAAAATTATATCTCATATATTCAATCTTATTCTTACTTATTTTAAAATCTTTAGCTTATAAGGTTTGTCTGTATAATTCAAAACTATAATTAACTCAATTTAATGTCAGAATTATAGCATCTATAAAATATGATACTGTTCTTTATTCAAAAATTGTTAATGTTTGGCAGAATCTTATGCTTCTATGATATACTCTTACGGAATGA
The DNA here is from genome assembly GCA_004837865.1 of Musa balbisiana. Taxonomy (NCBI): domain Eukaryota; kingdom Viridiplantae; phylum Streptophyta; class Magnoliopsida; order Zingiberales; family Musaceae; genus Musa; species Musa balbisiana. Next base: position 27,100,908 of record CM017192.1, on the reverse strand, counting down.
ATCATATAGATAGCATGATATGGACCACAATCACCCACTAATAGTTCACTTGCATCGGTTGTATATATGCAATTTAACCAAAAGTATGATATACTTAACAATCCACTATACATGATCTTTGCCCAGATCACTTCTCAGGAATGTCTCTCTTCCTCTTCCTGTTCCTCTTCCTTTTCCTCCTTACTTCTTCCTCCTCCTCTACCGCTTTCTCTTCTTCCCTTCCTTTTCTTTCTCTTTTTCTTCCTCTCTAAAACACCGGTCTCCTACCGATGCACCGTGTGTTGGTACACCAATCAATGACCAGTATATACCAGTCCAACAAATCTCCGAGATGGATCCAGTACCCAAAATGATAAACCCTGATTTTAACAATAACTCTATATAGTATATACTAAATAGGATTATTAAAGAATTGATTTAGCTAAAAAGATGGATTGGAAGGAAGGGGATAGGAGGCCTCTGATCTTTCCTTCAAAACAGTTTCAATTTTACACTAGATGAACAAATCTGCATGTATTAAAATCCCATACATGAATCGTCATCATTCAAACATAAAAAGAAGTTACACAAAAAAAAAACGAACACAATAAATAGCCAATAAACTAATACCAGACTAACTAAACACATGGTAGTGTCGAGGTAATTTGGTTGATATTTTATTATGTCAGTTTTGGTAATCACTGAATTTTGAAACTAATATTTTCTTCCTTGAAGCAATATACGCAACCATATGAAGAAATGAGGAAATAGAAAATGTAAGACACAAAAATAGTACCCAAAGCTTGCATAATACGAGTGCTCCTGTATGGCCATTATCTGAACAGCATTGTACCCAAGCCTCTTGATTCGAGGCAGCACATCATCCCTAAAGCTAGTATACGTGTTAATCTTGGGCTCCTGCATATGTCCATAGATTAGCAAGCAAGAAGATTTTTTTTATGATGTAACTAAAAAGACAAAATAATAACTGTTAGTTCAGAATCCCATAATCCGAGATGCTTATTTTGCATCCTATTTCAAGGAAGTAGCATTCATTTGACCACTTAAAATGAATGCCAACTTCAGTGATCAGAATAAAAGAAAAAACTCATAAAATATGAACCTAGAGTAGGATTCTGATATTATATATTATCTTTTTCACTCCAAGAAGCCTAGTAGTAATCTAAGCACTAGGGAAAAAAATTATCAATTATCAATTACATTTTACAAGTAAAAGTCTGAAGTCCTCCAGAGCCACCTGCATTCTTTACAAGTAAAAGAGCAGGTAACGACACCAAACCATTTTAAACAACATATCAATTTCAATTGTACTCAGTGATACTTTGAAGTTGACAGAAATTAGATACATGATTTGGGAGTATTAAGAGTAAAATGTGTAAGTTACTATGCTCAACATTTCAGTTTCTTCCTCTTCTCCCACCCTATCTCTTGAACCTAAGTTGGTTCAATTATTAAACAATATACTTGAACTGATATTATTCAAACAGGCAAGCACCAGCCTAAGATGAAGCTGAGAGAATGACCAACAGATAACCTACACCATGGATCGTTGTGCCACCATGTACCAAGCAGTACAGGTAGTCTGTACGGGTTCGATAGGGGACTAGCACACAGACCACCCTATATTGAGCAGTCCATAACAGGGGACCTCATATCGCTCAATACGGGGTCTATACCAATTGGAACGATCGAAATAGGACAATTACTGATCAGTACCAATCCATAACAAGGAATCCCATATCGCACGATACAGGGTCTATACCAATTGGAACGGTCAAAATCTGATTATTATCGACCTATACTGGTCGATAACGATCAAACTTCAATCGATACCAGTCAATGGCTAGGATTTGTTGAATTCAAATGGTCTAGTTGACTGTTTGAACCAGATCTAAGGGTTTTTAAATCCTTTCTACCACTCATCCTCTCCCCTTTCACTCTCTCTAACCATCTACTCTCTCAATCACTTTCTCATTCACTTCTCTCATTATCTCATTTGCTCTCTCTTGAACTTCACAAAGCTATGATTTGTCGATTAGATCAGCTTAGGAGGCAAATTAAGGAGGATTAATAGCTAAGGTAGAAAAAGAACTCTCTAATCAAATATATGCATCTTTTACTCAATTTTTGATGATTTATGAGATGATTAAGTCTATTCTATGTTCTCAATGTCTAATATGTTGTCTGAGGCCTATAAGATGATAGAATCAAATTATACAGTTTCGAATGATACCGCCCGTACTGGGAGGTATGTACCGGTCCGACAGTAAACTGGTATGCAGACCGCTCGCTACCGGGTTTTTTTATTTATAAATAATATATATTCATATATATATATATATAAAGGCGACGTTGCCTCATTTTTCTACGACGATGTCACATTTTTTTTAATTTTTTATATATAATATATATAAATAAATAGATATATAAATAATATATATATATATATATATAGGTAATGTCGTCTCATTTTTCTGCGACATCGCTTAGGGAGAAGAGACCCAACGTCGCACATTGTTTTTTAAAATTTTATATATAAATATATATATATATAAAAGATTATATATATATATATATATCCTTATTTTTCTGCGACGTCGCCCCGCTTGGGGAGAAGAGAGGCAACATAGCCTCGCATGGCGGAGGAGGGAGGCGACGTCGTCGAGATTTTTTTTTACTTTATATATATATATATATATATATATATATATACCGAATGTATACCGCTCGGTATACAGTACCGTACTGTACCGAGAGAAGGTCGAAACTCTAGTATGGTACGATATTTCAATCCTTGGATAGAATAGTATTAATTAGAGAGTAATTAAGGCCTTTAGTGTTATGATTAGTATATATAATGCTTTTTTTAATTAGATATTTAATTGGTCAAATCTTTATATTTATGTATATTAAGATGATTTATATATTTGTGATGTTATAATAGATTTAATTAGGTTTTAATTCAGTTTTTTAATACTATGATTAGTGATTTTAATGATGATTTAATCAAAATTTGACCCATATTAGGTCAATTCAATGTCTTTAATACATATTAGAGTGTTGGACATCTTTATAATGGTGAAAAAAGACTAATTAGGGATTAATTAACTATGTTAATGCTGTGATTAATGAATTTTTCAGTGCGTTTAATCAAAATTTGATCCATATTGGGTCAATTAAATGTCTTTAATGTTCGTTAGAATGTTTGCCATGTTTATAGTAGTGAAAGAGGAATAATTAAAGAGTGATTAACTATGTTAATGTGGGATTAGTATATTTAATGATGATTCCATCGTAATTTGACTTATATTGGATCAAATTTATGTATTTAGAGCCTCTTAGGCTGTTTAACATATTTATAGTGGTTAAATAGGGCTAATTAGGATTTAATTAGGTTTTTTAATACTGTAATCAGTGTATTTAATGATAAATGTATCGTTATTTGACCCTTTATTGGGTCAATTTTATGTATTTAATAATTATTAGTGTTTGGCATGTTTATTATGGTAAAAGAGGGCTAATTAAGGAGTAATTAGTGTTTTTAATGATATGATTAGTGTATTTAATTATGAATTCATCATAATTTGACCTATACTGAATCAATTCTATGTATTTAATGCGGAATAGGTTGATTGACATATTTATAGTGGTAAAATAGGGTTTATAACAAATAATCGCAACTTGTTATTTCAAATTAGGGCTAATCGCAGCTTGCTTATTTGATTCAATCTGGGTAGGAACATGACACAAAAAAGAATAGACATTTGATGAAGCTTGGGATCATACCTAAAAGATAGACGAGAACCATCATCATTGACAGTGCATTTATTGTGACTATATCGACAAGGATAGATGAATCACCCTAGTGAAGATGTATTTGGTCGGTGGATATCTTGATGTTGCAAAATGCAAGAAGTTTCTGACGGAGGTCCATAAATCATTTCAAGACAAGTTACAACAGGTAAGGGAAGATACAATTAAAAAGAAGGCAAAAGCTAAGAAAGAATATTACAAGCCTATGCATGAACCGGTTTATGACGAATATGAGGCCACGACGATTATATCAACTAAGATCTTAGAGCTGGCATTTATGCATCACTAGAGCATCAATATATGTATGAGGAAGCAATGAGGCATCGACGACCTGACTCGTAATAGGAGCATGACAGTGATAGTGGGTCTACACCACAAGGATTTCAACGATCAACAAACATAAGGTAGCTAACTGCCCCTCTTCAGTTGGGCCAGATTGATAGCATAAGGTAGGGTAGAATCCACGATTTTATTAGAGGACTTGGAAAGAGGTTAGCACCAGATATTATTGATATTGATCCGCAAGCCTATCCTCCACAAACAGTGAAGCAGACATGGATTGACGATGTATATACAAAAGAAAAAAAGTGAGAAATTGGGAAGGCAATAGCTAGATGGTTCAACTTTTATAGGATTCCAACAAACACAGCCTAAGTTTCATATTTTTAAACCATAATCTCGTTTATTTAAAAGGCTGGTGCATATTACCAGCAAACACAATCCAAAATGTTGATTATAAACTATAATTGACATTAATTATTTGTTATGTTAATAAAATCCTATTTAGATCTTTTTGCAATCGAGTGATGGCTACAATTTAGAGGGGACACATCAAATTTAAGGAAGGTTGTTGTCCATGTATTTTCACAAGCGATGACATCGAGTGGTTATGAGCGTAACTCGCAACATGTTAACATTTGCATTGATTTATACAAATGTCCACAACAGACTATTGTATAAATTATTGGAGAAATTAGAATATGTCTACTACAACATACGACTAAAGTTGCAGTGTGACAAGTTGGACAAGGAGATAGAACTAGAAATTGATCCCATTGACCTCCAATACTACAACGAAGATTCACAATTGTTGTTAAAGTGGGTCGAAGCAGCAGAGAACCAAAAGGATCCTCTACTTAATGAGATGGAATATCCTCCACGTCCTTTGTATTTTATCACCAAGGCAATAAAAGAAGAGGAAGCACATCCTCAATAGAAGGAAGATCGTGCTCAGTCAGACCATGGTGGGTGGCAGTAGAATCAGTCACACCATTAGAAAGAATCGAGTTAGGTGATACAAGACACCCTCTCAATCGCATTCAACAACCCGCTTAGTTCGAAGACATGGTAGCAACATGAACAATAGTGCCTCAACCGATTATTGCAATAGCATCGAGGAGTCGATGAAGTCATCTACACAGTTTGAGGGTGGTGCATGGCTTAAGGAGCAATATTTTATGCATGCCATCCAAGATTTAGATTATGAAGTTCAACTAGGTATTTGTTAAATTTATATACAGAAGAGAAAGGGTATAGCAGTGGATGACTTTGAGCAAATGCACTAGAGCCTACATGACGTAGACACAAAGCGGAGCTTGTCGTATTCACAGTTGTCGTATTATAAAGAATCTTATGACCAACATAAGTATAATGGTAGTTGGTCATTCTTCTTCGAGCAGCAAGACAATGATGGATCTTAAGATATGGTGCAACTAATCAATGGAAAAAGTAGAAGTTTCGGCATTCTCCAACCTTCGCTCCAGTGCATACTACAACCATACTTGCCTTAGAAGTTGCCTCGGACACATGTGATTCACGATGATCAAACTATGACCATCACCACTTTGATGCATCAATGACATATGGTGTATCAGTATCAAGGAAGGCAATACCGAATGATACCACCCGGTATGGACGGTATGTACCGGTCCGACGACATACCGGTACGCGGACCGCTCACTATCGGGCGGAACGAAAAATAATAATAAAATATAATATATTTATATTTATATTTATATTTATATTTATATATTTTAGAAAAAGGCGACGTTCGACGATGTCACCAAGGCGACGCGACGTCGCCTTTTTCGGATTATATATATATATATATATATATATATATGTCGCCCCGCATGGGGAAGGGAAAGACGATATCGCCGAGGCAATGTGACATCGCCTTATATATATATATATATATATATATATATATATATATATATATATATATATATATATATATATATATATATATTAATTTTTATATAAATATAAACAAGGCAACGTCGTTGAGTTATATATATATATATATATTATAATATATATATATACCGAGCGGTATACCGTTTCATACCGTACCGAGCATCGTCGAAACTCCGGTACGGTACGAAATTTCAGACCTTGATCGGTATATTATGTTATCGAATCAATTTCAGGATTGGGTCTGAGAAACATATCTAATTGATATACAGATACATAAGATCGAGGACCCCGATCCACAGCCTGTGGAGTCCTATCATTCTTTTTTGTGGTAGAACCAGGTATATCCATATATCGATTACTTGCTTCATTTGAATAATAAAATTTAAGTTGTTTCACCAATAATCTAACAATTCAAATAATTTCTTTATAGATAATTCAATATCAATAGAAGATGGTATAGAAGGTACCATAAACTACTCCTCAAAGTCTAAAAAAGATATATGTCACTATTCTTTCCTAATTTAGATTATTTTTGTAAAAATATAGTAAATTTATATTTATTTTCAACTTAAAAACCCTAATCTAACCTTTTTCCATTTTTCAAGAATTTTTGGAGTTATTTTCAGCCATTTTCTTATTAATATCGGTATGCCCTGCCATAATGACACATGATACATTAGTACAGAACCGTACATACCATACCACTGACCGGACAATACATTAATATGAACCAATATGGTGAACCTTGTCCTACACATGAAAGGGACACTTGAGAGGCCGGAAAGTCACCCCACCTTTTCTACTATTTCTTGATTTCTCTTTTCTTTCGTCTTTTTCCTCCCCCTTTACCTTTCTCTCTTCCTTTCTTTTCCTCATTCAAAATTTTCTTTTCCTTGTTTGATCTGGCACCACTGTGTTGGCATAAAGGCTTACCTTGCAAGGTGATGACAGTGTTTGCACCAACAACCAAACAGTACATAGGCTACTGCAAATTTTATAACCTTTCTTTTAATATTTGTTTCAGTCTATAGATGTCAATATTGATAATTTTATATATCTGAGAAGCATATTTATAAGAAGGTATGGTATAGAGGCATCTTTGTATCAAGGCAGATTATAAAATCATGAATTAAAAGACATCATAAAAAGCTAAATGCATATTCAATAGTCCTTTCAAGCTAATTAGAACGAAATTGATGTCACAGCACCAAAGATAGCGACTCAGTTAGGAAGTTGACATAATACAAGGTTCATATGCATACAGTAGCTAAACATGGGAATGCTAATTTCTGGTTACAAAATTATGAAATATAATGAGAATTGAACATCCTTCGAGAAACATGGTATACTAAACAGGCACCAACATACTATATTTGATGAAGATTGATTCATTTGAAATGGTCATTGAACATATGTGGATCCAAAGTTTTGCTAAAGGTCCTGTGCATTTAATAAAATTATAAGACTTCATTGAAACACAGAAGAAGATAACAATGTTGTATACACCATGAGGTACCAAAAAAAAGTTCCAAATCAAGAATGGCTAAATAACACTAGTAGTTGAAAGTTGAAACTAATAATAACCTTCAGAACAAAAATTCTCTGTAAATATATCCAGAAGTCCATTCATTTCAACCCATTTGATCCCATTTTATTAAACTTGATGCAACTCACAATCTTAATATCTTTACAAACTGTTACATCTTGAAGTGATTTCTTATGGCAATCACATATCCAAAGGAAAGATGTATATAAGACCATAGTTTGCCTTACCAGTCCGTACCGGTATATCGCCCAGCTATCATTATGGTACATATCGAGCTGTACCGAGTGTATCAACACATGATACATGGGGGCATACCGGTGTACCGCTCATATCAATCTCTTGTTGGATCAATACATATTGCTCGTATTGAACAGTGCCACAGTACGACAAACCTTGTATAAAGACAATCCATTGCATTTTTTATTCTCATCAAGGAATCAAATTTCAGTTGTATAGACCCAACCATAGACTGTTATTGGACCATGATGACTGGTACCAGACTACCTATAATTTTTATTATGTCTTCTTTTGATATTGGATGGTACATTTCAATATTAACACCCAGAATACTAGTGTCATCCCAGTCTAACCATTTACCGAAACTCATATCCAATCAAGATTTAAATCCTTGATTCCCACTATCTTAGAGACTTGGTAACTAATCATATATTTCAGAGATAAGATGGTCTGAATTTGCAAATGCTGTAGTGACTAGGACAAGAGAAGATATCATTTAATATATGAAGGCAATGAATAAGAAACTTCATATTTATAGAAAGCAAAAGGGATCATAAAAAAAAAGTTTGCAAATAATTATTATTTTTATGTTAATCCAAAAGAATCTTAGATTATATATCATGAACGAACTCTTTTTAATCAGAAACAAAATACCAGTGCAACTTGAAACATCTTATATAGATCATTAAGGAAAATATTACAAAATTCACCATTAACAATCAAGGGGAGGCATTCATACCGGACTACTCATTCCAACATGTGACTCATAAATGCGCAATGATTTTGGAGCTTTCGGTTGAGGATGTTGGAACACATACTTTTCCTGCAAATGCATTTTAAATTATTATAAAAATATATAGCCACACAAATCCAACCAATGCGCATACAAGACTTTTTAGATCCCATGACATAGAAGCAATAAAGAAGCAATCACATTAGTGTAAAAAGATCCATGCCAATTATTTTAAAAAAAAGAGGATAAAATTCGTACCAACTATTTGCAGAAATAATGGTAATGATGAAGAATAGCAGAATAAGATGATGTACCTCTTCTGGTGGATCATAGTATATTCCATTGTATGGTATTTCACCTGGGGCCTGTACGGAAAATTTGATCCAAGCAGGAATGGAGTCTTTGATGCCAGATGGAGTATCCATGCGTATCTATCATGTATTTTTCAATTACTCAGCATCATTGTACTACCTTTGTCCCATTTATAAGCAGAAAAGTAGCTTTACACATCACAAATGCATTTCACATATTTGTGAAGTCTATTGACAATGGACACTTGACATACATATAAACAGGATAAGCAAGCATAAAAAAGAAAAAAAATAAGCATATCCTTCTGACATTAAGGATTTGGAAACTAACAATCTCTATTATGAAATTGCATGGTCTCACTATAGACTTCTATACAATCTGAAAACTAAAGACATAATCTTGTTGTTTCTTAGTAACCATCGGTATATGGTACCAAGCATTTATTGAGAAACTGACAACTTTGATGCTGCAAAGAACAATATTCTAGTTTTCCTTATAAACAAACAATCAAATAATGGTTTAAACGATCAGAAACTATAGAATAGAATCATAAACCATATTCCACTTCAGATGTATCAACTGTTACATCCGAAGTAGTATAAAGTATAAACCATAATTGAAGATTAAAAGGTAGCTTTGTAATCCGCACAAGTGATGGCAAACGTATGTTGGCTGGCTGTAGCTATCTACAGGATACAATCTCATGGAAAGCAGAGCTTGCTGCCGTCAAATATGGAATGAAACATGCTTGTGAAACAGGTGTGAATTGCTCATCAAAATCGTCAACAAGGAGAAACAATCACCATGGGATTGTTGAATTGTGTACAAAGAATCCTCTTTTTGGCAGAATGCTCCCAAGAATGTAAATTTTGTCATGTGTCCAGGAGGAAAACATGAGTGCTTTTCCAAGGAGAAACCTCCAAGTCCTGTATTAGAGCTTTAAAGTAATGTATTTCTTCTTTTTCGAAAAAAAAGATTAAAAGGTAGCTGAGAGAGGAAGATTTATTGTGGAGAATGAGATCACTAATATACAGGACCATCTTTGCAAATCCAGCAAGTGCTTCAGAGATTTATTCATAACTATCTAGCAAGCATCTACATTACCCTGGCAACTTCAATAGTCAGCACTGCCCCCACCAAGTACTCTGCAAAAAGTGGGACATCAAAGAGTTCTAAATGAGATGCCGCCTTTGCGGGTGAACATTGAATTTGCTCACTGTAGTAGTCAGCTTTAGATAAAGTCCATTTCATCAACCAGGATCTATCTGGCTTATGGTTCATGAATGATCTCTGCCAACTGAACCAAGGTTTGGTAATTCAATAGTAATTTAAATGGTCAACAAATTACCAAAATTGACAAAATATAATTAATGAATGAATAGAACTAACAAATCTTGTTACCTGGAAAACACCCTAATGCTGATAAGACTAGTGTGGAGTTTTTTAATACATCTTCAAAGCTAGACACTAAGGGGTTCCTAAAAGAAATTCTTATTCAAGCTTAGAAAATTCCAAGACTTGAGCACCATTCATCCCTATAATCTGTTTTTTTTTTTTTTTGAAAAGTTAAAAGACATGGTCAGGACAAAATATAAAAAATGAAGGTGTTCTTCGAGTAGATCCTACATGCTTGTTGGTGAACCTCTAGTAACCAAAAATAAAAGTCAAGGCTCCGATGTCCTTGTATAATATGCACTTTAAGGTAGGTAAGGAGAAAGAGGAAAGGCTTCGATACAACCGTAAGGCCTCCAAAAGCACATGATTTCTTACCAAATGCTTGAATGGTTGATCAGTAATATCAAAAGCTCCAATAAGCAAAGATCCTTTCAAAAGCCATTCTGGACACATCCTGTCCCACAGCTCTATGCTTTTAATGCCAACAGCCACCTTCAACCCTGACCTGTGTTCCTCTTGTTACTCACCCACCCCCTACTCTCACTATGTGCCTATACAAACCCATCTTAACCCCCAACCAAGCCCCCCGCCCATTTTCCTCCCCTTTTCTTTTTTCTTCTTTCCCCTTTTTCTATCATTTAACTCTTTTGAATAGGCAGTTATTCCTTCTCAGTAGTGTAACTATCTCCTCCAATGGCAAAGAAACTGAATCAATGTACAAGAAATAATCCAGGCCAAAATAGGCCAAGAAGGGAAACCATCAACCCAATTAATGGAGCCGAAGTACACTAGTGGGAGACAAGAAAAAAGTTTCATGAGATATTTGTTGTTTAGCACTCATCTTCTCCTCCCTAATTCTTGTTGATGCTCTTGGATGGAACCTTGGAGTTGGTGTATTCATCCCTCATTAGAAAGTCAACTTGAAAAACTAAGCAGCTCATCTTAAATCTTCACTCTCGACCAGACTCATATTATCCAATACAAAAATTACATAGGAACAGTGTATAGGCTATAGATCCAATTCATTCTGATGGAAACTAGGAATTTTAATGCTTCAAGCATCAGGTTGTCTCTTAGAAGGTGCAAATCTCATTTGGTCTATATAGTCTATGAAGCAAAATCTGTTTACTAGGAAATACATATTTCAGATCAGAATAGTTCAGAAACAAGATACAGGATTGGCCCAAATAGTGATAAGAAGGTTGGCCATACAGCTATGTTACGAACAAAGCTATAAACAAGGTGTTCAATGTAATGCTTGTGAATGTCTGTGTCTTTCGGCTTTGTTCATGCTTTCCACAGCATGTAGAGGGCTTGTAGTAGGTTTGGCAGCCCCATTTTAATTGGATTTTGCGGCCGTTTCAGGCTTGTAAATGTAAGTTGTGTGTAGTCGTCGCGTAGAGGCAAAATTGCCCAAAAACAAGCCATCCAAGTGGTCATTTTGGGCAAGGTCTTTGATTTTGAATAATACCGCCCGCACCGGGCGGTACGTACTGGTCCACCAGCAGACCAATACACTGACCACCCGCTACCGGGCGATGCCGTCGATTGGGCTGTTTGCACTCGGCGATGATCGAGGGAGAAGGGGAAGAAAGAAAACGGAGAAGAAGAGTATTTGCGCCGCTCTCCCTCCTCTTCTCATCCATGCAGGGAGAAGAATCCTCGGCGTCGCGGGGAGAAGAAGCGACGTTGAGGCGAAAACAATATATATATATATATATATATATATATATATACAAGGTCTGCCATACCGAAGCATACCGCCCGGTTCGGGCGGTACATACCGATCCGACAGGTTACCGGTACACAGACCGCCCCGTACCGCTATAGTGCTACAGTATTATACTATAGCACTGCTACAGTACTACAGTACTATACTGTAGCAGTGCTACAGTATGAAAAAAATATATATAAAATTGTTCGGTACACCAGGGTATACCGCTCGGTACGCCCTGATGTACCGCTCGGTACACCAGTACCGTACCGAGCAAATATCGAAACTCCAATACGGTACAAAATTTCAATCCTTGATTTTGAGGGTTTTCTAGCTCCGTAGAGTGGTGCGGAGTGTCAACCAATACAGCACCAAGAAGCTACCCGAGTGACACATGGTTGGATGGGCCTTTGGGGTAGTGTCTAGGGCTAGTTCGCTGCCTTGTTCCGTAGCAATGTCATGTGGGCACTTGCGGGGACTTTTGGTCGTTGCAAACTACCTTGGACCTTTTGTCGTACAACTGTTCAAGGCTTACGAAGTCTATGTTTATAATTTGCATTGTCTATCAAGTGTTTACTGAAATGGCTGCTTGTGGATCCCGAGTTAAACGTTTTATCTAACCCGTCTTCTCTTTTGTAAGTCCTTAAGGGACTAATAAGAACTTTCGGAGAAGCTGACACTTTGCGAGGAGACACACAAGGGTGCCGCTGCACGACTTAGGCAAAAACCAGCTAAGTCCGTAACAGATGATGTCAAAGCGGGACAAGCACACTTAGAAACACTTGGCATACAAACGTAGGGGACCTAGCAAGGTTGCATATAGGGCAGCCAGCACGCGCAACCGTTTGAGGGAAACGAGCATAAAGACGTAGGTAAATGAGTCGCTTAGAGGAGCTGGCATCCAATATTAGCATTCAGAAAAATGGCCAACCCTTCATGCGAGAGCCACCACGAGGACAAGTTAGGAAGAACATGTAGCGTACAAAGGTTGGGATAGATGAGTTCGAGCTACGACTCGACGTTGGCAACCAAACTTGACGGTGCTTAGGGCAAGCGAGGCACTTGGTAAAAGATGAGACCGTGCAAGGTGGGATAGGTTGCTCAGCGACCAAAAGTGTTATGCAAAACTCACAAAGAAGCGGGGAATTGTTAACTTGAAGAATTCGGTACTTATGCAAGGGCTTGTATGCGGATGATGGACTGGCCATGGCTATCCTAAGGCAACCGAAACTCGGCGCTATGGAGTATTAAGACTTTCTCTTTGGCATAGAAAGGATACGTCCGTAGAATGCTGAAGTGTGCAGTAAGTTCAGCATGTAGCCTTAAGGGGCACAACAGGGGCTGCTTTGGCAAAGAGTTGTAGTCTATCTTTCCATGAATCAAGGAAAACTACTCGGTGAACACAAAAGTATTGAAACAGATAGTTAAAAGGGGCGAAGAAGCGATGACAGGTCTGGAAGGACTTTATTACCCAAAACTAAGCATTTACTTGAATAGAGATGGACTCAGAGGAGTACCACGATGCCATAGAAGCAGATTTACCAATCATGAAGAAAGGGACACAGATGTGAGACGACAGATAGTAGGGCCACAAGCATGACAGTGCCATGTACCGTAAATGTGGGACTTCCGTGGAATCATCGATCCCTTACCCTCGTGGAGGGAGTGCACTTAGTTGTAAAAGGGGCCGAGAAGGTGAAAAATACAGAGGCAAACTCCAAGTACCTAAATAAGGTTGAAAGGTAGAGGCCACAGAACTTCGTAAGACCAGTGTCAACATGCTTTTCATCAAAATAGCTGAAAGTGGGGGGCTTCAAGTTAATGAATGAGTGCTCGATCAAGGAACGAAGTAGTACCTTTTCTACTCAGGAGGAGTAGGCGACAGAAATGATGGAGAAGACGGTACAATCCCAGAATTGACCAATACCATTGAAGGCTTGCTCCAAATCGAGGCAAAATTTTGCTCTTTCGGACAAAACTTCTTGCATTCCGGAAGTTCGATGGCAATGAGAAGGCGAATCACAGTAGTTAACTCCATACAAGGATTGCAAACACTTCGGGTTCTTTGGAAGTGTGAACAAAAAGCAGGCAAAGGTTGATAACTAGCTCGATGCATGAAATACAACCCTCGAGGAAACAGGCGAAGTCAAGTACCCTTTACCTTCTCACCCTTAAGAGAATTAGTGAAACCGAGTACCCCAGTTCTCTTATTTATCCAATAGAGGAGCTCTGCACATGTTCAAAGACCCTTCGAAGAAAGTAGAAGACAACAATTGTCAAATCCTCAATAATAGTGATTCATGCTACTAAGAGTAAAATGTCTGCTTCATTTCCCAATATAATGCCAATTGAAAACGAAAGTAATTCGAACCTACTTTGAGGCGACAACTAAGTGGAAGAGGAATCGATGGGCTAATTTTACGGAGGAAAGACCTCAAAAACTTTAAAGTCTACGAGGCAATGCTCGTTAAAGCTCCAACAGGCATCCACCCAATTCAAGCGACATGAGACGTTTGAGAGACCAATGTATAACAAGGAAGATCATTTTCTTCATTTGAATGATCCATAGGAACCAGCAAGGATCAACGCAACTCAACCGACCCCACACCAGAGTTAAAAGTCATTGGCGAGTTGAAACAGTATGACGGATCGAAATTTTACTATTTAACAATAGCGACGAAGAGCAATTGAGAGCCAAGAGGCGCGTTACAATTGGAGCAAAAGATTGAAGATTTAGCAAAGGCGATGAGATGTAGCGTCCATAAAGGCTTTGACGAGGACGGTGAAGGAATAAGTGGGAGAGAATATCACGGACAAAGTCATAAACAAGGTGTTAGATGTAATGCTAATGTATATATGTGGTCTTTTGGTTTTGTTCATGCTTTGTACAGCATGTAGAGAACTTACAGTAGATTTGGAAGGCCCATTTTGGTTAGCTTTTATGACCATTTCAAGCTTCTAAATGTAAGTTGTGTATAGTTGTCACATAGAGGCAAAACTATTTAGAAACAAGCCATCCAAGTAGCCATTTTGGGAGTTTTCTAACTCCACAATGTGGTACAGAGTATCAGCCAGCATAACACCCAGGAGCTACCCGAGTTGCACATGGCTGGATGAGCCTTTGGGGTAGTGTCTAGAGCTGGTTCGCTATCTTGTTCTATAACAATGTCATGTAGGCATTTGTTGGGACTTCTGGTTGTGACAAACCACCTTAGACCCTTTATTATGCAACCGTTCAGAGCTTGCGAAGTCTATGTTTGTAATTTACATTGTTTATCAAGTGTTTGCTGAAATGACTACTTGTAGATCCCAAGTTAAACGCTTTCTCTAGCTCGTCTTCTCTTTTATAGGTCCTTAAAGGACCATAAGAGGTTTCGAGGAGGATGACCCTTCGTAAATAGACACGCAAGGGTGCCGCACGACTTAGAAAAAGCTAGCTAAGTTCGTGACAGTGGGGTACGCTCAATATGGGTGGTGAATATCAATCCAACAAGATACCAATACGGACGGTATATATTGATTTGTCGGTATGCCCCAATATACCATGTATTAGTATGTCAATATGATTTAGTATGTACTATACCGACAATTGGTTGGCACATCAGTTCGAACCGGTAAGCCGAATCATAAGTGACACACACTAATACCAATTTGAATGCTATAAATACTAGCATATATTGCAATATCATAAATTTTGTGAACACCTAAATTCAAGATAGCAGTTGTCGACCATGTTTAAGTAAATAGTAGTTTGAAATGGCCCTCTATCATGATTGTAAAGTTGAGCCAAATGACTTAGCTTGAAATGGCTTTTTAAAAAACAAACTTGCATAATGAAGATTTACATCTTAAAAAGAGTACTAGTTATTTGAAACTATTACTAAAAATAAAAAATAACCATAGCCTAGTGCATGAGACCCCCGTTAATGCAGAGCCTTAAGAGGGTCAACATATGGTCTTACCCCAACACATGGAAAGATTGTTGGTGTTTTGTTGATCAATTAAAAACTTCATATTTGTAACCAAGGAATGTTGTACCACCCAAAATGGTACGGTATGGATGGTACCGGGCGTGGGCCGATATGTTAACCACCTTTGTTTCGAGCAATCCGATTAAAATAATAAAAAATAAAAAAGTGATAGGGCCTTGTCCATCTCATATTAGGGCTTGTGAGCACAAGCCCTCTTCTCACTTACAACGCCACTGCTTCTTCTCATCCTCTTCTTTCTTCTTCTCTTTTCTCCTCCACTGCTTCCTCTTCTTCCTTCTTCCTTCTCCCTCCTTTGTTCCTCCATCGCCCCTTCCTCTTCTCCCTCTTTTTCTTCCCCGCCAAAACACTAGTGTGTTGATACACCAATATGTACCAGTCCTACAAATCGTTGAGACAGGTCCGATACCCAAATCAACGAACCTTTGTTTGTAACACTAGCATTGTGACTGTCTTCAATATACACAAGAGTGACAAGAGCAAAACAAAGAATAGCAGAACCTTTTAAGGCATCTACAGCACAACTTCAATCAGTCAATTGCTAACATTCTGGATTAAAAGTGGTCGGATAATGGTCGCACAGCTACCATCTTAATTATTGTGTACTATTAATGTAAATTTGCTTTGCATACCTCAAGTGCCATGACTTCTAATGAATACAGCTCTTTAGAAACTCTAGTAATTAATTATACCACAAAGGAAAGCATATCATTACCAGATAAAGCTTTCATGAACATCCAAGACAATAGTTTATACTTTATAGTTTATACTCACTGTCAGATGAATAGATGCCTATTGTTTTGGTAGATTATGGTGCATGAAGGACATCCCACTAGTCCAAGGAGCCCAGAGCACATGAAAGACAAAGAACTTAAGTACCATACACATTCCGTGTGTATTGGCTGATATTTACTATGCCAAGGCAAACATGGCCAGGCTGTGGTTATGACACTTCTTATCACGCCAGTTCAGAGAATGGCTGGAAAGGCACGCATAACATATATTGGAAAATATTGTGCCAGTTGCCACCTAACGGAAACACATCCATGCACTAATCACTGATTTCCACTTTAATGGAATGGCAGCATGCTGATGACCAAGAACCATGTTACAATCAGCATGCTACGGCTCGAGCTTGTTTCATGCTCCATGTCAGTCATGGATGAGTTTTGTCCACAGTCAACTTATTAGCTTATTCTCAGCATAGTACGGGGTACATGCCACGACATCAATACCATGATTATCATTTTTACGAAAGAGCAAAGGCAATAACACAGACTCACAGAATATATATATATATATATATATATATATATATATATATATATATATATCAATGAACACATACAATCAAGTACCCATGGAACAAACCTTTACACGTGAGCCATGATGAATAGGTGGTGAGCCATCGGCATTATTAGGCAAAAAGACCTCCCAAGTGCCATATTCATTCTGTACACAATCAACCAATAACAATCAGCACATAAAACCAAAGACATGAAACATGTATGAATGAACCTTATATTGTATTCAGCAAGAATTTGCAACGAAATAATTATGTAGACTATAAATAATGGGTATTGAAGTCAATCAATCAACAGGGGAAAGGAATATAAGAATGTTATTCCTAAAACTTAGAGCAGAAGGGATAAGAAAAATCAGCACAAACAACAGTAATTTCTCTAGAATGGTTTAGCTGGTTTCCACATTTCAAGAATCATCATACATAATGTCGTACTGCAGTTTCATATTGCAGAACAAGCTCTGTTTGTTACTTGCAAGTTGCAACCATGATAAACAACCTATATAATAAAGAAGGCAAAGAATCCCATCTATCAGTTCTTTAACATATTCTCAACAATAAAGAAGTTAGCTTTAAACACAAAAACATGACAGAAAAGACCAAATAAGCATTATAAATCAACCTACAACAAACTGAAAAAATATCATCCCAACAGGCAATCAAATTTTGGGACAGATGGCCATACCCGAGTCATGACATTTGCATTGGGGTTCCAATTGTTAAAGTCTCCTATGAGTGTCGCCCACTGAAGACCAAAACCAAGCACTTATTTTTGAAAGATGCTGAGGGACACAGAGAAACGTAAACTAAAGTAAAGAATTTCAAAATTTTCACAAAACATGTGAAGTGAAGAGTTTTACAGATAGCTAAACTGCTGAAGTAAAGAATTTCACAAATTTTGAATTGGTCAATCTTAAAAGCTAATTCTTATCTACTTCAACAAAGAACAGATATATTAAGCACAGAGTGAATGTTCAAAAAGAAAGTTAACAACGTGCCTTACAAACTTTGTTTATATTGATCATATTAAGCATGCTGACAAAGGATATATATATATGTGTGTGTGTGTGTGTGTATATACTTATATAAATATATACACATACATATATACACATATATATATATATCCACATATATATATATACATATATACATATATATATATATATATATGTATGTATATATATATACATATATATACATACATATATATTTATATATATATATATATGTTTATATGTATGTATATATGTATACATATACATATATGTATAAATACATATGTATGTATGTATATATATACATATATATATACAAATATATATATATATATATATATATATATATATATATATATGTAAGACTGAGAGAGAGAGAGAGAGAGAGGAATAACTTTAGCTAGAAGATACAGAAAATAGCTGAGAGCATAAGAATGAAATAAAACAAAGGGTTTACCTTCACATGCATGCATGTCACATTATGCCGCATGAATACAAAGCAAGCAAAATCTTGACATGTATAACACATGGTCAAATCTAGTACTACAAGGACCTAGTCTGCCAAGAAAAGTTCAGATTTAATGTGCTTAACATCTAGAAACTTTGTGAAGCAATTACTCTCAACCAGTTTCAAAAGTTCAGACTTTATGAATTATCGGACTCTGAAGCTCCTAAGAATCATATTGATTGATTATGTTTATGTAATTGCTAATGAGATAGTATTTTACACTCTTTCAGCAATAATCTTTCCTATTGAACACAACTAAAAGCTTCAGGAATTACAAAGTTTACCATGAAAACAAGGGTTATTTTATACATGATTGTTCAAGATGATGCTATTCTGTACATAGCATTCAGCATGTCTCAATGAAAGATCAGAATAGTTCAACACATAAGCATGTAATCAATATCAAATTATAACAGTCTTTTAGAACAGATATGAATAGAAATATTGATATGCAACAGATACCAACTACAACAGACTCATCAAAGAAAATATGTTGTAACAGGATATAGATAGAAATAGGATTCAAAACAGGTGCAAATGTGCATTTTTCATGTATAGAATATGTTGCAACAAATAATTGATGCCTAATGGACACATCAAAGAAAAATTCTTGGAAGACTTGAGAATCTGAGAAAAAGAACATGAGTAAATGGTTACATTACAAACATAAATACAGAAAAAGGCAAAGCATGCAGATGGCTAGCTAATCATTATGTACATTTAGAGATTTTAATTTGTAGTTTTTGTTCCTCCTAGCACCTTTTAAGTAATTTTCAGTGATCCATACAGGGTTCCTATGATAGGGATGAGTCTACTATGGTTAATGGACTTCGGTCGCAATATTCGTTAATGAAAAATAGAGCATACGATTATAATAGAATCTCACACAGAGAGCAGAGAGCAGAGAACTCAATCAATATCCATATTTGCACCATAGAGAATTTTAATTGTAATTTTCCAAGCATGGTTGTGTTTCCGCAAATCTGGATATCAACTCTCAATGGCGCCTGAAGAGGTAGTGCAAGCCCTATGAAAATTTTAGTAGAAATGATCACAGTAGGAGATCAATAGTGGACCAAGCGGCGCGCTTCAGTAAGGCACCACTTGGGATCTCCTGAACAGAACGCCTCGGGCAATCGCCCAATTCAAATGAAGCAACCAAACTAGACTTTTTAAGTCTGGTTCGGTTCGATAGTGGCTAGTTGGTTTGATTGAACCAACTAGATGCTTTCTTACCCTCAAAAGCCACCCCCCGCACCCCTGCACAACCCCGAGCCATCAACCCTAGTGTAGCTTATGCCTCCGCCGCCAACACTTTTTGTCGCTGCCTCCATCGCAGACGCAGCAAATCGAGGCTTCCTCTGTCGTCGACGGATGGGTCCGACGATCAAGCCTTCATCCGCAACTTCCTTCTGCCGCTACTGCTTTCATGTGTAGCTCCTTCCACCATCAAGGGAGAGGACCACAGCTTCCTCCAACACCGATGGATACCTCTTAAGCTTCCTCCGCCCGCGACAACATCGTTCGCAGCTTCTATCGCTACCGTTGTTGTCGTCCATCACTATTAGTGCTGTCGTTCGCAGCTTCCATCATTGTTGCTACCAAGGTCTGTCGTACCGAAGCGTACCGCCCGATACGGGCGGTACGTACCGGTCCGACAGGTTACCAGTACACGGACCGCCCCGTACCGCTACAGTGCTACAGTACTATACTGTAGCACTGCTACAGTATGAAAAAATATATAAAATTGTTCGGTACATCAGGGTATACCGCTCGGTACGCCCTGATGTACGGCTCGGTACACCGGTACCGTACCGTACCGAGCCCTGATCGAAACGTCGGTACGGTACGATACGGCGAACCTTGGTTGCTACTGTCATCTGCCACTATCGCTGCTGTCACTCTGCAGTTTCCTTTGCCGCCGCCACTATCATCCAAAAGTTCTACTATCGATTACTTTTTCTCCCCCTCTTAATAGTTCTTTTCTCCCCATCCGAAAGTTCCACCACTGTCAGAGCACCTTGCTTAGTTCGGGCCAGCGCCTAGCACCTCAGGTATTTTAGGATCTTGGCGTCTTTTGGTGCATAGCGCTTTTTAAATCACTGAATCTAAGATAATTCAAACTCAACCTTAAATATTTCATACTATCTTAAATTATTCTCTCATCTTATGCCCTCCATTGAAGCTGCTTCTAATTATCCATAAAAGAAAATTATTTCATGTTCCATCTTTTCCAGAAACTACACACACCACATAATCTCATCTCAGCTACACTAAATTTTTGTACACATTATTTACTAACTGTCCAGATATCTCTCTATGGACATAGTTTCCATCAAAATTTACGATATTGATTCGAATACAAATATTGATACTGGATATATACACATGAAAATGGCATACTTTTCATAGTGAAATAGAGATCCGCTAAATGTAGCACTAGAGAGCCAAAAGATCCTATGGCTTAATCAGAATAAATATTAATTATTAACCCTTAAATTGCCACATACATAGTAGAATAGAGATAGAAATTACTTTAGGAGAAGAGACACAAAAGCAAAGAGAAGAAAAAAATGAATAAGTAAATACACCTGGCATCCAATACACACTTTAGAAATATACATTGCATGAGACTAGGACTTGTCAAGAAAAACCCTTTTTGCTCTGTACCCTTAACTAATTTAGAGTTGGATGAAAGTGTAGCTATTAAGTTTATCTATCTATCAAGTCTACCTCTCTAACTAGAAATAATGGTATCCTATTATGGCATTGGAGGTTCATCTCTCTATTCCAAAACCTTTTGCAAGTTTCTCAGTTTTGGTGGATGCCTATGCCACTTCATAAATACATTTGTAACGACACATGTATCCCTACAAAAATCTTCACGTGGTTAGCCATCAAGAGAAAACAAACTAAAGAGATATTCTTTTCAGAAAAGGCTTCGATGAAATGCAGGTCATGCTCCATGAAACTGACCTAGAGAATATTGGCTGTAGTCTCAATTCTTCTTAAACAGCCTCTCCTCCATGAACATTAACTTATTTTTATAATGAATCCATGTCACAGTAAATCTGTATATTTTGACTATGTACTAGCTTATATAAATGTGATGTTAGTTAAATATTAAGAAGAACTATGACTCCTGGTAGGTTTGGATAAAGGTGTTGAATCTCGTGTTTTGATGATGAAACCACTTGATATGTGTTTATGATTTAATCTGCATTTTGAGTGACGCAGGATACTTCGATCAGGATGAGACAATTAAAGCAGAAAGATTCATGTTGAGCCGAAGGAACATGTCAAAAGATTGGACGTCGGGCCGGTGAATCGATCGACGTATCGACAGAAGGCTTCGGGCCGTGGATTCGGGCATCGGGCCAAGAAGAGCGAAGATTGCGCCAAGGAAATCGGAGTTGCGGAGTCAACTGGCCGATTGGGCAATAGGCCGCAAGAGAGAACGATGCGCTGAAGAATCGGACGAAGCATCGAGGGACCAATGACATGCCGGACAACTTGATTAATTGCTTAGGATTAATTGTCTCGATCGAAGTTTTATTTTACATGTGCAGGATTAACTACGATAGCTTGAAGACATAAAGCAAGTCTACCGGAGTCAAGTTCGATGGGTGTTCAAGAGTCCGCTGAGAGTTTGAAGATTCGTCGGAAGTGCTGTCGGAACCAACCGAGAAGAAATTGGGGACTTACTGAAGTTTTCGGAAGTCCGCCGGAAAGATCGTCGGAGGTTCGCGGAGATCACCGAGAAGGTTCGTTTACTTGCCAAAAACTCGTTGAACTCACCACAAGACCGGGATCCTGCTGGGAGTCCGCCGAAAGAAATCTGAGTGTGTATCGGAAGTCCGCCGGAAGTTCGTCGGAAAGCTCGCCGGAAGGAAACTCGACGTTGCCAGTTAAAAACCTGCTTAGGACCAAGGTCTGTCGTACCGAAGCGTACCGCACGGTACGAGCGGTACGTACCGGTCCGATAGGTTACCGGTACACGGACCGCCCCGTACCGCTACAGTGCTACAGTACTATACTGTAGCACTGCTACAGTATGAAAAAAATATAAAATTGTTCGGTACATCAGGGTGTACCGCTCGGTACGCCCTGATGTACCACTCGGTACACTGGTACCGTACCGTACCGAGCCCTGGTCGAAACGTCGGTACGGTACGATACGGCGAACCTTGCTTAGGACTATATCTTAATTTCGTAGTTTGCATGTAATTAGGGTTTGGATTAAGAGTTAATCTTATAGCCTAGTTAGGGGCCAACTGGGCCCGAATATGAACTGATTTGGGCCAAATTTGGAGCCCAACCAGTGACCCATAAGGTCGAGCGATGGCACCGCCCAGAACCCAAAAGGTTGGGCGGTGGTACCGTCGGACTAGGCGGTGGCACTGCCAGCTCCGGGATCCCAAAGGAATTCAAAATTTGGAGCCCAAATTTGAATCCTCTTGGGGTCTATAAATACCCTTCAATTCTCAACAGAGAAAACACCTTTTGAGAAGTTAGAAGTTGAGAAAAAGCTTTAGCAAAGTCTTGTTTTCAATAGCTTAAGTGTTCACCTCTCTCTTTCTCTTTGAAAAAATCTGTAAGAGTGTGAACCACTTGTAAAAAGGTTGTAAGAGGGATATTTGGTCCTTCCCCTTCAAAGTAATTTTCTAGTGGAAGTTGGGAGCCTCATCGAAGAAGGCTTCGCAAATGGATGTAGGTCATTTGACCGAACCACTTTAAATTGGTGTGTTCCTTAAATGTGTGAGTGTTTAACTTTCTGAAACCTTTATTTACATAGCAGCAAGCTTTTGGTTTTCATCTCCTTACTTTACTCGAGCTACTTTTACTAAGTCATTCCTTGTCGCATCGAAATCTCTACACATTTACAAAATCGTTTTCAAACTTACGAGTTTTAATCCGCTGCACTAATTCACCCCCCCCCCCCCCCCCCCCTTAGTGCCACTCCGATCCTAACAAAAGGTTTGTCACACTACTAATAATATTGACCAATCAAACGATCCTAGAAATGGCAATTTAAGTAGTTGACATCATGCAAGATGCTCAAGAGTCTTAATGTTATTTCAGGTCTAATACGAAATATCTTGGATCAAAAGTTATAGCAAACAAAGTATCAAATCTTGCAGAAACATTAAAAGAAAGACAAACTATTTGATTAAGTGCAAGATCCAGAATTTACGAAAGTTAGGGTAAGGGAAACCATTAGCCAGACTCAGATAGGATCATGCCTCAAGCACAAACAATCAATGGAATGGAAAACAGAAACCACTTTCATTATTTATATAAGTTATTTAGTGCCCTTTCTTTTTAGAAATTTTAGGAACTCTTTGAAGCACATGTTAACACATGCCTAAAATAGGTCTTGCAGACACCAACTCTAATTGGAATGCAAGTAAGAAACGTACATGGAGAAACACGATAAATAATCAATCAAAAGACGCATGAAACCACGGATACTTCCGAAGTATTTCCTCATTTAATTCGACGTTGATATAACAGGGCTGGAAATGTTAACTTAATACAAATATTGCTAAGATTGTTGCCACATCAGTAATCTTCACAGGCATTTAGTCTCAGCAAAGCATAATACAAATAGGTATAATTTATCCGGTGAGGCACAAAGCTTAGAAGATCAATACAGCCAAGTATTTACTGACCTTTGCGCCTGGAGCCCATTCCCGATAAGTGATGCCACTAGCACTGGAATTTGGGGGAAAAAACAAACAATCTAGTAATTTAACTATCACAAACAAAATATTTATATATTTCCAGCTGGAAAAAGACCAAATACAAAATATATATTAAGAAAATCAATATATCTATCAGTAAAAAAATTTGTACATAAAATACAAAGATGATTCCAGTGAATAATAAGAAATAAACCAAGTCAGCCGTACAGGATATTGCACTGCATACAAAGAAGAGAAAAGGACACTGAGAATCTATTCTGCAGTTTCTCAATTTCTCTTACAGCTCTATTATAGCATAGGCTTTTGGTTTCAAACGCAATCATCATTGCACATCAAAGAGTCCCAAAAGTCACAAAGGAATAGGTAACATACATTCACGTGCACTTGTTGATTAAAGAGAACAAATCAACCACTTCTCTGCTTTCATCATCAAGCATTGCACATCAAAGAGTCACAAAAGTCACAAAGGAATAGGTAACATACATTCACGTGCACTTGTGATTAAAGAGAACAAATCAACCACTTCTCTGCTTTCATCATCAAGTTGTTATTCGTTATCAAATCTACTTCTGGTACAAAGCACTTATCAGTCATCAAATGTTGAATACAACAAAAACGAAATATCTAAAATTGAATAAAATGATACATTATTGAACTATATCTACACATGTCAAACACGGTAAATAGATTTCAAAAAATATGAATATATATATATATATATTACATTTATCTCCTAATACCCTAGATCCATCCCAATTTGAATCACTTTACCTACAATTCTCTACTCAGGAAGTTCCACTCTATCTTAGTCCCAACCTAGTTGGCCTCCATTGCACTAGCAGGCCACTTGTAAATTCAATTCACAATTTATTTAGGCCCATTTTGCAGAATACATCCCTGTCTAGATTTAAGTTCCTGATGCAACAGCAACATAAATAGGCAAGAAGAAAAAGGAAGAAATAAAATTCTACCACGAAGACATGTAAAAAGGTCTTGCAAAGAAAGAACACCATTGACCACATTTTAGCTGGAAAATTTTGAAAGCAGTCTAAGAGTGACACGTTGATCATATCCATCAGTCAATATATGTAGCTTATCAAGCTTTAAGCTATCCAGAATATTTACCACCACTTGTAAATTCAATTCACAATTTATTTAGGCCCATTTTGCAGAATACATCCCTGTCTAGATTTAAGTTCCTGATGCAACAGCAACATAAATAGGCAAGAAGAAAAAGGAAGAAATAAAATTCTACCACGAAGACATGTAAAAAGGTCTTGCAAAGAAAGAACACCATTGACCACATTTTAGCTGGAAAATTTTGAAAGCAGTCTAAGAGTGACATGTCAATTGTATACATCATTCAACATATGTAACATATCAAGATTAAGCTATCCAAAAGAACTTGTAAATTCAATTCACAATTTATTTAGGCCCATTTTGCAGAATACATCCCTGTCTAGATTTAAGTTCCTGATGCAACAGCAACATAAATAGGCAAGAAGAAAAAGGAAGAAATAAAATTCTACCACGAAGACATGTAAAAAGGTCTTGCAAAGAAAGAACATCATCAAGCACATTTTAGCTGGAAAATTTTGAAAGCAGTCTAAGAGTGACATGTCAATTGTATACATCATTCAACATATGTAACATATCAAGATTAAGCTATCCAAAAGAACTTGTAAATTCAATTCACAATTTATTTAGGCCCATTTTGCAGAATACATCCCTGTCTAGATTTAAGTTCCTGATGCAACAGCAACATAAATAGGCAAGAAGAAAAAGGAAGAAATAAAGTTCTACCACGAAGACATGTAAAAAGGTCTTGCAAAGAAAGAAAAAAGGAAGAACAAAAGAAAGAACACCATTGACCACATTTTAGCTGGAAAATTTTGAAAGCAGTCTAAGAGTGACACGTTGATCATATCCATCAGTCAATATATGTAGCTTATCAAGCTTTAAGCTATCCAGAATATTTACCACCACTTGTAAATTCAATTCACAATTTATTTAGGCTCTCATTTTGCAGAATACATCCCTGTCTAGATTTAAGTTCCTGATGCAACAGCAACATAAATAGGCAAGAAGAAAAAGGAAGAAATAAAATTCTACCACGAAGACATGTAAAAAGGTCTTGCAAAGAAAGAACATCATCAAGCACATTTTAGCTGGAAAATTTTGAAAGCAGTCTAAGAGTGACATGTCAATTGTATACATCATTCAACATATGTAACATATCAAGATTAAGCTATCCAAAAGAACTTGTAAATTCAATTCACAATTTATTTAGGCCCATTTTGCAGAATACCCTTATTATATTTCTTTTTCCACAAGGATTTAGGACAAAGAAATGATTCTGCAAATGTCCAGCAGCAGCTATTCTCTAAGTCTAAGACTGTTTTTCAGGATAAAAGGATGTATCTTCTCATAAATTATACAATGCAGTTGATTTTCTAAAAGTTGTTCCTTAGAGTCATATAAGGAGCTAAAACTTGGGGGAAAAAAAGTGTTTAGCATGTCAACTATGCTCATTGAAAATAAATCTCACTTATACGACAAGAAGTGAGATAGGGAAGCCTACCGGTAATCAAGATGTACTCTGTAACCCTTTAAAGATGGGTCAATTTCGTAAATTCTTTGTCCAGTACCCGGTGGAGGAACAAATCTCGGTTTTTCCTCAACATCCTCGACTTCTTCTTTGGCTTGAGAAGAAACTGAGCTTTTGTCACCTTGATTCATACTTTCTTCACCAATGAGTTCAGAGGAGATGGATGTCTGCCCTGCTTCAAGCTCAATGTTGTCCTCAATCTTCACACCACTTGTTTCTTGCAATACCTGCAAAGGACTTATAGACCACGTTAATAATCACATATGTTTCCACACTGCTTAGGCAATTTATGCAATCAAAGGAAAAACCTGTCCCAGACAAATAGATAACAAAAAAAACAAATTAAATTCAGTTGGTCACATTTCAGCCTACAAGTAAATGAGGTACCATAAAAATGGCACCAAGTAAAAATACTGAAAACCACAGAAAAAATATGACACGTTAAGAGCTTAGCAAAATAATTTTTCTGTGAAAAAAGCTTCATGTTGTCAGCACAGATTAATTATGTGACCACAACAGACAGAAATAGCAGTACCAGCTGAAGGTCGAAGGTAAGCATATTCTGTGATTACCTGCAGATTACTTGATGCAGCTTCCTTGTTTGAATTCAGGGTGGTGGAGGATGATAGATCATCACTTTCAGTACCTGGAACTAGCACTTTTCCAGTTGCAGAAGCAACTGTAGATGCAGGGTCAGTATCATAAGAAATTTTAGCAATTACTTTCCCTTGAGAAAGACCACTGATAAGCATCAACAAGAAGGAAACTAACTAGTGCAGGAAACAAAATTCAGCAATTATTTTCCCTTGAGAAGACCACTGATAAACATTAACAAAAATGAAAATAACCAGTGCAGGCAACAAAGGCTGAAATAAGAAGAATCGATGATTCAACAAAATAGATTTTGTCTGGATAAGAAAGCTGGATCAATAACAGACTATGTGACATTCTATGTAAGAATTAGCAAAATCATATAATGTAATTTGAGACTAAAGCTTTACAAGAATATAGCTAAAACTGTAGAGTAGCTCCAGTCTCACATAGCTATACAATTTCTCAAAGCATGTAAACAAGAAGCAATCTAAAGCTAACTTTATTATTCTTATGATATTAAAACGGTTCTCTTCAGCACATTTTGTGTCATTAACCATTTATGAATTACAACTAAATTTTACAAGCAATAGCCCAAAGAAATCCATACAATGGACTCCAACAAATGAAAACTCTTCAAGACTTCAACATATTATTAATAAATCCCATACGAGGAATGTCATATTCATTTGAAATTTGACAGTACACATACATCCAACTGTAACCAATTGGACAACCATATCACAGATGGTCTTATCTTAATTTTCGACTAAATTGGCTACCATCAATAGCCAGAACAGATGTGGGAGCATTAACATTCCCCTCCTCCAATGCTGGACAGAGGAAGAGGGACAGACAGTACTGTCGACCTTCTAATTCTCATATAGAGGCATTAGGCCAGAAATGGTAATGAAAAATGGAGCTTTAATATTCTTTTAAATTTCTGTACCACATAATTCCATGGAACCCTCACAGTTAACATAAATTACTCAGTCTGATGGTTTGATTTTGGAAGCCATAGCCCATCTAGAAACTGGTATAATTCACTGCAAACATCTTCTTCTACCAACCCTTCCATCATACAATAAATTGAATTTTTGAAACTCTTTTTCCATAATTTGTGCTTTAGCATCACTATTTCTTCAACCTTTTTCTAGACCATTGTAATAGTTTATGTGCTTCCATCCTCGAGTATCTTTCCACCCAAAATAATCCAAATACACCACATTTACAAAGTTGTAGCCACGCTTACAATTAATATTCCCTCAGTCCTGCAGTGTGCCAATCTATCTTGTCCATTGATAATACAGCATGCTTTCCTACAGCCCAGATACTGTAAAGCAGACATATCATTTCCCAGTAACTTCTTGCTAGTATGTGTAGAAGCAAAAGAACTGTTTATAACTACTTTGCACCTAGCCAAGACGCGGGAGCTCTCCCAAATGGTAGGATGACAAAACCTTTACGTTCAACAATAATTATTTTGCCTCGAGCGTTGAGAAGGTGACATGTGCGTTGTCTTATGTGCGAGAAGATAGCCACAAATCTTCCGCAGCCTACTAGCATAAATCCGCAGCCCAAGTTTCTAAGAACGTCATTCTTGCAACGAAACCAGTAACAAGAACAATCGTCACGTTCCTCCTCATTCCTGGTTTCTTTGTCTTCATCTACAACTATTAGATGTGACTTTAAAGCCAAAGACAAAAAGTTGAAACAGAAAATGCAAATCCATAACAATGCGTACAGAATTCTCTAAACGATGTGCGATAAAGAAATACGTGCTAAATGAGATAAAAATCGAGGTTTCAAAAGAAAGAAAAAAAGGACAACCAGCGAGTACAAACGGGAAACTTGGAAAGAACCAGAAGAATGTGGTCGGGTTCTCACGAAGATGCACCCAAAAGTACAGGAAAATGCACCAAAAGGCCAGATCATTCCGGCTTTCATCCGAAAGTGTCGAAAGGAAAACAAAAGATCCTACGACCGTACGAAGATGCGCATACAACCAAGCAAAGCAACAAACAAAAGGAAGATACCGGAAAATAACTCACCCGGAAACCGCACCTTAATCTGCTTCTTGGATACGGGAGAGAGATTGGCGCCGCCCCTCCTCTGGCTCGGGAATCCGGATCGAGTCGATAGCCCCAAGGCCCGCGCGGTGGGGAAACGGATCCCCGTGAGGACGAAGGCCATCACCCAAGAAACCCCAAGATGCCTTGTACCTCCACCACCAGCGATTCGCGACGGAGGGTGATCTTATGGACCAACGGAGTGAAGCGAAAAGGGAGCAGCGAAAAGGAGAGAGATGTCGCAGGCTTCTTGAAGAGGTCAGGCGGGTGGTGCGTGTGGGGCGGAGAGCTGCGAGGAGATGGGCAGGGAGCCCACGGGCGTCGTCTTTGTGATAGGCAGAGGCGTCAGGCAGGGGATGAACGGACGGGCTTCGCGCAGGCTTTCTCTACATCCTGCCACGCTACGCTAGAAAGGCGGTTCGCTTCCTCGCTGTTTATTTTAATGCATACGTGTATAGACTCTTTCAACTGATGCTGATAGTGCTGTTAAATATAGATGCTTGGTTTTTTTAGTGAGGACGTTTTAGATATTTTATTTATCTCAATTCTAATTCATACTATTATTTAATTTATATTTTTAAAACTTTTCTAGTGTATATGCTTCCGTATAAAAGATCTTTCGGAATATTCACAGATCTCCCTTTCATCACGTCCACCTGTACACGTGTCGCGTCCACCAATTTTGACCGTTCGTTGTTGCATCCCCCAGGGCCCCATCACATAGCGCTGATGGTGACACCACCAGAAGACGGGTAGCTCCATCGTGCTTTGAGATTCATGCATTGATTTGATTGTCAATGCGTGCCATTAAAATCACTTTCTACTGTATAAACTGGGATAATTATATTTTCCTCTCTAGTTGATCATAATTAACATTTTGATATCTATATTTTAAAAAATAGTATTGAGATTCTTACATTTACTCAAAGTAAAATATTTAACGTCAATTCTCCTTACGTCGTTAATTTCGTCGACAAAAATTTTATCACATGTCAAAAAAAACATAAATAGAAAGAATAAAAATATAATTTTATTATTTTTTAAATTATTAATTTTACATAAAGTTTTTACCTTGATTGATTTCCTCTTTTCCTCCTCTTTTCAAATTGCTCGCTTGCTGCTCGTCTGCTGCACCCGCTTACCCATTGTAACTATCAATCATCGCTCATCCGCTATACTTATCACTCGTCGCTTGTTTATCACTCACTTGTCGCACTTATCGTTTGTCACTTGTCTATCGCTTGCTTGTCGCATTTACTCATCCGTTGCACATGCTCACTAGAAACGTAATCCTCCATAAGGAGAAAGGTTTTGCATGGAGGTTTAGAGATATGCATGGTAATCTTTTAACAAGTGTTCGATCGTTGAGTTCACTTTAAGCCAAAGAGTAGCGTCTAACAAACCAAAAAGCAAACCAGAGACAAACCTGGCTTGTTCAACACACAGTAACGCTGAAAAATGAGTAATAGAATCATCTCAAAAGTGACGTTCGCTACTTCTCTAGATTGGACTACAGAACATGAAACATGATCCCTGTGTTAGGAATCTACTGTGAAGCAAAGGAAGATTAGCACCCTTTTTTTTTTTTTCTGATGATTGTAGACAAAAAGTATCAAAATGTTTAATTCTAAAGCAATCACGATATTTGCCGATTTCAACAAAATGTAATAGCCTGTGGTTACAGTCTTAATTGGTCACAGGCCACCAATCATTCTTCTTCATCACAAATGCATGTGGTTACAAAGAGATTTCTGACAGATGAATTCAAATGCCAAGAAAGGTTCTATCACAGCTCATACAAGTAATCCTTAGTAGTATGCAAGACTTCATGAGATTTCAAACTCACACCACACACAAACCATCAGCAAGCAAGCCGTGGGCGGAAGACCGCCCTTGCCGCCGCTAGCCGGCTGCAGCGGCGTCTTCTGACATGCCGCACTGCCGAAGAGCATGAACCCGAGGGCATGCCCAACGATCAGCACGCCGCCATTGAATGACATGACCGCGACCATCACGAGGTGGGCTAGGCCGACGTGCAGCGTTTGCAGTGCCGTTTGGGTGAGCCCCTCACCGCTGCGGGCAACTCCTGACCTAGCAATGGAGGAGGAGGAAGAAGAAGCCAAAGATGACGATACGAGTGAGAGGGGATCAATCTCACCTTATGAGAGTGCTAGGCCACCCATGAAGAGGATCTCTAAGTTCTTGCCAAGAAGGAGAAGAAAAATTGATCAGGACAAAACAGCGGCGTCTTCTGACATGCCGCACTGCCGAAGAGCATGAACCCGAGGGCATGCCCAACGATCAGCACGCCGCCATTGAATGACATGACCGCGACCATCACGAGGTGGGCTAGGCCGACGTGCAGCGTTTGCAGTGCCGTTTGGGTGAGCCCCTCACCGCTGCGGGCAACTCCTGACCTAGCAATGGAGGAGGAGGAAGAAGAAGCCAAAGATGACGATACGAGTGAGAGGGGATCAATCTCACCTTATGAGAGTGCTAGGCCACCCATGAAGAGGATCTCTAAGTTCTTGCCAAGAAGGAGAAGAAAAAATTGATCAGGACAAAAAGTTAATATAAAATTAATAATTTAAAAAATAATAAAATTATGTTTCTATTCTTTTCGTTTACATTTTTTTTTTTTGCACGTGATGACACGTGCAATTTTTCTATCGATGAATTTAATGACGTAAGGAAAATTGGGGTTAAATGTTTCATTTTGTAGATTTAAAAATCTTAAGATAATATGTAATTATCGTTTTAGTATATAGTATTAGAAAATTTCTCAATATATAGCACCATAATAAGATTCTAAAATGATATATAGTTAAAAGTGACAACCTCATGTAGATTTACAATTTTGAAAAGCAAATATAAAAATAATTGACTTTTGAGGGGATATATAAAATATATGTGCAATTTTATCAAATTAAAATATTAGAAATTAGAATTGGCATAAGGATTGACATTTAAACATTCTCTGTTTTTAGGAAGGAGAAACAAACATAGGAGAATCCGAAGAATTGTCTTAAAACAAATTGTTCGGTTGCTAGGATATTTTTTTCTACACATTATGATGGTGGACCCAATAAAGAATATTGTTGATTTTTCTTGTGAACAAAGAAGATTATTGAATGCCAGCTGAAATATATGAAGTAGGTTATTTAAATAATATATGTGATTTCTCATCCAAATATCCCTTTACTACTATAAAACATTTCGATCTAAAATTTACAATCAGCAGTCAAGATTTTTACTTAACTAAGCTAATCTCAATATTTATATACCATTAACAAATAAATATCTTAACAATATAAATTTATCGAATGATTGCTCAAACACTCATCCTGTAAATGAGCTTACTACAACATAATCAAATTAATATTTTATTTATAAAAAAATGATTTATTTTAAGCTTTCGATTTTTGGTAAGTTAGTCTACGTGGCTTTTGACACGAATTGAAATGTTTGTCGGCGCTCTCCCTCCGTCTTATAACTATTTTCTTGGCAACAAGGATATGAAAACAAAAATGAACAAACCCTGATCACTCAATAACAGAACAATACCATATCACTTGAACCTTTCATCAACGAGATTAATGTCGAGGAGCTCTGGAGGAAGCAATTTCTTAAAAGCATAAACTCCTCGTCCTCCTTCATCGGCACCTCCTCACCAACTTTGAAACCCGTCGCCTTCAATCAAGTCATTGGGAAGAAGGGGTTGGCTGCGCTGGAGAGGGAGGAGTGAAGTATTTAGGATGGTGGAGAGAGAGAGAGGAGAGGAGAGCGTGGGCCGTGATGCCTGATCTCGTTTGCGGTGGTGGAGATTGGTTTTTCCACTAGGGTTCGCCTACAATCGCGCACCACCAAGAAAGCCGCCGTGACTCGTTGTTTCTTTTTCAAAACCTTTATATCCAACTTGCGTAAGTTGAATCGACCGACTCTAAGCCAACTCGTAACTCCAGTTCAGTTGAGCTTTGTAACCGATTCAAACGTCAGGTCCAGCTCCAAAGCTCAATCTGGGCCGTAGGATCACATGATCCTACGATCTTGATCACAAATTTCATGATCGCATCTAATTCAACAGTGAATATATATATATATATATATATATATATATATATATATATATATATATATATATATATATATATATATATATGTGATGACAATAATAATAGTGTTTGT
The DNA here is from genome assembly GCA_004837865.1 of Musa balbisiana. Classification (NCBI taxonomy): domain Eukaryota; kingdom Viridiplantae; phylum Streptophyta; class Magnoliopsida; order Zingiberales; family Musaceae; genus Musa; species Musa balbisiana. The sequence goes on along the minus strand of CM017192.1, from coordinate 27,067,003 downwards.
CAAGTAAAGAATAATCTGTCACAATCATAAAAAATTCTTTTCACGAAATAGGAAATATTGGTGATAACATCAGTGACAATTTTAGTGGTAGATTATGTTTCATCACTATTAGTGAAATGTTTTACCAATCTAAGTCAATCTATATTAAATATGAGATATTTTCATCTACTAATTTTCTTTTTGTTTTCCAAAAGAAATATAATAATAATAATAATAATAATAATAATAGAGAATTAATATTATTAGAATCCTTGAATATAATTTATTTATTTATTGTGTGAAAAAATAAAAAAAAATAAAAGTTTCAGTTGGATGAGGTTGTGATTCAAATTTAATTTTTTAAAGTCGAATAATTAGTAAGATCCTAACTTCTCCCTCCAAGTCCTTTTAGAGCACGAGGAACACGCAATTGCTCGTACAGCACAAGCAAAACACTGACCGCTAAAGACTTTCAAGTTTGACTCATGTCCAGTCTTCCTTGTTCCTCCAACAAAATTTGACAGTGATAAGAAGAGTTATCAGAAATGATGAAATAAGTTTCTCATAGATAGGATATATGTTTATTTAGAAGGTATAGATATGTAATAATACGAATAAAAATAAATTTATAACATACATATACAAACTCGACTTTAGAACATTAACTAGAAGTCCCCTGCCATTAATTAGGACTAATTCATCAATTAATAATAATTTAAAATTCTAAATGTTGCTAGGAGGCCACATTGATTTAGAAAATTACTTAAAAATCAAATATCAGAAAAGAATTAAATTAGGAAAGGAGGAACGTTTTTTGGGGTTTATTTTTTTATTTTTTTCTTCAATATATTCATAAAAATTAAAATACGTAAGATTTATTACTCACTAGTAGCATATTCATTATGAGCATGGGTCATTTTTGCAATGGCATACACCTTTATTCAAGAAACTAAATAAAATGTTTAGTAATCTGTAATGAATAAGCAGAGCATTTACTGTTTATCTGTATGGATGAAAGAGGTTACTCTTCTAAAACACCACAGCAACCCCCACCCCTTTTTACAAAGATATTTCTCTTTCTAGAAATCCACCTCATGACAATGAGATGATGGGCTCACACCTTTGGCTTCGACATGGACGTTCCTATGTTGCACAATATCTTTCTCGTTTTCTACGTGATAGCTTCCATCTCTCCACGCCTGGCTATGGAGACACGCACGTTACTTGGTCAAGCCAAACAGCAACAAAGGCATAACTCTATTCGGAATGAGAAGCTATACTGAGGCCCGCCAAACACGCTTCTGTATGCGTTTCCCTCTCGATTGCGGGGCGACGAGTGTGTCCGAAAGACCGTAAGATTCGCGATGGATGGAAGTCGTCATCAACGTAAGATATAATTTAACTTCGATTAGGAGTTAGAAATCATTATTAGTCAACGGAGATTAGTCAATGGTTATATCTATATAATTCCACTGGAAAAATAATAGGAATTCATGTGGTGCACAAACTGTTGCTATGGGAACCCCACCCCGCCCATGGTATTACCATTTTCATGTATGCTGTGTTAAACATCATGCGATTAGGATCACCAGCCAACCCAACCGCTGCTTCTGAGGCACGGCGATCTATGAGCCATCAACTATATACTACCAGAAAGAATTTGTCTTGTTTGAGCCGTATCGATTCCTCTTCTCATTTACATTCAACCGACTCCTTTTCTTTTCTCCTCGAGATCTGTGCACATAGTTTATCCCCTCCTAACATCCATGGGGAAGAAGGCGATGCAAGAGGCCTTTCGGGGCGCGCAGAAACCAAAGAAAACTATATCTTTGGCCGGCAAACCCGCGCCGGCAGCCCACCGTTGATGGTCGCCGTCAGACCTGGCACGAATTTCAGCGGCCGGCCGCCAGGAAGCACTTCGACATCGAACTTGCTGACCACGGAGACGATCACTGTCTTCATCTCCATCAGCGCCAACTCCTTGCCGAGGCACACCCGCTGCCCCGCCTGGAACACCGGGTACTTGAACAAGCTCTCCGGGGTGAACACCCCGCCGCGGAGCCACCGCCCCGGCCTGAACTCGTCGCAGTCGGGGCCCCAGATGCTGTCCATCCTCCCCATGGCGTACGGGTGGTACGTCACCCTCGTGTTCCTGCTCACGAACGTGCCGTCCGGGAGCACGTCGTCCTCGAGGCAGAACTTGGAGTCGAACTGGACCGGCGGGAAGAGGCGCATGCTCTCGTAGATCGCCGCGTGCACATAGTGCATCTCCTTCAGCTGCTCGTAGCTGACGACGTCCGCCCCGTTGGCCTTGGTGACGCCGGCTATCTCCTCGCGCATCGCCTTCGCGACGTTTTGGTGCCGCGACAGGAGCAGGAAGAAGCTCGATAGGCCCGAGGCGACGGCGTCGCGGCCGGCGAGGAGGAAGCTGATGACGATGTCGCGAATGTACTTGTCGTCGTCATCCACCACCGAGCCCATGAAGCGGGAGAGCAGGTCGTGGCTGGACGCGAATCCAAGCTTCCGGCGTTGCCGTATCACCTCCTCCGCCAACACGTTGATCATCCGGATCGTCCGCTTCAGTTCCCTCTCCGATCCGATGTTAAGCAGCCGCTTCAGCTTCCAAATCAACGGCGCCGTCGCCGTCCCCCGCCGCGCCGACAGCCTCGAGGCGGTATCGAAGGCGGCCGCGAACTCCGACATAGGCATCGGGAGCTCGAGGTAGCCGCGGTCGAGCCCGAACGAAATCTTGCATATGGTGTCGAAAGCGAACCTCCGGAACACGTCCTGGAGGTCCACAACCGCACCGTCTCCTCGGTCGGCGATGGAGGACAGCAGCGGCAGCAGACCGCGGCCGATCTCGCCGGCCACGATCCCGAAGGCATAGGAGCGCACGGCGACGCTGCCGAGGGCGAGGCTCGCCATCTTGCGCTGGAACCGCCATGCGTCGCCGTCCACGTTGAAGATGCCCTGGCCGAGGAGGTCGCCGAGGAGGGCGGAGAAGGGCTTCCCCTTGGGGAAGTTGTCGAACCGGGTCCGGAGCATGTACTCCACGTTGGCCGGGTTGGCCGTGACGGTGTTCCCCAGCACGTGGATGTGGATGGTGCCGGTGGGCGACTCCCGGAGTAGGTGCGCGTACCAGTCGCAGAGGTTGTCGAACTCCGCCGCCCACGATGAGCTCACGTAGGCCTTGCATACATCGCAGCTGCAACACCGCCGCTTCCTCAGAAACAGCAAGAGCATTGAGAACAGAACAAAGCCCACGGCGAAGGAGAAGAAGAGGAAAGCAACGTGGTTCTTCGTCATCCCCGCTGCTGCAGCTGCCGCCTCCAATACAACGATGGAGGACGTGAAGGCAAGAAGCTCACTTCTTTATAGCAATGGCAGGAACCTCACCCCCACATTAATGAGACGGACGGCTCGGTGTGGCCCGGTTAAGGTCAAAGCCTGCGTTGGAATTAACTGGATCTACCCAGATATATGATCGAGACAACTGAAGTGGGTGCGGAAAGCTGGCTTCTCATCGCCATCTATGAGTACCACTTGGGTCTTGTTGTCCTACCTTTCTTCCGGGGAATAAGCGCACGAGCACCTCGTGCTGCTCGTGCTCTAAAAAAGCCTTTTCCGGGAGGGAGGAAGACCACAAGTCGGCTTCCAAGAACGTGCTCTAACATTCTTCCGCACATTTGTCAAATGCGTTAAATGTGTTGGTCATTTCGCAATCGACAATTGACGACCTCTCTTAATGCGAAATTATTATGTATTTTAAACGACATATTAATATAAATTTTGTGGTTCTTTTTCCTAGTCTTCGCAGCATGATAAGTGCTTAAAAAATGATTAATGTGAGATACATTTAGATTTCATCATGATTCAAACTGATCTTACAATTCATCGTATCTAAATCAAATTAAAATTAACTAAGATATAATTCAGTTTCAGATCTAAATTTTATGAAATTAGAATTGTCCATTCAAACCGATGATTTTAATTCTGATTTGAATCATTGATTCAAACGATCGAGCCCAATACTTCATGTCTACCTCAACGGTCGATGAAGAGGTAAATGAACAGTTTGCCCCTTTCAGTAGTCATATAATAATTATATTTATGGGTATTTTTGATTATTTTATAATTTAAAAAAATAAAAAAAATATAGATTTATCCCCTCCAACAATCACATAATAGTTAGTTTGGGGGTTACTTTAGAAAAATTTAGAAACCCTAAATACCCATTCAAATCTCTCATTCTTATCCACTTTTTTTTATTAAGCACTTATTCGAAGTTTAAATAATCTTAAGCTCTCTTTTAAGCCCTTTTTTTTTTTTTTTTTGCTCTTTCTTGATCTGATGGCAAGTAGAGGCCACCACTTCACCAATGAGGAGTCTTTATAAGATATTGATGTTGAGCCCGACATCACCAAAATAGCAACCAAAATCAAGTTGGATATATTCAAGGTATACTTGAAGAAGATCCAAAATCATGATGGTGGCTCTTTCCATATAATATATAATTACTGTCCAAGTTTTAAAGTTTAAAGAAGGAGGAGGACATGAAATATTTCGAAAGCATATTGAGAAGAAATATTTAACACAAACTGGTATCCAGAGGAGTCAAATATAAAATTTTTAAGTACCATACTTCTCTCACTTTTTATCCTTTTGTAAAAAAAAATCATAAAGCATTAGCTAGATTTCTCATCATTAAACATTTATCTTTTAGTTATGATGAAAAAATCAGATTTATTGATTATTGTTAAAAGACTTTAAATTCAGTGGCTCAATGAGTTTCTAGTACCACTCTTACTCATACTTTACATAATTTATATAAAAACAAAGAGATATACAAAATTTTCTTTTGAGCTTTAGACAGTCATGTTTTCAATTGTTCTGATATTTGGAGTGATCACTCACAAACGGAATCTTAAATTAGAGTCACTTGTTATTAGATAAATAGTGATTGAATCATGCAAAAATGTATTATTGGTTCTAGAATATTCGATGAACGACGTATAACTGATAATATTTATAGAATGATAAAAAATATTTTAGAGGAACATTATTTAGTTTTTTAAATTTTTTCTATTGGTTTTAATAATGCAACGGCAAATATCACTTCTATATAGAATTATTAGCAATTTGTAAACTTGCATTTGATGGTATTTTTTTTCACGTTAGACGTGCTTATCGAGTTTTGAATTTATGTATACAAGATGAGCTTAGATCTCTTGAAACTTTTTATTCCTATTAAACAAACTATTTCATTCTTGTGGGTCATCCATAATTAATGAAAGAATGTGACATATTTTATAAGTTAATGACAAAAAATTCTCCTACCAATAGAATTCTATATATGAATTACTTAAAAAAATTAATATAAAAAAATTATTATGCACTTTTATTACAAATAATGTTAGGTAAGTTTGTTTATATCCAAAGCATTTGGATGTGTGTGAAAGAATTTTAAAATTTTTAAATTTTTTTAATAATGTAACATATAACTTGTGTGATGTTTATTATCCAACTACATATTTTTTAATTATTTATATTAGTATTATTGGTGCATTAGAAGAATGTTAACATGATGATGACTTACAAATGACAATAATGAATATGAAATTAAGATAAATAAATTATTTTGTTAAAATTTCATCAGTTTATTTAGTTCCATTTTTTTTTCAATGTATTAGATTAAATAATTTAGGTGATTATTGGTAAGATCATAATGGCACTAGGGGACGGGGTGAATTAGTGCTATAGTAATTTTTTATCCGATTTTAAAGTTCAATTGATTAACCAAAAATATAAGAGTTGCAAGTAAAATAAATAAATAAGCAATCACAAATAAAAAGCAAGAGAAGGAATGCAATGCAAACCGATTTATAGTGGTTCGGTCTCCTTGATCTACGTCCACTCTCGATTCTTCTTCTCTCGAGGTTATTAACCTTCACTACCAATATTCTTTCCAATGGATGAAGATTAACTACCCTTACTACAGCTTTTCTCTTTTTAATTGATTTAGGAAAGAACCTACATACTCACTCTTTTATAAGATCCTTTTATCTCCTATAACTTAGAATCACCTCTAAACTCAAGAAGGAGGAAGAGACTCAAACCATACTCAAAGAGAGAGCTATAATCCTTTTACCAACTTAGAAATTGATGCTCCATCATCCAAGCTTTAGTGAGATATTTATAGGTCCCAAAAGGCTTCAAATAGAGTCAAAAAATTTTAAATCTCTGAAAATTTTAGGGTAAGGGCGGTACTATTGCTGACAACTAATGGTACTACCATTACAACTTTTGACGCTGTAATTTTGAACTGTCCGATGGTACCACTATCAGAAATTTTGAATTCTAGACAATACCACCGTCACCCTAGGTGGTACTATCGCTGACAGCTTTGATAAGCATTATTTGTGCTTATCGATTGACTCAAGTGGTACCATCGCCCAAGCCTACTTAAGGCCACTATTTTGACCTTTCAATGGACCCAATTCAGCTCGGGTCCAAGCTCATTAGTTTTCTCAACAAGATAGTATGGTTTTAGCCCAATACCAACTCAATTTAACTTAGAAAGACATTGATTAAGACTTTAACAATCCAATCACATATCCAACAGAATTTCAAATCTTTTCAATATATTATATGCCATTCTGACATGTCATCCGATCTTCTGGCATTTCATCCAAACCTCCGGCATTTCATCCTTTCCTTTGACATATCGCTTGATTTATCGACATATCGACTTTCCCATGACATCCGAACTTTTGACGCAATACCTGATCCTTTTAACACGATACAAAAACTTATAGTATGAAGTCCAATCTTCAACACATTGACCAATCTTCCGACTCGACGTCCAATTTTCAACATGATACTTTTCTTGGCACAATGTATGATTCTCTTAGTTCGATAATTTAGCTTTAATGGTTTAAGTTCTTGATCAATGTATTTCCTATGTCACTTATCTTAAAAGCATATTAGTTTATTAACTTTTCAATTGATTTCATCATCAAAATTTAGGATTCAACAATCTCCTCATTTTTAATGATGACAATTAATTAATGACAAAGTTTTAACCAAACTCTCTTTATCTATAGGCTAATTTGAAATATAATAAACTCAAATTCAAAACATAATAACCTTTCGGTGCTAGTATTTGAATTCAAATTGAAACAATTTTAATCATAAATCTTAGTAGTTTCAATAGAAATCATTATAAAAATCATATGCATTATTTTAGTTAAAAATGTAAGAATAATCATTGCATAATTTCAACATCATCATCATCATACGTTAAAACACCATAATTTTTCTTGTTTAACATACACAGTTACCACATCATCAAAAAGTAAAGAATGGATATCAAAAGTTGTAGGCTAGGTCACATCCATGAGGGAAGGATTCAAAAGTTGCTAAAGAATGAATATCTAGATCAATTCGACTACGAGTCATATGCAACTTGCAAGCCTTACCTTCGTGGAAAACTGACCAATTCTCCATTTAGTGGAACTGGAGAAAGAGCCATTGAGCTACTAGAACTCATACATAGTGATGAATGTGAACCCATGCTAACTCATGTCATTGGTGGTTACTCCTACCTCATTACCTTTATTGATAATTTCTCAAGATATGGATATGCGTACTTAATGAAATACAAGTCCGAGGCATTTGAGAAATTCAAAGAGTATAATAATGAAGTGGAGAACCAAACTAGAAAGAGTATCAAGGTCTTCGATCATATCGAGGAGGTGAGTACTTAAGTACAAAGTTTACCCAATTCATCAAGGACCATGAGATTCTATCCCAATGGACACCTCATTATACACCTTAGCTCAATGGTGTATCTGAAAGGAGGAATCATACGCTGTTAGACATAATATGGCCTATGATGAGTTTCGCTGACCTACCCATCTCATTCTATGGATATGCCATAGAGACCGCAGCTTACCTTCTGAATAGAGTTCCAACTAAGTCGGTAATGTCTACACCATATGAGATATGAAAAGAGAAGAAGCCCGATCTTAATGTTGTTAAGATTTGGGGCTGCCTTGCCCACGTTAAAAGACACAACCCTGATAAGTTAGAATCAAGGATGGAGTAATACAAGTTCATGGGATAACCGAAGGAAACTTGTGGGTATTATTTCTATCATCTCGAGGACCAAAAGGTCTTTGTAACCAAGAGAGTGGTGTTCCTTAAGAAGGAACAAATTCTTGGCAGAGATAGTAGGGGCATGATAGAGTTGAGCGAGATTAGAGAACTTAGCTCAAGCACCACTCTATAGCCCGAGTTTGTTCAGGTACCTAAAACACAAGTTCCGACTTTACGTAGGTCTGGTAGAGTATCTCATCCTCCTGAGAGATATGTGAGACATATTGAAGGAGAAGATATTGAGGATATTGATCCTTAGACCTACGATGAGGCTATTATGAGTATAGACTCCGAGAAGTGGCAAGAAGCTATGAATTCTGAGATGGATTCCATGTACTCAAACAAGGTTTGGAACCTAGTTGATGCGCCTGAGGGTATTGTACTCATCGGTTGCAAGTGAATCTTTAAGAAAAAGATTGGAGCAGATGAAAAGGTAGAGACCTATAAAGCAAGATTAGTGGCTAAGGGGTATCGTCAAAGGCAAAATGTTGACTATGATGAAACCTTCTTATATGTAGCCATGCTAAAATCCATCCAAATTCTATTGGCTATTGAAGCATACTATGATTATGAAATCTGATAGATGGATATGAAAATCACATTCCTCAATGACAACCTGAATGAAGAGATGTATATGATACAACCCGAGGGATTCATGTCCAAGGGCTGCCCAGATAAGGTATGTAGGTTGCTTAGATCCATTTATTGACTAAAAAAAGCTTTCCGAAGTTGGAACATAAGATTTGATGAGGTAATCAAATCTTATGACTTCGTTAAAAATGAAGATGAGCCTTGTGTGTATAGGAAGATAAGTATGAGTGTTATCACTTTCTTGGTATTATATGTGGATGACATCCTAATCATTGAGAATGATGTATGAATGCTATCCACGGTAAAGGCTTGGTTATCTAAACACTTATCCATGAAGGACTTAGGGGAAGCATCCTATAAACATTCATTGTTTTAGCATTCAAGGAGAAAGTCTTTTTTTCCAAATCATTCCATTGATTCATTAGTTTGGAAGACTTCTCAAAACCGCTTTCAACAATGTTTCATAATTCAAAATTCATAGAAAGCAAAAAACTCTCATTCTAGTTTTCTAATATGTATAGTCCATCCCATTGAACATAGAAGGACGAGTGATAGAAAGACCCTCTTGATTCCGGAAAAAGACATTTCTCTTGGGTGTTAAACCAAATCAGAAAAATTTAACTCTGATACCAATTGTTATGACCGAAATCGGCACTAAGAGGAGGGGTGAATTAGTGCTTACGATAAAAATATGTCGATTCGGAAACTTCAATGATTTGGAAAAGTTTGATTGAATGAAATATGTATCGAAAATGATATCCAAAGTGTGATTCACTTAAAGTAAATGTAATAAGCAATTAAAAAGAGAACAATAGTAACGAAGAGTAGAAAGAGAGTGCACACCAAATTTATAGTGGTTTGGTCATCGTGACCTATGTCCACTCTCGATTCCTCCTTCGTTGAGGCCACCGGCGTCCACTAACGATTCTCTTTTAATGGGCAAAAATCAACTATCCTCTTACAACTTTTTCTTCTTTTCACAAGTTTATGAGATAACCTTTACAAGCCTCACATCTCTCTTAGAATGATCACAAAACTAAAGAAGGAGGAGAACACTTAATACTTTTTCAACACTTTTTCAACCCAAAATCTCAAAACTTTTGTTCGTACTTTTGTACTCTTTAATACAGGAAAGAGTGAGATATTTATAGACCCCAATAGCTTCAAAAATGAAGTCAAAAATTCTCATCCCTAGTTTCTAGGATACTAACGGTACCATCACCATTATTGAATGGTACTATCGCTTAGTCTGGGTAGTACCATCACTTGACAGAGTTTCGGAGACTAGGCTCTGGCGGTACCACTGCTTGGCAGTATTAACTGCCAGTGGTACCACCTCCCAGACCAGCTAGGTGGCCGAGCCTCAAGCGATTTCACCACCTGACGAGGTTCCAAGTGGCTGAATAGGCCATTCAACTGGCCCAATTTAATCTTTTTTAGGGCCTAGTAGGCCCCTAGTTGAGTTGGTAAGATTTTTCCAAAAACTAACTCAAATTAAAGTCTTAATTATAATAGTTAAGACTAAAATAATTACGATACAAGTAATATAAGTTGTCTGGCACGTTAATTGTTCAACCAAACTCTCGGTGAGCTTCTGATGAACTCCCGACAATCTTCCGACGAGCTTTCGACGAACTTCCGATGAGCTTTCGGTGAACTTTCGACGAGCTTTCACTTAATCATCCAATCCTTCAATGTATCCCTTGATTCAATTGGCCCGATACCCGATTATTGACTCCAAACTAACATTTGATTCTTCTTTAATTGTTTTACCTTTTTCACGATTATAGTTAGTCCTACATCACTTATCTCAACAACACATTAGATCATTAATTCATCAATTGATTTTATCATCAAAATTTGAGATTCAATAAATTTTAAATCAAATTATTTGATTATGTATTTATACTCATTAAGTTGTTATGTATAATTAATTTTTTAAAATTTAAAAATAAAATTATAGTTTTTATATTATAAATTATTTTTAAAAAAATATTTAAAAAATATCAGTTCTAAAACCGTTCTCTGTCACTTCGATTTCGATTCAGGGTCTGCCCAATCCGAATCGACGGTTCCATAACACATTAGCCAGCTATAAATGGAACTTTTAATTTCCGTTATAATTTGGAGCGTGTGAGTTGGCCTGAAGTCGAACACGTGGAATCCGTGGGGGGGGGCAATGTCGTCGGTGGGCCCGCCCTGCACGTGCGTGTATCCTCTCTTATCTCCACGTTTAATAAAACCAGGGGAAGTGGAGCTCCACCGCTTCGGCCTTTGCAGGCGCTACGGAAAATGCCAATCTGACGTCGCCGTCTGGCCATCCATGTGCGGGGCCATCCTGCCGACCAACCGAAGCGAATAGTTCTACCGGTCCCCCCTCTGTCTCACGATACTTGAAATGGTTCGTGCGCGAGGGTGGCTTAAGGAGACGACGGCCATCGTACGTCCTGGCGAGTGGGATCGCAAGCTTGAGGACGATCATGAACTCTCCTGGCGACGGCGATCGAGCGAGCTCTCGAAAAGCAGAGACTCCTGCACCGCCGCCGCTCGTGACGAACGCCGGAAGCCCGTGAGATCACATGAGCCCGTGAGATCACATGACACGATGTGAAAGGTCTCGAGTGCTCACACGTACGAGGGAACAGTTTCTATCACTTGGGATGCGGTGCCGACGACGGTGCCGACATCTCCACCGACACGAGATGCAGCGGCTGCAATCACGGGTTGTCCGACGATGGTGCCGACGACGGTGCCGACATCTCCACCGACACGAGATGCAGCGGCTGCAATCACGGGTTGTCCGACGATGGTGCCGACGACGGTGCCGACATCTCCACCGACACGAGATGCAGCGGCTGCAATCACGGGTTGTCCGACGATGGTGCCGACGACGGTGCCGACATCTCCACCGACACGAGATGCAGCGGCTGCAATCACGGGTTGTCCGACGATGGTGCCGACGACGGTGCCGACATCTCCACCGACACGAGATGCAGCGGCTGCAATCACGGGTTGTCCGACGATGGTGCCGACGACGGTGCCGACATCTCCACCGACACGAGATGCAGCGGCTGCAATCACGGGTTGTCCGACGATGGTGCCGACGACGGTGCCGACATCTCCACCGACACGAGATGCAGCGGCTGCAATCACGGGTTGTCCGATCCACCGACACGAGATGCAGCGGCTGCAATCACGGGTTGTCCGACGATGGTGCCGACGACGGTGCCGACATCTCCACCGACACGAGATGCAGTTTTGGATCCCACCACCGCCCGCGACATATCGTCGAACACCTGCCTAACTTCATGGTCGAGGAAACCATTACATCTCCACGTGCCTATGGAGTGTAGTGTAACAGGTGATTCCGCAGAATTTGTGAGTGTTTCTCAACTCATCCACCACTAAGCGTAGATGATAAAATTAATTTAAATAATTAGAATTAGATATAATAAAAAATAAATAATTTAATTAAGATAAATAATTGATTTTTTTTTATCAACGAGGATGAAGAGTTTTGTTAGGATACATGGGTGTTTTTTTTTTATTTTTAAAAAATATAATATATTCTTTTTGCTACTATTTTTTTATAGAAAACTAATAAGTAAGATATCAAGGCCTACTTCAAAGCAAGAACAACAAAAGTACATCAATTATAAAAAGAAAGGAGATAAATAAATCCAACTTCTTTTTATCTTCAAGGGTAAAAATTATTATTTTGAACTACTAAAATAAAAAATTTATTTCACAATGGCTATCAAATTTGATAGAATATAATCTTGTTGAGTATGATTATAGGAACCAACATCATTGAAGACGAAAAAAATCATATAAATGATAACACGTAGAAGACTATAAGAGCTCTCTACATATTACAACAAGTAACAGATGAGCCTATATTTCCTCGAATCCATGTCAACAATGACACCAACATAAGCTTGAAAATTTCTAAAAGGTGTGTTTATATATACAATCAAGGTAAAAATTCCAAAGCTTTAAATTCATTGATGTGAATTTAAAATTTTTATGATGAAAAATTCTAAATCTATTATCAATTTTTTTCTTAAAAGTCTCTTATATCATGAATCAAATGAGATCTCATGGTGAAAACATAAAATATTAAACAATAATTTGAAAAGTTTTATAGAATTTATCTTCAAATTTTGATATAATTTTTACCGCTATAGAAGAAGCTAAGAATATAAATACATTATCTATTGATGAATTAATAGACTCTCTTTTAGCTTATGAATAAAAAGTGAACAAACCTTCAAAAAAAATTATAAACATTCTCCAAGATATATCATAAGAGGGATCAAAAGAAAAATCCAAATTCTAAATCTCTAAGGCAAAGGTTAGATTTAGCGCTTGAGGTAGGGGATGAGGCTAATCAAATGAGAGTTAAAGGGTGTCCAATAAAGATAAAAATAAATTCATTAATGTTTTTATTGTAAAAAGGTTGGACATATTGAAAAAATTTACTGGTAGAAAAATAATAATTCAAATCTTCTTCTCTTGAAAAAGATGATCATCTTGAGTCAAGATTGAGAAGGTGAATTCCACTTTGAAAGACTTTTTTGGTTTTTGTAAAAATATAGTTATTTATAGAAAATTGACTATAAGTTACACCCCTAACAAAAGAGAGTAGCAGAGTTCAAGAATCGAATTATGGTTAAGATAGCCAGGTGTATGCTTAAAGAGAAGATAGTAGTAGTAATAAAAGAGTTTTAGCCAAAATATGTGGGCACAATAGTGTATTTACTAAACTGCTTTCTCATCAAAGCAGTTTTAAGGTAAAACACTCTATGGTTTGATAAAAAAAAGTCTAATATGAGTTACTTAAAGGTATTTAGTTGTATTATTTACTCTCATGTACCTATAGAAAAAACAAAATAAATTTGATAATAAAAAGTATTAAAAACATATTTGTGTGGGGTATAGTAATGAAATAAAAAGCTCTAGATTTTACAATCCTACAACTAAGAAATTGATAATAAGTTTTGATGTTATTTTTAATGATGAAGAAGTTTGAAACGTTAAGGTAGTTAAAATTTCTATAGTTGTAGGAGAAAGAAGTATATAAGACACATGATATATTGCCTATTATTAATGTCTTACTCTAATCTTCTCATATTTAAATGATTCCGATTCCTATGATTATAGTGATATTGAAATACCTTAAAGGAAATTTTATAACCTTTTATAGATATATCAGTCTGGTGATTTTGTATGTTTTATTTTGAAACCTACTTGATTTAAAATTATAACTCAAAAAGAAGAATAGGTGCAAGCAATGAATAATGAACTACATGCTATTAAAATAAATAAGATATAAAAATTGATAAATTTACCTCTAGGAAAAGAAGCAATTAAACTTAAGTAGGTATATAAGTCAAAATTTAATGTTGATAGCTAACTAAAAAACATAAAACCCATTTAGTTGCTAAAAGGTACGTTCAAATTTCATGTATTGACTTTTTAAGAACTTTTTTTCGGTTACTAGAATTGATACAATTTAAATAGTATTAACATTGATAGCTCAAAAATAATAATAAGTTTATTAATTTGATGTTAAATTAGTATTTTTAAATGAAAAGTTGCAAGAGGAAATCTTCAACATAATTTTTAGAAAAGTTCAAGTAAATTAACTTCATACATAAAAACCGAGGGTATAAAAATTCTCAATGTGTGTTTCTAGATGATATAATTTATATTAAAAATTTATTTGAGATACTTATCAAATTTAAGAAAAATATGATATCAAAATTTGAAATAACATATTTGGGACTTTTACATTATTTTTTGGGAATGAAAATTATTCAAGATGCAAATAATTTTTTTTTGTACTAAGAAAATATGCTAGATATTTGATAAAAAGATTTCATATGATAGATTACAAGCTATTAACTACTCTAATTAATACAAATGATAAACTTATATTAGATGATAAAATTAAAAAAAATAAACAAGAATTAGTATAGAAGTTTAATTGGAAAGCTAATTTATCTCACATATTCAAGGTCAAATATTATGTTTATAGTTAATTTGTTGTATAGGTTCATGCAGAAACTCTCAATTATGATATTCATTTTGAGTTGATAAAAGATTTTAAGTTATATTCTTATACTAATAGTGATTGGATTAGTTGTACAAACGATTAAAACATACTTTTAGATTTATACTCAATCTTAACTTAGGAATGATTTCACAGACAACTGAAAAACAAAAATATATTATTGGAGATGGAGTATATAATGATTATAAACATGACATGTCAAATAATTTAACTTCAAGAATTTTAATAGATCTATAAGAAAAACAAGATGAAGTAATAATAAGTTTACTATTATAATTATGAAAAATTCTATCTTTCATAAGCACACCAAACATATTGAAATTTAACATCACTTCATTTATAAATTGATGAACAAAATAGAAATTCAAATAAACTATTACAGCATCGAAGATCAAATTATTGACATCTTTAAAAAAATTATAGTAAAAAAAAATATTTTTTTTATAACAACTTCAAGTAACAATTATTTTGAATTCATAAGGTGTAATAAAATTAACTTAAATAGTTAGGATTAGAATTAATAAATGATAAAGATTTAAATTAAGATAAATGGATGTGGTTTTTTGGTGCGTGAACGATGATGAGGAGGTTTACTACGTGGGTGGCTTCTTCCTCATTTAAAAATATTTAATTTCTCTTTTTGCTACTATAAATATGTTTTTTCTTTTTTTTTTTCCTTTCTTCAGGAAGAATTCTTCATCTATTACATTTTGCTGAAGTAAAACACTGTGATCTTAATCTATTACATTTTTTTTTTTGGTAACAATTCCACCTCAGAAAATCAATGCAAGCTTTCTATGTTTCGATCATTGCATATGTTAATGAAGAAAATCAAATTCTTCATAGTATTAAAATAACAAATACAAGGAATAACTCTCTATTGAGTTAACCTAAACCAAATTCAAAATCTTTGTGCACCATCTCATCATATGAACCCTAAAGAACATTTTCTCTCAATCTTCTCTAGATCTACTAGAGAAAACCCTAAGAGCATCCAAGATAGAAAGAAATTTATAGAAATTAATTCTAATTCCTTAAGAACTCTTTTCATAATTAGGTTTCTAATCCCTAATACCCCAAGTAATTTCAATCTAATCAAGACTCAAAAAAAAAATCTTACAAACCCTATCAACATTATGGTTTGTCCTATTATTTAGCTCACTTAACCTGTGAGAAACTTAAATCATCTATCTCTTTCTTTATTTGTTTTCCAAAAATTTGAGTTAGGTGAATTTGAGCCAAACCAGTTAGGACCAACGCACATATAATTGAACAAAAAGCTTAGAGGATTAAATTATAAATCTAATCCAATATAAGTTCTTTGATTACTGTAACATCGTTGACTCCTTGTTCAATCCTCATCACACATATAAATATTTTGCTAGCACTAGGATGCATGCACCCTTAGAAATGGTTCAGGTGCATTTCATTTTGCACAAACTAAAATTTAAAGCAGGGTTAGAATTAGAAATTGGTCGAGCTTTATGGACTAGCTTTACAGTCATTATTGAGACTCATTTCTACCTAAATGGATCACGTTTTGTGGGCCAAGACTGGGGAGAGATAATAATGGAAGCCCATTCATTTGGGCTTCTTCGTAATCTATGTTGGAGCCCAGCTTCTACAACTCTGCAACCCCTCGATTTGTTCAACTGCAGAGCGATTGCTGTAAGATGAGCTTCCGCTAGTGATGAGTTGGCATGTGAGGCTGGTCCTTCAAGCTCTGTGGGTTCTACAGTCACACTGAGCTTCCAGCTGACCGCCCTCTGCAATCCCAGGTTGCCATCATACATACCACTTCAATAATCTCCTTCCCTTTCAATGCAGCTCCTTAGATCCAAGAAAAATAACTTCGGCATTTATGAGGTCCTCATGGCATTCAAACTCCTCATCATGCATCTGTCTCAGTTTGGCTCCTGAACACCTTCCCACTTGGTAGAGCAGTTCCAACATCTCAAGACTGCATGTGAGGCATTCAATGGCATGAACTCGATGGCACCTGCAAGCCTCTGGCCATGACATCCTACCTTCTGCAACACCAAGCTGGATGCGGTTCCATGGCAAGCAGATTTGAGAGTGTGGAAATCTGGGCTCGCTGCTCTTTCCATTCTAAGTTCTACTGGAAAATCCAGAGAGAGGTCTTCTGCCTTTCCACCTTCCAGATCTATGCCTGAGGTGGAGGCAAACCCACTGAGAATTTTGGTCTGTTATGATGGTGAAAAGTACCTTCATGCTATGCCTCCTCGAAACTGTCATGAAAAGAGGACAAACAATTTGGTGCTCTTTTGGATTGCAAGTTATCAAGAGCTGCACTTGAAAGCTGCTCATCATTTGTTCTTGGAGCCATGCAAAACCTATAAGAGAGAATTGATGATTGACACCCTAAAACCCAGCAGTGTCGTCCCAGGGAGTAAAACTTGGGTCCTCGGTAGGTGGTGTGTGGGAAGAAGAGACCTACAGATCATTTCCACTATTACCACCATTAATATATTTCTTAGGCTTCGCCATCATTCTGTTCCACACCAAGCCAACATGTTCACAATGCTCTGAACGGGATTGGTGAAATGCTGCAGCGCCAAAAGACACCTCAGATTAATCGAAGCCCCCACCGCTTTGTTCATCTTTTCATGCACCAAAGGAAAATACAAAGTCAGCACAGATGCATGACATGTGCTTAGCATCTCTAAATTGATTGCAAATGAGGCAACATTACTCGGATGACAAAGGCGGCAGTTCGTTCGTCCCCTTCCATGTAACCTTTTGGCCCAAGGAATCATAAAAGAAAGCCATTGCCTTGTTTCATCATCCAAATCCTTGCTTCAGCCGACGAGCCCCACGAGGTAACACATGGTTCCATCGTGATCCACAGAAGCCACGTTCTGCACCCTTACAGCTTACAAGAAGTAAATCACTACAACATGGCGAAATCCAACGACGCAACCTTGTAAGAGAAGCGCCAGAGCTCCATATGAAACGGCTGCGAGAACCCAACGAGGGCATTGTATCTACTAGATATAGGGTGATTGTCACTATGTCCTATAAATAGGATCATAATTCATGAAGCAAGAATATAGAGAGTGTGTGCACTTGAAAATACATTATAAGTGTTCCTGTGAATCCTCCTATTTTTAATACTACATCGTTTTTTCTTGAATCGAAAAGATTCTTTTACTTGCAATCATAGTATTTTATTTTTTCCTTGCTCCTCCATCCCCAACATTTGTGGTATCAGAGTCTAGTTTCAATCTGAACTAGGCATTATGTCTTTTAATGGCAATTCTATGTCTCAACCTCTTATTCCCATCTTCTCAAGCAAATGCTATGAATTTTGGAGTATCAAGATGAAGACTCTATTCAAGTCTCAAGATCTTTGGGACTTAATAGAGAATGGATATGCAGATCCAGATGACGAAATCAGGCTGAGGGAGAACAGAAAGAAGGACTCAAAGGCATTGTTCTTCATTCAACAAGCTGTATATGAGACGATCTTCTTAAGAATTACAACAGCGACAACCTCAAAGCAAGCCTGGTTGATACTTCAAAATGAATTTCAAGGCTCATCAAGGGTGATTACGGTAAAACTTCAAACCCTCCGTCGTGAGTTTGAAATTTTATTCATGAAAAGCAATGAATCGGTACAAGATTTTCTTTCTCGAGTGACTGAAATTGTTAGTCAAATGAAATCTTATGGTGAACATCTTCCTGATCATATAATTGTTGCAAAAGTTTTGAGAAGTTTAACTCAGAAATTTGATCATGTTGTTGCCGCAATTGAGGAATCAAAAGATTTATCTACATATTCATTTGATGAACTAATGGGTTCCTTGTAAGCACATGAAGTAAGGTTGAACAGGAAGATGTTCACCATAAGATTTCATTTGACTAACAATTTCAGTCACTCGAGAAAGAAAATCTTGTACCAATTCATTACTTTTCATGAATAAAATTTCAAACTCACGACAGAGGGTTTGAAGTTTTACCGTAATCACCCTTGATGAGCCTTGAAAAAAGTGAAGAAAAAACATTTCAGGTTAAGGAGGAGTCTTCTACTTCAAGAGAAGACAAAAAATCAATAGGAAGAGGACGTGGCAGAAGAGGTTTTCGTGGTAGAGGAAATGGAAGAGGAAGAGGAAAAGGACACTTTGGTGGGTATAATGAACAAAGGCAGTCAAATTATGATCAAAAAAATTACAAGAGTAGAATTTAATGTCACTACTGTAAAAAATTTGGTCACATGAAGGCAGACTGCTGGAAAAGAGAAAAGCAAGCAAGTTATGTAGAGCAAAATGAAGAAAATAGTAAGTTATTTATGACTCATTCACAAGTTCATGATATCTTAAATGATATTTGGTTTCTGGATAGTGGATGTTCTAATCATATATCAGGCATAAAATCAATATTTAGAAATATTGATGAAACTCACAAGTTAAAAGTTAGACTTGGAGATAGCAAGCAAATCCAAGTGGAAGGGAAAGGAACAATTGAGGTGAAGCCAAATCAAGGGAAGGTAAAATACCTTGATAATGTTTTCTTTGTTCCTACTTTATCACATAACTTGTTGAGTGTTGGACAATTGATAGATGATGGATATTCAGTAATATTTGATGATGGTTCATGCACTATTAGAGATAAAAAATCTGGTTTGATTATAGTAAATGTTTGCATGACACAAAACAAGATGTTTTCACTTGATGTGTCAAATATTGAAAGACATGCACTTATCACAACTCAAAAGAATGAGTCTAGTTTATGACATTTAAGATATAGACACCTTAACATTAAGGGTTTAAGGTTGTTAAGTCAAAAAGGAATGATTTTCGGATTGCCCAAGATTAATACACTTGATGTATGTGAAGGTTGTATTTATGGCAAACAAAGTAAAAAACCATTTTCTATTGGAAAAGCATGGAGAGCATCTAATTGTCTTGAATTAATTCATGCTGATTTATGTGGACCTATGAATACAAAATCATTTTGTGGAAGTCAATATTTTCTATTATTTACAGATGATTATAGTCGCATGAGTTGGGTATATTTTTTTGAAATTGAAATCTGAAACATTTGATAATTTTCGAAAATTCAAGACACTTGTAGAAAGGCAAAGTGGTAGATATATAAAGACACTTCGGACAGATAGAGGTGGTGAATTTTTATCTAATGAGTTTAATTCTTTACGTGAAGAAAATGGTATTCACAGAGAATTGACAGCACCATATACACCGGAACAAAATGGTGTAGCTGAGCGTAAGAATCGGACTGTCGTTGAAATGGCAAGAAGTTTACTTAAAGGAAAACATTTACCAAATCAGTTTTGGGCAGAAGCAGTTGTAACAGCAGTTTATTTGTTGAATATTTCACAAACAAAGGCTGTTATGAATCAAACTCCTTTTGAGGCTTGGTCTGGTATGAAACCAAGTGTTAGACATCTAAGAATTTTTGGTTGTATTGCTTATGCTTTGGTAAATTCACAAAATCATCACAAGCTTGATGAAAAATCTGAAAAATACATTTTAATTGGTTATTCTTTACAATCGAAAGCATATCTATTATATAACCCTGTTAGTGGCAATGTTATTATTAACAGAAATGTTATGTTTGATGAAAGTGCAAGTTAGAATTGGGAGACCAATAAAGGTGGAATACAAATGCAGATTCCAGCAGAACTAGACACTCCGCAAAATCAAATGATAGATCCTGCTCCTACAAGTTCATCGTCAACCTCACCCAATAGCAATTCAAATTCTGATTCCTCAGATGAAACCCCTCCAAGAAATTTCAGATCACTAACAGAAATTTATAACTCAACATTTGCTTTGTTTATTTCAGATCCAATAACTTTTGAGGAAGCAGTTAAAAAAGAGGAATGGAGAAAAGCAATGAAGAAGGAAATCAAGTCAATTGAGAAGAATGAAATTTGGGAGCTAATGGATCTACCGAAAGAAAAGAAAGCGATTGGGTTAAAATGGGTGTTCAAAACAAAATTTAATGCAGATGGAAGTATCCAAAAGCATAAGGCTCGACTTGTAGCAAAAGGATATTCATAGCAACAAGGTATTGATTTTGATGAAACTTTTTCTCCTGTTGCTAGATTCGAAACCGTGAGAACTTTCTTGGCTTTAGCTACTCACTTAAGTTGGCCAGTTTATCAATTTGATGTGAAATCTACGTTTTTAAATGGAGATTTACACGAAGAGGTTTTTGTTACTCAACCTGAAGGTTTTTTGATTAAAGGACATGAAGAAAAGGTGTACAAGTTAAGAAAAGCTCTTTATGGGCTTAAACAAGCTCTAAGGGCATGGTATAGTAAAATTGATTCTTATTTTTATCAAAATGGATTTAAGAGGAGCAATAATGAACCTACTCTTTATTTAAAGAAGGAAGGTGAACATAATATTCTAATGGTTTGCCTCTATGTTGATGATATTATATATATGAGTTCATCTAACTCTTTTGTGACAGAATTTAAAAAATGCATGATGAATAAGTTTGAAATGTCAGATCTAGGTTTACTGCATTATTTTTTTGGATTGGAAGTGAAGCAAGGATCAGATAGAATTTTTATTTCACAAAGAAAGTATGCAATGAATCTACTCAAAAAATCTAACATGATTAATTGCAAAGCTGCAACAACACCCATGAATGTAAATGAGAAATTGAAACTTGAGGATGGTACAAGTCTAACAAACGCAAGATACTACAGAAGTTTGGTTGGAGGTTTGATTTATCTAACTCATACTCGACCAGATATTGCATTCTCTGT
The DNA here is from genome assembly GCA_004837865.1 of Musa balbisiana. Lineage (NCBI taxonomy): Eukaryota > Viridiplantae > Streptophyta > Magnoliopsida > Zingiberales > Musaceae > Musa > Musa balbisiana. Next base: position 27,045,440 of record CM017192.1, on the reverse strand, counting down.
TGGTGTAGTATCCAGGTTTATGCATAGCCCAAGCAAACATCATCTCGGAGCTGTTAAAAGAATTCTGCGTTATATTGCTGGAACTACAGATTATGGTATTTGGTATTCTCATAATTTTAATTGTAAATTATCTGGTTTCACTGATAGTGATTGGGCAGGAGCTTTAGATGATCGAAAAAGTACTTCAGGCAATGTTTTTAGCTTCGGATCGGGAGCTATATCTTGGAGTTCTAAAAAGCAAGCAACAACTACGTTGTCGACATCGGAAGCAGAATATGTAGCTGCAACATCAGCAGCTTGTCAAGCAATATGGCTTATAAGACTTCTTGAAGATCTTCATCAAGAACAAAAAGAAGCAACAGAAATATATTGTGACAATAAAGCCACAATTGTAATGACAAAGAATCCAACGTTTCATGGAAGAACGAAGCATATAGAGATACGCTATCATTTCATCCGAGATCTTATAGCAAGTGGAGCCATAACAATGAAGTATTGTGGAACGGATGAACAAGTTACGAATATCCTCACCAAATCGCTTCCAGTTCAAAAGCATGTTTATTTTATGTCGCAAATCGGTGTATGCAACTATGAATCAAGGGGGAGTGTTGAGATTTGATTAATAGTTATCTATCTAGATAGTTATCATGATTTAGTGGTTACAGGATATTTCAATAACCACCTAAATCATGATCTAGTAGTTATAGGGTGGTTTCAATAACTACCTCAATCTGGTAGTTATAGGATGGTTGTCACTAGGTCCTATAAATAGGACCATAGTTCATGAAGCAAGAATATAGAGAGTATATGCACTTGGAAATACTTTGTAAGTATTCCTATGAATCTTTCTGTTTTTAATACTATATATATATTTTTTTAAATCGAAAAGATCCTTTTACTTATATTTTATTTTTTTCTTACTCCTCCATCCCTAATATTATCTTCACATTAACGAAGTGATTGTTGTTCAAATCATATAATCTTCAGCTTTCGTTTGGCCGTACCTGATGCATGCGTTCGACTGGGATTTAGGTAGATGAGCAGGAAGCCTTAGTCCTCAGTTCACGAACAGTTCACTTTATACAAAGGAGAGAGAGAGAGAGAGAGAGAGAGAGAGAGAGAGAGAGAACGCAATGGGAAGAAAACAAAAGAGCATCGAGGAGGGGAAGACGGAAGGGAGACGCCATCATTGCGAATCTTTGAGCCGACAGAAGCCACCTCCGTAATCATCATCATCATGTGGTGGTCACCTCTGAGAAATCCCTGCAATGCCCCCACCGGCCACCCATCATCATGTGACGCCACGTCTCCTCTCCTCCCGAGCCGCCGCCTTCGTTCCCTCCATGCTTGCATCCCCAAATGGTTGACTCCTGTGCCTGCCACTGCCACTGCCACGATGAGAGAGAGAGAGAGAGAGAGAGAGAGAGAGGATCTACCTGTGACCGTCTTGCGTCTCCTATAAATAACCCCCCACACCCCACCGCTCGAAAGACCATCCAAGCAGCAGCACAATCTCATATCTGCCTCCTGTTCCTGTCACCCAAGCTCTTCTTATCGTTGAAAACCCACCGACCGAAGGTGATATTTTAAGTAGTAGAAACTCTTTGGAAAGAACCTTCTGATGTTTGTCTTCTTTTTTCTTTCCTTGAGTATGTAGGGTGGAGGATTTACTTGTCGTTCTTCTGTCCTCTGAAGGGAACGTACGACTCCTACTTCGTTAAAGGTTTCCAGCATGATATTTGATCTATTGTTTTCTTCTTCGATTGACTCTTTTTTTCTTTCGTTGCGTAATTGATTTGTGTGTCTCTCCATCTCTGTATTTGTGTAATTGTATAATTATATATATATATATATATATATATATATATATATATATATATATATATATATATATATATATATATATATATATATATATATATATATATATATACACATAAATATGTTTGTCTCACTCTCTCTCATTCACTCACATTTGCCAAGTCACACGGGCGTAGCATTTCGAGGTCTACTTTGGCTTTAGAAGGTTCAGTCCATAAATGGATTTCTAGAAGCTTTATATACCATTGTCTAGAAGCTTGTTTAAGGCCATAAATGGATTTCTTAAGTTTACAAGCCCAATTTTCTTTTCCCTTTTCAATGAATCCTTCAGGTTGTTCCATATAGATTTCCTCATCCAGATCCCCATTCAGAAATGCTGTTTTCACATCCATCTGATGCAGCTCAAGATCATAATGAGCTACTAATGCCATGACGATTCTTAATGAGTCCTTTTTAGAAACTGGAGAAAAAGTCTCATTATAGTCGATGCCTTCCTTTTGAGAAAAACCTTTGGCCACAAGTCTGGCTTTATATCGTTCGATATTGCCCGTTGAGTCGCGTTTTGTCTTAAAGACCCATTTACAACCGACTCTTTTACAATCATTGGATAATTCAACGAGATCCCAGACACTATTCTGGACCATTGATTTTAACTCTTCTTTCATTGCATCATACCATTTTTCAGAATCGTTACTTTCTATGGCTTGTGAAAATGATAAGGGGTCTCTTTTTATTCCTATATCATAATCTGATTCTTGTAGATATACCACATAATCATCAGAAATGACATGTTTCCTTTTCCTTTGAGATCTTCTCAAATCTGCCAATTGTGATTGTTCTACAAGATCATCGGCGGCGACATCAACATCATGTGAGGGTTCTCCGATATTATTTTGTTGTTCACTCTCGTCAATACTCTCATTGATTTGAGGAACAACAATTTCTCGAATAGGGGATGATATGGGAGAATTAACCTGAATCTCCTCGATATCAAAATTAATCCTTCGAGATTTTTCACTCCCACTGATTTCGCCATTTTCTAGGAATTTTGCATTACCAGATTCTACTATTCTCATGCTATAATTAGGGCAATAAAATCTGTATCCCTTGGATTTTTCTGGATAACCAATAAAATATCCTGAAATGGTTCTTGGATCTAATTTCTTTTCATGTGGATTGAATACTCTTATCTCTGCAGGACATCCCCAAATATGTAAATGTCTCAGACTAGGCTTCCTACCAGTCCATAACTCAAATGGAGTCGATGAAACTGACTTACTAGGAACCCTGTTCAAGATGTACATAGCTGTCCTAAGAGCTTCACCCCACATCGACTCAGGTACAGAGGAATAACTTATCATGCTCCTAACCATGTCCATCAGAGTACGATTTCGCCTTTCAGCAACACCGTTCTGCTGTGGCACACCTGGCCTGGTAATGCATATTGAGCACAAATACCCCGTTGTTCTAGGAATCTAGCAAAATGACCAATATTCTGACCAGATCCATCATATCTGCCATAGAATTCACCACCTCTGTCAGATCTGACAATTTTAACTTTTCTATCTAATTGTCTCTCAACCTCATTTATGTATACTTCAAGAGTATCAACGGCTTGAGACTTTTCATGTATTAGATAAACATAGCCATATCTGGACAGATCATCTATAAATGTGATAAAATATTTTTCTCCACTAAAACAAGGAATATGGAGTGGTCCGCAGATATCAGTATGAATAATCTCAAGGAGTTCTTTACTTCTTGTGGCATTTTTCTTTATATGTTTAGTTTGCTTTCCCTTAATGCAATCTATACAAATATCAAAATCAGTGAAGTCTAAATGTTCCAGAATATTATTCTTCACTAATCTTTCAATTCTTTCCTTGGAGATATGCCCCAATCGTCGATGCCACAATATAAAAGATCTTTCATTATTGAAACTACGTTTCAATCCAACATTTGATTGCAGGGTCATTAATGTCTTTGCAAACTCAAGATCCAAATTAATTCTGTACAAACCATCACACAGAATTCCAGAACCAACTTTTATTGAATCATAAAACATACTGAGTTTGCCACTACCAAAAGAAAGACAATATCCTAACTCATCAATTCTAGAAAGAGAAATCAAATTTCTAGAAATTGTAGGGACATAACATGTGTCAACAAGATCCATCAAATGACCCGTCTCTAAGCGTAGACGATAAGTTCCCATTGATATCACTTTCGCTTTAAGACGATTTCCCATAATGATGAATCTTTCATGTTCTTTTGGTTTCCGAATTGAAAGAAATCCCTGCATGTTATTTGTAACATGAGTTGAAGCACCAGAATCAATCCACCAAGTATTAGAAGGAACTTCTGTAATATTTGATTCGAAACATACAAAGGTCGAGTTAATACCTTTCTTTTCGAACCAAGTCTTGCGTTTAATGCAGTCCTTCTTCACGTGTCCTTTCTTGCCACAAAAGAAGCACTTTACAATAAAGGCTTTCTTTTCATTAGTCCGCTTAACATTTCCAGACCCGGCAAGTTTCTTTGATTGATGCTTCAATTTTCTTTTCTTATTGCCAGCTCCTTGAATAGTAGTCATGACATTATATGAACTTTCTTGCCTTAATCTTAATTCTTCCTGAACACACATACTAGTCAACTCATTCAAGTTCCACTTATCCTTATTTGTATTGTAGTGAATCTTGAATGGGCCAAACTGAGAAGGAAGAGAATTAAGAATAAACTGCACGAGGAAGGATTCATCAACATTCATGCCTAATGTTTTAAGCTTTGCAGCTTTGTCAGCCATATTGAGGATGTGATCTTGAATTCCTCGAGTACCATCATATTGGGCTGTAGTCAGTTCCTTCATTAATGTGCCAGCCAATGACTTATCAGCAGATTTAAATCTGTCTTCAATAACCTTTAAATATTCCTTTGCGCTAGTTGCAATTGGTAATGAAGTCTTTATGTTATTTGCAATTGTCATTCTTATGAACATTAAACTGAGTCTATCAGATCTTTCCCAAGTCTTCATTTCATTGACTTGTTCTACAGTACTTTCATCAGTCAAGTCTGCAGGCTTTTCAACAAGTAATGCTAAATCAAGATCTAAAACTCCGAGTGTGAATTGCACATGCTCTAACCATTCTGAATAATTTGATCCAGAGAGTACAGGGACACTTGAAGCATATGAATGTATATGCGGAAGTACCACTGCAAAAATATAGAATAACATTAATGCTTTGAGTTTGTTAAAAATTGATGAACTATTGATATCATCTATATTACACCTTTGGGTGAAATATTGACATATCTAATGTTCACTCAAAGAATATTTATGTAGGACTGATACTATCCTTGTGGAATAGTATTGTTACCTTTGGGTATACAACAATAAACTGCAAGGATATCCAAAACAGTATCATCCTACCCCATCACATAATTATTTGAATTAGATTCTCCTTTGGGATTATCTAAATCTCCTAATTATATGTGCCATTATGAATGTTATTTCCTTGATGTCATTTAGGACTAATTCTTTAATATTATTTTATAAGTTATTAGTCCAGGTCACTTTGGTGGCTACAAGACTAATGTAATAATATAAAATAAAATATCCTATAAATGACAAGACTTTTATTGCAATTCATATCACAAAAGTTTATCATCCCAAGCTGCTTTGGCAGCTATAGGTCAGACAAAACTTAAGGAGATGAATTACAAAATAATATTCATCAAATTTCTTTAAGTTTGCTACTAAACAGTTCAATAATAAAATAACAGTAATAATTATTGAACATTAATGCTAAGCGATTTCAATAATAAAATAACCAGAATAATTATTGAACTTTAATGCCCAGCAATTCAATAATAAAATAACAATAATAATCATTATTGAACATTAAATAATTTTAATAATAAAATAACCACAATAATTATTGAACCTTAATGAGCAAAAGAAAACTCATGATAATAAATAACAATAATCATGATAACATATAAATCATGCCTTCATGTGAAAGATAAATATTATTTCACAATTTTTAAATATATACATGTGAATAAATAAATAAAATTCCAAAAGCAATAATTGGATTTTTTTTATCACATGTATAATCAATTATTCATATGAGAAAACTATAAAATAAATCATAATTTATAGTTTTTTTTTAATCAAAAATTAAATCCAATTAAATAATCAAAAATATAATTATGATTAAAATTAATCATAATTATAATGAATTATATTTATCAATTTTTATAATTGAGAATATAAACTAAATTTCTCAATTTTGATAAAACCGTAAATATTAAAAAGGATTTAAATCGAAAATATGCGATGGCAGAACTGTAATTTGGCAGAAATTATACCCGAGGGCAAAACCGTAAATATGTTGACAGAAATTACGAAATTTATAAGGGTAAAACTGTAATTGTATTAAAACCCTAACCTCAAGGGTAAAACCGTAATTATGCCAAAACCCTAATCTGCCTTCGCCGCCGCCGCCGCCTGTGCGCACGGCGCTGCCGCTGCTACCTGCGGCGCGGCTGCCTGTGCGCGGGCGACCGCCTGTACGCGGCTGCCGCTTGTGCGCGGTCGCCGCCTGTACGCGATCGCCGCCTGTGCCCGATTGCCTGCGGCAGTTCCGGCCGTGGCCGCGGCTGTTGCCAGCGCGCGGCCGCTGCCACCGCGGGGCTGCCTTTGCCCACGCGCGGCCGCTGCGGCGGTTCCTGCCCGCGCGCTGCTACTGCCAGCGCGCGGCCGCCGCCTGTGCACGGCCTACCCACGCACGGCCGCCACCTGGGCTGTGTGCCTGCGTGCGGCCGTCCGTCGCATGGACGGGTTCTGGCCGTGTGCGGCCGGCCGTCGGGATTCTATGATGCCATACAGGACGGGTTCTGTGATGCCCGGAATGTAATTCTGTGAGGTCCGCGTACGGGACGTAGTTCTGTGATGTCCGAGATCCTTTCTCCTCTCTTCCTATCCTTTCACAGGATCACACAAACTGATGGATTTTGGGGAAAGATATTCGGGAGGCAGTTGAGGAGAAGAATAATATCCCTCAACGGAAGGGTGCGTCTGTCCGTGTATACGTGCTGACAACGCTTATACAATCCCCTAAAGATTCTGTCCTAGGCGAGAGCAGAGGGTCTACGATAATATTCCTCAACGGTTATCTCCCGAGGAATCGTTCCGTAAGTGGACTAATTCTATTGGCTAAAATAACTCAACGGAACCTAATTAATTATCTTATTTAATTATAAAAGGGCCACAAAATCTAACACAGTCATGCATGTTATAGTGTGCTGGCTTTGAGGATTTCTCGTGTAGCTTTTTGTTCGTTGTATATTTCTTATGTTGTTGTACCGCTACTTTTCTTCTCTTTCTTCGGAGAAAGCAATGTCTAACTATATCTACTTTGCTGCTTCTTCCACTATACCCTCTTCCCTGCTGTGCTGTTGTTTTCAGGGTGCTGCTGTTCCTTAGGCCAGCCATGGAGAGGCTCAACACCAAGCTGTACCTGCAGAACTGCTACATCGTGAAGGAGAACGAGAGGCTGAGGAAGAATCTCCAGGTCCTCAACCAGGAGAACCAGGCCCTCTTGTCTGAGCTGAAGCAGAAGCTGGCTAAATCCAGTGCCACCTCCAGCCGCAACCCCAACATCCCAGACCTCAACACTCCCCCAGCAACCATGTCCCCCAGTGGAAGCAAGCGCTCATCTCAGTAGGCTGTTGCACTACACCACATGACTTCTTTTTGGATGTTTTGGCCTGATATTATGTAGATGATCAGTACTTTGTCCAATTGGCCATAATGCAGTCATATGTAAGATCTCCTCCAAATTCTAGTTTGAACAAGAAACTGTTCTTTTGTTAGAGAAACGTATACATCATTAGAAAATTCTTTAGGAACTGTAGGCTGGTCTGATGTACTAAAGCTCACATATCTGCAAGTGGGAGAGAAGAGTTCCTTATGAGAACTCACCTCCTGGTCACCAATTATAGCATCATTCAGATAAATCATCTATCTCTTTTTAAATGGACTACAAAGACAAGAGACTAGTACCATCATACCTCATACAATAATAAAAGATCATTTAATATGAACTACTTTGACCCAAAAATATTTAGGTAGACTATGATCATTTAATATGATTATTATCATTTCTTGTAAACTTTTATTTTTTCTTTCAACTACTCTATTTTATTGTGAATTTCTTGAAGTATGAGGTATGAGGTATGAGGTATGACGGTACTAGTCTATTTTGTTATGGATTTCAACTACCGTCATACCTCATACAATACCGTCATACCTCATACAATAATGAATTATTATTCTACAATTTATACAATAATAAATGATCATAGTCACCAAAACTCTTTATGAATTATGAAATAATAAAAGACTCAATATTTCATATTTTAAAATTTTTGAGTGTAAATATTTTGTTTTAAATGAAAAAGATATCTTAGGAAAATTTATGCTAAATCCGATGAAGGCATTTTGCTTAATTATTCTTCTATATATAAAGTTTTCCGTGTCTTTAATAAAAAAACTTTGGTTATAGAGGAATGTTGTTTTTAATGAGCTTCTCAAATTTAAGAAAAATAATTTTGATGATGATTTTGATTTTGATGCTTTAAATTGAATGAACACTCTCCTCCTCCAAGCAATTTGGATGTATCTTTTTCCAAAGAATACTTACCTAAGGATTAGAAGTATGTAGATGCTCATCCTATGAAGCTAATCATTGGAGACACATCAAAAGGTGTTCAAACTCGTTCTTCTCTTAAAAAATTTTGTACGAATGTAGCATTTTTATCTTAAACTGAACTAAATGCATTAACGAAGCACTAAAAGATGATTAATGGGTCTTTGCAAAGCATAAGGAGGTTTTAACTAAGAAAAATATATCAACAATAAGGATTCTCCTTGCCTATGCTAGTTGTAATAATTTTAAGTTATTTTAAATGGATGTTAAAAGTACTTTGACTTCATTTCTTAAGAAGTTTATATTGAACAACCACCCAGATTTAAGAATATTATTTTTTTAATCATATTTTTAAATTGTCTAAAGCTCTTTATGGTTTGAAACAAGCCTTAAGAGCTTATTATGAGAGACTTAATTCTTTTCTAATTAAAAATAATTTTATGAAAAATAAGGTCGATACTACATTGTTTATTAAATATTTTTAAAATAATTTTCTTATAGTTCAAATTTATGTTGATGATATCATTTTTGGTTCTTTAAATGAGTCTTTATATGAGTCTTTTGCCAAGTGTATGAGCCAAGAGTTCGAAATGAGTTTTAATGGGTGAATTAACTTTTTTCCTAGGTTTACAAATCAAACAACTTAATGATGGAATTTTGTTAGTTAAACTAAGTATACATTAAATCTATTAAAATGATTTAATATGGATAGTGCTAAGGAATATACCAATGAGTACTTCTACAAAATTAGATATGGACATTAATGGAGAATGTTTTGATCAAAAGACTTATAGGGGTATGATCGATAGTTTATTATACCTCACAATAACTAGACCTGATATTATGTTTAGTGTTAGACTATGTGCTAGATTTCAGTCAAATCCCAAGTAATCTCACTTAAAAGATGTTAAAATGATTTTTTAGATACATAAAAGGAACTCATAATCTAGGATTATGGTATCCAAAAACTAAAAATCTTGAATTGATTGCTTATGCGGATGCTAATTTTGCTGGTTGTCAAATAGATAGAAAAAAGTACATATGAAACATTTCAATTCTTAAGTCATGCACTTGTCTCTTGGTATTTCAAGAAATAAAACTTAGTTGTATTATCTACAACCAAAGCTGAGTATATAACAATAGATGCATGTTGTGCACAAGTTATATGGATAAAAAATACATTAGAAGATTATGGAATTCAGTGAAAAACATACATATAAAATATGATAACACTAGTACAATATGTTTAATAAAAAATCTCATTCAACGCTTTAGAACTAAACATATTAACATTAGGCATCATTTTATTAGAAATCATATTAATAACCATGATATATCTTTAGAATTTATTCATGCAAAACATCAATTAGCTAATATTTTTATAAAACCTTTAAATAAGAAATAATTTGATTTTATTAGAAGAGAATTAGGCATGTTAAATCTTCTGAATGTATGAATTCCTTTATATATTTTTTGGATTTCTTGATTTTTCATAACTTGAGTTTTCTTTTTAAATCGAGATCGTTTCCTTCATTCCTTCTTCTTGAAATTCACTAAAGAAGAGAGTCTATTCATGGATTTTTTATCCTTTATGAAAGAAGAGTTTTTATTTAGAGACTTTTGGTATACTTGATCTTTTATGCGATAATCATTTCCTATGAATCCTTCTTCCTTCTATTTGTAAGAAAAGGGATTTGACTTATGAATTTTTAGTATACACATTTTAATCCTTTCTCTTTGTAATAGTAGAAGCTTGATTCGATTTGATTTGGTTCATAGATTTGATTTGGTTCAAATCGTTTCATGGATTTGGTTGTTAATTTTTCTTATAATGAATAAATTCTTCCCTTATTCTTCTTCCTCTTCTTCTTAGTTTTAGTTTTGTGATAAAAGAAAGAAGAAACTTGCACATCTAAAGCAATAATGCTAGCTTGGCCATTTCAAGAAACAAAGGAGTTATTTTGTAAAGTTTTTGCTGAACTTCTTATTTCATAAATTTACTAGCTTGCATAAATTAGTGTAAAACTTACTTGAATGATTTAAAATACTTTCATAAATTGTTGAATGATTCTCCTTTTTTGTTGATAATAAAGAGAGAGAAATGATGTATGTTGTTGAATGTGATAGCATGCATGAAGTGATAAATGGTTAAAAAATGCTATAGTATCATGTATGCTATGTTAAATTTGGTATTATGCATAAAGTGATAAATGATACTTTAGTATCATATATGTTATGCCCAAAATAATTAAAAATATAAATACTTTAGTATCATGAATGTTATGCTAATATGATGTTATTTTTGACCATGAAGTGAGAAATGCTTTACTATCATATAGGTTATGCTCAAAGTGATTTATTATCATACATGAAGTGATGAAATTATGTATGTTATACTTGGATGACTTTAATCTATGATGATATATGAAATTAAATTATGTATGAAAATTTGATATATTGCATTTGATCATAGTAATTGAAATTATTTTATTTGAATTCAAAGGTCATGATTCCTTTTGAATTTAAGTTTGTTTTATTTTAATATGACATATAGATAGGGAGAGTTAGAGTTAACTCCGTCATCAATTGGTTATCATCATCAAAAAGAGAGAGATTGTTAAATTTTGGATTTTGATGATGACATCAATTGGTGAATTAATGATCTAATACATATGTTGAGATAAGTGATGCAGGACTAACTATGATCGTGAGAAAGATAAAATGATTAAAGAAGAATCGGAGTTGGGTCGGAGTCAATGATTGGTCATTGAGTCAGATGAATCGGGGGATACACCGAAGGATTAGACGATGCAGTGAAAGCTTGCTGGAAGTTCACCAAGAGTTCACTAAAAGCTCGCCGGAGGTTCACCAGGAGTTCATCAAAAGCTCATTGGAAGATTGTCGAGAGTTCGTCGGAAGTTCATCGAGAGTTCGGTTGAACCATTGACATGCATGACAACTTAGATTGCGAGTAGAATAATTATTTTAGCCTTAACTATCGTAGTTAGGACTTTGATTTGAGTTAGTTTTGAGAAATCCTACTAACTTAAATAGGGGCTAACTGGGTCGAAAATAGGGTTAAATTGGGCCGATTAGATGGCCCATTCAGCCACTTGGAGTCATATCAGGTGGTGGCACTGCTCAGACTGGGTGGTGGAACTACTTGGAGCTCAACCTCCCAAGTCGTTCGAGTGGTGGTATTGCCCAGACTAGGCAGTGGTACCACTGGTAGTTAATGCTGTCAAGCGGTGGTATCACCCTGTCAGGCGGTAGTACCACGAGACTAAGCGATGGTATCGCATAGTGTTAGTCTACACGTAATGGTACCGCCCAATAATGATGGTGGTACCACTAGTATCTTAGAAATCGAGAATGAGATATTTTTTTGGCTCAATTTTTGAAGCCATTGGGGCCTATAAATACCTCACTCTTTCTTGCATGAAAGAGAAGCAAAAGTATAAATAAAAATATTGAGATTTTAGGTTATAAAATTGCTAAGTGTCCTCCTCCTTCCTTTTTAGTTTTGAGATTATTCAAGAGAGGTATGAGGCTTGTAAGGGTTGTCTCCTAAACCCGTAAAAATGAGAAAGTATTGTAAGAGGGTGGTTGGTCTTCGTCCATTGAAGGAAGACCGTTAGTGGATGTGGTGGCCTCAACAGAGGAGGAATCGGGAGTGGATGTAGGTCACAACGATCGAACTACTATAAATCTGGTGTGCTTTCTTTTTGTGTCATTTCTTTCATGCTTTTTATTTTCATCACTCACCGAGTTACTTGCTCACTGCCCTTAATCACTTATGAATGTTTTCAAGTTTATATTCTTTTTCGAATATAAGTTTTATCGAACGAATTTTTGAATCAACGTCGTTTTTTATTGAAAGCACTAATTCATCCCCCTCTTAGTGCCAACTTGATCCTATCATAACTAATTTAAATTAGTTGCCGATCTTAATTACTAAGTTTTAGTCCCTTTTAGATAAGGTTCCAGCCATGTGTTGCGCTAATGTGGAGCTAACTTGGATTAGTTGCCTCTTGCTTCAAGTTGACATTAGTTGTGATTTGGAGGAGCCATGCAATGAGTTGCCTCTTGCCTCTTGCTCTGGTTGAGATTGAGTTTGACTTGATTGGGCAAGATCATCCTTGATCACATTTAGCATAATATTACTTAATTAAATTTATTAGTTGATTTCATATAAAAAAATTGAATGTAAAAAAGAATTAGTGGAAAAAAAAAGAAAAAGAAAAGAGAAGATAGGCACAATATTATTGGAATAGTTTTTAGTTACACCCTTAGCTTGCTGAAGAGAATTGAGTGCTTCTATACTTAGAGGACAGAGACATAAGCACCGTATATAAAAAGTAAAGATGAATGTGAGACTTAACACAAATACCTCATGTTTAAGATGAATATCTCTTACACTTTGAGCTTTTATTATGAGAGCCAAATGGATGTTGAAAGAATTAAATATCAAAACAAGTAAGAGAATTAATAATACAATCTAATTTGATAGACAAATTAATATATTAGATGTAATAAGATTTTATGGGCTCTGATAAATATATTCACTTTCATTATAATCAAATGTTGTTGCATCAACCCAAGCAATTTCAAATTTGATTAGCCAGCATTAGGTATAATTTGGTGTTAATCCTATACATAAACACTAGAAAATTAAGTAAGATATCTTTCTTACAGACAAAAATTTAGTTACACAGTGCTCTTCTATGAGAGCCAAATGGATGGTTAAGGATTAAAATATCAAAACAAATAAGATAATTAGTTTGATGAGTAAGAAATTTTATCTTTTTTTTGTTTCCATCTTTTATACAAAGCTAAATCGGGATTTGTCACTACTAAAAGGAAACGAAAAAACTGTTCTGGATGTTTGGAGATTGTTAAAAAGAATATAAAGAGAGAGAATAATAAATTGCCCTCTTTTCTCTCTCTCTCTCTCTCTCTCTGTGTGGCAGAAACCATCAGATTTGAGTTTCTGCAGAGACATCTGCTTAAAGAGACTGATGACTCGATGTAATGTGGGTTGGGCTGGATTTGATACAATAATTGGGCTTACGTGACTTGAGGCCCAAAAGAGCCCAAAACTGCCCGCGTTTGTGGTCCGTTATCGGATCACATCATAGTCTCCGTCCTCGCGATCGAGACCTAATCGGACTGGGTAGAGAGAGGAGAGAAGGCGGGGGCGGATCTGAGCCGAACAAGGGCATCGACTGTCATGGCAGCGGCAGTGAGGGTGTGGGAGGGTCTGTACCGCGTCCTGATGCGCCGCAACTCCGTCTACGTTACCTTTGTTGTTGCCGGCGCCTTCGTCGGAGAGCGGGTCCGATCTCCTTCCCCCACTTTTTCTCTTCCTTCAGTGATGCGATTTGTGTTAGGATGTTTTCTTCTTTATTGTTTGGAGGTCGATCATTCTTATGTTTGTGCCGCTCGTAGAGTCCTTTCCTTCGATTGTCGTCGATCACCATTTGATCAAAAACTGTGCTTGCAACAATTGATAATTATTCTAATTTTCTAATTACGGTGATTAGTGAGGTCGAAAGCATAAATCTTTGAGTTTGTTAGGACTTTCTTATCGACGTGGTTATTGGTTGCAGATGGTTGACTCCGGCGTTCACAAGCTGTGGGAGTACAATAATGTTGGGGTAATATATATCATAACTCAAATTTCTTCCTTGTGCATGCTAGGTTGTCTCTACTCGAATCTTCCTTTTTTTTTTTTTTTGCTTTGGTTATTTGCTTTTAAGGCTGTTCCCATGTTTTGAAGTGGTGTTCTTTCTCGTTATTTTGCAAGAGTGGCCCTTAATAATAACTTTAAATAAAAAGGAAAGCCAAGGAGTAGATGAAAGGCTTGCTGCTTAGCCAAAAAAAAAAGGTTTAATCTCATAAATTGTGTGCTGAACAGCAGTACTTGGGATTTGGCGTATATTTTTGGTGTTCTTTCCATCATGGTGATATTGAAAGGAAAGCTGCCTCGATACTGCTAGATAAGAACTCGTATTTGTGAATTTTTATCATGTGAAACCTTTTTTTTGTTGTACTTTAGATATTTAATTGAGATAGTTTTGGCTGATGCAGATATTATATGATTCTATGTATATGAAACTAGTAATGCTCAGATATCCATAAGCATTGCCTTCAACAAATCAAATTACAGGAAAAGATCCATGTTAGTCGGTAATATATGTCATGTTATTGTTGTGTTGCACTTGTTTCAACTTTAAGCAGTTATGTTTGCCTTTGATGAAGCGCCAGGTAATTTGTAGGTAGATGAGTGATAAACTTACCTATTAGACATTTAAGTCCTTGGTTGTATCTATAAGAAAGCATACACATGCCAAATGCATGAGGGTCAAACAGGGCAAAGCTAGGAATCCTAGCTAAGAGGATTGGAAACGTTAATCTATGGTGTTGTATCTTCTAGTTGTAAAATGATGGTTAATTTAATAAAAGATAATTGGTAACTAATATTTCGTTTTAAGCATTGATTATAATTTTAAAGCAAGTTCAGTTTATTAGTGGTTGCATATCATATCTCTGGATATCAGATCATGGCAAGTCTTTGTGAGAAAATACTAATTATAGACGTATTAAAATTATTTGATTACCATGATATTTATATATGGGTTGTTTTAAGAGATGATAGAATTAGTTGGCATAGATATCTCAATAGAAAAAAGAATTATTTTGGTACATTTATTTTGTGTCAAAGTGTTAGGGTCAGTTGTTGAACATAAACTTTGAAAGAGGGACCATCCATGAGAAAATACAGTACTTGGGGGAAAGAACCAATAGATTTGAGAAAAGTTGTGGACATGATATAGCCTTGCCAATGGTGGTAAAGTAAAATTTGGTCAAATGTGATAGATACATAACTTGTCAGAGCAACATGATTTTAATTAATTTTTTGTACATCTGATTTTATAGGTGATAATCAATATCCAGCATCTATTGCTGTAACATCCCCGATTAGTCCCACATCGGAAGTGGGCAAGATTAAGATTGACTTATAAGGGTCTGATGAGTGTACTACTATCACCTTCAGCATAAGCATTTTGGTCAGTGGTTTGGACCAAACGAAGTTGATAGACCAGTTAGCCCATCAGGCCTGAGCCATGATATTTGGCATCAGAGCCGACCTAGTATTTGGGCATGGTGAGGGGGCTCGAGTAGGAAAGGGCTACTTGTGGATGGAGTCAGAGGACTCGTCACAGCGTGGAGCCACCACTGGGCATATGTCTCATATGCACTATGCTAGGGTTTGATCTGGGTTATGCTAGGTCTTGACGAGGACGTCAAGCCTTTGAGTGGGGGAGATTGTAACATCCCCGATTAGTCTCACATCGGAAGTGGGCAAGATTAAGATTGACTTATAAGGGTCTGATGAGTGTACTACTATCACCTTCAGCTTAAGCATTTTGGTTAGTGGTTTAGACCAAACGAAGTTAATAGGCCAGTTAGCCCATCAGGCCCGAGCCATGATAATTGCAAACTATAATTTAAAAAAAAAAAATCTTAAGGGAATAGGAGATCAGCAAGGAAAGGCAGCAAGTTTTCTGTCAGTTGTTTCCGATAATTTTGAGTTTTGAATTTGAGGGTAGCATGGGCAACACATGAGTAATAATTTTGGTCTGTTCACATCGGAACAAGATCAAATTAATCGTTGTTCTGTTTTATATCAAATGTTATGCTATGAGCCTGACAGAAAATGTGAAAATGCTCTGATTGTGTTGAAACTACTGAATTTGCATCATCCAAAATCTGGTCTCTAATTACCCTTCTCTTTAAATCTTTTTGAAGGTAATGACAAATCAATTTGTTTCCTTTTACTGAAAGCATAGTACACATCTGAGTTGTTTATACATGACAGACAATGTTTATCACACTTTGCGAGTCCGTACATAATAGAAAAGATTTCTCCAATTGTTCATCACAAACAACAAATCTGTTTCTGTTCGGCTTATTGTGCACAATATTTTTCTTGAACTGAAAATTTGCATCTGATTTTAGCAAAATGCAAAACCAATGTGTGATATCGAGTTGACATCCTTCTTGGTAGGGTTGTCAGTTCTAGTTATAAAGATGCTGATTCTATCTTTAATTTGCAGAAGAGATATGAGGATATTCCAGTATTGGGGCAAAGGCAATCAGAATGATGTTTATGGAAATTCTAAATATTTTCCAGGATGAAGAAGGTTATGTGACCCTGTTGCAGATAGGGAAACTTTTTATGCTCTCTAATAAGCAACTCTAAGCGAGTTGATACGCTTGTCGAAAAACAAGTGGTCAAATTCTTTTCCTGATCTACTGGTTGCGGACTGGCTGGATAAAGCGCTGATGTGCAACCTTGCATTATATTTGTTGTTTCCCCCCTTTACTCTAAAGAAACATGGCAAATAAGTTTCAAAGCTTTTTTGAGCTGCTATGGTTACCTATGACTATGTTGAAGATTTTTATCATATTGATTTGGAAGTTTTAAGTCTCAAGTATTAAATTACATTCACCCAGGTCTCCTCATATCGACAAATTTTCATTTTTATGCTCATATATTTTAGTCAGTCAGAGAAATGATTCCTCTACTGGTGAGTGTTAATATGTTGATCTTCCCCACTCTTTGCCTACATCATTTGCAACCTGCTTAGCTTTCTCCTAATAATCAAAGGAAACGATGGGAATTATGTTCTACGATTTCCAGCTTTTCCTGTTGCAGATTACAAACTGTGAAAACTATATAAAAAAGAACAAGAACACCATGCAGTCGAGTTGCAGGTTCCTCTTGTCAAGTTATATAAAATGTTCTTTTGGAAGTTATGTTGTGTTGCCTATACCAAATCGGTCGGTTTAGTCCCATGCGGTGTACGCTTCCAACCATGATATCGTTTGTCCGGTGAACTATTAGGTTTGAGGGTATCCTCCGCCAACACTTTTTTCCTTAATGTCTCAAGATAGCATTGCATTGCATTGCATTGATTTTGATGTAGAGTTATTCCAACTTTGGTTGGGGTATCGAAGGGGGGATACGGTAAAATTAACATTGGTAGACGCTAATGGGGACTTGATTGGCTAAGAACACGTGTATTGTGTATGTCCTTTTAATGAATAGGGTTGTGATAATTGAAATTCTTTCTATGTTTTACGTACATAAAAAGAGATGAACATGATCTGAATCTATTATATTTATTATTTTTTTAATTAATAAATTTTTTTATTTTATTAGATAACATACAGTATGCTCAGCTCACACATTATGAGATCTATCACTTATGTAATAATGTATTAATACTCATGTATTCCAATAAAAATTGAAGGAATAAAAAATAGAGCTTTCGAAAAATTGATGAACAAGAAGATACTTGCAAGATTGGAATGAGAAAAAAACCAAAGCAAGACAAGATTCAAATTTTGGTTTTTACGGGATGTGTTGAAAATTATTGATGCGCTTGTCAACACATACATCATTAACACAATCGGATGATGCACCCGAACTAATTTAGACATTGATCTTAACAGACGATGGCTTATCCTTCCCAAGTCATATCGACAAAGATCAGCCTCCCTGTCGTCTTCTCCTCTTAATGTGGTCATCCATTGAAGAGAACTTCCTCGAGTTTGAACTGAGAGATGAAGAATTTAGTATGTTAGGGTATTTCAGCTTTAAAAAGATTACCAAGTTGTATAAACTGGGGAAACTCCTGCTGCAATATGGGCAAGAAGTTAGAGAATGATCAAGCTCATAGAGATTTGGTCATGTCATTACAAGTGTCGCGTTTCATATACCTCTAGTTCCTAAGAAGTTTTCCTATGACAACAACAAAAGTAAGAAAATAAAGCCAACAGATCTATGGGAAAACATGCATATAACACTGGTAACTCCAAGTAGCAAACTGAATATATTAGTTAAAACTTTATAATAATGGATCGAAAGTGTGATTCCATGTTCAATGTCTAAGAAATAAAGGCCATGACTGAGAAGGAGGTCATCACTGATAAGTTGATTTTCAGGCTACAATCACAATGACAGTGTAATAAACAGAACATGATGAACAAGAAAAGCAAAAGATGAAAAAAAAGTGTATATGGAAACCCCATGTCAAACCTACTTGCAAGGATATAAGCAATCACAAGAACAAGTAGATCTGATAATGTCAGAAACTAGTATGAAAACAACTGCATGCGTGGGTTCACTGAAGGGCAACAAACTTGGTACAATATTTCTTTGGGAAGCAAGCGTGCAGTGCCTCTTAAGAAAGAAAGAGAATTAGGAGCAATCATAATGACCTTAAAAGCAGTAGAACCCTCCTTCTAGATAATTTCACACAGAAAATCTTTGTAAGCAAACATGAAGATTAGCTGATTATCTTTAGTCTATTAATATGATATTGTCTAAATATGCTTTTGAAGACTAGCTTCTTGGTCATGATAGTATCATAGAAATTTTGCTGTGCCAATTCAGGTAGAGTTAATTGTTAGCATTAGTTGGTCGCAGATAAAGGGTTTCAATGCTTGGTAAGACAAGTAGATATTGTGTCAGTATATATTGGTCCATTTGATATTTGAAACCTTGGCGAAGTTGTTGCCCTCACTTCTGCAAGGTCAGTGTCATTTTCTGATTTGAGAGGCTTTCTTACAATCAATGAAAACTCATTTTTCAGCAATTCCATCCCCAAACAATGATGGTTTTTAAATTGTGATGGTTCTGCTAATGCTTCTACTAAGCGTGCAGGTTCTGGGTTTCTTTCTACATCTCTCTCGAAATCATTTTGAACAGCTAACTGCTGGTTCTGACAAGCTCATAATTCAATTGCTGCTGAATGCTGAACTATCTATGATAGTCTTCACAGGGCCAAGCCGAAGGATTCACCAATATCTGTGCCAACTCTGATTCACTACAGGTGTCAGAGTAGCTAAATGTGTTCTTAGATATCCTTTGGAAAATCAAGAATATGTTAAAAAATATACTGAAAATGATCAACATGTTAATGTGGTCAAATGGAGTCATTTAGTTTGAAAAACAAGGATGCCAGTATTCTTGCAAATTTGGCTAGAATTAGTAAAACATGTCAATATCATGGTGTGGATGCTCCCCAATTACTTATATATTCGACAAGGAATTTGGTCATATAGTAAAAAGAAATCAACAATGTCTGAGAGTTCACTGAAGTAAGAAAAGGTTGAAGTCACAAAATTGAACTTTCCTGATTTTCATTTTCTATATACGATTGAACTGCCATTAATGTGCACCAGAAGAAAAAGCTCTATATAAATCCCGAATGCAGAAACCAACTGCAAAAGGAGGCTTTGAAATCTAAGACAAGCATTTAGAGAATCCCCTCCGGAGAATAATTTAAGCAGTTGCAGAAGTACTAAAATCTCTATTTTCCGCCTAGTTTTTTGACATTTCAATCCATTCATCACATTTGGGCATAAAACTAGAAGACATTTAAAGCTAACTTATTCTCGATCAAAATTAATCAGATGAGCCATCTCACTAATTCACCTTAAATGAGGATTAGAAGTTCCATCAAAGGATTGCAAAGATCAATCTTCCTAGCCAACTTGTGCACTTTATCAAACAATATGGTAGCAAAGGATTTATACACTGACTAGTAGCTGATGTAGCATCTAAATATACTGTGTAACTCAAGATTGCAACTTCTGAAACTTTCTACTAACCTTTTAGTTTTTTTTTTTATTTTCATCATCGGGATTCCTCAACCTTCCTTCTGAAGCCATTATCTCTATTCTGCATGGGATATTTCCTGCTGTGGCTACCTTCCCTGCTAAATAATTCTGTGGTTGGACGCAGGGTTACTCGTTCTGACTTGGACCTACTATTGCGATTGCTGTGCCTTCCATTGCTCCCCATCTTACTCCTTTCAACATTACTAGCATCAATGCCTTCGACCACATTTTCCCTAAAACAAGCCCTAAATCCCTGGCTTTGGCTATGGTTTCTTGGGCTAGCATTCGACCTAGCAGAATTAGCTTCTCCATCCTCCACCTTTAAGTTCTTAAAATCATCAATTGTTTCATCAAACTCGTTCCATCTGTACCGACCCTGCCGAAATCTTTGCCTCTGTGAGTTGCCATGATTTCTTGATCTAACAGCAAGCCTGTTGTCAGCAGCTACAGTCTCTCCGCGTGAATCAATAGCAACACCACGCCGTGCAGAAACCCTCCAATCCTCCCCTGTGCCACTTTCTTGACGATAGGAATTCTTCGGTGATCTTGAATTCTCTGAGATAAAGGTCAGATTTTGATCGCCTCGATCAGTTCCTTCGTCCAAATTTCGTTAAAATTGATGTCCTCCTCCTCCGAACCACGATTGTCTCCACTATTCGAGGACCTTCTTGACCTCCTCCTCCTACTCCTCCTGGTCCCTCCCGCTCCCCTCGCAATCCAATCGTCAAACCTGGGTTCTTCCGAGTCTTCCTCTCCATCCTCCCCCGAGTCCTGGCCGGTCCCCGGGCGAGGCCATAGGGCTTCACGCTGTGCACGACTCCCTTAGGGAAGAACCTGGCGGACGGCAGCCCGTCGACGGGTGAGCGGAACACCTGGGGGCCGTCCCGGTCGTTCCACATGTCGAACCCACCGGAGCGCTGGAAGCGGTCCGCGAGGACCTTGAGCTGCTCTTCAGCGGCAACGGAGAAGAGGTTGGGGGGCGCGCTCGACGACCTCCCAGGGTCGCTCGAGCTCGGACGCTGCCGCACGAAGCTCGGCCCGCTTGCGCATGTCGTAGAGCTGGCGCTCGCGGCAGAGGCGGGCCTTGAGCAGCTGCTTCGACTTCTTCGCCTGCATCCGCTTCCACTGCCACTTGGACACGCCACCGGGGTACGTCCGGGGGCCGCCGCCCATGCGGATGACGAGCTCTCGCGCCGAGCGGCCGCGGGCACAGAAATCGACGGAGAGGGGGTGGAGGAGGGGGAATTCGTGGGCACCCGACAAGAATCGAACGGAGGATAGCGTGCGACGGGCGGTGGAGGGGGGTCGGGGAATGGCGACGGTCGAAGGAAGGATTGCGGTCGGCATCCTTTCGGTTTGGATTGAATTGCTCAGCCGAGGAAGGCGAATGCACAGAAGCCAGAAAAAAAGAACTAAAACGAGGGTTTTTCCCTCTTCGGTCTTTTGAGAACTAAAACGAAGGCAAATCTATAATTAAAATAATCGAGCGAATTCTTTTCTAACCGGTGTGACTATATATTTTTATATTATGTATATAAAATATTTTTATTTTCATAATATTATTAAAATATAATATTTTTATACTATATTATAATATTTTTTGATATTACTAAAATAATATAAAAATAAAATATGATATAAAAAATATTATAATAAAACTGTTTTTTAAGTAAAAGTAAATGATTTAAGTATGAAGTTTGTACAACATAGCTCAGTCTACACAAGCAGTTTATGAGAGTGCACCCCACCTCAAAAAGGTAGAGTAGGCAAACAAAAAGGTAATTAGGACTATACATGTTATAGCCTAAGGTAACGATGACTATACATGTTATAGCCTATGACTCCTTACTGGAGTCGACAAATAAAAGTATTGTCCAAACATACCTAGATTAGTTGTGAGTACATCTCATTATTAAAGCAAATAACTATGGGATACATACAATTTGTGAACAATATTCCTGAGATCATTAACCGATAGTAAAATTAAATCTAATAAAAATTCCTTTCTCTCATCATGTGAACTGCTCTAATTATAGCACCAATCTTGAGTCTTTAAGAATCTCCATCACAACTTGAGCATTATTTATGTTTTGATATTTAAAGATTCTATGATATTTCTCCTTCCAAATCCACCAAATAGCGCATTTGAAAGTTATTAGGATCGGAGCGGCACTAAGAGGGGGGGGGTTGAATTAGTGCAACGGATTAAAACTTGTAAGTTTGAAAATGATTTCGTAAATGCGTAGAGATTTCGATTCGAGAATGAATAACTTGGCAAGAGTAGCTTGAGTAAAGTTAGAAGATGAAAATTGAAAGCTTGTTGCTATGTAAATAATGATTTCAGAAAGATAAACACTCACACATTTAAGGAACACACCAATTTAAAGTGGTTCGGTCAAATGACTTACATCCACTTGCGAAGCCTTCTTCGATGAGGCTTCAAACTTCCACTAGTAAATCACTTTGAAGGGGAAGGACAAATACCCCTCTTACAACCTTTTACAAGTGGTTCACACTCTTATAAATTTTCAAAGAGAAAGAAGGAGGTGAACACTTTAGCTATTGAAAACAAGACTTGTTAAAGACATTGCTAAGGCTTTATCTCAATCTCTTACTTCTCAAAAAGGTTGTCTTCTCTGTGAAGAAATGAGGGATATTTATAGGCCCCAAGAGGATTCAAATTTAGGCTCCATTTGAATTCTTTTGGGTTTCCCAATGCTGGCGGTGCCACCGCCTGTTAGTGTCTGATACTGATAGTGTACTAACGGTGTCACCGCCTGATCCCTCGGGTTCTGGGCGGTGCCATCGCCCAGTCCGACGGTGCCACCGCCCATCCTTACAAGTCATTGGTTGGGCTCTAAATTTGGCCCAAACTAGTTCATATTATGGCCCAGTTGGCCCCTAACTAGGTTATAGGATTAACTCTTAATCCCAACCTTAATTACATGTAAACTACGAAATAAGACATAGTCCTAAGCATGTTTTTAACCGGCAACGTCGAATTTCCTTCCGGCGAGCTTTCCGGTGATCTTTCGGCGGACTTCCGATACACCCTCGAATTTCTTCCAGCGGACTCTCAACAGGCTCCCGATCTTATGGTGAGTTCAACAAGTCTTTGGCAAGTACTCGAACCTTCTCAGTGATCTCCACGAACCTCCGACGATCTCTTTGGCGGACTTCCGAAAACTTCGACAAGTCCCCGATTTCTTCTCGGTTGGTTCCGGCAGCACTTCCGACGAATCTTTAGACTCTTGCGGACTCTCGAACATCCATCGAACTTAACTTCGGTAGACTTGCTTTATGTCTTCAAGCTATCGTAGTTAATCCTGCACACTTAACTCAATAATATGGATTAGATCAATTAACCCATCAATTGATTTCATCATCAAAATCCGAGATTCAACAATCTCCCCCTTTTTTATGATGACAATCAATTGATGACGGAGTTAAACATAACTCCCCCTATCTATATGTCATATTCTGAGAAGATAAAAACACTTGAATTCAATCTCTTTGAATTCAAGCCTAAACCGATAAGTTCTATCAGTTGAACTTATCGTTATTCTTAATAATTATGAGCAAATACGAAACTTCGTATTTCTCATAATTTCAAGCTATAAAAATTATTTTCAAGTCAAATGATAAAAGATAATTATCATTTCGACAAGAGATGTGAACTTTCAACATGAATCTCATGATATAAATGTAAGGCATGATTTAATATGATCAATCAATCTAAAAACTTGTGATATTCTCAAGAAGTTTTGCGATGCATATAAGACATTTGCATTAAGACAAGCTCTTGCAATTCATATAAGTCATGCTATCAATGCATATGAGACATTTGCATTAATACAAACTTTTACAATTCAAATAAGTCATGTTATCACATTGGTATACAATTCATCAATCTTTTACTCATTATTCTCCCCCTTTATCATCAATAAAAAAGGAGATGAGACTTTTAAGCCGACAATTTGTGATTTAAAAAATTCACCATTAAGATCGATCATTCAGCATTCATAAGATTATACAAAATTCATCATATTAAATAGAATCCAAAATTCATTAGAAAAATTCAGCATTTATCAAAGGTTGCATCTCATAAAGAAACAACATGACTTTCATACAAAAGAAAGAAGATGACAAAACCTTAACTTGGCATTAAGAGTAATCATACAAGAATCGCATGTCAAGGTAATAGAATAAGAAGACATATCGATTAATCCTTAGGAGGAAATCCATAGTTCTTATACATGACACCTATTTTTTGATTCATTTGTCGCCGTTCCTTCAAATTTTCAATTTGCTGAATTTGAATATGCTCTTGTTGTGATTTGAGTTGTTCTTGTTGTGATTTGATTTGATGTAATTATACCATAATGAGATCTTCAGAAGATGAAGCAGGAGCTAAAGGTGCTGCACCAAAGGGACTAGGAGGAGGAGATTCATTTCCCCTAAGAATTAGTATTTCGAGGTGTTCTACTTGTGGGGGAACTGGATCAGCCCTTCTAGATTGCCTAACCCATATGCCATTGCTAAAAGTGCACCTAAGTCTTTTGAGTAGGTTTCTATTGATAGTGGTAAATCTATCAACTTGAATTATTTCTTCATCGGGTAAGACACAAATATTATGGGCAAGTATAAATCGAGTGACTAACCTCCCATATGGTAACATTATGTCTTTAGCTATTATGTCCTGCATATGTTGCCAGATTAAGTATCCAAAACAATTATGTTGGCCGGTCATAATCCAATACATAGTGCTTAGCTCTATTTGACTAATTTCATCATGATGAAATTGTTTGGGAAGTAGTATGCTAGTCATGATGTGATGAAGAAATTTAGAGTTGAAGGGCAATAAGTGCTCACAACTTTTGGGAATCATGCCTAGGTTCGGATTTGTAAATATAGTTTCTAAGGCTTTGGAGTAGGTTGCTCCTATTGCATTGATATCCCATTTATTTATAAAAGAACATCCCCTATCCTTTTCAGTAATTTCAATTAATTCACATATAGTGCTATCAAAAGATTTGAATTTGTATTTCTAAGAGGTAGGTAGTTAATCTATCATTGTCCACACATAAGTTTGCGTAAAATAGCCTAACTAACCTAGGATAAATTGGTTCATTGATTTGTAGGAGAGGTAAGACATCTAAATGTGTAAACCATCTAATGGGTTCTAAGTTTCCAAGTTCATCTAGATCAACATGTTTGCTCTTATGTATATTTCTTGTTTCGAAATTTGGAAACCTAAGAGCTACTTCATTAAATCTAAAAAGGTTTTGGTCATATGAATCTCCTTCCACCCTCTTCTCTTTTGTTCTTGTTGATCTCTTAGGAGCCATTATCTAAATAAGATGATAGATCAAGAATATAAAACTATGAAGAGTAGGTAAAATAATGAGAAGAGGAAGGAAAGATTTCAGATTTTACCTTATGGAGAATTCCTTGGAAGATAGAGAGCTTGAACTAACAAGAATCCCTCTCTTAGGCTTCTAAAGGTTAGAATGAGGATGAGAGAGGTTTAGAGAGTATTGTGGGAGTTCTAGGGAGAGTTCTCACGGGTTGGGGGTGGTTCCACCGCCGGTCCTAACTCGTTCTCTTATAAGGGAGTTCTCAGGCGGTGCCACCGCCAATCCAAGCGGTGCCATCGCCTGGCGACCGAGCGCTCAGGCGGTGCTACCGTCGGTTCTGGCAGTGCCACCGCTGGCGTGCCAAAGGAAAGAAATTTCTTTCCTCCCCTTTTGTTTTCAGATGTGTGTGATTCAAAATAGGATCTTGGATTGTTCTTTAAAATGTTATTTAGAATCGAAAAAGAGGAAGAAATGAAATCCACGAAAATCGGAAAGAGGATGAAAAAACTTTCAGAAAAGACACATAATCAAGCTTATTTTCAAGGACAATTTAACATGCCTAGTTCCCTTCTAATGAAGTCAAATTGGTCTTCATTTAAGGCTTTTGTAAAAATGTCTGCTAATTGATACTTTGTGTCAATAAACTCTAGAATGACATTATTGTTAAGGATATGATCGCATATGAAATGATGCCTAACGTCGATATGCTTAGTTCTAGAGTGTTGAATTGGATTTTTGGTAAGACATATGACACTTGTATTATTATATTTTATAGGAATGTTCTTCAAGTGAATTCCATAATCTTCTAATGTATTCTTCATCCAAACAACTTGTGCACAGCATGCACTTGCAACAATGTATTTGGCTTCTATTGTAGATAGTGCAACTGAATTTTGTTTCTTGGAAGTCTAAGAAACAAGTGCATGTCCCAAAAATTGGCATGTTCCGGATGTACTTTTTCTATCTATCCTGTATCCGCCAAAGTCGGCATTTGCATAAGCTATTAAATCGAATTTATCAGATTTCGGATACCACAATCCTAAATTGGGAGTTCCTTTAAGATATCTAAAAATTCTTTTAACACTCTTAAGATGAGATAATTTAGGATTAATTGAAACCTAACGTAAAGTCCTACACTAAACATGATATCCGGTGTAGTCACAATGAGGTAAAGTAGACTACCTATCATTTCCCTATATATTTTTTTATCAAACTTTTCACCATTTTCATCCATATCTAACTTAGTCGAAGTACTCATAGGAGTGTTTATCGCTTTTGAATCATTCATGTTAAATCATTTCAATAATTCTAATGTATATTTAGATTAATTAATAAATATACTATCACTAAGTTATTTAATTTGTAATCCTAAAAAGAATGTTAATTCTCCCATTAGGCTCATTTCAAATTCATGACTCATACACTTGACAAATGATTCACATAGTGATTCATCCGAAGAACCAAAAATAATATTGTCAACATAAATTTTCACAATAAGAAAATTGTTTTCAAAGTATTTGATAAACAATGTAGTATCAACCTTGCCTTTGGTAAAATTATTTAAAATAAGAAAGGAACTAAGCATTTCATACCAAGCTCTAGGAGCTTGTTTCAAGCCATAGAGAGTCTTAGTCAATTTGAATACATGATTAAGAAGAAGAGAATTTTTAAATCTGGGAGGTTGTTCGACATATACATCTTTGGAAATAAAACCATTCAAGAAGGCA
The DNA here is from genome assembly GCA_004837865.1 of Musa balbisiana. Lineage (NCBI taxonomy): Eukaryota > Viridiplantae > Streptophyta > Magnoliopsida > Zingiberales > Musaceae > Musa > Musa balbisiana. The sequence goes on along the minus strand of CM017192.1, from coordinate 27,018,131 downwards.
CTTTTGATATCCATTTAAAATAGTTTAAAATCATTACTACTAGCATAGACAAGGAGCATCCTAATGGTTTTTAATCTTACCACAGGAGCGAAGGTTTCTTCGTAGTCGATACCTTCTTCTTGGTTGAAACCTTTAGCCACTAGTCTAGCCTTGTTTCTAACCACAATACCGCATACGTCTTGCTTGTTTCTAAAGACCCATTTAGTACTAATGACTAAATGGTCACTAGGTCTAGGAACAAACTTTCATACCTCATTCCTCTCAAATTGGTTCAATTCCTCTTGCGTTATAATGACCCGAACGAGTTTAAACCCCTTTTGATATATCTACTAGAATTAGCTCCTTTGGATAAGCATATACATACTTCCATTCCTTAGGTAAGGAAGAAGATGCATCCAAGTTGCTATTTTGAGGAGGGGGTTCATTTAAATTCAAATTATCAAAACTAAGATCATCATCAAAATCATTTTTATTTAACTCAAAAATTTCATTGAAAACTACATGAATAGACTCTTTTATAACTGAGGTTCTTTTGTTAAAAACACGAAAAGCTTTATAAACTGAAGAGTAACCAAGAAAGATGCCTTTATCGGATTTAGCATCAAATTTTCCTAAGGCATCCTTTTCATTTAAAATAAAGCATTTGCAACCGAAAACTTTAAAATAAGAAACATTTGGTTTTTTTGTTATTCCATATTTCATAGGGAGTTTTTGAAAGAGATGGTCTTATTAGAACCCTATTCATGACATAGCAAGTCGTATTAACAGCTTCGACCCAAAAATACTTAGGTAGACTATGTTTATTTAATATGGTTCTTGCTATTTCTTGTAAATTTCTATTTTTTCTTTCAACTATCCCCATTTTGTTGAGGATTTCTCGGAGTGGAGAAGTTGTGGTTATATCCATTGGATTCACAAAAACTTTGGAAGTCATAGTTTTGAAATTCATCCCGTGATCACTCCGGATTGATGAAATCATGAAGCCTTTTTCGTTTTGAGTAAGTTTACAAAATTTAGAGAAACATTTGAATAATCACTTTTGTAAGCCAAGAAATAGGGTCTAAGTGTATCATACTATAGTCATACAACAATTCCGAAGGCATATTTTTGTTCCTCCTCTCCTTGTGTCCATTGGTCCAAATAAGTCCATGACCAGCTCCTTTGGATAAGATATACATACTTCCATTCCTTAGGTAAGGAAGAAGATGCATCCAAGTTGCTATTTTGAGGAGGGGGTTCATTTAAATTCAAATTATCAAAACTAAGATCATCATCAAAATCATTTTATTTAACTCAAAAATTTCATTGAAAACTACATGAATAGACTCTTTTATAACTGAGGTTCTTTGTTAAAAACACGAAAAGCTTTATAAACTGAAGAGTAACCAAGAAAGATGCCTTTATCGGATTTAGCATCAAATTTTCCTAAGGCATCCTTTTCATTTAAAATAAAGCATTTGCAACCGAAAACTTTAAAATAAGAAACATTTGGTTTTTTTGTTATTCCATATTTCATAGGGAGTTTTTGAAAGAGATGGTCTTATTAGAACCTATTCATGACATAGCAAGTCGTATTAACAGCTTCGACCCAAAAATACTTAGGTAGACTATGTTTATTTAATATGGTTCTTGCTATTTCTTGTAAATTTCTATTTTTTCTTTCAACTATCCCATTTTGTTGAGGATTTCTCGGAGTGGAGAAGTTGTGGTTATATCCATTGGATTCACAAAAACTTTGGAAGTCATAGTTTTGAAATTCATCACCGTGATCACTCCGGATTGATGAAATCATGAAGCCTTTTTCGTTTTGAGTAAGTTTACAAAATTTAGAGAAACATTTGAAATAATCACTTTTGTAAGCCAAGAAATAGGTCTAAGTGTATCTACTATAGTCATCAACAATTACGAAGGCATATTTGTTTCCTCCTAGACTCGTTGTGTCAATTGGTCCAAATAAGTCCAAATGGATCAATTGCAATGGTCTAGTTGTGCTAATTTGATTTTTTAGTTTGAAACTAGTTTTTATTTATTTTCCTAGTTGACAAGCATCACACACTTTGTTCTTAACAAACTTCATATTGGGAATTCCTCGTACTAACTCTCTAGATGAAATCTTAGATATTAGTTTCATACTTGCATAGCCTAATCTCCTATGTCAAAGCCAAGCATCATCATTTAAAGCAGAAAAGCACATTTCATTATTAAGTTCATTAAGGTTAATGGTGTAGACATTATTTTGTTTTAAGGCAATCGTTGATATGTTATTGTTTGGTTTTTCAATAATGCATACATTAGATTCAAATCTAACAATGTAACATTTATCGCATAATTGACTAATGCTTAAGAGATTATGTTTTAATCTATCAACTAGCAATATATCATCAATTGAAAAACTTAATTTGTTACCTATGGTTCCCTTGCCAATGATTTTACCTTTGTTGTTGTCTCCGAAGGTGATATACCCTTCTTCTTTGCTTGTGAGCATAGAGAAATGAGATGGATCTTCAGTCATGTGCCTTGAGTATCCACTATTAAGATACCATCTCTTGCTTCTAGCTTGTGAGTTTGTGAGGATGGTTTTTAGGTACCCATTTGATTTTGGGTGCCTCAAAAATTGATCTACTAATTTTGTCATTCATCATTGAATTATTTATAGTTCCTTTAGGAACTTATATCAACTTATGTGTACTAATTTTCTTAAATGGACATTTGTAAACAACATATCCAGATTTACAACAAAAGTTACATTTCAAATGAGGTGAAACATGTCATGTGAGTCTTTTAATGAAGGTGGTAGGATTTTGGTGAGATCCTCTCACAAAATCAATTCCACTTCTATTTGTGATGTGACCCTTATTTGCAAGGATCATGTCCAAGCCTTTGCTACTGACCTTAAACTTGTTTAAGGTCTCTTTAAGTAACAAATTCTCATTTTTTATTATTTCTAAGTGTTCACACTTAGAGCATGGAGGAGTTTGAAGACTATCAAGCTTATTTTGTAATAATACATGCTCTTTCTTTAATTGATTGAACTTCTTACTAATAGTTCTATACTTATCAAATAATTTGTGAAAAGTGATAGAAAGTTCATCAAAAGATAAATCTTCATTAATTAAATCTCATGCCTCTCCTCCTAAAGCCATTAGCGCGAAGTTTGCCTCCTCTTTGTTGCTAGCTTCTTTATTCTCGGAATCACTTGAGTCTCCCAAGTTGCTTTTAAAGCTTTCTTCTTCTTCGGTTGCTTCTTCTTGACTTGCGAGCATTCATTTTTTAAGTGCCCCGGCTTCTTGCATTTGTAGTATATTACTTGGTCCTTTTTATGTTCAAGTTTGTTTTTGGTGTTATTCTTAAATTTATTCTTTCTTATAAATTTTTTAAAATTTTGAGTTAAAAGTGCAATGTCATCGTCACTGTCCTCATCACTTGATGTTCCTTTCAAGTGGTCTTCTTGTGTTCTAAGTGTCATATCCTTCCTGTTCTTTGGAAGGGGGTTCTCGAGCTCTTCATGAGCATAACACGTCATTTCGTAGGTCATTAGAGACCCAATAAGTTCTTCAAGAGAAAATGTTTTAAGGTCCTTGGCCTCTTGAATAGCCATAACTTTTGGATCCCAACTCTTTGGAAGGGATCTTAAAATTTTAGTTACTAGTTAAAAGTTAGAAAAACCTTTACCAAGAGCTTTGAGTCCATTGATGACATCCATGAAACGGGTGTATATGTTTCCGATGGACTTACTTTGTTTTATCCAGAAAAGTTCGTAAGAATGCATAAAAATATTGATTTTAGACTCTTTCACTCGGCTAGTGCCTTCATGAGTGACCTCAAGAGTTCTCCAAATATCAAAAGCTGAATCACAAATCAAAACGTAATTAAATTTATTTTTGTCAAGTGCACAAAACAAGGCATTCATAGCCTTTGTGTTTAAAGCAAAAACCTTCTTCTCCGATTCATCCCATTCGCTCATCGAAAGAGAAGATTTTTGAAATCCATTTTCGACAATAGTCCAAAGCTCAAAATCCATGGAAATGAGGAAGATCCTCATACGAGTCTTCCAATATGTGTAATCCGACCCATTAAACATAGACGGACATGTAATAGAATGACCCTCGTGCATACTGGAGTAAGCCATCTCTCTTGGGTATTAAACTAAATATAAGAGTGAGCCTAGCTCTGATACTAATTGTTAGGATCGGAGTGGCACTAAGAGGGGGGGGTGAATTAGTGCAGTGGATTAAAACTTGTAAGTTTGAAAACGATTTTGTAAATGCGTAGAGATTTCGATTCGAGAATGAATAACTTGGCAAGAGTAGCTTGAGTAAAGTTAGAAGATGAAAACCGAAAGCTTGCTACTATGTAAATAATGATTTCAGAAAGGTAAACACTCACACATTCAAGGAACACACCAATTTAAAGTGGTTCGATCAAATGACCTATATCCACTTGCGAAGCCTTCTTCGATGAGGCTTCCAACTTCCACTAGAAAATCACTTTGAAGGGGAAGGAAAAATACACATCTTACAACCTTTTACAAGTGGTTCATACTCTTACAAATTTTCAAAGAGAAAGAGAGAGGTGAACACTTAAGGTATTGAAAACAAGACTTGCTAAAGACTTTTCTAAGGCTTTATCTCAATCTCTTACTTCTCAAAAAGGTTATCTTCTCTGTTAAGAAATGAGAGGTATTTATAGGCCCCAAGAGGATTCAAATTTGGGCTCCAAATTTGAATTCTTTTAGGTTTCTCGATGCTGGCGGTGCCACCACCTATTAGTGTATGATACTGACAGTGTATTGGCGGTGCCACCGCTAGAACTCTCGGGATTTGGGTAGTGCCACCGCCCGACCTTTCGGGTGCTCGACGGTGCCACTACCCAGTCCGACGGCACCATCAGCTGATCTCTCGGGTTCTGGGCGGTGCCACCGCTCGTCCTTACGCGTCACTGGTTGGGCTCCAAATTTGGCCCAAACCAGTTCATATTAGGGCCCAGTTGGCCCCTAACCAGGTTATAGGATTAACTCTTAATCCCAACTCTAATTACATATAAAATACGAAATTAAGACATAGTCCTAAGTAGGTTTTTAACCGGCAACGTTGAGTTTCCTTCCGGCGAACTTTCGATACACCCTCAGATTTCTTCTAGCAAACTCCTAGCAGGCTCTCGATCTTGTGATGAGTTCAACGAGTCTTTGGCAAGTAGCCGAACCTTCTCGGTGATCTCCGTGAACCTCCGATGATCTCTTTGGCGGACTTCTGAAAACTTCGACAAGTCTCCAATTTCTTCTCGGTTGGTTCCGACAGCACTTCTGACAAATCTTCAGACTCTTGGCGGACTCTCGAACACTCATCGAACTTGACTCTGATAGACTTGCTTTATGTCTTCAAGCTATCGTAGTTAATCCTGCACACTTAACTCAATAATATAGATTAGATCAATTAACCCATCAATTGATTTCATCATCAAAATTCGAAATTTAACAAAAGTAACATTTACTAGTTGTGTAGGAGGCCTTTTCTTGATAAGCTTTGCATGAGTTTGCCTAATTTTTAATGCAAGTTTGGCTGCGACGACCTATTGAGTTAAAATCTCTGTAGAATCTCCTTCCATATCCAATTAGTATAGTCACAAGCAAAATAGAGGTGGTCAACATTTTCTTTTTGTTGCATACAAAGAGAGCATCTGTTAATAATATAAATACCTCTTCTCTTCATATTATCTATTGTAGGTAGTTTTGCAAGAAGGGTTTGCCATGTGCATAAGGAATGTCGCTGTGAGCCCGATCGATCCCATGTCCAACTGCTTGGGATCCATTTATTGTTCCTTTGCCTAATTTGATTCCATGCTAATGTATTACTAAATTTGTCATTGTCATGAGGCCAAATAAGCATATCTAAAGAATTGTTTCTGATTGTAATAGCTGTGATAGTCGGCCAAAGTGATAACATTTTATGAGAAATAGGGTTAGGGAGATACCATGTGTTGTTATCAATGAACTCAAAAACCTTCCAATCTTTTGGAGCCCCAAGATCTATTTGTACTCTATCACCATATAATTAAAAGATACTCTTCCCATTCACCCAAGGATTATACCATATATTAGTGTTGGTCCCAAAAGAAATTGCATAGAAAATGTGTTTAATTAGCCAATTCCTTGTCTTTAATATTTCTTTCTAAGCTGCAGAATGATATGTTTTTGTTGAGACCTCCCAAATTGATTCCTTGGATAGATACCTAGCAGAAACTCATTGTGACCATAAGGAATATTTGTTTTGCAAAAGATCCCATAATTTATGTACCAAACATGTTTTATTCCAATCTCTAATATTTCTTAGGTTCAGCCCCCCTTTATCTTTCAGTTTGTAGATGCTGTCCCAATTTACCATATGCATCGTCTTACTATCTATGTCATTCCAGAAGAAGATCATAAATAATCATTCAATATCTTAAAAAAGTTTAGCAGGTAGAAGAAATGCATTAGACTAATAAATAAAGTAAGAGTACAACACAGATCGGATGAGTTCAAGTCGTCTTACTTTTGAAAGCAACCTATTTTTCCAAGAGAAAATTCTAGTATTGAGTTTTTGCAAGATAGACTAATAGTGGGTTTTGTAAATGCCAGTGGATATAAGTGGGAGAGCCAAATAAAGAACTGGCAGACTTCCTTCACTAATTCCTAGAGTGAATAATAACATCCTTATGATGCAAGAACCCATATAGACTTTACTTTTCGCATGATTCAACTGAAGGCCAGAAACTATACTAAAGTCTTTCAGAATAGTAGCTAGATTCCTCACTGAAATAGAATCATTTTGAAGAAAAATGAGAAGATAATCTGGAAAAATTATGTGGGATATATGAACAGAACCATGGGGTATCTTAATGTTGTCATCAGAGACTGCCCCTTCCAACATACAACTGAGTCCTTCCATTATAATTGTAGAGAGGTAAGGAGAAATTGGATCTCCTTATTGGATATCGTTCATGCTCCCAAAAAATCCAATATGTGAACCATCGAAAACAATGAAAAATTTTGGAGTTTCCAATCAACATTGAATCCAATTAATTCATTGAGGAAAGTTCGTACTAAGGAGCATCTTGTAGATAAAGTTCCTATTAACTGAATCAAAGGCTTTTCGTAAATCAGTTTTAAAACATATTTTCGTCCCTCTTACTTTCGAGTACAGATATTTGACCAAGTCATTAGCAAGGAGAATATTATGATGTATACTTCTCCCTTTGGTGAAAGCAGCCCGATTAGGACTAATGATCTTGTGCATTACCCTTTGCATTCTATCTACCAGCACTTTGGTGATGATTTTGTAAATAAAATTACATAATGAAATTGATCGATAGTTCTTTAGTGAATCAATCCTTGCATTCTTAGGAATTAAAGAGATAAAAGTGTAATTTATCTCTCTAAGAATTTGACCTAAAGTGAAAGAATATTGGCAAGCTTTAATCACATCATTACTAATAATAGACCATGCAATTTGATAAAATTCAATTGGAAATCCATCCGGACTAGGGCTTTTATACTTTAGTGACTTAGACAATATTTACAATTTCTTCATCTGTAATTGGGGCATTGAGGAATGAGATGACGTCTAAATCAAGCTTTCTTGTTGGCTCCACATGAATATTATTAGGTTGCGCCGTCTAATTAAGGAATAAAAAAATTGCTCAATGTGTGCTTTAACCTCATCCAAATTCTCAATAAGAATACCATATTTATCTTTGCATTTCCTGATGTAGTTAATGGCCCTGCGAGTAGCAATGGCAGTATAGAAAAACTTCATATTGGAATCCTCTAGAGTGAGCTAATGCTGTCGAGACTTCTACTTTGTAAAATTTTCCTCCTTTTTTAATGCTTGCATGAAGTTATTTCTGGCTTCAGTCTTTTTGTAGACAAGATTTTCATCATGGGGTTGAAGTTGTAGCTCATGTTGCATTGTCATTAGTTCCTTTCTGTAAAATTGGACTCGAGTGGTAACATTGCCAAAGGTGTTTGTATTCCACTCTTGAAAGCTGGCTTTCTGAAAGTTGTCTACCACCCACTTTTTTATTTATGTATCAAACAGTATTAAAGTCACCAAGAATAATCCAAGGTACGTTAAGACAATCATTTGCAATACTAATTAGATCAATCCATAAAATATTTCTTTCATGCATACTATTTGATACATATATACCGGTGATGTTGAATTGACAATCATTCATTTTGTCCTCTGCCTTAAGATGTAGAAATTATTCTGTAGCAGAGATAAACTAAGCATTAATAGAGTTAGGATACCATAAGACTCATATTCTACCAAAAGTATCACTATAATTATTTGGTAAACAGTTCTGTGTCCGACTATATTAAATTCTTTTGAACACGAACACATGATTATTTAATTTTCGTTTCCACAAGAATAATAATATCACATGTGGTAAACTTGATTATTCTGTTGAGCTCTTAACATTTTTTAAGCTTATTCAGTCCACGAATATTCCAATAGGTTATCTTCATCAAAAATAAAATAAATGGAAAAGGAAATAAGGTATTCATCCTACGACTTTGGATAGACAGTACCATCCTTTTTCTTATCCTTAGATTTTTGAGTTTGTTGAGGCAGAATATCTTTTTTGGCGAGGTTTGTTGTGACTTGAGTTTGTTGAGATAGAATATCCTTGCTGGCAAGGTTTATTGGGGCTTGAGTTCGTTGAGACACAAAGTCCTGGTTGGCGCGATGAGTGGATATTAGAATTCCTATTATGGACGGATCCGATGATATAGGAAGAGATAAAGTTCCTGACTTATGCTTCTCTTGTCCATGAGTACTACAGGAAACTTCTATTTTAGAAGGCTCTGACATAATAGGAAGAGATAAAGTTTATGATTTGTCATTCTGGCCGTGATGTTGTCCTTGTGAGTCGGAATGCTCAATCGTCTTCGCCACCATCGGCGATAATGCCACTGGAGGAGACTCGCCTTGTTGCTGAGGCGCCTGACGTGGTCGGTAGACCTTAGTGACTGGTTTCGGAGTTTACTAACAAGCTCCATTTGCATGGTCAAAAGATAAGCAACTCTGACATCATTGTAGGTTCCAAGAATATGAGATATGTACCTTGTGGGTGTTCCCATCAAGATCACGATAAAAGACCTCATTAGAAAGATCTTCGTCGGAAGAAACCAATACACATGCTCGTGCAAATGCTACTCTTGCCTGCGCAGCTATTACTTTGTCGATGTAGAGTAGCTATCCCAAAGTATTGCATTACTTTGCAATAAAATGTTGACTCCAAAGATATAGAGGAAGACCTTGAAAGGATACCTATAAGGGAATAGACTGTAGGCTGTTTAACTCCAAATGAACATCAAAAGACCAACGTCATAGAATTATTGGATGGTTGCGAATAGTCCAGAACCCTTTAAGGACCTGTTGCAAATCTTCTTCAGAGTATAGTTTGCAAACAAAGAAATCATTTTCTAGCATATGAAGATTAAATGCCGATGTTCCCCATCTAGTTTTGATAAATGAGGATAGTGGAAAATATGATGTTTTGAGACCTACCATATATAGCCAACAATCGCCATAGACCATGTCTCAATCAGCTCTGTAGAATCAGTAGCCTCGTACACAACAATCTTCTTATCAGCCTAAACTTCTAAAGTAAAGAAATCTAAGTTGAAATTCGGACTTCCAACCAGAGCCTTGAAGAGGCTAGTCCAAAGTCAAGGGTCACTGGAAATGAGAGCAGGAGGCCATGATCTAGAGCGCGACCTGCTTCCATGCTGCTTCATCAAAGGAGCATCTTGTCGGAAAGAAGATGGCGGAGGAGCAACTTGAGAGGTAAGGGTAGGGAGCCTCGCCATCAAATCTACCCTCTTGCCACCGTTGCCAGCCCCAGGGACCATTGCTATCGTGTCCTTGCAGCGTTGGGAGCAGCCGATAGATGCAATAGCACAACGCACGTCTTCGTCTCGGTTCCCACCAATGGAGCAAGAGAAGATGCAGAGAGGAGTGATTGCAGTTGTCTCTCCACACCTCTATTCCCGGTGTGTAGTCTCCTATGTTCCTCGAGAGGAAGAAGAGGAGCAGAGGGAAGGGAATGCTCAATCGCTGATCCCTCCTCCTTTATTCCACTGAGAAGAAAGGAGAAGCCCCACCTCTGAGAAGATCTGGAAGAGCCACCACCGCCGGTGATCTCATCCTCGCCTCCCTTCCCCAAGCGCCCTAAGGGGTGCAGCGATGATCACCACTTCCCTCGGTTCTAAAGAAGAAGAGCAGAGGGAAAGGGGACGGTGGAATTGAGCGCACCTTCACTTGTCGCTGGAAGGGAGACGGTGGACTTGCCTGCAGTCGCCGCCTCTTCCCTCACCTCACTGCCACACTCGCCCTAGGGAGAAGCAGCCACTACAAGAGATGACCGTCACTCGCCCTAGGGATAAGTAGCTGCTACAGGATTCTAATCCCTCCTCTGGTCGCCTAGAACTACACGTTGACGATCTCCCTCCAGATCTAGGGAGAAGCAATCGTCGCCAGGCAAGGGAGAAGCAGCGCCGCCTCCTCCCTCACCCTAGGGAGATGCAGCTGTAGTCACTCGCCCTAGTGAAAAGCAATCGCCATAGGAGTCTGATCCCTCCTCTGGTCGTCACTACAGTACCATCGCCCTAGGGAGAAGCAGCCGCTGTAAGAGTTTGATCCCTCCTCTGGTTGCCGCTATAATATCGTTGCCCTAGGGTGAAGTAGTCTCTTTGAACGATTAACACTCCTATTATGACTTAGCCTATTAGAAAAAAATCAAGATTACGGAAGATGTTTCGAGGATTAGATTAAAAAATATTATTTAAAATTTTAAAAATAAAAATTATTTTTTTCCGAAAAGAGAGAGACTCTAAATTTGCTCATTATAATTAGTAATTTTTATATTTTGTTGTAGTAAGTTTAAATTTTATATACACAACTTAATTATTACCTCGAATTTAAATAATCTTAATCATCTTGAAAAGTCCATTATAGTGATAATAATATTATGGATTACCGTAGGTACTCAACATTGATGTAAAGTTACTGCTTTCGTGTATATTTTTCTCCGTAAAATAATGAAAATTCGCATCTGAAATTACAGCCGGTGGAACACCTCTCAATCATAAAAAAAATAAGTTTAAACTTAGACAAAACTCCCCGTGACGAACACACACAAAATCTTCCAAATTTTGGAGGCCATATTAATGTTAGATATTAGGTTTAATATCTTTCAAGGTAGAATTTTTTTTGTGCATGAGTAATTATTTTTTAATAATACAAAAGTCTTTTGTTTCTCCAGTTGAAATTTTGTGAAGTCTCTCTCTATCGCTTGAACTTGAGGTTGGAAGTGGCCCTTCCTTAGCTACCAACTCTTCACACTCTGATCTCCTAAAACAAAAGCTTAATCTATCATCACGCAAATTCCAAGAACGATTAACATCAGTCCCAAAGCATTTCAGCAATTCTTCCACCTGCTTGCAAATGGTCGACCAAAAAAAAGGAGGACGATCGATGTTTTCCCCACTATATATCTCACGGTCTTAATCATGCATGCACGCTACCGTGTGCGACTCGAATAAGTCTCATCAGAAGACATCAACCATTATTAGAAGACATCCATTATTATTCCATCAGCATCAAGACCAACGAAGCGAAAGTAAAGCTACAACACAGCGACGCCCGCACAACCACCGCGCACCCAGCCGAGAACAGTACAAACCCAAACCCAAACCCAACGAAGACGACGATAGCAGTAGCAACAGCCGAAATGGGAAATCAAATGCAGATCTGATCTAATCCCTGCCGCCGGGAGGAGCAGCCGCCGCCGCCTCCTCGTTGCCACCACCAGCCATGCCCAGCGAGCTTTTCACAGCATGAGCAGCCCCAGCCGCCACGCTCTTCACCTGTTCCCCAGCCTGTGCCAAAAAGAACCTGATTCAGAAACAGTAGGAGAGAAACAGCAGACCACTGGTTCGAACAACATGACGACGAGGACTTCACTTTCTGCAACACGCTTCCGGTTTTCTCCTTCCCGGCCTGGCCGGTGTCGCCGGCGGACTGAGCTGCCCGGGAAGCCTTTTCCTTGGCCGCCTCCGCCGACTCCTGCATGTAGCCTCCGGTCTTCTCCGTCCCCTCGTGGGCTCGCTCCTTCGCCGATTGCGCTGTCTCAGATCCCTTGTCCTTGGCCTCGTAGGCCTTCTCCTTGGCGGCCTCGGCTGTTTCCTGGCCCGTCCCCATCATCTGACCCGTCTTCTCCTGCGAACGCATCAACCACTCGTCCATCAAAACGAGAACTTCATATATTTATATATTTATATATAGTTCACCTGAGCTTGGCCTTTGGCTTCGCCGGCCTTGTAGCGAGCTTCATCCTGGTGGGACGCCATGGCGCTCTCGTCAATATGGGTTCCACGAAGTCGTCTACCAACTGCCAAATCAAAAACCCGATGAAGAGGGGCGCGTACGAAGAAAGACGACGTTGGCGAGGGGATATATGTAGGCACCGATTCCCCACACGTTTGACGCCTGTCCATGCTCGGCGCTTGTTTCACGCCACGTACGAGCACACGCGTTGCGACGAAGTTTAACGCAAGAAAAAAGAGTAAGAGAAAGCTTCCATCGCCATTATCCATTAGCTTACACCAGCCTTGTTTTCGTCATCTCGTCGGAAGCGGAAGCGGAAGCGGAAGCGAGAGATTATGTATTCAAAAAGTTATTTGGTTTGAATATTATTCGTTTTCTCATGAAAAAAAGATTAATGCATTCAAAAATTCCTTCCGACCTACGTGGATGGATAAAAAAGGAGGAGTAAAGAATGCAGATTATCCCAATATGTTTGATAAGAGAAGAGACGTTAGAGGATATTTCTAAACTAAGAAGATTTTATACTCTATTTTTGGTGTTTTTATTTATTATTTTATTATTTTTATTTTTAAAATTTTTAATATTTTTAAAATATTTTTTATAAAATAAACGGATGAAAATATCCATAACATAAATATCCTTCTCTCCTTTATCACGACATCAGATACTGACATGACCGACAACAATGTCGATGCATTATAGAACTTTAACATACGGATAATAGATTTTGAGAATAACGATATGATTGATAATTATAGAGTTATAAAAAATATAAATATAATTATATATTAATATTTTAAAAATATTATAAATAAGAAAAGATTGTTGTCTTTGATTAAGTCACAATTATCCTCGTAGCCATCCATCTAAATCAATCATTACCTTTCCAAATTATGGTAGGACTTTGTTTCTAGAAAAAATATATATACTTTTAAATTTTCACGTGAATCCTAAACTAAATACGAGAGGAAGTAAATACAAATTTTATTCCTTCGAATGGGTTCCAAAATCAACGTTAAGATCGAATATAGGTAACCCCTCATAATTGTATCCATTCGGGTTGAAACCCCCTCAGTTGTAGAACGATGATATATAGGTCGATCCAAACACTCTTCATCGGAAGGAAAGGTTTCTTCTTACGGTGTATATATATATATATATATATATATATATACATGCAACAGGCATTTTGGTCCCACATGAGATACGATACGTCAGTCATACGTCAAAGCACGTAATAGTAAGCAGCTGCGTGTCAGGGCAAAAGCCAAGTCTTTCCGGAGACAGTTCTGACCCTGAATAAAAACATTAGGCGGAGCAATGTGGTAACATGTCGACTTCACGCCGCTGAATCCGCCTTGGTCTCATAGCCGAGCTGCAGAGCTGTCTGGTCCTGGTGATGCGAGTAGTGAGCTGCTGCTTCCAATATGTTCGCGTGGTAGTAGTTCCTGGAGTCGAATGCTGGAATAGCATCGTACTCCGCGCCGGCTTCCACGATGCTCAGTTGCTGCACTCGTTCGTTCTCCGCTATCTGAACCAAGTCTTAAGAATCAGCTTCACATCTTTGATTCTTGGTACCGGCTAGTTTCTTTCATGTTGTGATCAGGCCTAAGAGAAGATGTTTAGCTTGTGCTCGCTTACCTTGGCTCTGAGGTACATGTTGTCACTTTGAAGCTCCACTTCCTGCCATCACATCATCCAAGGTAGATCAGTCATCAAGAAATAGAAGCCAAGTCATCGGTGATTGATGCTTACCCTTTTCTGCATATACTCGATTTCTGCAAACAGCAGCTCATGCTTCACGATAGGAAAATGTATCAGTACTTGGAGACGACAAGATGCAGAGCAATAAGTTGTCGGTAGCAGATTACCTTCTTCGATCTGATCCTTGTGATGCTTCTTTCGAGTCGGTTTTCTAGTTGCTTGAGCTCCTTTACATTAAGAGAGCTTAAAGCGTCGCCCATCAAGTGCCTGGAAGAAGAGATTTAGATGGAACACAGAGCATGAGTGATCTACTTACTTTGAGATGGGATGCCAACTCACCGATTCGCATTCTGTAATATCTGGATCTGGTGGCGAAGTTTGGCAGATTCTTGCTGATAGTAGTGCTGCATGCATGCATCAAACGAGACACAACTTATTTAACTTGTGGAGTAATGTCTGAGCTTCCTAGCAAAAGAAAGTTTAAGATCCTCCATCTCTTAGTATGTATGTATCTATATATATATTTATATATATATTTGGCATTCCTCTCTTCCTTCAAAATCGATTTCTTGGCAAATACTTTTTTGATTCCTGATGGTACGATCGATTTAATTGTATTCTACCTCGATGCACAATAAAAAGCACCATCGTTTGACTGACAGACCACTAGATGGCCTCATTATTCTCTGACGCTGCAGCACACAACCCAAGTGGAACAGATGAAAAACAACTTAATCGTCTCTTCAACATAGATTAGTAGCTTGTGATGTTGAGTTGCTTTTTTCATTTCTCTGGCTACATCGTCCATCCCAAAGTGATTATATAGTTTTTTTTGAATGCATTAGATTCTTCATTCATTCACTCATAGGAAACCAACATCCAGTATGACTATTGAATGTTGCTAAGTAAACCAACCTGTTTTCTAGATATCAATGGAGCCACAGATCACAGACAGGTAATGGTTTTCAACATCAACTTGGCAAAAGAGAACAAAATCATGAGCATGAATATGCTAAACATAAAAAAGTTTATAATAAATACATTATGATGCCAGGAAAAGCAAACTGAATCTAATAGCTTACAAGATCACATAACCATGCAACGGTAGGCAAAGACACCGCTGTCAGTGAAGGGGCCTCACTGATGAAGTTAATCCAAAACCACTCATCCGTTTTGGAAACTGTTCATCCGTTTAGAGCTGTTTCAAACGGATGAGTGGATGTAGTTTTATCTTAGGTGATTTATCATTTATTTAAAAATTTTATAATTAATTTTTTTTAACTACTATAAATATATGTTTTTAGTCTCATCCAAGACAGTTTATTAGAGCAAGTGTTTCCAATCCATTTCTTTCCATCGAAAATTATTAATTTTAGATAATTAACATAAAGGAATCTTTATTTCATAAGGATTATGAAATTTGATAAAACATAGTCTCGTTGAGTATGTATGATCTATAGGATGCCAACATCATCAAAGATAAAAAAAGATCAAATGAATGAAAACATATAAAAAGATGCAACGGCCCTCTACATGCTACAACAAGTAATAGATGAGTCCATATTTCTTCGAATCATGATAGTATCAATATCAATAAAAACTTAAAAAATCTTTAAAAAATGTGATCTTATAGTGAAAAACTAAAAGATCAAATAATAGTAAAATATTTTTATGAAACTTATTTCTAAAATTTGATATGATTTCTACTACTATAAAAGAAGTTAAAGATATAAATACGTTATCTATTGATGAATTAATATATTCACTTTTAGTTCATGAACGAAAAATTGAACCAACCTTTAATTAAAACTTCACAACATTCTCTTCATATGAAGATTGATTCTAAGAAAAATAATAAAAAAATCAAATCTCAAGGCAAAGTTTCGAATGATAGAGGTTATTGATGATTTAATTCTGGAGGTAGAGGATAAGATCGATCAAATGAAAGTTAAAGAAATCTCAACGAAGGTAATAAATAAACATGTTAATGTGTCTTTGTTGCAAAAAGAAGGTTAGACATATTGAAAAAGATTATCGATATAAAAATAAAAATCTAAATGTTCTTTTCTTCTCTTATTGCAAAAATATGATCTTTTTGAAAAAAAATATTAGAACAAAAATTAATTAAATTATTATGAAAAAAATAACAATGAAAAAAAAGATAAAAATAATTTTTTTATAACATCCAATAAAGAATGTTCTAGTTTTGTTTGGTTTTTAAATAATGGATGTAATATCCATATGATAAGTGATCAAAGTTTATTTCATGGTTTGATTCAAGTGTGATTCAAGTGGAACGAAAAGGAACTGTCGTTGTAAACATCAAATCTAGTAAAAAAAAATTTGATGATATGATATTTATTTTTAGATCAAAATAAAATCTCATTAGTATAGGACAGTTAATGAGAAAAGATTATTATACTATTTTTTATGATAAAAATATTTAATTTATAATAAAAATTTAAAAATTGATAGCAATTATGAGGATGATGATAATAAAAAAAAAAAGATGCTTCTGTTATTAATTTTTTACTTGCACTCACTTCTATTATTATTGATGAATCAATACTATAACATAGAAGATATGCCATATGAAATATGATAGAGTAGAATTGTTTAATAAAAAAGCCATGGTAGTTGATTTACCAAAAATTTAGAATAAGTATAGTATTTGTAAATCTTATGTTTTTGGAAAACAAAACAAAAGTTTATCTCAGAGACATCATTCTTAGAGAGCTAAGGAATGGTTAGAGCTTATGCATGTAGATATTTGTGAGCCAGACTATCTCACATGATGAAAATAAATATTTTTTTATTATTTAAGATGATTACACAAGAATGATATAGGTATTTTTTTTGAAAGAAAAAACTAAAGCCTGTTCTATTCATAAAAAATTCAAAGCTTACATAAAAAAATAAAGTAATTATTTTATTAAAACTCTACGTATTGATTAAGGAGGTGAATTCAGTTTTAATGATTTTTTTAGATTTTACAAGAAAATAGGCATTCATGGAGAATTGATTTCAAGCTACACCCCCAACAAATTAGAGTGGTAGAGCTAAAAAACTAAGTTGTTGTCGAGACAATGAGATATATGCTTAAAGGAAAAACAATACCAAAAGAGTTTTGGGCAAAAGTTGTGAGTGTAGTAGTAGTAGTGAATTTACTAAATCATTTTTTCACCTTCAAGGTAAAACACATTATAAAGAATGGTTTGATCAAAAGTTTGATTGAGCCACTTAAAAGGTATTTGATCATATTGCTCGCTCTCATATTAAAAAGAAGTAAACTTGATAATAAAAGCATTAAATGCATATTTGTGAGTATAGTAATAAAACAAAAGGTTTTAGACTTTATGACCCTTCAACTAAAAAATTGATCATAAATCATAATGTTATTTTTAGTGAAGAAGTTTAGAATTCTAATGAGTTGAAATTTCGATAGTTGTAGGAGAAGAAATCTATAAGGCACATTATGCATTGCCTATTATTATTAAAACCTTACTTGAATCTTCTTAGATTTTGAGTAATTTTAATTCAAGTGACTCTAACGATAATGAAACACCTTTGAGAAAGTTTTGTAATCTTTCACAAATAAGACTTACATGTTTTGCTTTAGAACTTGTTTTGAAGTTGCAAAGAAGAATGGGTGCAAGCAATGAACGAGAAACTACGAGCTATTGAAAAAATAAGACTTGAAAGCAAGTAAATTTGCCCTTAAGAAAATAAATAATTGGACTCATACGATAAAATTTAATACTGACGGCTTGCTACAAACACATAAAGCACATTTAGTTGTCAAAGGGTATATTCAAATTTCAAGTATTGATTTTTTTAAAAACCTTTTCTTCGGTTAAAAAATTGATACAGTTAAATCAACCTTCTTGAATAAAAAAAATGGTAAAAGAAAGTTTATGTCAAGCAACCTCAAGGATTTAAAATAATAAAATAGGATGATAAAGTCTACAAGTTGGAGAGACTATTATACGATTTGAAAAACTAAGCATCATGGGCGTAATACAATAGAATTGATAATTACTTCCTTGGATATAATTTTTTTTAAAATTTAAGTGAGCCAACCTTATGTATAAAAGCTCAAGGTATAAATTTTTTTATCTTCTATTTATATGTGAATGATATGCTTTATATCGAAAATTCATTGGATATGCTTATTAAATGTAAGAAAAATATGGTTGACTTGGGGCTTTTATATTATTTTATAGGAATGAAAATTATTCAAGATATAAATAAAAGCTTTTAGTGCCAAAAATTAATATGTTAAAGATTTATTTAAAAAGTTTCATGTGACAGATTATAAGTTAGTAAGGACTCCAAAGAATATAAATAATAAGCTGGTGTTAGATGAAAGAGTTTTAAAAATATATGAGAAATAGTATAGAAATGTAATCGGAAAATTAATTTATCTCACGTATTCAAGGTCGGATAGTATGTTTGTAGTTAGTTTGTTGTTCCGATTCATACATAGCCTAGAAGAGTTTTTGTATATAACACAATGAAGCTCTCAATTATGATATCCGTTGTGAATAGGTAAAAGATCTTAAGTTATATTCTTATACTGATAGTAATTAAATTAGTTGTACAGATGATTAGAAAAATTACATTAAGTTTTATACTTAATAATAAGAATTTATTGCTGTCTCAACTTCTAAAGTAGAATATGCTGTAGCAATTTCATAAATAAAAAAATAAGAATATGTTAGATCATGTCGTACTACAAGAATGACATATCAAATAATTTAACTTCGAAGAATTTCAATATATCCTTAAAAAAGCAAGATGGATAGATTAAAGTTTACTACTACTACAACAACAAGTCTACTATTATAATGATGATTAATTTTGTTTTTTTGTGAATGCACCAAAACACATGAGAGTTTGACATCACATCAAAGTTTACCATTTGTTTAAAAAATTTATAATTGATATTTTTTTACAGCTATAATTATGAGGCACTACAAATTTAAAGTACTCTGAAGTTATTCTGTAGGAAGCCAACGCATAGGTGAATATTCTCTAGCAAGTTTAGCATCAATATAATAATATCAGAAATGGAAGATTCATCTAGATTTGTGACTGACTTCAAACTATATTTTATCGATGTTCTTGGGCTATTTATTATTAAATGCAGTGTTAATAATTAAGACAAATCACTAGTAAGTAATAGAGAATAGCTAAAGATTATGATGCTCATAGTTGCTACGATATATCGTTGGGGAAATTAAGCTTTTTGAGTGCAACACAATGAACGAAGAAGATCTGAATGGAATAATATTCTTACCTGAGAATTGACGTCCACAATGGCACCCGAACTCGAACTGTCAGCGCATGCCTTCTTGTACCTCTCGATTGTTGATTTTATGCTGGAAGATCAAAAATGGAATGAGGATTTTTAAGCGACAAATTAAATTAGGAAGCAACATTCGCACTTATGTTTCAGTAGCATCAATCAATGCATGCATTTAATGCTCACAGAATCGACCAAATAATTCTACAGGACATTGCAAGAAATGTTGAATGAAACCCGTGAATGACAGACAGATGTAATTATGACAACTTTTACAAGATGTAATTTGTCACTGCAGTCCATACTGTTTATTACAAGATCCACATATCATTCACGAATTATGATAACTTGTAGTGTACTTATTCTCCAAGGAAAAAAGACACAAGGCCACCTTTTGCATGCCAAAGGAGAAGTTTCAGGGAAATGTTTGCATAATCAGATTGATTACCAAATAACTAACTTAGAAATTGGTTTTATTTATCATTTCTAATAGCTGTTATGGACTAACTTAGAGAGGTCCCTGATGCAGCATTACAAATGTATATTTTGCAGCTACTGAAGACCCCAAGTTTTCATGTCTGCAATTACTTGTATTTTCTGAGGGAAATATGCATGAGTTCATGATAGAAACATACAAATTTACCTCTATGCATGCACATAATGAATGTCGGGAAGGACTCTCTCCATCTAATAATAATGTATTTAGGATTTTTTACCGGGTAGAATGTGGAGGAAAAATACAGACACACACGTAAAAGAGACCTTATGAGTCAATTCAGCAGCAGTATGAGGCTTTTTGATAGAAAACATATACCCAGCCATTTCGCTCTTATGTCCAGGGAAGAAAACGTATACGATTTCATCTTGACCATAGGCACCACAACAATTTAACTCTAGCTAAATATCAACTACTGACTACTACATCTCTCTCTCTCTCTCTCTCTCTCTCTAGAAATCCACGTACCAGGTCTTCTACAGTCCAACAACGTATCTGGCGAAGGTGGATAGGGGGGGATTGCTGACAGAATCCATCATAGAGTACTCATGTGATGCGTTCCAACATTTCTTTCCACTGAAGCGTCACATATCTATCACAAGGGTGAGTCTTTCTGCACACGTTCCAACGGAGCACCAATCCTCGAATCGAGCTCAGTGGAGCCCTTTCGTCACCTCCATGCTACAGATATGGGCAGGAATCCTTTCCATGCAAGACAAAAGCTGCACCGAGTGGCGTGCAAGGTAGGATCGTACCACTACAAAAGGCAAGATGAAAGATATATAGTCTGGGACTGCAGTGATCCTGCAGTGAACAAGGTTGAGCCACAGCTGGTTGGAACTCTCAAGGCGCGTACAAGCACCACAGCACAGGTCACCTCCATTGGTGGCTTTAAGGGTACAACACTGTGTGTGTGTGTTGGGGGGTTCTTTCACTGTTCACATACCTTTATTACCTTGGCTACACGTACATTACAATCGCAATCGCAATCGCAATCGCAAGGATACAAGATGAACCTTGTAGGTGTGAGATGGAACCTAACAAGGAACATGGACCATCATCATCCACTTGTGCTGGGCATGCCAACTGAGAAAAGCTACTGATGATCTTGATCTTGTCTAAGGAAGCCTAGTGCAATCAGAAACTCAGAATCCAGTGTTGGATACAAATAATGGCCAATCCCAAACCCAGAGGACATAAACCAACAACCCCTTTTTGCTAAGAAATTGGAAATATAGCAGCATTCGGTAGCTACGTAGAAAATAAGTGGATGTCTCGTATTGGGATGAGAAAGCACTCCTTTTTAACTCTTATGTATGTAAGATGAAGGATCAAAAACAAGTGGCTAAGTTTGCTGACGATACGAGTGGGTTATGTTCGAATAAGTAATCTTCCATCCTACCTGACTCATTCGGATTTGATGTAAGACTTGAAATAATAAGAAAGAAAGAAAGACAAAACACTTTTGGTTGGGGATATCTATCTAAAAGCCTCGGTCTCCGATGACGGAAATCATCAACAAGCTAGCAGAATCATATTTACACACACAAACACAATTTCTCTTCTCTTTGCTTTTTAAGCCGTTCCCATTATGGATGCAAAGTAGTAAATCAGAGACATCATTTGACTCCTCCTCCTCCTCTTTGTCAACATTACGTTACAGCATTAAAAAAACAAAAAAGAAAAGAAGATTGACGGATGACACGAGAAGCAAAGCAAGCAAAAGTATCTCGTACTTGTTACAACAAGTTGTTGATATAAAGTATGATGGTCAAGTACGATATTTGATCTTCTTTTTCGAAAGATGAAACGATGGACAACAAGTATCTATCATACTTACACACTGCGGAATTGGTCAAGCAGCAAGTCATGTTTTCCGGGGAAAACCACTTTGTGCAACTCATAAGATGAGAAACGAATGCATAAATGAAGCACAAAAGAGAGATGAAAAAGAAAGTGGCACAGAAATAAAAAGGATTTTAAGTTTGATGTGAGCTTGATAGGATTTCAAGTACTAAGGATTGATAAGTAGATGATGTCGTCACCCCATCTACTGATAAAATCTCATATTTCTCTTTATCAACATAATTAGGGTTTTTGATTCAGCAGCTGCACTCCTGTTGTAGACATTTGATCCCTGAGCCATAAATGCCTCTCTAGTTGTCAACACAAAACAAAAAAAAAAAGTTGATTCGAAAATAAGCCAACACATGAAAAATCGCAAGTCTTGTTGGTGTATATATAATATATCAAACCAACTAACAGCACATAAGAATTCGAGGGGAGAATGAACGTATATTAATAATGCATACGATTTCCAAATGCCACCAAAGATTTTTAATACTTGCAGCCATTCTACAAGGAAAAAAAGTTTGATACTGTGAAAATAAGCAACGATTTTATATTTCTCGAAGCAGAAATACATGAAAAATCTCAGTCTTACTGCTTGCTGTATGATAAACTATGCGTGGTTGCAGGCAAATCAACAAAGATGCAATACACAATTTATTGATGCCATATGATTGTCAAAAGATGGGAAAAACCCTAATACTTGCAGCAGTTTGAAATGCATAATACAACATAAGCACTTAGCGAGCCTTTCTTTCAGAACATAGTCGAAAACATTTCTCAACAAGAGAGATACATTTACGCTTGGAATTAGAATAAACA
>CM017192.1:26988085-26990585 GCA_004837865.1 Musa balbisiana | reverse complement strand
AAGAGACAAAGCAGCCGCTGCATGGCCACACCAGCGTCCTCCTTTTTGATGGCCGCTTCCTCTTTATCTTGTCCTTCGCGTGCATCTCCCTATCGTACGCCGGCGGGCGGACCTGCTCACCCCCCCTCTCCTCACAAACTTTGTCCGTTTTGGGTTATCTCATTTCGAGTAAACAGTTCTGGAGGACTAGTTGACCAACGAGCGGTCGCGGGTGGGTGCTCGGGCTCAACCGGAACCGTACGATTTGGTGTCGTCGACAGCTGTGAGCCGTACGATCGACGGGCCGTTCTTTTTTGGGTTGCCAAAAAGTGGGTAGACCGGGGTGGCGATCGGGGAGGACCGGAATCGGGTTAAAACGGTGGTGTTGTATCACCGATCGGAGAGGAGGGGTTGGGAAATGGCCGTGGCCCACTTATTGGACGGCAGAAGATCGGGCACGTCACATCACAGATCGCAGCGAGTGAGTGACATCGGTGATGGACTCCAATTAGGAGAGGGGTTCGAGTGTCCCCAACGGCCCCACCGGGGGTGCCGCGACACCATCCTCACCCGTGGGCCCACAGGTCAGGCTCACGTGAGAGTCACATCGGATGAGCAGCCTACTTGGGCGGGTGTTCGACTGAGTCGTGAGTTAAGTCGTGCGCGGTAGACGATGGGATATAATCATAATTAGCAGAATCTCCCAAAGAGAAAGAAAAGAATCGAATGGGCTACGGATTATTGTCCGTTTTTCTTCCTGCGATAGTTCTGAGCTTGAGTCCACCAGCAGGGCTAGTTTCCTGCGTGGTTTGACTTCTCGTCCTCGAGCATTCAACTCTCCTCCACGAGAAGAGGAGAAAAAGAAGATGCAGTTATTGAATGGGAGAACATTTGTCCTCCTCTAAGAGCAGAAATGGAACTCACCTTCATTCAACCCAACCCTGGGTTAAGAAGGAAGCATGAAAGGGACATATGATGAATAAGTAATATGTTGTCTTCGACAGTGATACTTCCAAGGATGATGATATTAGTGGATGAAGTTGATTTGTTAGATCTACTAGGTCTCATATTTTATATTTTCTGCCATTTGGAGGAACAGGTTGTGATGTGTATCCATCATCTTGTAATAGTAGTCATTAGTATCAGATAATTGTCTTAATTCAGTGACAAAATGTCCAGAAGGTTTACTTATCATTGAAGCAATCCACTCAAAGGACAAATAAAGTGAGTTTGTGTGTTGATAATCCAACAACAACTTTGATACTGATGTACAAAAACACTGAGCTGAGCTAAAAAGTTAATTAGTAGATCAGGAGTGGGATTGGTTTTGTCTCTCATTTTAGTTGTCTAATTCCTATTTCCATGTCTTGCTCTTCCAGGAGCACTTACAGAACAATAGCAAGGTCAGAGAGACAGCTTCCTCTTGACTCCTAATGCAATCCAGATTTCAACCATTTGCTCTGCTCTGTTCTGCTACTAATGTTGAGTTCAGCAGTACAATACATATTTATATGATAGGAACTGAAAGTGAACGTATTTGTGCCTCAAATCAAATCTTAGATTTTCAAGAGTTCACATGTAGTCTTTAATGAAATACAATAAAGAGTGACAACTCTGTCAATTAATAATTTCAAGTATATGATAAACTTTAGATTTTATTTTATCTTCCTTGCCAATAACAAATGGATGGTTAGAGAAAATGCTTGAAGATAATAAATATTAAGTAAATAGTTATCCCCATCATCATCATCATCATCATCTTCAAGTGAGGACAACTGTTGTCTTGCAGGTGGGCGGGCAGGTCAATTTCTCTTTCAAGAGTTCTTAATCAAGACAAGAGATCGAAAACTGACTATATTTATTAGATT
This sequence comes from Musa balbisiana, assembly GCA_004837865.1. Taxonomy (NCBI): domain Eukaryota; kingdom Viridiplantae; phylum Streptophyta; class Magnoliopsida; order Zingiberales; family Musaceae; genus Musa; species Musa balbisiana. The sequence goes on along the minus strand of CM017192.1, from coordinate 26,988,738 downwards.
TCCTATTTGAGTGGTGATCCAAATATAGAAATCAGTTCCGAAAAATTGCTCTCTGGGGTCCCCCAAATTTAATGGGGTGGAGTCCCTTAACCTAACTTGTATGTACAGTTAAATTCTGCAGGGTGAAGACGACCACAGAATTTGTTTCTCCATTCAAGCTTTCACATCTCTACCATTTTCTGCCTCTTTGTTATGTTCATCGATCCATGCACACTGGAGCACAGCTGGGTCATATAATAGATGGATGGTCGTCATCTTCTCTTTGTTTGTGTGTGAGGAGACTTTGCACACCTTTTGTGGTTTGGCAATCTACTTTTTTACAGTTTACTGTAATATTGTAACTTGCCTGACATACATTCTCTTTCTTCTTCTCTCTCTATCATAATCTCCATGGATTTAATACACCTCCGAGCATGTCCACAGTTCCAATGACTCCCCTCCCATTACTAAGAATGGGGGAGATTGGCCATGTCGGGAAGACTTGCATGCAAGATATCTTCCTCGGTGCAAGTTGGTAGGCACCAAATCCTATTCCCTACGTACTACACAAGTGGGTGGTGGACAATATACCATTCCAGTGCCTATCTATCTTTTCTCCACCAGCACGTAGGACAGCAACGGAAGAACAATTCCCTCGGCGTGAAACTTGCAGG